>OZ014482.1:7805381-8405381 GCA_963965965.1 Trididemnum nubilum | reverse complement strand
CTTCACAAAACTTATGCTACTGATGCGAATTACTGTAACTGTATACGTACCGGATGAAATTGGCCTATGCAGAAACGTTTATTGCTTTTTAAAGAACTTGTGCGTTTTAGCGGTTACCTAACTGCTATATCTATTACAGTTAAGGGCATTTTTGCGGGAGCCGAGGAGGTCAATAATTCTCTTGTGAGGTCATTAACTGTCCTTTAATGCGGTACTCGTTAATTTGGTCCTGTCTATATTTGTCAAAACTCAATGACCTCATTTAAGTCGTTCTTTCAAAAGATCAGTTATAGCAAAGAGACAACCATTTTGCGCTTTACTGCAACTGGAAAAAAGTTCAGGCTTTTGAGCATTTAATGCTCATGCAAGCTTTTGAAATTTTTCGAAATAATTATCCATCTTTGTGTGGTACGCGGCTGTCAACGACTTACAAAAATGCCAACAAAATTGCGCATGCAGTGAGATAATTCTAGTCATTACGACTATAAGCATAGGTGGGCACAAATTCGTTAATCCATTAATAATGAAGCTAACTTTTTCATTAGCTCATAAATCTGTTGAAAAGCTTTTATTAAGTTAACGGACTAAATTAACTTACATTTTCCGATGGCAACTTTGTTAGTGCATTTGAACCTATTTTTACCTTGAAATTAGACTGGACTGTAAAATGTACAGTCCCATCAACTTCCAAAATACAAACAGACCACCATAGCAATAAATTTTTCCTTACAATCAGCTCCACAGTGTCATTACGTGTTCTAGAAGTGAGTAAATAAAAAAAATGTAAATTACACCCAAAATGTTAACGAATTAACGGACCTCATTAACTTCTGTTAATTAAAGCTGAAAATAACAAAAATTAACTTTAATGAAGGTATGAAGTTTGTAAACGGACTAGTGGTTAACGAAGCTAACGTTTTGCATTAACTTGCCCAACTATGACTATAAGGAATGCTGACCACACAGATCAATTTTTTGATATAAGGCTGTCTGGTCATTCTATCTCAACTGACCCAGAAAAATGGCAAAATGTAACTCACCACCTTGGATTTTGATGAAACTTGGTAGGGTTAGAGAACTATTTTTCCTGATCCCAAAACACTAATTTTTTTAAAAATCGGTTAACCATGGCCAAAGTTATGACCACTCAAAAATCGTTTTTTTTGTGATCGCTTATGTAGAACAAATAGTCAAAAGTTATCTCCTGAATTTATATCATCATATCTTAGTCAAATTAACTATTTTAAAGTCAAATCTTCATAGTTGGTTATTTATATCTATCTTCACACATAGGGACTTGTTTGGACTTTAAGGTTGCACAACTTGACCTTTGACCTCATAGTTTCCGTCAACATCCTTGAAAATCACTTAAGCGTAAAGAAATTTTTGATTGTTAATATTTTCTGGTGACCAGGTGGTATCATCAAGTGTAAGGTATCATTAGAAAGGTCTTGGAAAGGACTTTCCAATTTGTAATAAAATTAATGGATTGTTGATGACATAGTTACCAAAAGTAGTGATAAAAACTAACCTGCAAAAACAAGTTTTAATTGAATTGAATCAAGCTTCATGTTAGCAAAACAAATTCATCAACTGTATTGCCAAATTATTTGGATAGCAAAATGAATTTAATTTTGGATGATGCAAAAAAATTTCACAAGGGTTCCATTTGGGGGTTTTTCAAGTGAACAGTCCTGCCAATTTATGTCAAAATATTTGCCCGTTAAATATCTACTGATATCAATAAAAACTGGAGCCTCAACTTGAGTTGTTCAAAAAAGTTGATTTTTGTGGGGTTCATGTTGGGTTTTCCGGAGGTTGGTAGCCCTAAAATATGTCCAAGTGTTTGTCTGTTAACTATCTATTGATATCAAAAAAACTAGCATCTAGCTTAAGCCATTAAAAAAATTAATTTTTAGGGGTCTTCACAGAGAATGAAATCTCAAACCCTCTGATCATATCTAATCTTAAATGAAACATATTAAAAGAGATTTTGTCCTAAACAAAAAACAAAAAATAATCTGGATTCACTAAGATTTGGAATTAGATAACCGATCGCCAACTAGATGATCAACCCAGGTCTATTCTATGACAATGGTTTCATATGCTGGCACCCTAAACACTACGCCACATCAGCACATGTGTATATGTGACAAATATCAATTTTTAAAATTACATATTAAACTTCGTTATTATAAGTTTTTGGCATGTCTGCCCCAAACCATGTGACGTAGAGCCTTTAAAAATGCAGGTGCTCAATTTCGTTTCTGATGAAAAAAATGTTGATTTTAAATTATTTGTGTTTTAGTAAAACAGATGCCGACTGGTCCAAACACCACTAATATTTTTATAAATTTACTGCCTATTATTATATTTTGTGAGCAACACGTTATACTTTTGCAGCCTTTGACATTTTTTATCCCAATTTTCCCAGGTCAACCGAGGTCATACCTAAAGCAAACTATTTTTCTTTGAAGTGTCAAAACTTGTTTAATGTGTCGCAAATTCTCTTAGAAACATGTTGATACCTAACACTCTGCTTAAGATAGTAAGGAAATTGCCAGCGCAACAAATGTTTACTGTCTGAACGGTTTCTACCCCAAATTAGTGTGACGAATAATTCTTTGATGTGTGATTTGCAACCGCCTCTAACCCATGGAATAACCCCATCTATTTATATACTCCCGTCGGGTTTTTTTTTGGCTCATTCTAAATTCAGAGCTCAGACCTGAAGTTTGTTCAAGCCGAGAGCAATCTCAGGCTTTTACTGGTATGGCTTCATTCAGTTATCCATGGGCGAGAGGTAGCATCGTTCAGGTTTTGCTTGTTTGGTTTGACTTTCCATAAAAGACAAGTCAGAAACTAAGCGAGTCTGCAGCAAGGAACAGAAGTCATTTCAATCTCCACTTCCCCTGTTTTGAGCCATACTGATTGGCTTCTGCTATTGTACAGCAGTTGCCACCCACTACCCAGGAATTCCCGCCAGAGGCAACGACCGCTTTTATGGTAACTATGTCCAGGTATTTGTCTTTTTATTATCTCCTGAAATCAAAAAAAATTAGCATCCTACCTCAAGATGTAAAAAATTGATTTTAGGGGGTCCATTTGGGGGTTTTGAGGGGTTGGTGCACCAAAACTATGTAAAAATATTTTGATCGTATAAATTTTGACTAGATTTTAAGAAACAAGAAACAAAATTTTTGAAAAAAAAATTACTGATAGCAAAAAAAGTATGGTAGCATGCTAGCTTAAGGTGTTAAAAAAATTGATTTTCGAGAAGTCTTCGCAGAGAATGAAACCTGATAAACTCTGATCACGTCTAGTCTCAAAACAAAAAATATTAAAAGTGATTTTGGTCTAATCCAAAAAAAATTAAATATGCTAGATTCAATATAATCTTGGTTTGATAAAAGTAATGGCCAAGTAGATAATTGAACCCAGGTCTTAGGTTTCAAGCACTGGCGCCTTTAACCAATAGGCCACAGCAGCACACACACGTAGGTAAATAAAATTACTTAATAAACTTCGTTAACACAAGTTTGAGGTGCATATGCCCCAAACTACGTGACGTAGCGCCTTCAAAAATGCAGGTGCACAACTTCATATATAGACTTATCATATCTCCAAATTCGAAGTTTTTAGCTTTGGTGGTTTGAGTTTTTGTCTCCATAAAGAAATTTGCTTAAATAAAGAAAAAGAGAAAAAAGTGTCGAAATTGTCATAATTTAATTTTGGGAGCTGAAATGTCAAGGCGCTTCTAAATTCCAAACTTTTATTCTACTCCTGCAATTAGTTTTCGAGCTAGAGCTGTTTACACCTCCAATTGACATTTTGATGTTTGGTTTAAAAACTAGTATCACGTGATTGATTGCCCCAAAAAATTGGATTAAGAAGGATTCATATGTGCCCTATTTAAAAAGTTTCAAGTTTTTACCTTTAATTGTTTCAAAGTTACCGGTATAGTGTTTTTCACTTCTGGTTGACGAATTCGTAAATTTGCATGGAAAAAACATAGGGACTTCCAATGCAAAGGGTGGCGGAAGTCCCAATAAATAAAAGAACAAAATCATTACAACAATTGGAGCTAATCACAGTGATGTAGGCAGAATTTAGCATAAGGAGGGGGATTTCTTACAAAATTACTGCGAAGACCACAAGGAAAAAAAGTTTGGTGCGGGAACTGCAGGCTGTAGGTGGTTAAATTTTTTCTAAATATAAAACAATTTTCCACTGAATAGGCCATAAAAAAGCCATAATTTAATAACTATTGGCTACGATGCAGTGGCGTATGGCGTAGCGGAACATTTCAGATAATGCATGCACTTATGATCATGTCATCAGTTTGATAACGTTGTTGTTTATCAGGTATACAGTAAAATAAAAATGCAACTTGCACTGCAAAATGTCTGGTATCGCAACTACGCCTCCTTTCATCAGTCCTACACATTAGTGCGTACGAGTCTTTCTTGCGTTACTGTACTGTACTACAGACAGTGACAGGTTTAGCAGTTTATATATGCCAGAACCCAGTGCCATACTAGGCTAACAGTAACACTAACAGACCAACAATAAAGTAGGCCTAAAAACATTAATTGTTGATCCATGCTTAGCCAGAGCAAAATTGGTGAATAACAAATACATAGTTATGGCCTACTTTCCTAGGCTGGCCTCTTTTCCTCATCTCATTATAACATATTGTAGCCTGGCAACCACTTGCGATGCTACTGTACCCTATTGGCATACTATTGTCTTATATCAGTATGCACTACGGTATTATTGTTAAGCAGGCTGGTAGGCGCCTAGGCTAGTCCAATGCAAGTATGATTGAGCCTGGCCTTGTTTAGTTAGTTTATTCAACAACCAGTCAAGCATAAACAATCCAGCTAAACAACCTACTGGTAATTTATTGATGGTCTTAAGAACTTGTTTGCAAACTTGGTGCTAACTCTACCACTAGCCTAGGACTATTAAGTACTCACTGAACCAACTACCCTTAACTCTTTGTTTAAATTGATTTTATATCTTGCACTCACTCTTATAGCCCTAGGCCTACATTTATCCTAAATAGTGCAAACAGTACCTCATAAAAAACTCATTCTGACCCACGTAAAAAACTCTCAATATTTAAAATTGCATGCTTTGGTCGTGCTTTGGTGCAAACTTGTGGCCTATAAGTATAACTGTTTTAAGCTAATTTACTGCATCAAATCTAAAATAAAAATAGAGACAACATTTTACGAAAACAAGAAACTAAACGCATAAAAGACCTTTTGCAGCAAACAATACGCCAATTAAAGCTTTCAAACCATATCTAATTTTGTTCGTAATCTCGTCGAAACATAGCGATTTCTTGAACTTGAATGCAATTTAAAAATGCGTGGGGGTTGCCATTATTTTTTGTAATTTAGCGATAAACTTAAACCAGGCTAAACCTGAAATCAATAAATTTAGCGAGTCAATTAATTGCTGCATTGACTTGAAAGTGAATGCCTGTAACTGAGTCAATTTAGTTTGATTTTGTTTTAAATTTTTACATGTACTTAATTAAATTATCATTCATTTAGCTAAATGCATAAGTGGGCACAAGTCCATTAATAACGAAGCCAACTTTTTCATTAACTCGTTAATCCGTAAAAAAGTTTTTTCATGTTAACGGATTAAATTAACTTCCGTTAAGTTCTGTTTACTTCCGTTAAGGTTTTTATCGTTAATATCTTGCACCATTCATTCATCGGACCGGTACAAACCAGTTTGCACTGCCAACACTTGTTGCGTATTAGCACGCGTTTTACAGAAGAAAGCGAAGAAAGGAGTTCTTTTTTGAGGCAAATAAAAAACCTGCAGCCTCACAGGTCTATTAATTATTGCTGTTCACAATTTCCAAAGATTTTCCGATCGTAGCTTCGTTGTGCATTTGAACTTGTTCGTATCTTAAAATTAGATTAGACTGTAAAATGTAACTTCCACAACACAAGAAGACCACCAGAACAACAAATATTTCCTTACGATCACGTCAACAGCGTCAATGCGTGTTCTAGAAGCGAATGAATAAAACGAAATGTAAATTACACGCAAAATGTTAACGGATAAACGGATTTTATCAACTTTTGTTAATTAAAGCTGAAAATAACGGATTAACGTTAACCGAGGTGCGAAGTTGGTTAACGAACTAGTGGTAAACGAAGCTAACGTTTTGCGTTAACTTGCCCACCTCAGGCCTCGCGCCAGGATAGCGTGACTGGAGGGGGGGAAGAAATAAATTTTTGGGGGGCACGAGAAGTTTATTTTGTGTGAATTCGAGAGGGGCACGGGGGCACGAGAAATTTATTCCACTCTAGATCAAATGAACAAGGTGAGGAGCAAAAATTTCAAGGCCGAAATCGGAATTTCAAGCGGTTTTTACGGCCGAAAACAGGTAATCTCAAAAAAAAAAGGTCTTTATCTTAAAAACGTCACAAAATCCGATGTCAGTCCACAAAAAACACTAATTTGGGCCTTGAATTGCGCTCCAAAACCCCCGAGTCTGTTAATTTCTTTGGGGCACAGTCCTCGCTTGGGGGGGCATTTTTTCGTTTGGGGGGCACAAGCAGCCAGTTGGAAGGGCACGGCCCCGGTATGTCCCCCCATGGCGCCGGGTCTGGCCCATCTATGGCTAAATGACTAGGCATGCAATGCATGCCTTGCATGCATGGAGAATATGCCGCTGATTCACTCGAAGATTTGCCTTGGAGATTTTTGTTTTGTCATGAAAACCAGTGGTGCCGAAACCCGATGGGGGGATATATCCTCCAATAATTTGATGGTACCCCCTTCAATAATTTGAGTATGGTCTACATCTGCATCCCTCCCATAATTTGACTCTGGTGAGCATCTGAGCGCAGGTCCAGTTGAATTCGGGGAAAAAAGTGTTCCATTTTTGGTGAAGACCTTTGTTTTTTTGGTCTTCACTTAATTTGCTCGCCTGAAAAAATCGTGGTCGAGGTTCATCCCCCCCAATGTTGAAAATAAGGCAAAACCTCCAATGCCCAGCAAAGATTTGCACCCCTGATGAAAACAATCAGTTTTAGTAGTGCACGTGTACAGGGGCGCCGAGAGTCGAACGTGGGCCCGGGGACAGCTCAAATGTGACGGAATTGTGGTTTTGTGAAGTCCAAAATAGACGGAGAAAATGCTGCTGTTTGGTCCGAAAAATGATGTGATCTCCAAAAAAAAAGGTCATCTCCGAAATTTCAACGGCTTTTCCGGCTGAAATCAAGTGAATTCCAAAAGAAATAATGCTGCTCACATGCGACTTCGATGGGCCTTTCACTTCTCAATGTCATTTGGATGGGCCCCCTCTCGAGCTCATGGGCCCCCTAAACTCCATGGACCCATGAGGGGTCATTGTCCCCCCTGCCCCACCCTCTCGTAGGCCCTGCATGTATACGACCAGGGGACCCAGGCTCCCTCAAAGCATAATTTGTTCAATAAGCATGAATATTTCCCATGAAAACTGGCGAGGTGGAGGTGAATTGTTATTTCAAGTTGCTACAATAAAAATAAAGCTACAATAGATGGCGACCAATCATGTTATTGTACAGTAATATGTACATAAAAAGGTTAGATTGTAATTCCATGTTTATTCACCAAGTTGCCTTGGCCAGGAAACAGCGAAGGGACCTTTTTGTCTTCGAGTCAAGCTGCCTCCTGCCCTTCTGTCTACCACACACAGCGGAGACTTCACACTGTCGCTTTAATAGCTGAACGTTGAGCAGGAAACCTTTCAATACCAATTTTTTATAGTCTGTGGTTTGACCCGACCGGGAATCGAACCAGAGTCAATCGCTTCAGTTGCAGACGCTCTATTCACTCAAGCAATAAGGGCCTATGTAATAGCAATTTTTAGGACAACAACCCTAAATTTCTCACAGGCTATACATTTAGATTGGCTGCCAACAATTTGGATTGACAGAGCCCGAGCCCCAGTGCCGTCGCTACGGGGGGGGCAGGGGAGGCCGTGCTTTCCCTAACGAGTAACAACTGCTTGTGCAACCCCATTGTTAATTAAGTGGTTTTAATAGCATCTGCTCCTCAATCAATAACGCGTTTAACCAGACTCAAATTTTAATTCCAACTTCGATGTATGATAACGAAACGATCCAAACAAACGATGATAACTGAAGCGGCGAAAACGGAGTACTGATAAACGGTTTCTGAAAACGTAATTCTTTTGATAATTTTACCGACATGTAAACACAAAAAAATTCATACTGGAAAATGACATTTCTACTCTTGCATTGTAGTAATGTGCACTTAGTTATGAAGTTAATTAAAGTTAACAATGTTTCAACCTACAAAATTCATTTACATAGTGAGTATGTATCATATGTGTGTAAAGCTGCATTTACACGGGCGACTTTTTTGCGAGCGATTTTTTGATAAAAATGGATATGGCAAAGTTGCATATATTCAATAACGGTTCTCGTTGTGATAAAAGTTACCTTACTGCTGAAAATGACTGCCTCAAGTTGTTTCCATTCCGATTGTGATATTCTAAATCTTTTTAAAGCAAAATCGGAGCTGATCTCACTGCGATTTTTCATCGCAGCCCCGATTCTTTTCTAAAGCTTTCAAGTATAACAATATTGGTATGAAAACAACTTAACACAATTATTTCCGTCAGTAAGGTCCCAATTATCATGATCAAAACTGCCGGTGAGTAAATGTAACTTTGCCAGATCCATTTTTATCAAAAAATCGCAAGCAAAAAAATCGCCCTTGTAAATGCGGCTTAACGGAACCTCCCAATATACAGTAGCATCATTTAAGACTTTCACAATAATTATCTGTAGCAGAGGTGGAGTCGAGGACACAAGGCTCGAGGCCAAGGCCAAGGACACAAAAAAAAATCCGAGGCCAAGGCCAAGAACAGCCTTTTCGAGGACAGACCCTCTCGAGGCCAAGGACCAAGAACACAGCTGCAAGTGTTCTCAAAAAAAAACGTCTTCAAAAAAGTTTTTCGGGCATTCTCCAATTTATTGGCGTGGCCAGAATTTTTGATTGGTAGGGAGGCCCAAACCACAAATCACAGGCAATGACGTCATTAAAATTTTTAAAAGAGGAACTTTTTGTGGGACAAAGATATCATAGGATGGAAGATCTGAAATCGATGCCGGTTGGCATTTAAGCAGGATTTTGCAAAGGGACAGGGCTTTAAGTAATAGTTGAAAAGTGCAAATATCTAACTTTGGAGACGTGTTGAGAAAGGTAGTGTATCTCAAAAGTAGCACAGACGGGCGGCGGGGGCCGAGCCCCCAGCCGCCAGAGGCTTTGGGAGTCTGGGGGCGAAACCCCCAACCGTTGGGCGATTTTTCTTGTTTTTTGGAAAATAAAGCTATTTTAATGCCATTGAATCACATTTCGCACGTGTTCAGAGCTATTTGAAAGCACTAAATTTTTGACATTTGAAAGCCAATTGAAAAAATGAAATTACTTGATGCTCCTTTTCCTTGCAATTTAAGTCCAACATACGTTTAACATCTAGCATTCTTGTGTTAAATTTTAATTGTAAGTGATTAGGTCCAGGTAGGGGGAAGTAAGGCGCATTGTCTCTGGCTACATTTTAACAGTAAATAATAATCCACTCGAAGATTTTCCTTAGAGATTTTTGTTTTGTCATGAAAATATCCAGTTATAGGAGTACACGTTCGCCAGGGACCCCAGGCCCCCTCAATTGAAGTTCAATGATTCGTTCAATCAGCATTTTCCATGGCTAAGTTTTTTAAAAGTATTTTGTGCGTAAAAACCGGCGAGGTTGGAGGTGAAATACTGAATTGTTATTGAAAATGGTACAATAGATGGTTACGCCAATTAACCATGTTATTGCCGGGCCGGATTTACATCGCGCTGGGCCCCTGGCACTTTGGGGATTTTCGCAAGATCTTCCTGCTAAATATAGTTGAAGATAAAAAAAAAGTCTCACCATCTGAGCGCGATGCTCTGGCACTGTGCCATAGAATAAATCCGGCTCTGGTTGTGCTTTACGTTTATAAAAAGGTTACATGAGGGCCTAGGTAGCAAGTTTTAAGAGAAAAACCCTCAATTTTACTCGGGTTATACATTTAAATTGGGTGGCAAAAATTGAACTGAGGGGGGCCCGGGCCCCTGGTCTTCAATATTGTTGTTAGTTACTGTTGTAAGCGAAAAATGCTAAAAAGAAACTGAAATTGCAGAAACAATAGATTTTTTGTCACATTTTTGTCATTAGCGAAATTTCGATTGGGTTGGGGCCGGGCCCGGCTTCCTGCCTCCCCCTGGCTACGCCAATGCTCCAATTGAGAAAAACAAAAAAGGTGTTCGTAAATTTTCCGCGAGGTTTCTGGTGTTTTCCAACCAAATTTCAACGGTTAAAAAAATAGTGCTGTCCTCGAGCCGAGGACAGGACAATTTTCGAGGACCTAAGGCTTCGAGGCCAAGGCCAAGGACTTCAAAATGTGTCCTCGAGGCCAAGAACATCCTCGAGGACTCCACCTCTGATTAGTAGTGTTAGTGCATTAAATTATAGGATTACAACCTTAGAAGTAAAACATTGAACACTTCACTTACCAATGGGTTTTCGGATGCAGACGCAATAATTTTGTTAATTGGGCCACTATTGTAGCTCGAACTTTGAACGGTAGATCAAACTGTCGGACTAACCAAAAAAAGGGGGGAGGAGTCAGCTAAAGCGAAGGGGATGCAAACAAGCACCAAAAATGGGCAATGGCTCCAAACTAATCTGAGGTTAAAGCTCTAAAATATGGACAATTTTGCAGTCCCAAAAAGATTTCTGGAAAACGGACAATTTTTCTCCCTACATAACTACATCTTGAAATGCTTCACTTGCTGACTCGTTTCTTCACAAAAGTGCCTCTGCTCTCTACAAAAATTCTTGCTGAGTGATTTTACCGTTGCAAGTTCTAGGTTTTAGAATTGCGAAATTTGCACCGCGGTAAATCTAAAATGCAAATTAGTTGCACGTCACACAAAATTAAACAGAGCACCGGATCAGATCAAAAAACTGCGCGCTTTATGACGCAATAGCTAACCACCGAATTGGTATTGCTGACAATCGGAGTTCTAAATTCGGCAAGGACACAAAGGTCGCAGGAAAAAACTGAAATGAACTAACACCCATTTTGGTTTACTCAAAATACTGTTTTTGAAACTTAACGTAATGGCAAGACAACAGACAATGATGGAAAAACGAATAATTCCGTTCAAACATAATTTTCCTTTGATGTTTTCTCGATTCTTTGCGAAATTGCTGGCAACCAACTGCTGTATATAAATCTGGAGCAATAATCCGTATTATTAACACGCCTTTGCGGATGTATCGCAAAAGATAGATATGTGAGCCAGCAGAATCGTTTCCGGTACTTTGTTAGTGATTATGACATGCAACAATACGTGAAAACATTTTTTCAAAGACCAGCTGTGATTTTTAGAGCACACTCAAGATTTTGAGGCTGAATTCAGAGGCACAACCAGGGTAAAGGGGCTCAAGCCCCCTAACTCAAGTCACTTAAAAAATCTAATCTCAAAATACGAGAAAGTTTAAACTTATTTAGACTTGACCTGAAGTAAGAGGGGGGGCTGAAGGGGCTAAGCGACCTGATTCTGTGAAATGACTTCTAAATTTTAGCAATTTAGTGATTTAATCACGACTATAGTTTTTTACTTATTTATTTTTTAATCTTTTTTTTTAATTTATTTTATTTCAGCAATACGAGGTTTCTGCTTCTTCCTTTCTCTTTGTTTCTTTCCTTTCCCCCTCCGCTGCTATTGTTTGTTGGTTTGTTAGTGTGTTCTAAAAAAAAATGATTGAATATTACTGAACAAAAAGCAAAGCTTTAATAACAAAAGATGGCTGCGGACTCAAAGACAAAATCAGTCCCTTCGCACTTTACATAGTCTCCTTGTGCCTGCTTTGTTATAATTTTTACCTTGCTTTGATTTGTGCTGAATGTACTCAATTTAGTTTCATCTTGGATTACTTCGTGCTGTTTATCTGTCAGATAACAAAATAAATTTCAGTTCAGTTCTGTTCAAAAAGTGCAAAATGTGATTAAAATGGCGTAAAAATTGCTATTTTTTTGCTGCAAAATCACAAAAATTGCCCTGCGGCTGGTGGCTCCGCCCTCAGGCTCCCGTCCACAGTCACTACATATTTAATGACTATGCCTCGTCTGTGACACGCTAGAGTTGCATCAGTTTGTTTAGCACTGGACCTAAATCAAACAATTTTTGTGCTCAAAAAAAAGCTTTTGTGCACTCTTCCTAGCAAAATTCTGGTTGCGCAGCTGATAGCATTCACTGCTGCAGATAGATTTTTCAGGCGATTATGGGCAGCAGACGAAACAAGCTAAGAAACGCTTTACAGGTCTCTTTTAGACATAAATACAGTTTTTTTTTTAAATTGCGCATAGTTGTAGCCGTACAAGATCAGTTATTTCTGCAAAAGTTTATTTTATTTTAGTGCCTCCCCCCTCCCCACTTTCGGCTAGTGGCCCCTCACTTCGTTTGCTATGGCAACGGCTTTGCCGGGCCCCTTGGTTGTCAATATTAATATTATTGTTAATTATGGTTGTACGCGAAACCAGGGATGTGGACGCGGAAGCTGGAAGCGGTGGAAGCGGTCAATTTTTTGTGGAAGCGGAAGCACTATGATGAAAGAGGTTGGAAGCGAAAGTGAACTCGGAAGCGAAAGCATTGAAAAGGAGCTGGAAGCAAAAGCAATTTTTTCAAAATCAGGCGCTTCCGGATTTTCAAACTGGCTACAACCGTTGGGGTAAATGTAACAATAATATACAATCGACAACCAAGGCATGGTTTGAAATGGAATGGAACGGAAATTTCGGTATGAAATATGGAAGATGCCAGAATGGAATGGAAGATTTCAAGAATGGAATGGAAGAGAATCTTCCATACTTCCATACCAATTCCATACTAGATTTTGAGCATTGCATTTACAGAAAAATACATACTGATGTTGGGTGGTGATAAATAACATTGTCGCAGAAGTATTCAACTTCAATATCTACGCGAATTATTTGTCGACAAATCGCGGTACTTTGGTTGTTTATATAGCGCAAACAGCGTACGTATTGCATCATAGTAAGTACATAGCAATTTGCAGCATTGATATTATAATTGACGACTTTGACAGGTTTGACTTGTTTTTGTTTTTTTTGAGATTGAGAATTTGCCAAGTCCTAAATTTTGTTTTCTTACATCGTCACGAAAATTCGTATTTGCTATTTCTTTCCCGTTTCAGCTTAATTTTATTTATATTTTTTAGTTTTTCAGCTTATAATACGTCTTTTTGGTGTTAAAGCTTGGTATTTCTGTTACACTACATGTTCTGTAGCAGTTTGGTTATAACAAGTTTCATAGTTAATATGAGAGCAAACTTGTACAATAATCATTAAACCATAGGCGTAACCAGAGAGGCCCTGGTCCTCTGCCTACCCCCAATTGGAATGCTCCCAATGATAAAAATGATGACACAAAGTCTATTCTTCATTTAGTTTTTTGTAGCATTTTTCGAGTGCAACAGTACATGCGTACAACAGCAATTAAGCAATAATATTAATACTGATAACAAGGGAATCTGGGCTCTAAATTCAGTGTTTTAGTTCTAAAAGGTGCAATCTCAGGTCCTCACCTAACTTTTTTCTGCAATAATATGTTTTAGGCCCCCAGCTAACTTTTATATTGCAATAACATGATTAGTAACCATTTATTGCATCTAATGTACCAACTTGAAATAACTTTCAATTCTACCTTCACCATCTACCAACTTTAAATAACAATCTACCTCCATCTCACCAGTTTTCATGCGACAAAATGTTGTTGAAAAAAACCTAGCTAGGGGAAATGCTTATTGAACAAATTATTGAAGTTGAATCGAGGGTACCTGGGTCAGGGGCGTATTTAGGGAGGGTCATTGGGCCATGCCCCCCCCTTTGGGTCGCCAGGATAGTATAATTAGCATAGAATAGTATGCAAATTGTGGCATGGCGCCCCCACATTTGAAACTTGGGCAGAAGATTTGAGCACAGAAACGGTGGGCGAAGACCTTTTCTTGGCCAAAAACTGGACTAAATTTGAGTGAAGATCTTTTTTTCTTTTTGGTCTTCACCTAAGTTTGGGAAGGAAAACGGACTTGGTTGTGGGCTGGAAAATTTTCCTTCTGGTCTTCATTTTTCTCAAATTTTTTGAATTTCCTGCCCCCCTCCCCCTTTCGAAAATCCTGCGTAAGCTACTGACCTGGGCTCCTGGTCGTACATATTCCTGAAACTGTTTTTTTTAGTATCTCCAACTGAAGAAAGCTCAATGATCAGAGATCAGAGCAAATTATAATTTTATTCACAGTCAAATTTAGAAACCCTTTAACAGTCTGTTTCACCCTTAACGGGATCATCAGAAGAGTACTTCTAAACAACATATATAAAAACAAATCGATTAGTTACGCTTGAAACATAGATTTGAAGCTTGAAACATAGGTTAATAACCGCTTACAGATCTATGTTTCAAGCGTAACTAATCAACTTGTTTTTGTATATGTTGTTTAGAAGTTCTCTTCTGATTATCCCGTTAAGGGTGAAACAGACTGTTAAGGGTTTCTAAATTTGATTGCGAAAAAAATTATATTCCTAAAACTGGGTATTTTCATGACAAAACAAAAATCTTCAAAAGGCAAATCTTCGAGTGAATGCTAAAAATGTTGCAGAAAGCAATGCACCCTGATTCCCCAGGCCAGGACAAGTCACAAAATTTAACCCCAAAATACAAGATTTTAAACGTGTTTTGGACTTGACCTGAAGTAAAGGGAGGGATTTGTTCAATTAGCTTTTAAATCTCAAAATTTCATTGTTTCAAATGATTCTGAAAACGTGCGAAATGTGATCCAAATTGCAATAAAATAGCCATTTTTTCCCAAAAACTCGCCCACTGGCTGTGTGCTTCGCCCCCAGACTCCCATAGCCTCCTGCGCAAGGTGGCTCCGCCCCCAGGCCCCGTCTGTGACACGTTTGAGTTGCACTAATTTGCTCACCTCGTCTCCCAATTTTGTAATGTTGGTAAAACTTTTTAACTTGCGGTTTTAGTCTTTTTCCTTACGCAAATACAGGTTACGTGCTAAATCAGACCCCAGCTTTTGATTTTTCATTCTGTGTCCCATAAAAAATCTTTCTTTTCGAAAAGTTCTGTTGACGTCATTGCATGTGATTTACGGTTTAGCCCTCCCCCAATCCAAAATCCTGGCTACGCCTATGCATTAAATTATGTGCAACATACTTATCAGATACTAGTTGTTGCATCTTAGTATTGTTGGCACACCTTCACGAGCGGTTGCTTACAACATTGCAAAGACAAAGCAGCAGCAAAATATACGTTGCATTGCTTCCAGTCTAAAATTTCTTTGGTATGGAAGTATGGAATGGAATATGGAAGAAAATTTTAGTATGGAATGGAATATGGAAGTAAATTTTAGTATGGAAAGGAATATGGAATGGAAGAATTTTAGTATGGAATGGAAGAAAATTGCCAGTATGGAATATGGAAAAATCGTCTTCCATCCCATTCCAAATCATGCCCTGTCGACAACACAAATCAAATAAAATAGCTTACAAAGTACACTTGCCTGTTTTTTTTTTAACACAAAATACAATTAGCTGCTTTCAGAGGTGGGCAAAGCGCAATTAGAAGCGCAAAGCGCAACTTCCGCAACCTCCGCAATTGCGTAACTTGCGTTGCGCTTTAATTTTTTATTTTGAAACATTGCGGAAGTTGCGTTGCGGAATAAAGCCTTTAAAATTTGTTGCGCTTTAATTGCGTTGCGCTTTCAAAATTTTTTTCGGTTAAAAGCGCAATTCTATACATTGAACTTAATTTTGCTTTATTTCCATCGTAATATTGATAAATTTCGGGCTTGTTTAGCAAATTATTTTCTGTTTTTCAGTCTGAAATTGCAAAAAACGCGGTATTTGCGTTGTGTTGTGAAATTTCGATTGCGGAAGCTAGGTTGCGCTTTAACTTGGTACGAAAACACCGTTCCGCAATTGCGGAATTGCGTTGCGCTTCAACTGAATCAAAAAGTTCATTGCGGAAGTTGCGCTGCGCTTCAGAAAGCAAAAAAATTAAATTGCGCATTTTGCGCTGCGCTTTTGCTGGTTGAAAAGATCGTTGCGCTTTGTTGCGTTGCGCTTTTGATATAATGCTATTTGTGCCCGCCTCTGGCTGCTTTATACTGAGCAGGGATGTGAAAGCGGATGTTGGAAGCGGTGGCAGCGGTTAAATTTTTGTGGAAGCGGAAGCACTTTGATGAAAAAGACTGGAAGCGGAAACGAACTCAGAAGCGACTAATTCTATCCAGATCTGGAAGAGGAAGCAAAAAATTCCAAAGGTGAGGAAGCGGAAGCGAACTCGGAAGCATAAAATTCACTAGAAGCGAACTCGGAAGCATAAAGCGTAGCCAGAGGGGGGGACGGGGGGGCTATAGCTCCCTCCTTCGGCCTGTCAACCAAAATGCAGAATAAGAAAAATACCACGTTTTTAGCTCTTTTGAGACTGTTTCTTGCGTTGGAATTGACTAAAAAGTGATTTAAAGCATCTTTTAAAACATATATTCAGATGGGGGCTAATTGTCAAAACTTAAAGTCAAATCAATGAAAACTGTAAAAAATGCCCGAAAATAAATAATCAAATTTGATCGCTAATGTAAAAACGCCAAACATAAGTTTCATCAACAAATATATCATAAACTCAGGAATAAGGGGAGGGGAGGGCTATTCAGTGTTAGTCAACTACCAGTCACTTCTCTCAAATATCTTTCCATTAGCCCCCCCCCCAATTGTTCTTCTTTTTAAAATATAGACCAAATAGATTACTCCGTGTGAGTTTTATTGAATAATAAGATTTTATGATTTACCAGCAAGTAAGCAAGAGAACTCCAATGTTATCATTAGCCACTTCCCATATATAGTCCATTAATGCAACCAGTTGAATCATGTTGCGCTGCCAATTTTTATGCCACGTTTTAAAAGCATTATTTTTTATTAAAATAGCTCCAAAATTAAGTTATTTTTGCAAAAAAATGCAAAATTTTCAAGCACTGGGGGCTTCGCCCCAAAAACCCCCGTTGGCCTTCGGCGGCTGGGGGCTCCGCCCCCAGACCCCCAAACACAGTCGCCCTCCATTGCAAATTTCTGGCTACGCGCCTGAAAGTACGGTACGCCTTTTTTGTAATGGCACGGGTAAGGTACGTTGGTACACTGTTTGAATTTGCCTACTAAACGTTTCATGTGCAACGTGCGACCGTCAATCAAGATTCGTGCAACCGTGCCCGGCGTGCACATATTCTCGGCTATTCTCAAGTAATCATAATATCCTCTTAATTTGTGGATACAATTGTATTATGATGTCACAAGTCACTACAAGTATGGCCAATTGTAATATCATAACTACTGCCTACAGGTGCTTTGAGCCTAGGACTTTTGTGGCCAGGGGCGCCCACAAGGGGGGGGGGCAGGGGGGGCAAGTGCCCCCCCTTGAAAATTAAGATGTCAAGAATTTTTCATGTTTAAGTTTGCAACAGAAGTCAAATATATCTATCTAAACTACGAAAACAACCCTTTGTGGAGCTTTTTTACCTTTTTTGTCATGGTGCATTGGGCGGGGGCAGGAGAAACAGGATTGTACATTGGCAGTGATTATTTCACCGAAATTTTTTAAGTTAAAGAGAATAAAACGAAAATGAGTAATATACTTCCGCACTTTTTTCATTTGCTTTTTTAGGGGTTAAGATTAGGGTTTAAGTTAGGGTTAGGGTGCAATTTGGGGATAGTTTTAGAGTAAGCATTTGAGTTCGGGTTAGATTTGAGTCAGAATCAATAAAAAAGTAGATAAAAATCACCGGTAAAATAAAGCTTTCCTTGCCCATTTTACGTGAATTATCATACAGCATTTTCTTGAAAGCGAGCGTAAGCAATGCTCCAGGATTAGGCATTAAACTGTTTGATAAAATAAGTATCAATATCAAACGTTTATTAAATTAAACGTTTTCGGTCAATGAGCTCTTCTTAGGATCTAAATGCTATAAAGTGTTTAATATTTCAAATTTACGATGCGCTCATATAAACACTTAAATAATAATTACCCCGCCATTCAACTAATTTTGCCCAGAAACCGAAATCAAAACCAAACTTGCAATCAATAGCGTGGCCAAGGGGACTGCGCCCACCTGCATCGACCTGCTATAGACCAAAGTGCACGATAAGAAAAATGTCACAACTTTTGGCCCTCTGAGGCAGTCTTTTGCAGTAATATGGCCTCTATAGTTGTTCAAAGCCACTTTTAAAACATATATTATTAATAATATTATTATTTTTCTCATTATAATCTTTTTTTTTCTGGGGGAGGGGGGTATCAACTTATTTATCAAAAATACAGCTAATAAATTAATCAACTTAAAACTTCAAAACATGGCTAAAAACTGGCAGTCAAAATTGATCGCTTAATACAAAATGCTTAACGTAAGTTTCGTAGAAAAAAAGAGTATAAGGGGAGCTATTCAGCTCAGCACATAGTTTATTTAATTACAACGAGTTTTGGACTTGACCTATGAATAACGTGGGGGTTTGAAGGGGCTGAGCTATTTAATTCTTTTAAATGGCTTTCAAAGTGTATCAATTTAGTTTTTAAATGGCTCTAAAAAGATGCGAAATTTGATTTGAATGGCGGTAAAATGGCTATTTTTTTTTTTTTCTGAAATATCTCCAAATTTGCCCAGCATCTAGAGTTTTGCTCCAAGAGCCCAGTCTGTGATATGCTTTAGTTGCACCTGTTTGCTCGGCACGCTGCCCAATTAAGGCATTTTGCAAAAAAAGCTCAATCTGTAGGTTAATCAACCCCCGCCCCCTTAAACAAAATTCAGGTTGCAATCAGTGGAGCAACCAAGGAAGCTAAGGGAGCTTAACCTCCCCTTTTCCAAGTCACTTGGAAAACTTATCTTACATACAGTGGCGTAGTCGGGTTGGGGAGGGCTATAGCACTCCCCCCCCCCCCCAATTGGATTGTCGACCAAAATGCAGATTAAGAAAAATACCACGTTTTTAGCTCTTCTGAAACTGTTTCAATTACTAGAATGGACTAAAAAGTGATTTGTAGAATTTTTTGAAACATATTTTCAGGAGGGCTAATTTGTCCAAAACAAAACTCACAAATCTATAAAAACTTTCAAAAATGCCCAAAAATAACCAATCATTGATCGCTAGTGTAAAATCGCTGAACATATGTTTCATCAAATCAAATCTTTCAGTATACTCGCTGGATTACGCCGAAGCGTGTAACGAGTTGGCGGGGCCCATCTCTGCGTCATTGCGCCCGGGCAACACAGCTCCTTTCGAAGAAATGTCGCAGCGGCGGCGAGCCGTTGGCAACACTGTGTCCGATTTGACCGGCCCGACCTCTCGCTCCAGAGACGAACGCGTTACCGCTCGACCAACTGGCCAGTTCATACGTTTCATCAACAAATATATTATTAACTCAGGAATAGGGAGAGGGGGGCTATTCAAGATTAGTTAATTACCAATCACTTCTCTCTGCGATGGCGGAACCATTTTGAAAGCAAGGAGGCCCAAAGTCTATCCAGTTTTTTCACCTACAGCGCATAACGCGCTGTTATAAGCTTAAAGTGATTTTCGTTGTTTTAGCACTAGCTACCGCAAATACAGCATGTCGCTAAAGGTTACCGGAACAACGCAGTTCGCTTTAAAACGTGCGCCCATAAATGTTATTCCAAGCCGTAATTAATCATCAAAAACTATAGCAATAATATTAGGCCTATCCAATATCCATAATAAAACAATCGCAAATTAATGATTAATTCTGTGACAAAAAAGTAAAATTAGCCCTCTCTGTGACAAGCTTGAATTGCATCGGTTGGTTTAACATGGGCCTAAATTAGACAAATTTTGTGTAAAAAATTTTACTTTGGGTGCATCCCCTACCTCTTAGCAAAATTCTGGTTGTGCTTCTGGTCCCATTCACTGCAGCAGACAGATTCTTCAAGCAATTACATGGGCCGCAGAAGAAACGAGCTAATAAACACTGCCAGGCTTATACGTCTGTTTTTTTAATTACGAATTCAAAATTTTTAAAAGAGCATGATTTGTAGCCGTAAAATATCAGTTTTTGTATGCAAAAGTTCGGTCTATTTTAGTGCCCCCCCCCCCACTTTTGGCTAGTACCCCCTCACTTCGTTTGCTCTGGCAACGGCACTGCGCATAGGTATTAAACTTAAACCGAAGGTATCGTACTCTTAACACGAGCATCACAATTGGGAATGGAATCGATCCCGTGTTAAGCTCAAGAGGAGAAATTACGCTACAAAAATTATTTTGAGTCATCGTCTTAAAAGTCAATGCTTATAGTCCAATGCCTTCCCACCCGGTTAGGAAGTGTGAGTGTGCATTCTCCGCCTTCTGATTTCGGCATCTATGATATTAAGTTGCAAAAACATTTTTCAGCAGTGTTATTTTAGAAAAAAAGCACGTAAATTAGGGCCCTCCTGAAAAAAAGTGGGGAGCCGGAGCCACCCCGGCTCCGCCATCTATGCTTCTCTCAATATCTTTTCATTAGTCCCCGCTTCCAATTATTTTGCTCTATAAAATATAGACGAAATAGATTACTCCGTGTGAGTTTTATTGAACTATAGAATTTTATGATTTATCAGCATGCAAAAAGAACAAAAATTTTACCTTAGCAACCTAAATCAGTTTGATCATGTTTGCACAGCTAATTTCTATGCCACGTTTTAAAAGCATTATTTTTTATCAAAATAGCCCTTAAATTTAAGTTATTTTTGCAAAAAAAAGCAAAATTTTTGAACGTTGGGAGCTCCGCCCCCAGACCTCCATGCCTCCCGCGGCTAGGGATTAGCTCCTGGACCTCCAAAGACTTTCGGCGGCTCCGCCCCCGGACCCCCAATACAGCATCCATTGCTAATTTTGGCTACGAACGTTTAAACGTGGTTTGAATTTGATCTGCAAATAAAGAGGGCTGAAAGGGCTAGGCAATTTAAAAATTTCAAGTAGATTCTAAATATCAACTACTTACTTCTATCCATTGGCCTTAAAAATATTCGAAATGTGATTCAAATGACGTTAAAGTGGTTATTTTTTTCAGAAATTGCGAAAATTGCCCAGCGACTGGGGGCTTTGCCCCCAGACCCCCCTCCATAATACACTTGAATTGCATCAACTTGCTCAACATGACGCCCAAATTTCACCTTTTTTTTAACAGGCTCATGTTAACTTTTGGTTCAAATCGCTTAGCAAAATCCTAGTCGCAACTGTAAGGTTTTATTTTATGCAGTAGATAATGGATACGTCGCTTGCCCCCCCCCCCCCCTGAAAAAAATTTCTGCAGGCGCCTCTAATTGTGGCATGTGATATATTGAAGAAAAATTAGAGCGGAAACAACTGCGACATTTTGAATTTTCGCGCATTGCGCCGGCATTTTGTATGCAGATGCAAAAGACAGCTGAAGCCGACGCTAAATGTGTAAATTGAGATCGCTGATTTATAGGCTAGTAATTTCAAAGTCAGTTAAAGTTGCGAGTACTTAAAAGCAAGGACGGCAGTACGGTATGGTATGCCTCAATTTTTGCTAAGAAGTATGGTACGCCTTTTTTTGTAATGGTACGGGTACGGTACGTTGGTGCGGTACGCTTCAAAAATTGAACTGAAGTACGGTACGCTGGTACGATACGGTTCGAGGTGCGAGGTACGTAGTTCGCAAATTCTGAACGTACCGTACTGCCATCATTTATAGGTTTTCTTGTCATCATTTTATCATTGGTAGTATTTCAATTGGGGGGGACCAGCGTCGCCTCTGACTACATCTATGCTAGAAAAGCAACAAAGTCGATCACAATGGCATGAAGAGAACAATGCTGCAGATTCCCTGCGTCGTTTCTACGCTCAAGAAGCAGATCTTTTTGCCCAAAAAAAGAAAATTCTGCGGTTTTAAAAATCTAAAGGAATTCAAATTACGCTTATTACTCATTCACTTTTTAGGTTTTTGTTTTAAAACTTTTTTGGATTTTTTTAAACACTTAGTCAACGCATTCGCCATTCGAAGCCTTTTTGGACACTCATAAACGGTTTTGTTTATATTTAAACTACTGTTTACAGTGGAATTTCAGCGCCAAAGATTTTGTGATATCTTGAATTTTGTGCTTATCTTGAAAGTTCTGCAGTTGGCCGCAAACGGCAACCGATGAGTATCTACCAGTAGTGACTCTGAGTGGCCAGGCTTTTTGCGTATTACTACTATGTATATAATATACAATATAAATTTTGAAAAAGGCTAATCATAGTCAAGAGATTCCTAAAGCGAGAGTGCTCAAACACTAATTAGGTGAGCGTACATCAAATTTATGTTAGAGGGGATTTAGGACAAGAGCTCTTGGGACATTTTTTCACAAAATAAATAATTATTTAACGACAATAAATGGATTTGAATCGTCGCGACGCGTTTCGTCTTTGTTCTAGGGACTCTTCAGCCGACAAAATCCAATTTTGTTTGAGTAGGACTCTTCACGCGACGGCTCAAATCCTTTCATCGTCATTAAATAATTATTCATTTTGTTAAACAATTTCCCAAGTGCTTATGTCGTGAACCCCCTTAACTGAATTTAATAAACAATGTACATACTTCAAACGGCAAGAGGGGCTAATTCCAATTATACATTTTTTTTGTTAATTTAACAAATACAGCCTCTGTTGCCTGATGAGTCCCTTGAGCAGAGGTGGCGTCGAGGACGCAAGGTTTGAGGCCAAAAAATCAAAAAAATCCGAAGCCACGGCCAAGGATCGATTTTTCGAGAATAGACCCTCTCGAGGCCAGCAAGAACAAGAATGGTCGATGACTAGGCCAAGAACCGAGGACAAAATTTTTCTAAATTATTGCCGGCAAATTTTGCTTAATTTTTAAACACAAAATTGCTTAACGATTTTGCATTTCGTTAATTTTTTGATAATAATTTGAAAATAGTAGTTTTTTAACATAATAATAAATGCCATTTTGAAGTTTCATTCGATAGCAGCTGATGTTGATTAAGCAGGCTATCTACTATAGCGATTTCGTGGTAATAAAACAAGGCCATAAAACTCGTGAATGGGAATGTAGCTTAATTATAAACGAAGAAATTGTCAATTTTAATGCCTTAATTTCATCAGTTAGGGCCCCGATGCAAACGTCAACTGATTAGGCATTTAGGCAACTTTTTAGGTAGTTGCCTAAATGCAAACCAAATTGTCAGGTTAAACCATTTCTTATCATAAAATTTTTACAAAATTATTGTATAAAGTTATTGCAACATATTGTGAATTTATGTTTTTTAAATAAATTGAAGGACCGTAGAGGGTATTTGTAAGCTTAAATTTTGGCACTGAAAATATATGGGGTTCTGGGGCGAGGGCAAAGTCCCCGTTAAATAAGTTTAGCGATTTTTTTTGAAAATTGCAATTTTTTTTATTTTAAAGAAGATTACACGTTTAGATTTTCAAAGCAATTTGAAAACAAAATATCGAAAATGCTAAATCAGAAAAAGTTTTGCTTTCCTGCAATTTTCCAACTCTAATTTCAAGGCAAGTTTTTCTCTACTATTCAGCGCCAAAAGGAGGATCCCATTAGGGTTGTATTACGGAGGAAGGCTTTGTAGACACTTGCCCGGGCCCCCTTCAAAAGGTCCGCAATCTTAAAATGGAAAGTAAATCTTTAATTTTTTTTTTAAGAATGACCAATTTTTTCGCGGGAGCTTTACCTCTTTATTTTGATGACGTGGTGTAAAAAAAATTATTAAGTACAGCGCGACTCCCTCCTGGCATTTGAACAATTATTATACAGTAGTTACATTTAACTTTGCACTTAATTTCTTAATAATTCTTCATGCTGCATTTTTGAGATCCAATTGTTTGTTATTTAGGATTCTTAGCGGCGATTTCCAACACACAAATTGTATAGTGAATGTTGCTTTGCCCCCAAGACCGGTTGGTTGCCTGTGATTCGAGTTGAACTTTCTTTTCTCAAAACAACTTCTTCGCGCTCGCGTATTTTCAGAACAAGTTGTCGCTCTCAAGATACGTTTTGATAGTTTTATCGAGATATACTGACATACGTATTTACTGTAGTGTAATATCAATATGCCATCCCTGGTAATACCATATTACATTTCATTATCACACTCATACTTCCTTCTGATTCACACGCAAACTAGGCTCGGTCACGTTTTTGCATTAGTAACTCAAAATTGTTAGTGCTTGGACCCCGGATTCCTTGTAATGATTCTGGATCCTTTAGTGTTTGGCAGTTTGTACCACTTGCTACCGGAAGCATTACCAGAAATAAAAACAATTTTTTACAAGGCTTATTGCCCCCTCATTCTCCGATTGGAGCTTTCACACTATACCATTTAAAATAAGTTTTAGTATGACTTGGCTTAGTTGGCTTTCACTTTGTATCATTTTTCAAATAAGAAAAGGAAACAACAAATCGACAGACTAGAAGTTATGTTGTCTTTTGTTTGGTTGTTTTCCTTATTTGTTTGGTTATTTTCATAAAAAAGGAAACAACGAATTGAATCGACAGACTAAAGGTTATGTTGTCTTTTGTTTGGTTATTTTTCTTTTTAACCAATCAGAAAATAATGCTGTCTACGAGCTGAAAACAGGACATTTTCGAGGACTTGCAGGCTTCACGGTCAAGGACTTCAAAACGTGTCTTCGAGAACTACACCTTTTTCCTTAAGCGAAGACAAAACGCGTCCCGACAGCTGAATTCCATTTTTTGTCATTAAATCATTCTTTATTTTGTGAAAAAATGTCTTTATAGTGCTCTTGTCCTGTACCCCTTTTAAATTAATTTTGATTTTTTAAATACATATTTCTATTTTTTTTTTTGCATCCATTATTATCGCTTTGTCGCTGTATTCTTGTTCGGGTGAAGCTTATCTAAAACTGTTGCACTTATGCTCCAGTTATTTCCAGAAATACAACAATATTACTACTATAACTGTGTGCACTCTGGTAATGACGTTAGAAAAGGCTTCTTCTTTTCCATGCCACATCGCACGACTTTTAAAGTGGGAGTTATTCATTATTCTGTGCTTTCATCGATAGGAACGAGCGGCGAGAATCAGCCTACATCGTAGTTAAATACTGCTTTAATTAAGAATTTATAGCTAGCTTTTTTGTAACGTTTCGTTATTTAATTATTAAAATAGGCCAAAAGTTTATAGTTGCCCATATTTAGTTAAATTCTACGTACCAGGGAGTTTTTATATGCATCGCAAGCACAGAAGGGCAGGTACACGCTCTATCTTTAAGAGCGGTATAGCGCCGCTCGTTTTTGAAACAGTAACATCCACGGCAACCGCTCTTTTCGTAATGGTCAGTCGCTACTTGTTCCTTTTTACGCTGAATTTTTGGATAATTTGCGACGAATAAAGTTGCTATCGTTTTCAGATAATGGCGTCAGTTTTTGGATAGTGGTAAAACTTATTTTTGTTATTTTGTTGTTTTGAATCTTAATTCTGTTCTTAATAAATAGCTTGAAATGAGTTTTGAACGATAATCAAGCCAAAACCTAGTATCCAGAATGATTTGAGACTTCAATTTAGACTGCATAGTGGATGAATAATTAATGTTTATTCACACTCCAAAAAGGTCGACTTTTGGTCAGCGAAGTCATAATTAGTTTAAATACAACATATCAGTACACCTACCGTAATAAAAATACTGCAGTAAAATTAATTTTTAAAACTTGTTTTCATATTAAACTTTAACACGCGCATTGCACTTGACGCAGTAGCGTAGCCAGGGTGGAGGTGAGAGGGCTATTCCCATCCCCCCTTTTGGCCTGACGACCAAAATGCAGAATAGGAAAAATATCACGTTTTTAGCACTTCTGAGACTGTCTTTTGTACTGGAATAGACTAAAAATGATTTAAAGCATATTTTCAAGCGTTTATTTAGGGAGGATGGGCTAATTTGTCAATAAGAAAACTCATAAATCAGAAAAAAAAAAAAATGGCCAAAAATTGGTATTCAATTTTGATCGCTTATTGAAAAATACTTAACATAGGTGTCACCAAAAACTATATAAGCTTAGGAATAGGGAAGGGGGGCTATTCAGTATTAGTCAATTATCAATGACTTTTCTCAAACTTCTTTCCATTAGCACCCCTAATTATATCTTTCTCTATACAATATAGACGAAAGAGATTACTCCTTGAGAGGTTAATTGAACTACCGGTATAGGATTTATGAGTTACCAGCTTGTAAATAAGAGAACCAAAATTTTAGCAATAGCTACCTCCTATATAGTCTATTTATGAAACTAGTATAATCATGCTTTTGCACTGCTAATTTCTACGCCAAGTTTTAATAGCAAGTTTTAACCCCGATCAAAATAGGCCTAAAATGAAGTTATTTCGTCAAAACAAAATAAAAAATTTTCGAGCGCTGGGGGCTTCGCCCCCAGACCCCTGTAACAGCCCCCCATTGCATATTTCTGGCTACGCGCCTGTAACGCATGACTCTGCTACTTAATGTAAATCCAAAACTAAACGCAATACATAGCTGATAGTTTGCACTTCAAGCATGACTTGGTACCAGTGCAGTGAAACCCCTGCTATGGCAACAGCAAACATGGGGAAAACTATGTGAAATCGGTAATAATTTCAACATAGAATAGCTGCATCGTCTTCTCATTACTGTTCTAAGTCGTTTTCGGGTTTAGGAAAACACATCAATACTGTGGAAGTAAAAATACTGAATCAAGAAAAACCAAATTGGCGATATATTGCAGAAACTTAGATTTAACCCATTACAACATAAATCAAGTTTGCCAGCCATGGTTTCCTAATGCATCCCTACAGCAAAAACTTGACAGTGCGCTAAGCAAATCTAAATTATTTTGCAACGTTAAAAATGTAGAGCAAAAAACAGTGATACAATCCCTTCAAACTAATTAGTACGAATAAAAATACTTGATTAAATAAAGGAAGAGATTATTTCACCTGAAATTTCATCCAGTTTTTTTTTTAATTCTGACACAAATTCTTACTCCAAAGCTACCCCTAAACCTAATCCTAACCCAAACCCTAAATTTAGTCTTTAAAATCTTAGTTCTTAAAAAGAAAAATGCGCGAAGGTAGTTAACTTATTTACATTTCATTCTTTCTAACTTAAAAGTTCCTGGTGAAATAGTCATTCCCCTAAAAAAAAAACGCAGAAACTGTAAAATATTTAGCAAAGATTTGCACTCAAGCGACAGCTGCCATATGAAAAACAGCAAAATTATTGGATTGAACTAACATTGAAACTATTAAGTACGCATAAATAAACTATAAAATAAATGCAGTGATTTTAAACCGATAAATTGGAAAAATTAAACGTAGCCTGAAGTAAGTTTCAAAGAGCAAGCATGTCCAGTGCCCACAAAAGCGAAGCCTTCGGTGAACGAAAGACCGCCGTTTGTGCTTTACACATTAAAAAAATTGCCACTACCGCAGCCTTTCGTTATGCATGTACACAAACTAAAATTATTCAAAGTGAACGGTTATACATGAGGCTTGAAACGGTGCTTATAAAAACCTTTGCATTGCATCATAATAGGAACCATGCTTGTTATGAAAGCCATTATAACATTTTTTTTTTTTTTTGATATCTGTAGTATAACATTTGTGAAACAATAGTGAAGTCCATGACAAAATGTTGTACGAATTTTTTTTCAAGGAAGAGATAATTTTACCCAAATTTTTATCTACTTTTTAATTCTGACCCAAATCTAACCCAAACTTAAATCCTTACTTTGAAACCAATCCAAACCTAACCCTGACCCAAATCCAACCTCAAACCCTAATCATAACTTTTAAAAAAGTAAATGAAAAATGATCGGATGATTATTTTTCTCGTTTTAGTTTTATTCTCTTTAACTTAAAAATTTTTGGTGAAATAATCACTCCCTGTTTCCAAACACCATGGCAAAACCTTTGTGTAACCGCGTAGGTGTCGCTTATTTTTCTTGTTCAAAATATAATTATTTGAAGAATTGTGTTAGTTTTCATCTTGTTTGGCCTCCTCTCGTCCGTTCTTATTCCCTTTCATTCTCCTCTTGTTTGGCCTCTTCTTCTTCTTGCGCGTTTCTCTTTAGCTTTTTCTCTTTCATTCTCTGCTTCATGATCCTACCCTTTTCTTGTTGATTCAGTTTCCTGGAAGCTGTCTGTGGTCGAAGAGGAACGTCGGGTTCATCCAGGGCTGTGGACGTTTCGCTATCTCCTTTGTTGCCATCTTCAGGTTCCATCTGTACGACAAAAATTAAATTTAAATATCTGCAAGTAAATGAAGTACGTGCTGCATAAGTACACTTTTCTGGCACTTTTTTTTTTTCAGAAAAAAAACGACAAATGAGCTTGCAAGAGCAAAATAGATATTCAGGTAGTTCTTTTTGACGGTGTTAGGTTTTGCTGAATAACAGAGCAAAAAAAAAAAACGATAAAGCAACCACGCTACGAGTACAGTGCAGCTAAAAGTAAAAAATGTGCACAAAATAAAGTTTCGAATAGATCATTAATAAATTTCAAAGTGTATTTAAAACGGTTTAAGAGGAAATTTGTGATAAAAAAAATTCAAAGATAGAGATTTCTTTTTTCGGGACGGATATTGCAAACCATTTCCCATCGGTCTGGAAGGTGATGTACAGGCTGCACCCACCAGAAATGGCCGCTGCGTGATGATGAGATGTCTACTTTTTAAGTGGAGTGAAATTGGCAATGCAATGCATCGCTGAGGATTGAGGATCTATAACGATCCCAATCACAGCAAAGAGTCGGGCTGTCCCAACTAAGCCCCCTTGTTGGTAAACAAAGCAAATTGCGGAAAGAAAGAGACCAAAGAAGATTGCAAACTCAAACTACGTGGCTAACACCAAGTCCTCACACAATTATTCGCGAATCTCCCTGACTCCGATCCGCTCCATTGTGGCCTCTTTAAGGGGAGGGAGAGGTTTGAACTGCAGGGAGGATGAAAGACCAAAACTTCGTCGCTTTCAAATCAAGTTAAAACTCATTAAATATTGTGGGATACCAAGCAACATGCTGAAACTTGTCAAAGTTTTTAAAAAATTGGCTTTGACTTTATCAAAAATAATATAGTTTGAAATTTCACAAAAACACAACAATCTTAACACACCCTTTAAATGGGTCGTGAAATAAATAAATGAATGTTGGAAATGAATTTATTCCTATCATCAACTTTAAAAGCCAAATTTTTGACAATTTTCACTTCCCAATGGACAATGAATGTAATGAATGAATGTACATAGGATTGCTCAAGCCCAGAGGAAGGAACACTTGGTTATTACAAGTTGCATCGCGCCTTGGTTAAATCTTTAAGAAGTAAAAACAGATACACGTTTTCAGAACTGATTCTACGGGATTAAATTTGAATTCCAACAGCAGCGAAATTTTTAACTATGTCCGTCATCAGCAAAAAATATAATCGTATTCAAACAGATGCAAGTATCGGTTTAATTAACAAAAACTGAATCGCAGTTCACTTAACATTTTATTCTGTGTACAGAAAGGTTAAATATAGTCAAGTCCACCCACACTTACTTGTTTCTCCTCCGTACTTATTCCTCCTTCCTCCACCAGCCTTTTCTGAATCTGCTCTGCCACTCTCTCCATTTTTTCGTTCTTGTCTAATCCCGAAGTACCCTCGTCGTCTACTAACTTGGAAAATGTATGGGCTTTTCTGCAAAACATTAGCACAAGTTTATCATATCTTTCGTTCCTGATTTGCTAGTTATTTGAACGGGCTTGGGCAGATGATTTCAATAACTTTTGTTTTATTTATTAATTTTACCTCATATTTCTGCAGAAAACCAGAATCAATTTTTTGTTTTCATTTTTTCAGCCTTTTGCTAAAGACAACTCCTTACCGGCCAGTTTGTCGTGGGGTAATGCGTTTGTCTCTGGAGCGGGAGGTCTGAGGTTCAAATTTTGGGCCAGTCACATCAAACACAGTATTGCCAATAGCTAGCTACCGCCGTGACATTTCCTCCAAAGGAGCTGTGTTGCTTGCAGGCGCAATGACGCGGAGATAAGCCCCGCAAACTCGTTACACGCTTCGGCATGATGCAGTGAGTGTAATAAAAGATTTGATTATTAGAGAAACTACTTACTTTTTCTGTTTTTCTTTCATCGTCATGGTTCGTTCGTATTTGAGCTGACCAATCCTCTCAACCAGCATGGTCTTCTGTCTTTGCAAGGTCAGGCTCTTCCTCTCTTCAAGGATGGTCGTTTCGCGGCGGAATTGGTTAAGGATTTCTCCGGCCGCGTCCTCCTTGCGCTTTCGAGCTTTGTCCAGTCGTTCTTGGAACTAGAAGAAATTTAATTACCTTGATTCACAATTACCATGATTTCACAGCTTTCCTGCGTATTACAAGATAGCAGCAAATCTACATCGCAAAAGACACAGAAATAGAATAGGCAGTTTAAAAAACATCTAAACGCGTTGAAGATTTTCCTGGAATCTACACTATAACAATGAACTTACACAAATGGTCTTGATATGTAACCTAGGTAATCGAAAAGTCTTGTCAAATCAACTCTTTGCCATGTGTAGGCAAAGCCACTTCAGGGCAAAGATTGTTGACATAATGCAGAGGCAGCAGAAACATTGGACATCGGTACAACAAATATTGGACTGTTACTCGAAGCTACAAACAGAAAACATCTAATATCTAAGGAACCCTGACCAATATCCAAACTCTCTAGCCTAAATTTCTCAAAAAGTGTCAACATACTTACCCTATCCTGTTCAAGTTTTATTAGCAACTAACCAATTTCTGTTGTTCTTCTTTGTCCTTTTCAATCTTCTCTTGATATTTGACTGTTCTATTGTGGAGTTCCGCAAGGACCTGTTCTCGATCCTTATCTGATACTGTTACATTGATGACAGTCTTCTCTCGGCGCATCGCTCCGAACGGCGAAGGAGCTGGCTTCTCAACCGAAGAAGGTCGTTCTTCCGACGAAGTCTAAGACAAATGCAATGTGAAAAAGTAGATAGATTACTGGGGGCAAGATTCATCTCAAAATAGATCTATTTTCAGCTGTGTGGACATAAAGGTGTGACGCTGGTTTAATTTTTAGCTGGGTTAAACCAAAGGCTTACAAGTGAGAATTTACAACTTATTCTGCTTGGCGTTCAGTATTAAAATGGAAGTAATTATTTTACCAAAAATTTTTAAGTCAAAGAAAATAAAATGAAAATGTTTTTTTGCTTATAGTGTTGTATCTATTATTGTATCGAAATTTAGGAAAATTTAAGTGAAATAAAGGCTTAAATCTTACTTTTTCGGCATTCAAGTTCTTTTCCTGTTCCTGTTTTCGCTTCGCTTTTCGAGCTGCAAGCCGCTCTTGCATCTGCAAATAAAAATTAAAATTTTTTATTAAATGCAGAAAAGCAAAACGCAGCAGTAGGCCAAACTAGGCTACAAAACCGAAAAAAAAAAACTTGGAAATCTCAAAAAATTATAAGCTAAAAGTTTCACTAGCTAATTCAAATCATACACCATTAAAATCAGAGTACATTAAACAGTACGGAGGCAGAATAAAAACGGTGCTTCAAACTAGTAGCTCCCCGCCAAATGTGGACTAGAATTCAAAATCCACAGGAGCATTGGATGACTAGAAACTAATAAGCATGTGCGGATTCCTCCAGCACAAAGTAGTCGAAGCAATGAAAGGTGCGCAGATCGTCCGACGTCCAATAGTTAGCGTCAGACGCTGTCCGATGACAGGAGGATAAATATGCAACACAATACATCAACATATGGGCCTAAATACAGTCCAATGGGATTTCTCAGTCAAAGAAAACTTACAGCCCTCCGCTATGTTTAATCAAAAACTCACAAGATTTCTTTGTTTCGAAGCTTCAGCTTCTGCCCTGCTGTCTCTAGCTTTGAGTCGTTGTTCCGCCAACATCACCATCCCTATAGCTGCGTGAGCCTCGTACTCAGATTCATCACGTCGTTGACGTCGCTCACGCAAACGTTCACGCATTTGACGTCGTTGACGTTCAATGTCGGCCGAAAGTGCCTGCAGTGTAAAGAAAAATCAGTGTTAAAAATTATATCCAGCAATTCAGCTCTGAAAGTTTTTTGAACCTTTATGTTTTCTGTGTTACCTATCATTACTTAATAACGAATTTTTGACCAGAATGAAACGAATTATGGGACCATTATTTAGAACCAGGGTGAAACGAATTTTTGACGATTACAAAAAAAAATAAACCTGTTCTCCTTTCACCAAAATGAAAGGGATAGAAGCACTAGTATAGGAACAACAGTAATGTTCAACATTTACATGCAGATTTTGGACACTATTAAACAAAATAATTCAATCAAAACTTACAGCCTTCTTGTCGGCAAACTGCTTCTCCAGTGCTGCGAATTCGGCTGCAGTGTCAACATCTTCCCCTTGTAATTCTGAAAAAATAGAAAAACTAAACATAATAAAAAAAACAAAAAAAACTTACGTTAAATTGCTGAAAATAAAGCAATGAATATCTCAATATGGACAAAAACTCAAATTTGAGTAAAAAGTTTTCTGACTTTTTCTTTGTATTTTCTTCTTTTCTTCCAGCAATTCTTTGTCATATTCGCTCAGTTTTTCCTTAGCTTCAGCTTCCATTTCCTTGACTTCCTGATCGAGGCTACTCGAAGATGAAGAGGGGCGATGTTGCTCTGAAACGAAAACACAAAAAGATCATAACTTAACATAACATCAAAATTAATTTAATTCAATTGCATACTCACTGAATTACACGGAAACCTAAAAGCAGTTGGTGGGGCTTATTGTGGCGTCATATAATACAGTAGCATCATAGCCTTTTTACAAATAAACGTGCAGCAATGGCGAGCGTTGGCAGCACTGTGTCCAAAAGGATTGGATCGGGATTTCAACTCAGACCTTCCGTTCCTGATTGGAACACACTATCCACAGGACCATCACGCCGGAAAGCATTTTGTAATAGGATTATATGTTACAAAATACATTAAAAATGGGACGATGTGAAGAGCTTTGACCAAAATAACAGAGCCAAGATGAAATGAAATATTCTATTTACGAGACGTTTCGACTTAAACTAAAGTCATAATCAATCTATAAAAAATCATGACGTTATAGAATCGTTGAAAGACCATCAATATAAGCGAAAAGCGTAAACCGGAGGTAATAGTTAATAACCGAGTCAAGGGTAAAATCTAAAAGAAAGTACTTATTACTACAATGCCCATCAAACCAATTGAAAATTTTCTTTATCTATCTTCTACAGCTTTTAGCTTTACCTTGCCCAGGAAGCGCAAGTCCAAATACAACTTTTCCGATGTTATCAATCCATTCTTCTCTTCTCGCTCGCATCTGTCCTTGTGTGAGAAAACTGAGTATTTCTTCACTCTACAAAATAAAACAATAAATTCAGATGATTCTGCTACGAGTTTCGCAAGCAAATTGTAGCAAAAATCGGAGCTGTGTTGTAGGCTTAATATAGTGGGTTTACTGGTCCGTTTATGCCGGACAAACCTCCCCCCTCCCAAGCAAATTCTCGTATGGGCAAATTCTAAATGCAGAACTTCAATTTAGACAAATTTTTAATTACTCACAAAACCCCGAAAGGACAAAATTACACAAGAAGCAAGTTACCCTACAAAAATATACAGTATTATCGGTATGAATTTTAAAGCTGGTACTTTCACAAACACCAGTAGATTGACTATACCTTATCCCCAACCAGATCAGTAGTGGTTTTGATTTCGTTTTCGTGCGTGTGTTGCAAATCAGCCAGCCATTCAGCACATATCTTCTCCTTTATTGACGTCATATCGCCTTCCTCCAAACTCTCCCGACAAGCAGCTAGTAAACAACGATAAAAATATACATTTGGTCAGGTCGAGCACTCTCGCTGGGCACGAAAATTACCACAAGTGATAATTTTCGTGCAGGCTTTAAGACTCTGTCTTTCAGCCCACCAGTATACTCTCTGTTTGCTGCTGATAAAGAGACAAACCCTGAAACGGCAGGCCGTACAGCGATATACACAGTATAATGACACAAAAGAAGTGTGTGCCTAAGAACGTGTACAGATAAAAGCCGAGATACAACATACAAATCAACCATAGCGAATATTATACCATTACTTTGCTACTATCCTAATATTTTAAGATATTACTTGAAAACAAACATCATCAACTCTTTACAGTGTACCTAATGTTCATAGTGTGTTAACACCATGGATCAAAAAAGACAAATTGAAGCCAGCAAATAACACAAGACAGAACAGAAGTTTCAGCAAGCACATAGCACATGACAAAAACAGGCAAGCCAAAAGCGTAGCACATGACCAATCTGATGTCACTATGTGGTACCACACAAATAAGGTTTACCCAACCCAGCCACGAACTAACTTAACTCAGATAACAGTGATAACATTACCTTCCCCCCAAAAAATGAATGGTACCAATATTAACCACAAGCAACCACAGACCAAAAAACAGCATTCTAGAATGAAGGACACAGCAGAGTGAAGGCTGGTCAACACCCAAAGATATAAATACAACTATTCTTAAAAATATTAGCTATTCACTCACATAAGCGGACATACTATTATCACATAAAAAGGACATTCTATTAACAACAAAAAAATTTGGTGGTGTACCAATTTAGCCTGCAATGGTACAAGAGACATTCGGCTTGGTACCGAACTCTTCAAAACTAAATTGTTTCGCCAATAACTAGCAATGCTGTGACATTTAGCGAAGCAAAAATTAGAATGCTCTGCAATATGAAGATTTGGTTGTACAAGTTGCGTTCGTAATTTACAATAGCGAATAGGCAATATTTGGTTTGAAACGTTGAACAAAAATTGAAATACTAAATATAGAAATGCTTTTGAAACAATGAAAGTTATCGTAAGGGTAGTGTTAAAGGTCAACTGGATTCAACGCAAGTAAATTAATACACACAGAGTTACACAGCCATCACACACAGAAATCGTCCATTACTAACAGCAACCTACTTTCCAATTTGTGTCTCAGCGCATTGATGAGGATTTTGTTTTGTGCGGATACAAACTTCGAGAGCGCCTTTCTTTGCTCATCTGTGAGCGGGTTGTCTCCGTTCTCCGATATCGCCCGCATCATTCTTTCCTCCCTCCACTTCCGCCTGTTCGTGGAAAACTTCTCCAGCTCGTCTTCAAGTTGCTAAATGTTCAGTTGTTGTTTTTATGTATTACCAAAACAGCAGTGTGTTAAGTCTGTCGTCGTCTAAAGACCGAAAGGTCTGAGGTTCGATTCTCGGGTCGGTCCAATCGAACACAGTGTTGCCATCGCTGCGACATCTCTTCGAAGTCCAAATGCTATGGCATAGGACGAGCCCTGCAACCGCGATTGCGCTGTTAAATTAAATATAATAGTTTAATTTTTTGCACGTCACTGCTACTCACAAACAATATTAATTGCTTCACAGAGATTCCATAAGTTTAAAAAAACTGTCGAATGAACATAAAGCTACGCTAGCAGACTTTACTTTTGGAATATCGTATTTCATTTGCAAAACGGCCCAGTAAGCCGATCGAGTGTAAGTTTGGGGTCATGTTCCTAAGTGAATGAATTTCAACTTTGAATCAGCCGTAAAGTTGCATAATCACAAATTTCACCCACAACAAAGTCTACACGTACTTCGTGCGTCATATTTTTGACTTCGTTCTGTTTGTTCATGTCATAATCAGCAGCGAGGAGAAGCAATGTGAGGATTTCCTTCTCATCACTCTGCTTCATCTCCATCTCGTATAAAAGCTGCTCCGTTGAAGAACCTGGTCACATTGAATTGTTAAAAGAAAGAAAACGTGAGAGGTAGCTAGTTGTGTTTGCATTAGAATAAGTATGTACATTATACAGCGTAGTCTATCCATACGTTGTTATCAAATAATAACTGCTCTATATTCGGTGATGTATGACTTAGTGTTCACAGTATTTGATTTCATGTGGTTTATTTTATATACGACTATGAAAAAGCATAATAAACCCTCTTCGAAATTTTAATGTTCTTTAAAATTGACATTTATCTTAAATCCAAATCGTACCTTCACTTTTCTCGTTGGCGATGGCCACCAGCTTTTCGTATATTACATCCGGGTTAGTGAGGGAAATAACAGCCTCCTTCTTTTGTTTTTGGTTCCTTCGGGATGCCAGACGTTGCATCGCAAGAGCTTTTTGGCGTTCTCTGCTTTCAGCGTGTCTAAAAACGGTTTATATCGTTGTAAGTATCTCACTTATTTCGAAACGAATCTCAAGAATCTAAACAAAATAACGCTGTTTCACATAATTTTCTTGATCCTTATCCTTTTCTCTGAGTTACAATTGTGGTTGTATATAGAGTTATTGGCTTATTGCAAAAGAACTGATGTTGATATGTTTACCTGGCTTGTAGCGTTTCTTCGTCCTGTTTCGCAGTCTGAAGCACATAGTCAATTGCGCTCAGCTTTTCTTCTGCTTCCACTTGGCGGCGTTGGCGCCGAAGTTTAGCCACCGCCAATTGGCGTCGTCTTTCCTCAGAAATCGCATCTTCATGTTTTCTGAGACCAGCTAAAAGAGCTTCTCTTTCAGCTTCCAGATTTTGATCCAAAGTAAGAAGAATATTCTACAAATAAAAATTGTATGTCGTTAATCTTGAAATCAACAATATATTTGCGGCCAAGTTTGAATTAACTTTTACATATAAAGCGGGCAAAGCATCCAGCTAGAATTATGTGCAAAAAATAAAGAAGCATCTAAAACATATCTTCACCACATTTCAGCTTTATACGACCTGTAGTTTTTGAGATATTTTATTCTGAAGTCAGGCAGATCTCCCCTGCAGTGTTGTTAGTTAAAATCTAAACTTTTTTCAAATTATGCGGAAGGTAACTTTCACAAGCATAATGAAAAAACACATGATTGCAAGGCTTCAGCAGTCAACACAAATCAAGTCAACTGACCGCGAACAAACTGACCTCCAGCCATGAACCAATTGATCGCCAACATTAGGATTAGTTCGCGGTCAGTTTGTGGCGGTCAGTAGTCGCGGACCCTTCCAACAATCGGTCAGTGTTGCAAAATAAATGCTTAAAAAAGTCGAGCAATAGTCCAAAGCATGAAAATTTATATTTTTCTGGCAACACTGCAGGGGGGATGGCTCTGACGTTGATTAAAGTATTTCGAAAAGAGTAGGTCGTAAAATGCAGATAGCTGGTGAAGATATGTTTTAAAAGTTTCTTTATCTCTCGTCATATTTCTAGCTGAATGCTTCAACCCCTTTAATGCTCAATTTTTGAGAACTATAGATTATAATAACCGGCCAGTTGGTCGAGCGGTAACGCGTTCGTCTTTGGAGCGGGAGGTCTGAGGTTCAAACCTCGGGCCAGTCAAATCGGACACAGTGTTGCCAACGGCTCGCCACCGCTACGACATTTCTTCGAAAGGAGCTGTGTTGCCCGGGCGCAATGACGCGGAGATAAGCCCCGCCAACTCATTACACGCTTCGGCGTAATACAGCAAGTATAACGAAAGATTTGATTTAATAGATTATAACACATTAGATGAAAAAACAAACAAAAAAAAATCTTAGTTTTACGTCAGCATTGCTTAGCTACATGGTTACTTTTACCTGGTTTTCAAGCTGTCGCTACGGTAACAAACCATTGTAGAGGAAACTAAGAAACGAGCTGATAGCCCATATTGTGATGCATCAAGTTATATCAACTGTGAAGTTAAATTTAGCTACCTTTCTAAAATCAGGCAAATGGTCACTCAGTGAAAATCGGTATTATGACAAAACAAAGGGATTAACGAGCTTACAGTTCGTTTTCGTTTTTCTGCTTTTTCTTCTGCATTGACTTGCTTTTCAATCTCCTCCATATCAATGGGCAACCCCTGTTTCGCTTTCTCTCGGCGGAGTTGTCGAATCCGATCCTTTCGCTTCTTCAACTCCTCTTCCTGAGACAGACGTTGCTCCCCGAATATTCGCTCAATATCTGAAACGAGAAGACGTTTCACGTTTAAAAAATTAGGGTTGCATAACGTGATCAAGCTTGATGACAGGTTCAACTTGAGTAGAAAGTCAAACGTAATATGAAAATTTCAAAACGTGTTTTTTTCAGATTGATAAATTTTGTCGGACTTAAGAACTTACGTAATATAGGTCCAAATTTGAAAGTTTAAAGTCGAGATATAAACACTCTTTAAATTTTTAATTACACTTTAAATTTTCATGCACTTCGGACTTGGTGATACAATAGGTGCACATCCCCTCTTGCAATAATGGTGACAAACTTTCAAATTTTTACAATAAATCTTGATGAAATGTTAATATAAACTACAGTAGAAAAATGATTTTTCTGCATTAAAACAGTAGCAACTTGGCAAATAACAGCTAAGCAATAAAAATTCAAAATCAAAGATGTGCTCAGAGAGTTCGTTAAACAATGTAACCAGTAGGAGATTCCATCTCCGACAATTCATATCGACCAATATTGCAATTTGCAATACCAATAAGTATTAAGTATTTACTAAAAAAGTTGTAACAACTAACAAAAAGGTGATGCTAGTAAAGTTTGCCATTAATAAAAGATACATATTTATCTCTCAAAATTTACCTTGCTCAGTGATGGCGAGGTTTTGGAAAAGTTTAGCCAGGTCGTCATACTTTCCCTGTCTTCGCAATTTCTTTTCTTTTTGTTTGATCTGCATTATTCTGCGTTGTCTTTCCTTCTCCGTCAGGGTAGCCCATTCTTTTTCGCCGAGCTTCTTCATCAGCGCCTGAAAATTAAGGAATATTGTCAAAGACTTTTTAATAATTTCATCGTAGAGGAAAATTTCCTGTTTAAAAATGTCATGTGAACTGAACCGCATTTACCTTCTAACAGTGTTAATAGGGGTCTTTTATTGTCGACGATAAGATGTCGTTTATGGAAGTTCTCTTTTTTGAAGTTGAAGGTTAATTTTGTGAGAGACCTTTTGCTAAGTTAACTTAACAACAGTGAATAAAGACAATTTATTTGAAATCGATTTTGTAGTATTTTATGTCAATTTTATGGAAGACTTTTAAACATTTTGTTGTCTTTTGAAAGTTGCTGGATGATATTCGATCGTTGCGTGATCAAGACGTTTCAAAACTGTGCTAACAACATAACACTATACTCCTCGGGCTAAGCAGCACCGAAGAAATACAAGAAAGAAATAAAAAACATCTCCCCTCTCTTTTGTTATTCCCCACTTTTCCGTGAGGGTGGCAGGGGCTGCAGCTCCAGATTAAGGCGCCACACAAAACAATATCAGCAAGTCTTTGCAAACAGTACCAATTCCTTCATTTCTTCCGGGTTAATTAAAATGATAGGGCTAGATTTATGTATGAATAAAAGTATGAGGTACTGGAAACAAAAAGCATCCGAAACATTTAGAATGTAAGAAGCACCGAAATAAGGCAAACTAAAGCAAATTTAAATCGGTATCAGCCTGTTTAGATTTCATTTTAAAAACAAGAGATGTGGAGAGGCTGATACGGCTTTCAATTTCAATTTTGCTTTAGGTTGCACTTTCTCTTATGCCGTTATCGGCTGCCTCAACCATGATTGCATTTCGGCTGATCCTCCTATTCAAAATTTTTCGAAGCAAGGCATTGTGACGTGCATGTGGTCGGTCATGCGTGTAACTGGGACATCGCGCGGCTTATGTATTATAACTTCGCCTCGTTTCGTGACCGAACAATATACAGTAATATCTATTGATGTAGTGCTAAGAAAGGCAGTTATAATATATTGATAATAGGGTTTAAATCAATGTCAGCAGCATTCTCTAATTAAACCGTTCAAACGTGTCTGCCTTTGGTAAATTTGCATTAAAACTGCTTGGGTGTTATTGCAAACCGCTAGGAAAATTTAGTAAAATTCTCGGGGGGTGGTCTACCCAACCTCTTTTGACGGACGGCGGCACGGAGAAACCCCGTGAAGTCCAAACAATACTGTTCATTTCAGCTCATAAATTATTGGGGTCAAGGTTGTTTGATTAAAATCAACTAATACAGATAGCTCAAAATTAGGAAAATTTTAATGTCAAAGTTGCAAAATTTCAACAATTATTTTGCTAACAAACAACTTTTTTGTTCCATGTAACAGTAGAATGTTTCAAAAACTAACTTTGAACAAATGTAAATGCGCCAAAACCATTTTCGCAAAAAAAATGCTACTAGTGACGCATTTTGTATGAACCAGTTGAAGATAAATATAAGCTTTGTTTAACCATTATGTTTGAAACACCACTAAGTCAGCAAAATCTTGACTGAAAAATCTCCTCCCCCCAAAAAAGTTGAAAAAAAAAATCATTAACTCTGATTTTTTCAACATGATTTCATCAGCTCTAGTCTGGAAGCACTCGCATCTGCGCCCTGGACCCAAGAAAGTTAAAGAACAAACTTATTCCCAAAACTAACAAAGTAAAAAATTTTTTCGCATGTTTGTTTCAAATGGGATATCGATTTTGGTCCGTAATGAGCTTGCGACATATATATTAATATTTTATTGTAAATAGATTAAGAGTAAAGATCGTTAGAGTGGAGGATTGATTCTCTAAAATGTTCAAACCCAAAAACTACTGAAGGGTAAAGGGTTAAAACATTTTTCTAATTAAAGGTTACCTCTGCAAGTAGTTTGTCTTTGAGAGCGTCGTATTTCTCCTCTAACGCTTTCACAACTTCTTCCTCTCCGTCTTGTTTTTCGCGCTTGGTCGATCCGAGAAGCGAACCCGCGACGTTGTCGTACCAACAACCCAATCTCGCCTGACGTTGTACTTCCGCCAACCGACGGACACTCTCTGGATTCTAAATAAGCAGTAATTGTTTGGCAAAAGCATTAACGCCATTATTCGAACTAAGTGTGCCTATGGTACACTCATGCTTAGATGCTTACTCAAAACAATAAAAGAGGAAATGAACAAGAGCACTCGTCTTACCTGCTTAATGCTTACTTGTTCTATGGTGACTACTTAACAATTACTCCTTTAATCAAACAAAACAAAAACCAAAGATAAAGATAAAGCAAAAATTGGTAAGGGGTGCCCGCAAACACTCAAATTTCTGACCTGGTAGTCTGTCCATTTTAGAAACTCAATGTCCGTTATTCCCAAAGGTAGTCCAACAAATGATAGAGAAAGAAGGGCATAAATCTAGTTTCTCAATAACGTACACTTCTACTCAACCATCTGGGGGTAGTTTTGTATTTGATTGGTTGCTTTGTTCAGTAGGTAGGGTTGTTTTTACTTTTTTCTAATTTCGGATGACTAGTGACGAAAAGCAGCTCATGCATGAGAAAATAACGTGTGCCAAATCTTAGCGATTTTGGGGGTGGTTTTCTGCTCCCGCATGGGAAGTAAAATTTCATGGCATACTGTATTTTTAGACGTTTTTGCAAATCGTTATCAGGCCAAATTTTTCTTATAACTAGTCATAAAATAAAAGATTTGGGTCTACAGGACACGTTGCTGAAGTTTCAAAGTTGTTGGACGAGATTTCATGGTCCCGCTTCGCAATAAATTTTTCTCGAATTTCGCTAAATTTGGCAAAACTTCGGAAAATTGTTGAAAACATTCTTATTCAAAAACTACATTTTACAACAGCTAATCATCTAACAAACATCGTTTTATATGTTTGGCGTTGTCAACGCAAAAGCAAAGGGTGAGAGAAGAAAAACAGAGTGGTGCAGAGTTGTACGTCGGGTCGGGTTCGGGCCTAAAGTTGACAAAAATTTCGGGCTTAATTTAGGCCTGAGACGGACTTTTTGTCTTACGTGCACAAAAATATAATCAAAATAATTTGGCAGTATTGCTAAATTTTTGAGACCTAAGTTAACTTTCGGTTTTTTTCTGGCATGATTTAGGCTTTAAATTAGTTTTCGGGTTCGGGCTTATATTTTTGGATTCGGGCCTGAAGTACTCGGCCCGTTTACAACTCTGGAGTTGTAGGGGGAGGTCGGATGGAGGATCTATAATTAAGCAGATATTGCAAAATTGCTTTCGGTGAAAAATCAAAAATTTTAGCAGATGGCATTGCAATGTTGTGCGAAAGAATAAGACGCTACGATCTTCAATTTAATAACAAGTATAAACGTGAATACTCGTTAAATACACTAACTAATAGTTACTATAATAGCTTTCTTTGCAATAAAATTTGGCAGTTGGCTCACTTCTTAGCGCCACAAGAGAATTTTACAGTAACTTTTTAATTTCTTTGTACTGTAATTTACATTCTTAGACTGCCATTTAATGTCACAATTTTGAAATGGTTCCAGCTTCGAAATGTCCCCGGCGACTAACTGGGGCGTTGAAACGTCCCGTCTAAACTGTTCTTCATTATTGTTTTTGAAAAATGACTTTTCTATTACAATGCTCGACATAATGGAACTTTAATGTCAAAAAATCAGTTCCTATACAACGCAAATTCTGTTTTCATGCTATAGCCAAAAAGATTTTCTTTGAGCTCATAGTATATATGGTACTTTTCTGTAAATTGACATTTGCAGTAAAACAGATATTTTTATCAAAGGGTCAATCCAACGTTTTTTACAAATCCACCGTATTTTAAATTGTGAGCCAAATAAGCCTATTTGTTTCTGGTTGGCAATTAAACAGTTTTGAGAATCAGTGTTGTTGAAATATTATAAATACGTCTCATTGGAAATTATTTTTCTGCTAGCAGACGGAGAGCGACTATGCAAAATTTTCAGTCGCCAATGACACTAACAGTATTATTTGCTGCAATTACATTTGTATCAGTGTTAAAACTCCGGCCTTAATTTTAAACCAGGATTTGGGACTTAAATCACTTTAGCAGTTAGCTCATTGTTGACAAATGCTTTTATTAGAATAATAAAGTAGCTTGGCGTGCAGCATAAAAAATGTTGACTTTTTCATATGTTTATAGTTTTCAAGCTAGATAACGTATAAATCTCCACTCAAACTCACAAATTGATTATGCTTCATCAAAATAGCAACTTTACAGCCAATGAATAGCTATCACTCCTACTTCTTTTCAACACTTTTAGTGATAACAGTGAATGTTAGAATTATTTCAAAAATCTAAGGTAACAGGTTAGCCAGCACTACAACACAGCAGTCAATGCGGATATCGGCATAATTATAGGTCCTCCATCCGACCTTCCCCCACTCCTCTATTTTTATGCTCTCACCCTTTACTTCTGCGTTGATAACTCCAAACGTATAAAACGAGGTTTATTTGATGATTTAACCGTAATAAAACTTATAGTTTTTGAACAAAAATGTTTTCGACAATTTTCTGAAATTTTAGCATAATTCAAGGAAAATCTATAGCAAAGTAGGACCACGAAACCTCAACCAACAGCTCTGAAACTTCAACAACGTATCCTGGAAACCTAAATCTTTTATTTTAAACTAGCTATAAAAAAAATTTGGAAGTGCAACGATTTTCATGAAGATCTAAAAATATGTCCTTCTTTGCAAAATTTGGAAATTTTTTCTATATGCGGTAGCTGAAAATCATCGCCAAAATTACTAAAATTTTGCACACGTTACTTTTTTATACATATGCCGCCTTTTTCGCATAAGCCATCCAAAATTTGAAAAAAGTGAAAACCATCCACCCTGTTTCCCATGTACATATGCCATATTAATCTAAGAATGCTGTTTTTAACTTTTTTTGTATTGTGCCGTGGCCCAAAAAGGGGGGGGGGCATGACACAATGCTTCCCTCACCCTGTCTACGCTACTGTCACAATCACTTCAACATATATATTTTTGGAATCTTCCTATTTAAATCTTCCCTTGTAGTATAGTTTAATGTATTTCATATAAAAAGGCTACTCCTTTGGTAGTGTTTGAAATTGAGACCATGAAGTCGTAAATTGGAGTTATGGAGCAATTAACTTTGATTTTATCATCAGTTAGCCTTTGCTTTAGAAATTGCTAATATTTCTGGAAATTTACCCGAATCATATACCGATTTTTTTTTAAATCTTAATTTTTGCTAGTGACCATACATTAAAATGCAAAACTAAAAAGATTAAAAAATGGAAGGGTGTTTGGAAAGATCGCTCGGCAAATTCGCTAAGATTAATAATTATGCCAGGTATTTATCGCACGATCTTCAATCAGAGTACACAACTACAGATACACTTGTTTAAATAGTCGCCGTTCTGGTGGCTCTTCCAACGCTTCTGAGCCTTTAAGCCAAAAGCATGGAAACGATTAAAATTTCGTTAGTTAAAAACACTTCAACTCTGGTTGAAATTTCAAAGTCTAAATCCATTTGCTTAAGATTGATGATGCTGCGCAACTGCAAGAAACATTAGGCGATAAACTGAGCTAACCAATTTCATTAAATTAGCCCTCAAAATGTTTCTTCAAATTTCTTGCAAAAAGTTTATTACGTACAATATACGTAAAACATTTGGGAAAATTTTTAAATCTTTTCAAGAATTAATTTAGAACTGTGTCATGGATACTGCAAACAATTCAACTCATGCACAAACTTGCCTTGTCTAAATAGTTTTCTAAAATGATCGATTCTCTACAAGGGATTAATGACTATTCGATAGTTTATCCTTTAAGTACATATTGTAAGCTTTTTAGGTTACAGGTTGGATTTTTGTGTTGTTTCAGAAAAAGAAGTCGAAGATGGTCGAGCGGTAACGCGTTCGTCTCTGGAGCGAGAGGTCTGAGGTTCAAATCTCGGGCCAGTCAAATCGGACGCAGTGTTGCCAAAGATTCGCCACCGCTGCAAATTTTTTTTCAAAAGAAGCTGTGTTGCCCAGGCGCAATGACGCGGAAACGGGTCCCGTAAACTCGTTACACGCTTCGGCGTATTACAGCGAATATAATGAAAGATTAATTTGAAGTCGAAGATTTAGACTTTGCATCTTTAATGATAGTAATCGCAGAGAAACTTGCTAGAAAACAACGACAAATAACAAGAAACAAAAAAAAAAAACTAAAACGCGTCTTCAAGCCCTCTGTACAGTGTCGACCGTCCGGAAAAAGATATACTTTCCAAAACTAACAAAAACTCAAATGGCGCTGTTTTCTGATGAGGATCAATCCGATGAAGACACTGAACATCTAGACACGATTCTTTTTGTCGTATTGCAGAAATGTACTAGCTACCAAGTACCACATTCAAATTAGGCGCAAATATTAGAAGTTTGTAGCAGAATTGAAAGTTTATTCAATTCTAAGATTTAGTTGATTGTTCTAACCTTAAGAATTAACTGACTTAAACGAGGAACAAGTGCAAAATCAATAGGGTATCTAAAGCGAGGTTAATCGTATTAGATTAGATTGGTGTTAACTCCATCCTTCTTGACTCAGCCGTTCAAGAAATATTCTACTTCAAACACGACGTAGAGGGGCCTCTCTAATCGTAATTTCTATTGGCATTGATGACGTTTCAATGCAGCAGTCTCACCACCAGATACTTATATTAACCTACATGTAGGCTAAAAAGCTTCTATGGCTTAGCTTAATTGCGGCGCTGCCTTAATTAATTAAGATGGCGTCACCGATGTTATCAACGTTATAGGGTTGCCAATAAAAATTATGATTAGAAAGTTTGTCGTGTTTGAAGTAGAATATCTTTGGAATGGTTGAGCCAAGAAGGACGGAGGCAACGCAAATCTAAACTAATACGATTGGCAAAACTTTAGATCCTCTCATTGATTTTGCTTCAGTTCTAGTTAAAGTTGCCCAAATAATAATTAAAACCTGAAAACCAAGAATTCCTAATAGGCCTATTTAGCTTTTCATTAATCCGTGAAATTTTCGCCCACGTCGCCTTGGCTTAAGCTCAACTATACGAATTTGAAACGTAATGTAATAATGGAGAACTTTGACCTCATTTACCTCGATCGAAATTCTGTAGCAAGCTTGTACTATATGAGATTACCATTACAAACTGTATAAGAACTGAATAATAGACTAACAACATGAACTTTTATTTCGCATGTTAAAAAGATTTCGAGTATTGCAAGATCGAAAGGATTGCAAATACTATAGAACATAGATATTAAAGACCAAAAAAAAAATCTTGTAGCCAAGATTTTTGTGTTAATCTGGCAAGCAAATTCTTCAACTTCGTGACACCAAACGCAATCGAAAACGCAGAGCAATTCAGTAGTACATATGAGGCTCCTACTAGACACAAAAAGTCGACCGCCGTGACGGCCCAGCTTGGCGAAAAGCTTGCAGGCAAAAAAAAAACTTATGAGAGAGGGTTCTACGTTGAAACGTTCAACAGGTATAGAGATCTGCTTCACATGTATAAATATAAATGGTAAAGCACCTGAGTACCATGTCCAATCAGTCAATCGATCGATTAGTGGTCAAGTGGTCAGTCGGGTTAAAGTGTCCGCTAGAAAATCGGTAGAATTGAGTTTGATCCCCCGTCAGGTCAAACCAAAACCATGAAAATTTATATATAGTTCCTTTCATGATGGTCATTGGTCAGTGCTACAAATCAAATCCGAGTTTGATAGACAAAAGACAGATGCTATTGGTAACTAAACTTGACGATAACTTTGTGCCTTCACTGTCTCCAAGAGCGAAGACATGTAAACGAATAAACATGTACCTAAGTTACAACCTTAATTCTAAAAACTTGTTAATTTTCAAGTAAACGTTCTGGTGGTAGCATAAAAAGTAACGAATCATACGGTTGAAAAGTAGTTTAAGAATGGACAAAGGAAATTGTGAGCAGGCGCGTCGATTTCTCGAAATCTTTGGGGGTCCAACTGATTAACCAGAATTTTTTTGGCGAAATCTAGCGAATTTTGTTTGCATTGTTAGTAAATTGTTGGTTTTGTATGCGTTGTTTGTTTCTACGTCACAATAGCACATTTGATGCAGTTTTTTTTTTTTTTTTGGCGTTAAGCCGTTTAGAAAATAAGCGTACGGTACTTTGGAAGAAAAAGGAAAAAAAACTCATCGCGGCCAAAAGTGGGTTGGTGGAGGTAAAAGGGTGTCTTGAGATAAATAATCGAGTGAAATATTTTTTGCCGTACATTTATAATGCGACCTCTTTCACGCCAAACTTTTGTGGTGGTTTTCGGGCCCTAAAAATTCAATGTCACGACTTTAAAAATTTGAAAATCGTTCCGTCAAGCCTGTCCATACTACTTTAGGTGATGACACCCAAAGACGTAGCCCAGGGGGTGCAGGCCCCTCTCAATTAAAAACCCCTCAAGGATAAAAATATTAAGTTTCTTTTTTTAGCATTTCTCCGTACAACCGTGCACGCGTTCAACAGTAATTAAAAATAATATTGATATGGAAGAACAGGGGGCCCAGGCCCCCTTAATTAAAAATTTTGCCAACCAATTTAAGGGTATAGCCCGGGAGAAAACAAGAGTTTTGTCTTAAAAATTGCTACCTCAGGCACTTATTTAACCTGTTTATAAACATAGTACAATAACCACGACCAGATTTACCAAATGGCACCTGCCAGGGGGCCCCGCGCTTAGATTGTGGGCCTAAGAGTTTTTTTGTCTTCAACTATATTTGACTGAAAATTGCAGCAAAAATCCCCAAAGTGGCAGGAGCGCCGTGCAATGTAAATCCAGCCTGGGCAAAAACATGATTAGTTAGTAATAGGCCTTGCCAAGAACAATCTATGGTACCAATTAACTTTCGATAACTATTCACCTCCACGGGCTCCACCTTCCCAGTTTTTACGCGACAAAATGCTTTTGAAAAAAAAACTAGCTTACGAAAATGCCCACTGAACAAATTATTGATTATAAATTGAGCGGGCCTGGGCCCCTAGGTCGTTACATGTACTCCTACAACTGGTTGTTTTTATGACGAAACAAAATCTCTGATGGCAAATCTTCAAATGGATTGCTATCTACTGCTAAAATATTGCAGGAGGAGCATTGTATCTTACTTCTGCCTACCTGGACAAATCACATACAAAATAAAGCCATTTGCAAGATTTTAAACTTGTTTTGGACTAAAACGGTGAGTAAAAAGAGAATTGAACTATTTAATTTTTCAATTGGCTTTCTGAATGTTAAAAATCTAGTTTTTTCAAATTACTCTAAAAACGCACAAAATGTGATTCAATGGCATTAAAATAGCTTTTTTTTTCAAAAAAAAAAATTACAAAAAATTGCCCAGCGGCTGGGAACTTCGCCCCAAGATCCCCGTCTGTGATACGTTCGAGTTACACTAGTTCGCTCATCATGTCTCCCAATTTAGACATTTTCGCTTATTACAATTTACTTGCTAGTCCTCTTCCTTTAGCAAAATCCTGGTTGCGTACCAAACCAGGCCACGGCTTTTGATCTTCCATTTTACGATATCTTTGTCCCGTAGAAAGTTTCTCATTTCGAAATTGTTTGAAGACGTCATTGCATGTGGTTTGGTCCTCCTCCCCCCCAATCAAAAATCCTGGCTCGCCTACGATGACATCGTCCATTAAGTCGCCACCTGGATAACACCACTTCTATCGACGCCACTGCCGTTCCATTCTTGTTAGCGTTGCGACTTCACAACCGAACTAATCAACCTGGCTAGCTGGTACTAATCTTTTTCCAAACAAATACCGGTAGCCTATTTTGTACTCATTCATCCAAATGAGCATAAATTATTTTCTTCAATCGAAGAGCAGCTTGGTTTTGGTACAACAGTTTTACCAAAAGCAAAGAAAAAATTTTTCCGCAAATAAATGATTGTAAAATAAAACAGGCCGACTGCGTAAAATATGTAGGATTATTTCTTTATGACAAACTCAATATGAATAAGAACATTAAACACCTTGAAACCAAATTATCGGCTGCTTCTGGTGCCATCTATAAATTACGCAAGTATATACCGCAAAGAGCTTTAATATACCGCAAATAATAACCACAGTTTATTATAGTTTAGTATATTCTTATCTCCAATACGCAATTATTTGCTGGGAAAATTGTTCCAAAATCATTAAACGCAAACTACAAGTCAAACAAAATCGTATCACATAAAAACATTATGCAACAAATTTGGTGCAAAAACTAGATTAAAACCATTATATGAACAACTGCAAGTCTTAAATATCCATAGAATTTACAAATTAAAAGTTGCCAAATTAATGGCCAAAGTCAATATGAATAAATTGCCTGTATTTTGTGGCAATCAATTAACATTTTTTAGAACTCTATCCTCTATTCATAAGTACTTGACCCGAAGTGCTTCTTCCAAAAATTTTTATGTGAAAAGAACATTGTTGGTAAAAACTAATCAATCGCTTAAAATTTTTGGTGTCAAAATTTGGAATGGTTTACCAAGACATATACGAGAAGAAGTCTTTACTTCCAGTGACAAAAGATCATCAAAGATACTAAAGTTTTACGTTTTTAAATTCCATTCCTGCTGTTTATAAGTGAAACCATTATTTACTTGTGTCGATATTAAAATGCAGGCCTATCTGTGTGTGTGTTTTTGCTGTTTTTTCTTTTCCTTTTTTTACCAATTTTGTTTTCATTTTTTTCTAATTACCGAAATCAAAACAAAACTTTCCGTAAATGTAGAAATCCTGCAGCCGAAATTTGCACTATTTCTAAAAGGAGAAGCAGATCTGGCGACCGTGTCGCTTGATTAGGTGACGTTCTTATTTTGGTCTTTCGCTCCTTCTCGTCGTGCTAAATCTTGTCCTTAAATATTTGCTGGATTTGCAATTTATGTATTTGTTTTTGCTCGGAAATAAAAGATTGCTACTACTAACAAGAGTTACTTCTACTACGCGCGAAACAGCAACGGAAAAACAAGCTTTAGCCTACCTTCCTCTGACGCTGCGAGTCTCAGTCTGCACTCGCCCCTCAGTGCCCTGCTGTAACCAGGGGCGCCGAGAGCCGAACGTGGGCCCGGGGCCAACTGAAATATGAACCCCAAAACAGACGGAGAAACCGAAATTGTAACGGTTTTTTCGGACAAAATTAGGTGAACTCCAAAAAAAAAAGGTCTTCACGGCTTTTTCGGTCAAAATTAGGTGATCTCCAAAAAAAAAAAACAACAAAGGTCTTCACCGAAATTCTAACGTCTTTTTTCGGTCAAAATTAGATGATCTCCAAAAAAAACAAATTTCGATGGGCCTCTTTTGAGCTCATGGGCCTTCCTGAAGCCCATGGGCCCCCTCATGGGCCATCCAAAGTCCATGGGCCCTGGGGTCATTGTACCCCCCTACCCCCCCTCTCGGTGGCCCTGGCTGTAATAGTAAGGACTTTTCTCATCTGGACTTCACTGACAGACACACAGTCACAATAATGAGTTTGTGACGAACACAAATAAAAATTGTGTAATATATTGGTTAGGTGAAAAACATACCTGTATTATTGTGAATATTATTATAAAATCTTGGCCTAGCGCTGTGATATATAGTTTTCAAGATTTTGAGCAAGAAAAATCTGTCAAGACCGAAACGTTATTTTGTTAGTATTAATGATAAATAGCAAACATTTTCTTTTTATTGGGGGTCCTTTACTCTTTGGACCCCCCAATGAATATTTTTGGGGGGGTCAGGACCCCCACGGAAATCGACGCGCCTGATTGTGAGAGCCAATATCTTTTAAATCAGTTTCTCGGGGCAGCAGAAACTGCGCAGATAGAACAAGGTTCCCGCTTGCCTCTCGCTATTCTAATTCAAAGCCTTCTTATTATGCTGTAGCGGTGTCTGGTATGTACACTCGCAAACTGATTGTAACAAAAGCATGACGTAACAATGATTTGGTTAATATTTTTCTAGGGTGATCACTGATCAATATAATGACCGAAAAACTATTACGCCAAACGGCAAATTTTATGCAATTGCGGCAAGTATTTCTTAGTTCCTGAAAGAAGTTGAGACAACAAATCAACTTTATGTGACGCAATAGTTTAAATTTAAGCCCCTTGTCAAAAATTGACCCGAATCAAATTTCCCACATTGAGCGATTTAATTCACCCTATTAGGCCGTCAGTACTTTGCATTTGCATAGCAAAGAAAGCGATTTTTCCAAGTATTGGAAGGTATAAAAAGCTCAAGTATGCAGTATATGTACAGTGTAGATACAAATAGAAATATACAATTTGGGTGCAAAGTGCATAACAGCAATACTTAATTTTTTTTACGAAGTTACATAGCTGTTTGGTACGCTAACATTGATATTCAGTTCCAGCGTTTTAGTTTCAGAGAATTGGACGCAGACCATGAACAAAACCAACAACTCTGACGTACTACAGAACAGCATAGTCAGAGTAAAGAGTAAAACGCCCACTCTTTCGTATGCTCGAATACACAAGAAATTATTGCAGCGATGGCAACCCAACAAAAGCAGAAGGCTTAAACGTGACATATCACTTTCACTAAAGATGACATAAATAGTTAGGTGTGTATTGTACGAGGTTAGTAGAAGCGTTTAGCAACGAGTTTGAGGTCTGAGAATCGTAGCGTATTTAAAAACTTAAAAATCCTAGTGACTGAAACGGGAAAAAAATACGTTGAAAAGTACTTTTGAGCACATAAATAACAAAGCCGGATTTAGACAGTAAATAATGTTGCGTTGGGGTCTTGGCACTTTAATAAAGATCAACCTTCAACAAAGTCTTCCAAAAGTAAAAAATTGCATTATTCACAGTCTTTAAACAAACAGCTTCACACGATTCCATGAAAAATCGTTGGTGTTGTAGACTGTAGAGATGACCAGAGCTGGAGTCTCGGCTAAAATCTGCGAGACCGAGACGAGACATTGACGTTGCGAGACCGAGACTTCGAGCAAAAACTCGAGACGAGACCGAGACGAGACACGAGACTTTTGAAACCAAACGTTTGCAATATTTTGCAAATATATTTGACACTAAATTTTGGACATTCGGTGAACTTCCCAACACATTGCAATATAGATTTCTAGGCATTTTGCTATTATATTAGGAACAAGCTAATTAAAAAGTTATACTACTTAAAAGATATAGATTTGTTTTTAATTAGAAAGTTTTTGGCGTCGCTTATGGTTTTTAAGATTTAATACTATCATGATCATCAAAAAATTTTGTTAACTAAATGTGCAAGTTACAAAATGGAAGTAAGAATATTTATGTAAAACTTAGAATAATATTTCAGTCCTAACTGTTCCGCTGTAATATTGACAAGACAAACGATGTCACATTAATTGTTGTAACCCACACCTTTATCGCCCCACAAGGTGTGATACCATAGGTGTATCATTACTTTGGTCTTTTCGCACAAATGTTGTCCTGATGGTTCTTTCAGAGAATTGTGATTTTTGTTTAGAAAAGCTTACTTCTTTGAAGAGCGCAAGCTTACTTTCTATCATTTCTCCAAGTTCAGTTTATGTTTGTTGATTAGAAAATTACGATTTGATTTGTTTCTGATGAAAAGGATTTTGATATGTAGCAACTATAGAAAAATTCAAACGTCAAAACCGCTTTTAAGGTCTTCTTGTTTAGAATGCGAAATATTTCGTGTTACTTCGTGAGTAGAATGCGAATGCACTCGGCGCAATCTAACTCACTGCTTGATTCCTTTTTCACAAAGTCATGAAGATAACTTCGGTATTTTGCGGACACAGAATAAGCCAAAGAGTAAAACCGGTACAAGAAAAGCAGCAGCCGTCTTATCAAAACGCAGAAAACTTGCAGTTGCGCCACTAGTATAACAATAAAAAATACGAAATTTATTGACAATAACATTTGTCTAAACCAGTGGTAGCGAAATGTTTTATATCTCAGATGCTTTCTACCCCTATTCCATATTATTGTCAATCAAAATACCCCCTTTTAGGGTTTTACAATATATTAACTCTGTAAAAAAATCTTTTTGCGATATATTCAATCCCCATGGGCTATTAACATAGGTGGGCAAGTGAACGCAAAACGTTAGCTTCGTTAACCACTAGTCCGTTAACAAACTTCACACCTCCGTTAACGTTAATTCGTTATTTTCAGGTTTAATTAATGGAAGTTAATAAAGTCCGTTAATCCGTTAACATTTTGCGTGTAATTTACATTTCGCTTTATTCACTCGCTTCTAGAACATGTAATTGACGCTGTTGAGCTGATTGTAAGGAAATATTAATTGCTATGGCGGTCTTTTTGTGTTTTGAAAGTTACATTTTACAGTCTAATCTAATTTCAACATAAAAACAAGTTCAAATGCACAACGAAGCTGCAAGATATTAACGATGAAAACCTTAACGGAAGTTAACAGAACTTAACGGAAGTTAGTTTAGTCCGTTAACAGCACTTAACGGAAGTTAATTTAGTCCGTTAACATGAAAAAACTTTTTAACGGATTAACGAGTTAATGAAAAAGTTAGCTTCGTTATTAACGGATTAACGATTAACGGACTTGTGCCCACCTATGGCTATTAAGGTACAACTTTTAGAACCCATGGTTTAAACAGGAAATGATTTGTTTGTTTTTTTTTTCAGTTAAAAACTTAAAATTATTGTGGGTTTTTACGCTCGGATTGGAAATATGGTCGAGACTTGACCATTTTCCGAGACTTCGAGGTGCCGAGACCGAGACTTCGAAAAATAGTGTCTCGAGACCGAGACCGAGACATGTCTCGAGACACTACAGCTCTGGAGATGACTATCAGCCCGGTTGCTCAGTTCTCAGTACACCACTATAAAAGGTTACCGCTTTTCGCTACAAAAGAACTACGGAGAAACTAACCTGCTCATACTGTCGTCACAGTTACCAGCAGCGATGCCAGCTTTGATGGTTTTACATCAGATCCGACGTTTTTGACTAGCAATCTCATGTCTGATGTTTTGATGGAAATCAGATCTAATTTGTTTTCAGAAGCTAATCTTATGTTTATGATTAAAATCTGATGTGACTGCGTAAGTATTGCTACACTAGCTTTTTGAAGATGGGGTGATCTTCAAAACAATGAAAGTACAAAATAGGTCTTTACTCAATTCATCTGGGAAAGTGGTTGGAAAGCGCTGAATATTCCAACCATGATAATTGCGAACAAAAATGATAATGGCACTTTACTTAGTATTTGCTTAGCACGCGACAGCGTAGTAGCTAATGGACCCAGTGGCCGTCGAGTCAAGCAACCACCTTACACATCAGAGTTGAAAATTGCTGGTTTGCCAACAAATTTTAAATAAAACAATAAATAAAACAAAATAAAAAAAAGATCATCAGCTCAATTTCACCTCTGTTTATGCATATTTTTGTTGAAAATTTGCCGAAAATGCCCGGCTTTGTGGTTCTGATGTTTTGTGATGTTTTTACTCCAAAATCTGATTGTTTTTGAAGAGCCCTCGCTGGCATCACTAGTTACTGGTATCAGAAGCAGCCCATCATACAGTGTCAAAGGCTGCAAATATTAATGTGTGTGACTGTAGCTTATAATTTGTCATTGCATGATTTGGCAGAATTTTTAGTGCAAGCCAGCACTAAAATTTGGGTAAAATGGACATTTGAAGGTATCACAAACAGTAGGCGTGCAGTCCAACCAGCATTTCGCTAAGGGAAGGGGTTTGACTTCAGAACTAAAATGTTTCTCGGAGAAAAACGTGTTTAACAATTGGACACTAAAGAAAACAGAAGCAAAAACAGAAATCAGCCGCGAGAGACCAAGGGGGTCTGGGGTCGAAGGTTTCAGCCGCCAACCAATTTTTGAGATTTCTTGTAGAAAAATTGCCTTTTGACAACTTAAAGAGATTTCACACTTTTAAAGCTGTTGGAAAGAATTAAATTTGTAAGATATGAAACTTTAAGGCTTAGGCCCTCGAGCCCCTCCCTAATTACTGATCGAGCCAAAAAACATTCAAAAACTTGCACAAACGGATCAAAATTTCTTTATGGATTGGCGAAGAGGGTGACCTTGACCTCCTTGAGCCCCTCCGCGTTTAAGTCATTGACCAAGAGAAGATTTAACAATAATTGACATAGTTTACTGTACTAGACTCAATGAGTTATATAAGAAGCTTTTCTTTGTAATATAACAAAACATTGATTAATGGTAATATCCAATATTCTGACATGGGGTTTCGACGTTCAGTCGTTTTGGCGGGAAAAGCTATGACGCAAATGCAATTTATTCTACAGTCATGCATAACTGAACAACTATAGCAGCAGCCGATTACCCTAGTTTGTCATGTAGGACCTTTTATGGTCACGGCTTATCAGATAGACCGATTTTATACAGTATGACGATGTGAGTGATTTTTTTTAAAGCATGAAAAAAGTATGAAGTATAAAGACACGGTGTAGGACGTAGGTGCAAATAGGAACATGATTTTAATAATAAGTCATTCATGATGTTTTTGACGCTTGCAGGCCAGAGTTTTAATATTTAATCGTTTTGCGTGCTTCAGCCCTAAAGGCTACTAGCGCGGAAGCCTACGGAAGAGCCACCAGAACGTCAACTACTTAAAACAAGCAATGCAAATACGTTGTCTTCCCACAGGATTCGAACCTGCTACCTTTGGATTATCGGTCCACTGCTCTACCACTTGAGCTAAAGAAGACGTCTCCTCGCGTGCTTAATTTTGGCTATTTAAACTGTGGAAGGTTCGAATCCTGTGGGAAGACAACTTTTTCGCATTGTTTGCTTTAAGTAGTCGCCGTTCTGGTGGCTCTTCCCTGGGCTTCAGCGCTGGTAGCCATTAGGCCAGAAGCACACAAAACGATTACATAGAAACGTGTTAAAACGGCGCAAAGTGAAACATTCTGTATTAATCCTCATAATTTACTTGGGCGATCAGTATGCAAATAATGGGAATATTCAGTTAGCTAGCGATGAAAAAATCGTAAACCTTCACGCAATTACACTGACTCAACAGAAATAGTGGGGTACTACTTAAATTACTTGGTTTGCATTACATTAGCGGAAGCTAGAAGGGTTTAAAGGGTTTCGCTAGATGTTTGAGATTTCAATAACATGACGGACTTCGAAAACTAGTGTTTTCGCATGTCCGCTTTTGAGACCCTGTCCTTAATTCGGGCAAAAAATACTTTTATTGGCATGGTTTTTTCGTAATTTGGCGCTTTTTTGACACTGATGTTGTTAAACAACAATGAATAAAGTTCACAATTTGGCGCATATTGTCTTTTCAAAAATACAAATTCAATAGTTGAAAAATTAAGAAAATTTTACCACAGTGTAGAAAATAAATGGCATCTTTCTTCTGAACATGTCATATCACATACATTAGGTCTGGAAGAAAGCGAGAAATTTCTACATATACACTACAATACATACCATGTGGAATTTGCATAGAAAGGGAGAATAAAATCCTCGACCCCGGCAACTGGACCAAAGCGGACCTTGATGTTAAACCACCAAAATTCCTATTTCATGTTTTCAGCTTTGCTACTTATTCCAGTACAGTACCGTTAAATTTAGCAAAATCTCAAACTTGTGCTCTGGCATTTGTCTACAAAATAGACAATAATTTGACTGTTGCAGAATAAAAAATCTCAATAATGTCCAGCAACGAAGAATCTACGACCTCCGGTGAAGAAGAATCAACGTCTACAGAAGAAGAGTTGTTGGATTCTGATTCTGAAAAAGAGGTGGCTTCCAAACAGGAACAAAAACTCGATTTCAACAAAAATTATCTAATGAAATGTCCTCAAAGACCTAGGCTGGGTCAAGCTGTAATTTTCAACAATCAAAACTTTGATGATCCGATACGTAAGTCGAAGAAAGGCTTTTAGGCGCAGTCACTTGAGCACTAAAAGATTAGGAGCTGCAAGTAATGCGAAGCGATGTTCAAGCAGCCACAAACGAGCAAATGAATAAGTTTTCTGAAATTATTTCAAAACTACACTATTATATTTACACTAACCCTAAACCCATCTGTTCCAGAGAGCTTACTTCAAACATAATTGTCGTGACCGAAAATTTCAGCACAACATTGACTTCACTGAGCAACACTGACGGTTAACGTCTGTGCCACACGTAACTCATCGCTGAACTACTGAGGAAGAATCAATGATGCGTTGCAATGGCACCGACTTGTAATTTTCACGTATCGTGATTAAAATATACTCGTTTTGCATTTTTATTTAAAAAAATCATTCAAAGATCAATATCATCAATCCACATCATAAAGTAATTACAACAAAAACTTAATTTTATTTTATTAGCACAGCAAAAAGATCTAGAGGGGTCAGAAGAAGATGTGACGTCTTTGGTGGCATTGTTAAAGAAACTTGGATTTGAAATAAAGGACGAAGATATATGCAAAGACTACACCGATATTGAAGCAATTAAGGTAAACGTAAAACGTTTCTGAGTTTTTGTTGGAGTCTAAAAACAAAGAATTTGAGAGATCTTTATCAAAAGTATTTTAGACATACAAAAGGAACAATTGTATTTTATTTGCAGAAACTAGAAGAAATTTCGCAACGGGATTTCAGTGAGTACAACTGCTTTTTAGCAGTGTTTATGTCACACGGCGACAATGGAAAAATTTTGATGAGGAAAAGAGAACTGAATATTCAAGGTCATATTTTGGATCATTTTAGGGGAAACAACTGCAAATCGCTCATAGGAAAACCAAAACTTTTCTTCTTTCAGGTAGGAAAAATAGGTTTAAGTGAGAGCAGCACTGAAATAACATATTGCACTACGCAAAACCAGAGACAAAAATGTAGGCAAAAATAATACGAAGCATTTAAGGCGTCATTGGACGAATATACGATTCATTTGGTTAGAAATAGTTTAGCAGTTTTTCAAATCATTTTAGATGCCCGAAATCGATAATGATCTTGATGCTCAACCTTAAGCTAGCAATATTACCCTAACAGGTCCAGTGACGTAACGATACAATTTTAGCATTTATTTTTTGGTTTTCGAAAGTTTATAATTTCAATTTAGATCTCGTTTTAACTTTCTCCAGCTACGCGATATGGTCCATTGCAGTTTCGATGCTAGATATGCAACAAACCATTCTCGTTACTGCCATTCTAGCTAAATCCCAACTAACTGTAAGTCGAACCCTGTGCAAAATAGCAAGCGTTGTTAAGTTGGTTAAAATTGTCAGGGTCTTAAACGTGGACTGGTGCAACAAAAAATCGTCTCACACTAAAATCTTACCACTGCGTAGGACAAAGAGCCTGAAAAAGCAGACGTTGACATTTTTGCACTACTAGTACTACTACCAATAAAATATGACACGGAAAACTTTTCTGTATTTGAGCCCGGCACATTTTGGCCCAATACGCACTTTTGCGACTAACTTATCATGACAGACACGTGGTGTAGCTCATGGGGTGGTTCTTTTTTTTTTTTTTTTTGACTTGTAATCAAGAATTTATCTCATACCAAATGACAATACTATGGGCTTGCCAAGTAGAGAAATTAACTAAAAACTATAAAAGGCTTGCAGAGGTATCCATGATGATGATCCTGTCCTGGGCGTTGAATACAACATGGACACACGTCACTCTATCCACGAAGAAACAAACCAACTCAAACCAACAACACAAACCTCGACACCTGCAGAAGCGCTGGAATTTGAAGCCCAAATTATCGTCCCGGCCGGATCTGATTTTCTCTTGTGCTACGCCTCTGCTGAAGGTAGGTTTTTTTAACTTGATTTTCGATAAAATAAAACAAAAAATGAACAAATTGTAAAAGTACAGTACCTGAATTTGGACCAAATTTTATTGATATTGTGCTTTAAGTTTCGGGGAAAGAGGTAATTTTGTAGGAAGAGATTTTACCGGAAATTTTTATCTAGTTTTTATCAATTCTTTTCCAAAATTAAATCTAACTCAAATCCTTACTCGAAAACTAACCCCAAACCTTACCCTAACCCAAACCAGAGATGTGGAAGCGGTAGAAGCGGCAAATTTTCGTGGAAGCGGAAGCTGGAAGCGGTAGAAGAGTACCGCTTCCACTTTGGCTAGTCATATCGCACGTCAAAACTTGAAAATGGTGCAATCTTTTAAAAAATAAACAACGAAAAGTGAATGTTTGATCGATGATCATTAGCAGAGAAACACTTTTAAAGGCTTGTACTTGACTTAGATTCCAGGCTGCCCCCACCCCTATGAACTCAAAGATGAACCATGCAGCTAACCAACTCGTTTTCAAATTTCAAGTGTTCAAAAATTCCTAATTTTAGTCCTAAAATTTAAAGATTTTCTCAAAAATACTTTAAAATGGGGCTTTGCCCATTTTTAGGGCCATACAGTACTCGTATAAACAAAATCTGGGCTCATACACGTACAAAACAGCATTACCTAACATAAACAAAGTTTAATCGTTTTGCGTGCTTCTGGCCAAAAGGTGAATTTACACAGTATCCGTTTTTCGTACGTTTTCGTCCGTTTTTTTACGTTTTTGCTTCTCCTTGAAAAAGCATGCGCTTTTTCATCCGCATTTTTATCAGTCCATATACGCACTAAGTAGACTGTTATATATAGATAAAAATTTTGTTCAAAAATTTTGTGTATGAACGATAAGAGCGATATTTCGAAATAGAGCTGTACTCCTTTACAAAAAAAATTTTTCAAAAAACTTTTGTCCAGTATGTGACTGTCTGGTTAGTGCGGATATGGACACATAAAAATGCGGATGAAAAAGCGCATGCTTTTTCAAGAAGCAAAAACGGACGAAAACGTGCGAAAAACGGATACTGTGTAAATTCACCTTAAAGGCTACCAGCGCGGAAGCCTAGGTAAGAGTTACCAGAACGGCAACTACTTAAAACAAACAATGCGAAAAAGTTGTCTTCCCACAGAATTCGAACCTGCAGCCTTTGGATTACCGGACAGCAGCGGACCGGTAATCCAAAGGAGTGGACCGGTAATCCAAAGGCTGCAAATTTGAATCCTTAAAAAAGCAGTGGACCGGTAATCCAAAGGCTTCAAGTTAGAATTCTGTGGCAAGACAACTTTTTCGCATTACTTGTTTTAGGTAGTCGCCGTTCTGGTGGCTCTTACCTAGGCTTCCGCGCTGGTAGTCTTTAGGCCAGAAGCACGCAAAGCGATTAAAAATTAAAACTCTGGCCTGCAAACGTCAAAAACATCTTAATTGACTTATTATTAAAATAAACAAAGTTTCCAGTTTCAGCCTTTTAATTCCTTTCTCGGCGATAATATAGTGCTGAAACGTAAACAGAGAGCATCATAACGTCTCTCAAACTAAGTTTAATGTTAAATGATGTTTAAACATGATGTTAAAATGGTTGTCTTAATTAATGCTAAGTACCGTATGCGGCAAAAAATATTCTAATGTGGTACTGTGTATAACCGATTAATCGTTGCAATGTTTTTTATTTTGCTGTTCTAAAAATACACGTTGTAGTGAAATTTTGGAGCCAACACATGCACAAACAAGGTATTAAAAAAAATTCAGCAAATGTGGAAGCTTTGTACCAAGGTTACCTAATTATAACCAAATCGAGATTTCCGCTTACCAGCGCAGATGCAGTTAAAATAAGTTATTATCCCGAGCGCTTAGAAAATCGTCCCCAGACCCCAAATAATCGCTCATTATTTTAAACTTCTGGGTGAACGTTTGGAGAAATTCGCATCAGCTGAAATATAACGACCATCTGATTCATTAAACTTTTAGCTTCGAGGCCGCTCCAAATCCGAATTCCTGATTACGCCCATCCGCAAATCCTTGCGATGACAAACCACTGAATACAATTACATCATTTGTTTCTATATGATGTTTTTAAGATGATGATAACAAAGCTGTTTTATTTTGACATATCACGAAAAAACTTTTGCTCAAAAATTTTAAGACAAAAAAGAATTTAAGCAAAAATTACGTCATCACGTGGTGGAAGCAGGAAAGGTGGAAGCGGAAGCGATTGAAAAATTGCCGCTTCCACATCCCTGACCCAATCCCTAATTTTTACCTTTAAAAACTCTTAAACTTAAAAATTTCCGGTGAAATAGTCACTCCCTATTTTGTTGGTTAGATGAGAGGAAACTAATCACAAAATGTATTGCAACGTCATAGTATTTTCATATGTCACACCGTACATAAGACGACTTGGAATAGCTACTTTTCGCAAGACTAAAACGCTTGGGATGTCTACTGTCGCAGCTGCTTGAACTAGCAGCGTGTTACGAGACAACACATTTAATTTGTGTTGTCAAGCGGAACCATTGCAGGTGTAAAACCAATTAATTGTTTGTGCACTGTTCACAAGTTCCCTTTCATCTAACTAAGAAACTTTTTGATTTTAGGCTATGTTTCTCTCCACTATATGCAAACACCAAATGAAGAAACAAAGAGCAACAACAAAAAAGAGAAATTAGGATCGTGGTTTATCCAAACCTTTGTCGAAGTGATGGAAAACTATATTGCTGAAGTAAAAGGTAAGTTACTGTTTATATGTTTGTTCAGAATAGTTTGTTTGTAGTTAAAAAAGCAATGAAAATCATTGAATCAATCGTTGGGCAAAGCTGGGCGGATGCTTTTAATTAGTATTTCGGATGCAATTTCTACATTCAAAATTTCCTTTTTGTCATACCAGCGATTTTTTCTTTCAGTTGAATCACTATCACGGCTAGTTTCATCACAAAAAAAATGATTAAAATCACAACAAATATAATATAAATTGAAGTTATTCAAATACGATTTAAAATTAGAAAATTGAATTTGAATATGAAAACTCAAGCGAATCTTTGTTTGCACTAGTACCGTAGACAAAAACAGTGGGGAATAAGACAGAAATGAACCGGCCTCTTGATTTTTCTTCGCTACACCACCATTTTTTGTCAAGCACAAGCGATAATATGACAAAAAAACGTTTTCTTCAACATAACCATAAGTACGTATTTATTTATACGTCTAAATGGCTGGAAAGATGCGGATGGACCTCCACAGCTAATTACAGTAGCAGCTCTTCCAAATGAATTATATGGTTAAACGACAAACTGTTTGTATTGACAATGGTTGAAGCTGAATTAAAGCAGATGAATTCATAGGCCCACTTCAAGACCAGAATGCTTTATAGTACTGTAAACAGTTGTGGAATCACCCAAGAATAAAATATAAAATATAATTTATTAAAAGCAATGATGTGCAATTGACAGATAACAAAATGGAGGAACAAGACTTTCTTTCCCTGATGACGGTCGTCATTGAAACGGTGGCAAACATTTCCGTAAAAGAGAAAATAAGCAAAAAGATAAGAATGCAAATGCCCAGCCTGGCATCAACGTTGAGAAAAAAGCTCTACTTTCCGATCTTGACCAAAACCGGACCAATAGCGGAGCCACGTGAACATTACATTCATAGAGACGAGCCTACACCAAATGACGCTGAGAACGCTGAAGAACAGGTACCAATACCTGACCCTGCACCTGTGGAACATGGGGATGGTACTAGGCCTTTGCCTTTGGAGAATGCAAACAAAAACTACTTTTTAACAAAATGAAACCACGAAGTGAAACAGTTTGCTGACATCAAAGTTAACAGGCAAATCTATTCAATCAACAAACCACAAATTGTGATGAAATCATCAATTAACAAATCAAATTATTGTGCTATATTTGTTAAAGTTATCAAGACGTATTGTGTAGTTGTATTGAATCCAGCAAGTATAAAATATTTTTCGTGGCAAACCAAAACACATTCAAGCCAAAGCAGTAAATTAAACGATTTCAAACATAAACGAATAAGCAATTAGCTACCGATGGAATAACAACGTTTTTGTGTGTGAGAATGTGAGATTATTATTTTTTATGCATTTACTACACTGTGTTACTTTTTAGTAGCAGCAAATTTACCGTTGGTGCTATGATTGTTCGATCTTGGCCATTTTTCATGTGCAAAAAGTGTTTACGGCTTTTTTCATGTGCAAAAGTGTTAACGGAAATTTGGCTCCTGACCTCTTGCTTTTGCATTTAAACAAGATATGGTAAGAAAACCATTCAATTATTATAGAGATGCAAAAAAAAAGGATAAAACGGCTAGGAACTTTGATCGAGTGGTTGCATTTCCACCAGTTCGTGAGCAGACTGTTCGAAACCTCAAACCAAAATAAAATGATTCGCAAAACTAGTGTAATTTGTCAATAATTAATCCACCAACTACGTTTCGTCAATCTGGATTGTCCGGTTTTAATCAGAGTTTGGATAAAAGTTTTATGTGTACAGTGTAGACATTAGATAATCTACTCTTTTATAGATTGCAGATCCAACTTAAAAAGAATAGACCAGTCTTTATTGTTAGTTGTTACTGACTGAAAGAGGTGCTGCAAACATTGGGCTTGAGTGCAAGCGTCAACAATCCTAAAGTGCTAATAGGAAATTTTTCTTTTATGTTTGGATGCTGTGCTTTTATTATCTACATCAATACACTGTTCGCAAAAATATACATGGGAGAATTATAGGTACTCATTGCTGCATTTCAAATGGTTTGAAATTGAAAGTGACCTGGGTTCAACACAAGTTAGTCATCATTTTGTCAACAGTGACATCATCATTATTGTACACAAAACTGGAAGTGTGGAAAGCACCATATGCATTACCCAATTTCTGTCTCGACCCCCACATTTATCAACACTATTCAATTTTTATCAAATTTGAACACAAGATCGCTGCAGATGAAGGTTTTACGCACCACAGTTTTTGAGGCCCAAAACTGGCAAAAAGTAACCAACTGTACACACGTATAGCTTGGTAAGTAGTGGTACCGATATTCATGAAAAAAGCTAGTGGTTCGAAGCACATTTTTGACCACCATTCTTAATCACAAGTTTACAACGGTGTTCATTTACCCGATTTGGGCTTTTCTTCTTATTTTGATATTTTTGTTTCTGTTTCTTACCAGGCTACTTCTAGTTTTACATTACTAACCGCAAAGAGTTCAAACTTTGATTAATTATTATTTAAGATATCAGAAATATCTAGTGCCCGTCTGAAATTGAGGGTGACACTAAACGTTCTCTCCAAAATTTTAAAGCTTGGAACCGTTTAAGTTAGATGGATGAACCTTTCAGGATGTAAGTTATAGGTATAGATGAAAAGTAAAACATAAAAATGGGGTGTCACGACTCACGATGGAGGTCCCCCAAACTGAGTCCTCTAATCTTAAAAAAAATTTGAACCATTTTGAGGTAGACAGTTGAAATTTTCAGAACTAGTAATACTTATGTTGAAATACGACGTAATTTTGGGATGCCGAGTTGCGAGTCCCTCCAAATGAGCCCAAAAAATTTTACAACCCTAGCTAGACACATTAAATTTTCAGGAAAGATGAATATAAAAGAAAGGTTAAACATCACTAAACTTGGAAATGTCAGGCTAAGGGATATCCATCTAAATGTAAATTTAAACCGTTCGAGCTGAACAAATTAAATTGTTAACATATAACAATGTAATATAAAAATGAACGTAGACGAAATATAGTTATGTTTTTGAAGCATTGAGTAATAAGAAAAAAAGTTCATATAGTGTAGCTCTTTAAAATTTTTAACTTTTTAACTTTCAACTAAGCGTTTTCAAGTTTCCCATGACTTTTCAATTTTTATCAAATTTTTATGACTTTCCATGAAAATTTATTTTTCTACGATATTCAATGACTTTCTATGACCGTGGAAACCCTAGAAAACTTCAACTTCGTATCATCAAATGCAATCGAAACCACAAGCAATGGAGTCATTAGAGAAGTACATATGAGGCGTTTACTAGATGCAAAAAGGCTACCACTGTGATGGCCCAGCATGGTGAAAGGATTGCAGGCAGAAAAAACTTAAAAGGGAGGGTTAGACGTTGAAACATCTTACGGGCAAAAAGGTCTGTTCCGCATGCATGCATATAATTGGCGAAGCACAATTATATGCATGCATGCATGCATGCATATAATTGGCGTAATTGGCGCATGCATATAATTGGCGTCGGCAGCGTGGCCAAATGGGTAAAGGCGTCGTTTTTACGACGACTCTGATTGCAGGATCATGAGTTCAACCCGCACCCTGGTCACGTTGTTGCGTCCTTGGATAAGACGCTTTACGATAATTATCTCTGCTTGGTGGCTTCGAACAAGCAGTAAATTTAGTGGGAAGAAGTGAAAACGTCAACAGGAAAGCTTGGAAAATGGTCAACTCCTAAGCGGGTGCGGATTCGTCCAAAGCATAGCGCACCGTCGCTTTCTCGTGATAGGAGGATAAAGATGCACCAATCAATCAATCAATCATCACATGGGTACCATGTCCAATCGATCAGTGGTCAGTGCGGCTAAAACGTCTGCTTTAAAATTCTAAACACCGATTTGATTTCCAATCAGGTCAAACCAAGACTAAAAAATTGTATTCACAGTTTCCTTTTTTGATGTTTACTACTGAAAATCCAAACAAGTGTGATAGATATTAGACAGCTGGCAACTTAACTTGAAGACCACAGTGAGCCTTCGCTGTCTCCTATAGACAAGGCATGCAACCGAATAAGCATGGACCAAAATAATAAAATAATTCTAACAAATCGATAATTTTCAGGTAGACTGTCTAGTATAACATAAAAAATATTACGATACAATGAGTTAGAAAAGTAGTTTAAGAGTGGGATAAAGAATGACAATATTCTTAACACTAGTTTTTAGGGGCAGCAGAAAGACACAAAAAACGATCCTCCTTTGTCTCTCACTAATCTAAGCAAAGCATTCTTACTCTACTGTAGTGTTGAAAGTGTGTACCGTACACACGCAAATTGATGGCAACCAATGACAAAGCGTTACGTAACAAATTCGGAGAATATCTTTAGTATGTAATCAATGACTGAACAACTTATAGCCGATTACGCTAAATGGCAAATGTTCAACAATTTATTATTGCCTTTGTTGTGTAGTTCCACAAAAAAAGATGATATAATAAGTCACAGATGATGCAATAGCCTAATTTAAACGCTTTGTCAAAAACTGAATATACTGGTATCAGATTTCCCACGTTTATCGGTATAATTCACCCTATAGCTCGTCAGTAGTTACGTTATTTATATGGCAAGAAATCGAATTTTGATAGCAAGAAAGTAAAATAAGCTCATAGTGATAGTATGCAAATAAAAATGCACAATTTAGGTACGAAATATTACCATGATATTACTACTTACAAATTTTTATAATTAGGTTGAGTAGGCGTTTGATATGCAAATATTAGCATTTAGTTCCAGCGCTTCAGTCTCAAATGCTGGACGGAGAACACACTCAAAAATCCACAGCTGTGACGCACTACTGTCAATAGAAACGTTCAAAATCGTACGTGAAGAAGAGAGTCCAAACGCCCACCTTTCTCATTATGCTCGAATCAACATGAACCCAACGAAAACAATAGGTTTTAACTCGAAGCATCACTTCTACGACAGGCGACAGAAATAGTTTAGTTGTAGAATGTACAGTGCTAATATAGCATCGTTTAGTTAGCTACAATTTTGAGAATCGTAGCGCACAAGAAAGCTTAAAAAATTCTAGTGAGTGAAAAAGAAAAGCAGTACGTTTGAAAAGTATCTTCTAGCATTTAATTAAGAAAGCCAAATTTATAGTAGATAATGTTGCGTTGGAGTCTTGGCATTTTAGCAAAAACCAACCTTTAAAAAAACAAAGCCTTTCACAAACGAAAAATCGCATCATTCAAGGTCTTTAATTAAACAAAACGCTTCAAAATATTCTATGAAAATTTATGTGTTGTAGCAGAAAAAATTATCAGGCTGATTGCTCAGTGCCCAATGCATATTGCACATTTATTAACGACATAAAAAGCTCAGCATGCTTTTATTAAGAAAAAGAACTACAGAGAAATGATAAGTTTTGTTATAGTAACTTGCACTATAAGTTACCAATATCAGAAGTAACCTATAGTGCTAAAGGATTCAAATATTAACGTGGTGTGAGTGTGGCTAAGAATTTTAGTAGTCATTTTAGGATTTGGAAAAGCTTATAGTGTGAGCTATCACTAAAAACTGGGTCGAAAGGACATTTGAAGGCACATCAAATGGCAGGTGTGCAACCGGGATTCCATTAAGAGAAGCTTGAATTCAACACTAAAATGTTTTTTTGGAAAAAACGTATTCAACTATTGAACATTGAAGGAAACAGAGGAAAAGACAAAGATCAGCCGACGGAGGTCAAATGGGTCTGGGCCCTGGGGTCGAAGGCATCTGCAGCTGGGCAATTTTTGAGATTTCTTAAATTTTTGATATTGATATTTCGAAAGAAAAATCGCCATTTTAACGCCAACTAAAAGAAATTTTACACGTTTAAAAGGATTAAATTGCTAAGATATAAAGCTATAGACTCTTCGACTCCTCCCCATTCGTAAGTCGATCAAAAACAAGTTTAAATGTTTGCATTTTCGGACTGAAATTCTTCACTGACTGGGCTGAGGGAGAGGCTGCAGCCCCCTTACGTTTAGTCCCTTTCCCGGTTGCACCTCTGACGAACAATGAGATTTCACAACTAGCTGTCAACTAAGGCAGGGCTATCTATAAAATGTTTTCACAAAAAATTAAACTTATTTATTAAAACGTAAAACAATATTTTGAGAGAGGCTAAGATAAGAGTCATAGTTAAGAGATTCCCAAACCGAGAGTGCTCAAACCTCTAACTTGGTGATCGTAAATCAAATTCAGTTAAGGGGATTCAGAACAAAAGCACTTTGAACATTGTTACACAAAATAAGTATAATGATTTAACGACAATATGACAATAATGTAAATATGACAAATTGTCAAATATTTAATGACAATATGACGATAATACACCATAACTATAGCCCGATGAGAAGTAATACAATAATACATTGATTAACGGTAGTCGTCCAACACTTAGTAATGGAGTTTGATGTCCGATTGTTTTCGCGGGAAAAGCTACGACGCAAATGCCATTTATTCTAAACTCCTAGCAGCAGTCGAATACGTTGGCTTGTCACGCCTTGTCAGACAACTCGCCTTTGCAACAACGAAAGAGCAGTTTATTTAAGTTTGAAAAGAAAGTATAAAAAAACTCAGACAGTGTACCGTACAGGATAGAACTGCAGTGAAGGTTTAAAGTGGAGCAGCATTCGTCAATACTCACGTATAATTTACGTGGGCAATTAGCATGCAAATACACCTTTTTTTATACCAACCAGGAAATTTCGAGCAGAGATTGTTCTTAAATTTTCACAAACTCTTTGCTTCATTTGTTCTTAAAATGTTCCTTTTTTTTTTTTTTTGAGAATAAAGTGACATGCATTCATTTTCACTTGGTTAGAACTTGTTTTTTGTGATAGATGATTATTACTGTTAGACAAAATCAACAATAGCAACACCGAAAAAAGCCAAGAAAACTCTGCTAGTTACTTGAAATACGTGGATGTACTAGCTGTTGTTTTTAAATGTTTTTTTCCATGTTAATGATCGCATAGTCGCAGTGTTCTTAATTTGTTCCTAAATTATGAACAAAAATCAGCCTCGGGTACTTATAAAACTGTTCTTATACAAAAAAAAGTGTAATAGGAATATTCAGCTTGCCAGCAATGACAAAATCACCATGATATCCCGATAAGCTTTAATGTACTATAGGGTCAAATTACAGTCACATTTCTTATGCTTGAATCTGTACGGAATTAGCGACTTAACAACAATAGCGAAGTTGAAACATTAGGCATATCACTTTTATCAAGGAGGACAGAAAGTGTTTGGCTAGTGTTGTATGATACATATGTGCAACGAGCATGCTAGTAGAAAACTGGACTGATATTGCACGGATATGTTTTTGTTAAGTGTATTTGATTCGTGTTTGTTGCTGTTAACTTATACGGTCTGAAATAAAGAAATAATACTTATAATAGTGGTGGAAGCTAAAAGCGTTATTTACAAGTTTTAATGCTTTAAAGACATGACGTAATCCAAAAACTTTTGCATTGCACTTTCCAGCTGATTCTTGAAACCGATGTCTGTTTATTGCTGAGTAATCAAAATAAAAATCGTTTACTGGCATGGTTCTTTGTAATGGCATGATGTTGCTGAGTAAAATTCACATTGTAGCTTATTTTATACCAGTGTCAGTTTTTCAAAAATGCAAATTCGATAGTTAAAAATTCTTACCACACTACTAAAAATGAGGGTAAGTACATATTCTTTTGCATATTTTTCCCTGTCACCGTAATATAAGACGTCACAGTCCGAACCTCAAGTTAGGGTTGGGGTTGATTTTAATTAGATTTTGAACGGCTAAGTTAAGGTTAGGATAAAGCTATCGCTAAAACTAACCCTATTACCCTAACCTAATTTTAATTTACCTTGAGGTTCGGCCTGTAACGTCAGATGTGACTGTGACCAAGGGAAAACAGGCAAAAGAATACTTACCAGAAAACGTAAGGCAGATTTTTTTTGAACTTATCATATTACGACGAGATCCGAAAGAATGCAAGAAATTTCAACACAAGCAGGCGCGTAACCAGGAGTTTGCTAAGGAATGGGGGACCTTGAACCCAAAGCTAAAAGTAACCTGGATTTCACAAACAAGGATCTAGATGCGGAGCCCGTGACCACGAGAGTCAACGGGCGCGGGGCTATTTTTATGATTTTTGGAAAAAATAGCCATTTCAACATCACTTGGATAAAATTTCGCAGTTTGTATAGCCATTTCAAAGAACTAAGTGTCAAAACCTCGATGCACTTAGACAAATTTAAATTACTTAGCTCTTTAAGCCCCCCTCACTTGTTAGTCAGGCTCAAAATAAGTTTAAAACATGCATATTTGGGCTAAACTTTCTAAGTAACTTGGCTGAGGGGAGGCTCAACCCTCCAGAAATTGGACCTCAATATTAAACCGCCAAAATACTTAGTTTATGCTTTTCAGCTTTGTGAAACTTTCAAATTTAGCAAAATTTAAAACTTGTGCTGTATAGCACCAGTGAACAAAATTACTGACAGACGATAAGCAACTGTGACAATATCATAAAAAATAATGTCCAACACCGAAGAATCTACGACCTCCGATGAAGAAGAATCAACGCCTGCCGAAGAGTTGTCCGGTTCTGATCCTGAAGAAGAGGTGGCTTCCAAAACGAAAAAAACCAAAGTGCTTTTCAACAAAAAATATGCAATGAATCATCCCAAAAGACCAAAGTTGGGCCAAGCTGTAATTTTCAACAATCAAAATTTTGATGATCGAATTCGTAAGTCGTTGCAAGATTAATAGGCTCTGTCAGTTTAGCTATGGAAAGTTAGGAACTACAAGTTAGACGATGTGACGTTTAGGCAAGCGCAGAAGAGCAAAATCTACTGGATTTCTAAAATTAGTGCGGTATCAGAATACAAAACAAATCAAAATCACCAAAAAACCTAAAGCCATAATATAACGTCTAGCCTGTATAATTTCCTCTGACTTGCTGTTATCGAGCCTCTTATGAGTTTCGCTGCGGACAAACAGCTACTATTAAATTGTATATTTTTGCGCTAACTCCATTTTTCCTGACACAACGTATGTCAAACACGTAGTCGTGTGTCTCGGCGTAAACGCAACATTTACCGTGCTCCATTTTCCACTTATGGCTAAACCTTTATGATGTAAATAGGAGAAAACGTTTTGTGTATTTATTAGAATTTTCCTTACAAAGCTTACCGTAAGAGGAACATGGAATTGCGGTAACTGATTTTAGTCGGCAACACTGACGGCCACTACTGTCTGTGCCATCGTACCGCATTGCTCACTACTGAGGCAGTAATCAGCGATGCGTTACGATAAAACCGACGGTAATTAAAGGAGTATCATTGTAAATTCTCGTTGCATTTTTAAGTTATAAGTTTCAAGTATTTATTCGCACATCAATGCCATCAGTCCACTGTAATAAACTACCACATGCTTAGCTTTGAGTAAATGTAATAATAAGAAACAAAACGTCACTTTATTTTTTAGCAAAACTAAAAGATCGAGAAGGGTCGGAAGAAGACGTGAAGTCTTTAGTGGCTCTGTTGAGAAAACTCGGATTTGAAATAGATGAAAGCAAAGACATATGTGAAGACTTCACAGATATTCAAGCAATTACGGTAAATGTAAAAAAAGTTTCTGCATTTTTGGTGGCATTGCAACGATTTTTGAGAGATCTGCATTAAATGATGTACAGTATTCTACTCATACAAAGCCGAATTTTTTTTTTTTTTTGGTTTTTGCAGAAACTAGAAGAAATATCGCAACGAGATTTCAGTGAATACAACTGTTTTCTAGCAGTGTTTCTGTCACATGGAGACAATGGAAAACTTTTGATGAGGAAGAGAGAACTCAACATCCAGGGTCATATTTTAGATCATTTCAGGGGAAACCACTGCGAATCGCTGGCCGGAAAACCAAAACTTTTCTTCTTTCAGGTTAGAAAGTTTGCTTAAACCAGAACTGCACTAAAATAACATATACCACGTAAAATTACATTAAAATGTAATTTCTGCTTTAAGTTGCAAGAAAATTTTCAATTAGAAAGGCTTCATGACGTCGTTGAACCTACATAAATGCATTTGTGCAACTCACTTTGCGCAAAATTGATAGTGGCCCTCCTTTATTCATGTTGATCAATTCCAAAAAAGCTAAGTGTCCATGATTTTAAGACAAACCATCTAAAAATGCTAATTAAAACTAACTAACAACTGCTTAGGCTTGCAGAGGCATTCACGTCGATGAACCTGTTTTGGGCGTTGAATACAATCTGGACACAGCAGACCCCATCCGAGAAGAAACAACTCAATTAAAACCGCCAATACAAATTCCGAGTGAAACGGAAGAGTTCGAAGATCAAATTATCGTACCAGCCGGGGCTGATTTTCTCTTGTGTTATGCTTCTGCTGAAGGTAGGTTTTTTGCTTTTTACTGGCCAGGTTTAAAATGCGAACTAAACAACTTGTGAAAGAATTAAGTTGCTAATGCGCGATTTTTTTTTTAATTTCAGGCTATGTCTCTCATCGCTATACATCAGATGCAGAAAAAAAGGACAAAAAGAAAAAGAAAAAAGAAAAATTAGGGTCGTGGTTTATCCAAACTTTTGTTGATGTGATGCAAAAATATATCGCAGCAGTAAAAAGTAAGCTGTTATTTCCCAGGTTATATAGCTCTAGTTCAAAAAATCAACCATTATTTATCCCTAGGGCAAACTGGGGTGCTGCGAAGACTTGCAAATGCGTTGAATTGCAAATAATGTGTTGGGCTTTGAATTATAATGTTCAGTGTTCGATTCCATTAGCCGTTGGCGGCTCATGTTCAATTTCGTTTTGTTTGGCGGCATACGACCGTAAACGCGTTGGCTGAGAAAAGACTATTTTTTCAGATACTAGAGATTTTGCGTAATCTCCAATACTTCTGTTCGCCCGATATTTTTTTTCTAAATAGGATGGTTTAGTACTGTGACTCTAAATGCTATTCCAGAAAACCTTGCTGGTAGTACCTCATATCTGATCACGTTTTTTCTCAGAATCTTTTCTCAGACTAATGATGTATAATTACCAGAAAAAGAAATTGAGGAGCAAGACTTTCTATCCCTGATGACGGTCGTCATTGAAACAGTGGCAAACATTTCCGTGCCTGAGAACATGGGTGGAAAGAAAACACGGCAAAGAATGCAAATGCCCAGCCTGGCATCAACGTTGAGAAAAAAGCTCTACTTTCCGATCTTGACTGCCAAACCGCCTGTGGAGCAACCAGACGGTGATGAGAACATGAGCGACAGTGAAAACAGCCCAAACAAAACTGAACAAACTTCACTCGTAACCGGCCTTTTGCAAAAGTCACCTGAAGATGATGTTCAAGAAGAAATTCCTACACCAAACAACAATAAGCAAACTGAAAAACAGGAGCCAATGGCTAACCCTGCACCTGTTAAAAGTGCGGACGGTGCTAGACCATTGTAGAAACCAAACAAACTGTGTTTTTCAACTTACTTATACGTTGATATATATATAATTTGAATATGAAAACTCAAGCGAATCTTTGTTTGCCCCAGTACCGTTGACAAAAACAGTGGGCGATAAAACAGAAATGAATTTTCTTCACTTGATTTTTCTTCACTACACCACCATTTTTTGTCAAGCACAAGCGATAATATGACGAAATAACGTTTTCTTCAACATAACCATAACTACGTATTTATTTATCCGTCTAAACGACTGGGAAGATGCGGATGAACTTCAACGGTTAACTACAATAGCAACTCCTTTAAATAAATTATATGATTAACCCACAAACTGTTTGTACGGACAATGATTGAACCTGAATTAAAGCAGATGAATTCATTAGGCCCACTTCAAGACCAAAATGCTTTATAGTACTGTAAACAGTTATGGAATCACCAAAGAATGAAATATAAAATATAATTTATTAAAAGTAATGATGTGCGATTGGCAGATAACAAAATGGAGGAACAAGACTTTCTTTCCCTGATGACGGTCGTCATTGAAACGGTGGCAAACATTTCCGTAAAAGAGAAAATAAGCAAAAAGATAAGAATGCAAATGCCCAGCCTGGCATCAACGTTGAGAAAAAAGCTCTACTTTCCGATCTTGACCAAAACCGGACCAATAGCGGAGCCACGTGAATATTACATTCATAGAGACGAGCCTACACCAAATGACGCTGAGAACGCTGAAGAACAGGTACCAATACCTGACCCTGCACCTGTGGAACATGGGGATGGTACTAGGCCTTTGCCTTTGGAGAATGCAAATGAAAACTACTTTTTAACAAAATGAAACTACGCAGTGAAACAGTTTGCTGACATCAAAGTTAACAGGCAAATCTATTCAATCAACAAACCACAAATTGTGATGAAATCATCAATTAACAAATCAAATTATTGTGCTATATTTGTTAAAGTTATGCAAACATATTGTATTGTTGTTTTGAATCCAGCAAGTATAAAATATTTTTCGTGGCAAACCAAAACACATTCAAGCCAAAGCAGTAAATTAAATGATTTCAAAAATAAACGAAATAGCAATTAGCTACCGATGGAATAACAACGTTTTTGTGTGTGAGAATGTGAGATTATTATTTTTTATGCATTTACTACACTGTGTTACTTTTTAGTAGCAGCAAATTTACCGTTGGTGCTATGATTGTTCGATCTTGGCCATTTTTCATGTGCAAAAAGTGTTTACGGCTTTTTTCATGTGCAAAAGTGTTAACGGAAATTTGGCTCCTGACCTCTTGCTTTTGCATTTAAACAAGATATGGTAAGAAAACCATTCAATTATTATAGAGATGCAAAAAAAAAGGATAAAACGGCTAGGAACTTTGATCGAGTGGTTGCATTTCCACCAGTTCGTGAGCAGACTGTTCGAAACCTCAAACCAAAATAAAATGATTCGCAAAACTAGTGTAATTTGTCAATAATTAATCCACCAACTACGTTTCGTCAATCTGGATTGTCCGGTTTTAATCAGAGTTTGGATAAAAGTTTTATGTGTACAGTGTAGACATTAGATAATCTACTCTTTTATAGATTGCAGATCCAACTTAAAAAGAATAGACCAGTCTTTATTGTTAGTTGTTACTGACTGAAAGAGGTGCTGCAAACATTGGGCTTGAGTGCAAGCGTCAACAATCCTAAAGTGCTAATAGGAAATTTTTCTTTTATGTTTGGATGCTGTGCTTTTATTGACTACATCAATACACTGTTCGCAAAAATATACATGGGAGAATTATAGGTACTCATTGCTGCATTTCAAATGGTTTGAAATTGAAAGTGACCTGGGTTCAACACAAGTTAGTCATCATTTTGTCAACAGTGACATCATCATTATTGTACACAAAACTGGAAGTGTGGGAAGCACCATATGCATTACCCAATTTCTGTCTCGACCCCCACATTTATCAACACTATTCAATTTTTATCAAATTTGAACACAAGATCGCTGTAGATGAAGGTTTTATGCACACTGATTTTGGGGCCACCACAGTTTTTGAGGCCCAAAACTGGCAAAAAGTAACCAACTGTACACACGTATAGCTTGGTAAGTAGTGGTACCGATATTCATGAAAAAAGCTAGTGGTTTTTAAGCACGTTTTTGACCACCATTCTTAATCACAAGTTTACAACGGTGTTCATTTACCCGATTTGGGCTTTTCTTCTTATTTTGATATTTTTGTTTCTGTTTCTTACCAGGCTACTTCTAGTTTTAAATTACAAACCGCAAGGAGTTCAAACTTTGATTAATTATTGTTTAAGATATCAGAAATATCTAGTGCCCGTCTGAAATTGAGGGTGACACTAAACGTTCTCTCCAAAATTTTAAAGCTTGGAACCGTTTAAGTTAGATGGATGAACCTTTCAGGATGTTAGTAGGTATAGAAGAAAAGTAAAAAATAAAAAATGGGGTGTCACGACTCACGATGGAGGTCCCCCAAACTGAGTCCTCTAATCTTAAAAAAAATTTGAAGCATTTTGAGGTAGACAGCTGAAATTTTCAGAACTAGTAACACTTAAGTTCATGTGCTTCGTACTAGAAGTAAGATCTACATATTGCATAGCTAATATGCTTCGTACTAGGTTTTTCAAATGCTCTGTTAATGTAAAAAACATTTTAATTTGTTATTTTCGTTCCACTATTTACGGCATCAATCTTTGGTGTCATTATCCTGCATCGAGTATAAATCGTCTTCGTGTAGCTTAAAACAATGCTTATCGCATACTTTTTAATCTCCCTAGAAGAATACACATCAATGAAACTATGGTTAATAACGGCATCTCGACCTTTTATGCGTTAATGAGAAAACATACCGCAAATTTTATAATAAGATGCAAGCACTCTCCAAACGCTTACATTCAACAAATTTTTGGCTCCGCATGTTTTCTTGATTCTGATTTTTCAGTACATTACTCAAAATTACATTTTGGCTAAATTAGCACGCATGTTTATGCTTTGTGTTGTGCCTAATAAATTTGTTTGTGTGTTTTGTTTTTCGTGTTATTATGGGACCTTTGTTGAGTCTGACACAAATAAATAAAACACGACGTAATTTTGGGATGCCGAGTTGCGAGTCCCTCCAAATGAGCCCAAAAAATTTTACAACCCTAGCTAGACACATTAAATTTTCAGGAAAGATGAATATAAAAGAAAGGTTAAACATCACTAAACTTGGAAATGTCAGGCTAAGGGATATCCATCTAAATGTAAATTTAAACCGTTCGAGCTGAACAAATTAAATTGTTAACATATAACAATGTAATATAAAAATGAACGTAGACGAAATATAGTTATGTTTTTGAAGCATTGAGTAATAAGAAAAAAAGTTCGTATGGTGTAGCTCTTTAAAATTTTTAACTTTTCAACTTTCAACTAAGCGTTTTCAAGTTTCCCATGACTTTTCAATTTTTATCAAATTTTTATGACTTTTCATGAAAATTTATTTTTCTACGATATTCAATGACTTTCCATGACTGTGGAAACCCTAGAAAACTTCAACTTCGTATCACCAAATGCAATCGAAACCACAAGCAATGGAGTCATTAGAGAAGTACATATGAGGCGTTTACTAGATGCAAAAAGGTTACCACGGTAATGGCCCAGCATGGTGAAAGGATTGCAGGCAGAAAAAACTTAAAAGGGAGGGTTCTACGTTGAAACATCTTACGGGCAAAGAGGTTTGCTCCACATGCATGCATATAATTGGCGAAGCACATGGGTACCATGTCCAATCGATCAGTGGTCAGTGCGGCTAAAGCGTGTGCTTTAAAATTCTAAACTCCGGTTCGATTTCCAATCAGGTCAAACCAAGACTAAAAAATTGTATTCACAGTTTCCTTTCTTGATGTTTACTACTAAAAATCCAAACAAGTGTGATAGATATTAGACAGCTGGCAACTTAACTTGAAGACCACAGTGAGCCTTCGCTGTCTCCTATAGACAAGGCATGTAACCCAATAAGCATGGACCAAAATAATAAAATAATTCTAACAAATCGATAATTTTCAGGTAGACTGTCTAGTATAACATAAAAAATATTACGATACAATGAGTTAGAAAAGTAGTTTAAGAGTGTGTTAAAAAAGGACAATATCCTTAAAACTAGTTTTTAGGGGCAGCAGAAAGACACAAAAAACGGTCCTCCTTTGTCTCTCACTAATCTAAGTAAAGCATTCTTACTCTACTGTAGTGTTGAAAGTGTGTAGGCTAGTGTACACAAGTAAATTGATGGTAACCAATGACAAAGCGTTACGTAACAAATTCGGAGAATATCTTTGTATGTCATCAATGACTGAACAGCTAATAGCCGATTACGCTAAATGGCAAATGTTCAACAATTTATTGTTGCCTGTGTTGTGTAGTTCCTTAAAGAAAGAAGTTGAGATAGTAAGTCACGGACAAAGCAATAGCCTAATTTAAACGCTTTATCAAAAATTGAATATATTGGTATTAGATTTCCCACGTTTATCGACGTAATTCACCCTATAGCTCGTCAGTAGTTACGTTATTTATATAACAAAGAAATCGAATTTTTGATAGTATGAAAGTAAAATAAACCCATAGTTTGCACCTAGATGCAAATAAAAATGCACAGTTTATGTACAAAATTGTAATAATAAATTTTTATAATACAAGTTGAGTAGGCGTTTGACATGCAAATATTAACATTTAGTTCCAGCGCTACAGTCTCAGATGCTGGACGCAGAACACAAACAAAAAACCCACAACTGTGACGTACTACAGTCAATAGAAACGTCAAAAATCGGAAGTGAAGTAGAGAAAGTAAAAACGCCCGCCCACCCTCATTATGCTCGAATGCACACAAACCCAACGAAAACAATGTTTTAACGTGACGTAGCACTGTTACTAAAGGCGACAGAAATAGTTTAGCTGTATTGCACACTGTACAGTGCTAGTATAAGCTAGTAGCGTTTAGTTAGCTACATTTTGAGAATCGTAGCGTATAAGAAAGCTTAAAAAATTCATGTGAGTGAAAAGGAAAAGCAATAAGTTTGAAAAGTATGCTCTAGCATTTAAATAACATGGCCAAATTTCTTGTAAATAATGCTGCGTTGGGGTCTTGGCATTTTACCAAAAATCAACCTTTAAAAAACAGGCCCCCATAAATGAAAATTTGCATTATTGAAGGTCTTTAATTCAACAAACAGCTTCAAAATATTCTATGAAAATCGTATGTGTTGTAGTAGAGAAAATTATCTGGCAGGTTGCTCAGTGCCCAATGTACATTGCACATATATTAACGAGATAAAAAGTTTAGCATGCTTTGACTAAGAAAATGAACCACAGAGAAATGATAAGTTATATTATAGTTAACAACTTGCACTATAAGTTACCAATACCAAAAGTAACCTCCGGTGTTAAAGGATGCAAATATTAACGTGGTGTGAGTGTAGCTTAGAATTGTAGGATTTGGCAGAGTTTATAGTGCGAGCCATCACTAAAAAGTTGGTCAAAAGAACATTTGAAGGCATAACGAATGGCAGGTGCGCAACCAGGATTTCGCTAACGGAAGGGATTTATATTCAAAACTAAATTATTTTTATGGGAAAAAACGTTTTCAACATTTGGACATTGAAGAAAACAGAGGCAAAGACAGAGATCAGCCGCCGGAAGCCAAAGGGGTCTGGGGTGGAAGGCTCCTGCAGTTGAGCAATTTTTGAGATTTCTTAAATTTTTGATATTGGTATTTTGAAAGAAAAATCGCCATTTTAACGCCAGCTGAAAGAAACTTCACACTTGTAAAGCCGTTGAAAAGAATAAAATTGTCAAGATATAAAGCTTTAGACTCTTCAGCTCCTCCCAAGTTGTAAGTCGATCCAAAACACGCTCAAATGCTTGCATCTACGGATTAAAATTTTTTACTGTCTTGGTTTAGGAACAGCCTTCTTCAGCCCCCTTAGCTTTAGCCCCTTTTCCTGCTCAGAGGCGTTGCTAAGAATGGTGGCACCTGGGGCGGGATTTCGTGGTGGCACCCTTTTTCGTACCAAAAATAATAGGTGAAGACCAAAAAAAAAGGTCTTCGCCTAAAAATCACAGGGTTTTTAGTCCAAATGAGGATGAGGACGACCAAACAAAGTGAAAAAAGTGAGGTATTCATCACAAATCGGTGGAGTTATGGTTTCACATCATAATATGGTGTCACCCCAAAATGATACCAGTGGCGCCCCACCACCCCCCCTAGCGAAGCCACTGGTACCACTGATAAAAAATGAGATTTTACAACTAAGGCTGGGCTATCTATAAAATGTGTTCACTAGAAATTAAACCTATTAAATACAAAGTAATACAATATTTTGAGAGAGGCTAAGATAAGGGTCATAGTCAAGAGTTCCCAAACCGAGAGTGCTCAAACCACTTCAGATTTGGTGAGCGTAAATCAAATTCAGTTAAGGGGGTTCAGGACAAGAGCACTTTGGACATTATTACACAAAATGAATATAATAATTTAATGACAATAATGTAAATATGACAAATTGTCAAATATTTAATGACAATAATGTACCATAATAATAGTCAGATGCGAAGTAATACAATAAATAAAACATTGATTAACGGTTGTCGTCTAATGCCCTATAATGGCGTTTTGACGTCCGATTGTTTTGGCGGGAAAAACTACGACGCGAATGCCATTCATTCTCAACTCATGAATGACTGAATACTTACTAGCAGCAGTCGGATACGCGCTGGCTTGTCACGTCTTGTCAGATAGCCCGCCTTTACAACAAGAGAGTAGTTTTCGGTAAGTTTGAAAAGTATGAAAAAACCAGACAGTGTACTGTACAGTGTAGGACTGTAGAGGATAAATAAAATTGCAGTGAAGGTTCAAAGTGCAGCAGCATTCTGTATCAACGCTCATATATACTTAACTAGGGCGATTAGCATGCAAATACACTTATTTTTTTTATAAGAACCAGTAATTTTTGAGCTGAGATTGTTCTTAAATTTTCACAAACTTTTTGCTTTATTTGTTCTTTAAATGCTCTTAATTTTTTTGGAGAATACAGTGACGTGCATTTATTTTCACTAAGTTAGAAATTATCTTTTGATATATATTATTATCACTGTTAGACAAATCAATATCGTGCTCATGCTCACATAGTCGCATTGTTCTTAAATTCTGAGCAAAAATCTGCTTCGGGTGCTTATAATAAAACTGTTCTTATACAAAAAAAAGCGTAATAGGAATATTCAGCTTGCCAGCAATGACAAAATCACTACGACATCCAGATGTTTTAATGTACCATAGCAATAGCTAGATGTGAAGCTGCAGGGTCAAATTACAGTCACACTTCTTATGCTTGAATCTGTGCGGAATTAGCGACTCAACAACGATAGCGAAGTTGAAGTAGGCTTGTAATTTTTATCAAGGAGGACAGAAATTGTTTGGCTAGTGTTATTTGATACATTTGCGCAACGAGCATGCTAGTAGAAAACTGGACTAATATTGCACGGATATGTTTTTGTTAGTGTATTTAATTTGTGTTTGTTGCAGTTAACTTACAGTATACGGTCTGAAATGAAGAAATAATACTTATAATAGTGGTGAAGCTAAAAGCGTTAGTTACAAGTTTTGATGCTCTTAAGACATGACGTAATCCAAAAACTTTAGCATCGCACTTTCCAGGCGATTCCTGAAACCGATGTCACTTTATTTATTTTATTTTTATTTATTTATTTATTTGTGTCAAGCGCAAAAGCGCTCATAGAGAACGAAAAAAAAAAAAACAAACGCTCACACACACACACACACCAAAAAAAAAAGGTTTACAGTCATGCATTAATAATTCTAAAGCGCCAGAGAAGAACAGTAAGCTTCTCCCAAACCATTTACACTAAGCAAATCTATAAAGCGAGCAACATATTTTGAAGAACGAAATCTGCAAGAGTGAAGTAATGAGTGAACAAACACATTGGTAGACCTGTGGCAACGATTCATAAAACGGAATAAAAGTTTGCGAACAAGGGCATCAAAAGTATCAACATTAGCCTCCACTTGATATTGACGGACACTGCAATAACGAGGAATACCATGAATACTGCGGTAAGAATCATTATAAGACACTCGAAGACGTCTATAGCTCTCATGGGTATAACAACACCACAGCTGACTAGCATACAATGCACAACAATGAGTCCGAAATAACATATTTTTGATATGAATAGAACACTTATGAAATTTACTGCGAAGTGAGTTACCTACAGCATACAAATACTTGATTTGGCGAGTGATATCACAATCATCAGATAATGTATCAGTTAGAAATACACCCAAATATTTTACAGAATCAACAAATTTAATGATTTTGCCATCCAGAGATAGTTTAGGCTTAAAATCCTTGCAGTATTTTACGCGAAACATCATGCCATATGATTTACAAGCATTGAAGACAATATTATACGCAACAGCATATTTCGAGCAAACAGCTAGCAGTTCATTGAGCCCTGTTAGAGAAGGACAAAAACAACATAAATCGTCAGCATACATAATATGATTAAGCTTGAGATTTCCCACAATGCAACCAGCATTTACCTTATTCAGTTCACTAGACAGATCATCCATATAAACAGCGAAAAGATATGGACTCAAAACACTACCCTGACGAACACCGTTACTGACATTGAAAGAGTCGGACATACAATTACCCCATTTTATCATCATAGTTTGGTTAGTATACCAGAAGTGAAGCAAGCGTAAAAGGCACCCAGGTACGGATTGGGCCTTAAGTTTGTGAAATAACATGGCATGATTCACCCGGTCAAAAGCTTTCGAAGCATCAAGGAACACAGAATAAACTGGAGTATTTTTTGTAGTATATGAGCGAACAACTTCTTTCAATAAAAATCTACACATGTCAGTCCCATGAAGAGGTTTGAAACCAAATTGATTATCACTGGTTGTGAGCAACGGTTTGAGTTTAAACAAAATAAGGTGCTCAAAAAGTTTAGAAACTACCGATGCAATTGCAATAGGTCTATAGTTTCCAGAGTTTGATATATCACCAGTAGGACTCTTAATGATAGGTACAATAACAGTTTCTAGACACTGAGAAGGTATAAAGGAATCAAAATAAATTATTGCTGAGTAATCAAAATAAAAAAGAAAAAAACTCGTTTACTGGCATGATTCTTTTGTAATTTGTCACTGATATTGCAGAATAAAATTTACATTATAGCTTATTTTACTTCAGCGTTAATTTTTCAAAAATATAAAATCGATAGTTAAAAATTTGTACCATAGTATTGAAAATGAAGGTAAGTATTCTTTTGCATATTTTTCCCCCGTCACAGTCATATCTGACGTCACAGTCCAAACCTCAAGTTGGGCTTTTAGGGTTGAGCAGTGGCGTCGCTAGGGAGGTGGCAGCCCGCCCCGAGAGTAACCATTTTGGGGTGACACCATTTGGGTTTTTTTTTTCTTTTGAGACAGAAAACCCACTGATTGGTAGGCAAAGACCTTTTTTTTTGGTCATCACATACTTTCAGACTGAAAACCAACTCCTTTCGCAGCGAAGACCTTTTTTTTTTTGGTCTTCACCTATTTTTTGGCCGATATAGGGTGCCACCACGAAATCCTGCCCTGGGTGCCACCATTCTTAGCGACGCCTCTGGGGTTGAGGTTGGTGTTAACTAGATTTTGAACTGTTAAGTTAAGGTTAGGATTAACCTGTCTTTAAAACTAATCCTATCAGCCAAACCTAATTTTAATCTGCCAGGAGGTTCGGCCTCCAACGTTAGATGTGACTGTGACCAAAGAAAAATAGGCAAAAGAATACTTACCAGAAAATGCGTGGCATCTTTTTTTTTGAGCTAGTCATATTACAAGGTCTAAAAAAGTGCAAGAAATTTCAACACAAGCAGGCGCGTAACCAGGAGTTTGCTAAGGAATGGGGGACCGTGAAACCAAAGCTAAAATTAACCTGCATTTCACAAACCAGAATCTAGATGCAAAGCCCGTGACCACGAGAGGCAACGGGCGCGGGGCGATTTTTATAATTTTTGGAAAAAATAGCCATTTCAACACCATTTGGATGAAATTTCGCAGGTTTGTAGAGCCATTTCAAAGAACAAAGTGTTAAAACTTCAATACACTTGGACAAACTTAAACTACTTAGCTCTTTAAGCCCCCCTCACTTCTTAGGCTCAAAATAGGTTTAAACATGCATATTTGGGCTAAACTTTCTAAGAAACTTGGCTGAGGGGAGGTTCTACCACCTAGAAACTGGACCTGAATGTTAAACCACCAAAATGCTTACTTTATGCTTTTCAGCTTTTTCAAACTTTTAAATTTAGCAAAATTTAAAACTTGTGCTCTATTGCACCAAAAAACAAAATTACCAATAGATGATAATTTAACTGTGACCGTACGATAAAAAATAATGTCCAACAACGAAGAATCTACGACCTCCGATGAAGAAGAATCAACGCCTGCCGAAGAGTTGCCCGGTTTTGATCCTGAAGAAGAGGTGGCTTCCAAAACGAAAAAAACCAAAGTGCTTTTCAACAAAAAATATGTGATGAATCATCCTAAAAGACCAAAGTTGGGCCAAGCTGTAATTTTCAACAATCAAAATTTTGATGATCGAATTCGTAAGTCGAAGCAAGGCTTACAGGCTCATTCAGTTTAGCTTTTGGAAGTTATGAACTACAAGTTAAACGATGTGACGTTTAGGGAGGCGCAGAAGAGCAAAATCTACCAGATTTCTAAAACTAGTGCAATACTATCATTTTATACAACAAATCAAAATCACTAAAAAGCCTGGAGCCATAATATAGCGTCAGTTTGGCCGAATACGGTTTCTTAGGCGGTTGGCCTGTATAATCTCCTCTGACTTGTTGTTATAGAGTCTCTTAAGGGTTTCGTTGAGGACAAATAGCAACTATTAGATTGTATATTTTTGCGGTAACTCGATTTTTGACACAACTGGTTCAGTAAGTCAAACAAGCAGTCGTTTGTCCCGGCGTAAAGACAATATTTATTGTGTTCCATTTTCTACTTATGGCTAAACCTATGTGACGTAATAGGAGAAAACTTTTGTATTAAATAGAATTTTCCTTATGAAGCTTACCGTTAGAGGAGCATAAAATTGTGTAACTGATTTTAGTCGACAACAGTGACGGCCACGACTGTTTGTGCCGTCGTAACGCATCGCTGACTGCTGAGGCCGTAATCAGCGATGCGTTACAATGAAACCGAAGGTAATTACGGATTGTTATTTTTTTAAGTCACTATTATTCATTCAAAAATCAACACCATCAGTCCACTGCAAAAAAACTACCACATGTTTAGCTTTGAGTGAATGTAACAATAACAAACAAAACATGACTTTATTTTTTAGCAAAACTAAAAGATCGAGAAGGGTCGGAAGAAGACGTGAAGTCTTTAGTGGCTCTGCTAAGAAAACTCGGATTTGAAATAAATGAAAGGAAAGACATATGTGAAGACTACACTGATATTGAAGCAATTAAGGTAAGTGTAAAAAAAGTTTCTGCATTTTTGGTGGCCTTACAATAATTTTTGAAAGATGTTTATTAAACGGTGTGCAGTATTTTAGCCATAAAAAGTGACAATTTTATTATATTTGCAGAAACTAGAAGAAATATCGCAACGAGATTTCAGTGAATACAACTGTTTTCTAGCAGTGTTTCTGTCACATGGAGACAATGGAAAACTTTTGATGAGGAAGAGAGAACTCAACATTCAGGGTCATATTTTAGATCATTTCAGGGGAAACCACTGCGAATCGCTGGCCGGAAAACCAAAACTTTTCTTCTTTCAGGTTAGAAAGTTTGCTTAAACCAGAACTGCACTAAAATAACATATACCACGTAAAATTACATTAAAATGTAATTTCTGCTTTAAGTTGCAAGAAAATTTTCAATTAGAAAGGCTTCATGACGTCGTTGAACCTACATAAATGCATTTGTGCAACTCACTTTGCGCAAAATTGATAGTGGCCCTCCTTTATTCATGTTGATCAATTCCAAAAAAGCTAAGTGTCCATGATTTTAAGACAAACCATCTAAAAATGCTAATTAAAACTAACTAACAACTGTTTAGGCTTGCAGAGGCATTCACGTTGATGAACCTGTTTTGGGCGTTGAATACAGTCCGGACACAGCAGACCCCATCCGAGAAGAAACAACTCAATTAAAACCGCCAATACAAATTCCGACTGAAGCGGAAGAGTTCGAAGATCAAATTATCGTACCAGCCGGATCTGATTTTCTATTGTGTTATGCTTCTGCTGAAGGTAGGTGTTTTGCTTTTTTCTGGCCAGATTTAAAATACGAACTAAACAACTTGTGTAAGAAGTTGCTAATACGCGATTTTTCAAATTTCAGGCTATGTTTCTCATCGCTATACATCAGATAAGAAAAAAAAAGACAAAAAGAAAAAGAAAAAAGAAAAATTAGGGTCGTGGTTTATTCAAACTTTTGTTGATGTGATGGAAAAATATATCGCTGCAGTAAAAAGTAAGCTGTTATTTTCCAAGGTTATATAGCTCTAACGAAGGCTTCCAAATATCTGAAATTGCAAATAACGTGTTAGGCTTTCAATTACAAGGTTCAGTGTTCGATTCCATCTGCCGGCGGCGGTTGATGTTCAATTTTGTTTAGTTTGGGAGTATAAGACGACAAACAAGTCTGCTGAGAAAAGACTTATTTTCCCAGATAATAAAGATCTGGCGTACTCTGTAACGTCTCTCCGCATTTTAGATCATTCGGTAAGAATGTGCAGGTTAAAAAATGAAGTTGCCGATTTTACTAGTGTGTAAACAACTGTACAATCACATGGAAGAAAACCGGTTAATTCCAATACTTCTGCTCGCCCAATATTTTTTTCTAAATTGGATGATTTAGTACAGTGACTCTAAAATGCTATTTCAGAAAAACCTTATTGGTACAGTAGTATCTGATCATTTAGAATAGTTTCTTAGACTAATGATGTATAATTAACAGAAAAAGAAATTGAGGAGCAAGACTTTCTATCCCTGATGACGGTCGTCATTGAAACAGTGGCAAGCATTTCTGTGCCTGAGAACATGGGTGGAAAGAAAACAAGGCAAAGAATGCAAATGCCCAGCCTGGCATCAACGTTGAGAAAAAAGCTCTACTTTCCGATTTTGACGATCGAACCGCCTGTGAAGCAACCAGACGGTGATGAGAACATGAGCGACAGTGAAAACAGCCCAAACAAAGCTGAACAAACTTCACTCGATACCGGCCTTTTGCAAAAGTCCCCTGAAGATGATGTTCGAGAAGAAACTCCTACACCAAACAACAACAAGCAAACTGAAAAACAGGAGCCAATGGCTAACCTTGCACCTGTTAAAAGTGCGAACGGTGCTAGACCATTGTAGAGACCAAAGAAAAAGTGTTTTTCAACAAACTGATACGTTGCAGTTAAAGTTTGTTCTAGCCAAGTGGCTAACCTACTCAATTAACAAAATCGAAATCATTAATGGCGAATCAATTGCGTTCTTTCTGTTAAGTATGTAATTTTAGGAAAACAAGTATTGTCTGACTTGCTGCATATTGATTGGGTAATATCTCTGCTCAAGTACGGAATATTTTTTGTGGTGAACCAAACAACGTACTGCGTAGGCTAAAACAATAGAGAATACGACTTTAAAAACAAGCAAATGAGCAATCAGTGACTGATGGAAAAAAATAATTTTTGTGTAAAATCTATAATCTTTATGCATTTACTTCACTGTGTTAGTTTTTAGTAGTGGCAATTTTATGTTGGGTTAATGATCGTCCGATCTTGGCCAACTAAATTTCTTTGATTTTGAAGGATTGGTTGACTCCTGACCTCTTGCGTTGTGTTGACCCGAGATAAGGCAAGAAAGCCATTTGATTATTATACAGGAGCCAAGAATAAAAAAAGAAAAAAAGAACTAAAATGGTTTGGAAATTTGTTCAAAGAATTGCAGTTTGTGCGCACACCATTTGAATACTTCAACCAAAATAATACAATTTTCAAAACCTGGGTAATTTGCAAATATTTAAACCTTCGTTAACGTTTCGTCAATCCATACTATTTGCTTTTTTTGAAGGATAGATTATCTACAATCTATTCTTTTTAAGATCGATAGTTTATCGTCTATTGCTATGCAAAATAGTTTTGGAAAGAGGAGGCCATTCTATGGCTGGTTATCATTGGCACTAAACGGGACGTTATTCTTGCAAGCTTTAGGCTTCAACGCAAGAGTCAACAATCCTGAAGTGCAATAGGCAATTGCTGTAGGAAAATTTTGTTTTTTGTTTGGGTACTGTGTTTTTATTGTGACAATACAGTACTTGAAATGTACAAGGAAGAATTATTATTCATTATTGCATTTTATGCTGTATTAAAGTGTGGACTTTGGGGGAGACTCAATTTAGTCAACAATTCATCAAACAATGACATCACTATGCACACAAAACTTGAATTCTCCAGTAGGGAAAGCACCATACGTCCTACGCATTTTCAGTCTCAACGCCCACGTTTATCAACATTGCCCATTTTTACATGTCCAAATTTCTGGTACTTTTTGTTTCATTCCCCAAAAGAAAAATGGACCAACACAAAAATCGAAAACCAAAAACAGCGACCAAAAAAGTGACTAAAAAGAGTAAGCACAATAGCTCGCGCATATCCGGTACTGGCCAATGCTACGTTTTGACCATTTCATCAACTGATCAGTGAAAGAGATTGTGAGAGCTCAATATTGTCGAATCCTTCAGAATGAAGAGCTAAACCATGAGAAGAAATATGTCTGATTTCTTTTTATTTTTAATTCTTTGCATGCTTTCTGGTCTAAAAGTTATCAGCGTGGAAGCGTAAGTAAAAGCCACTAGAACGGCGACTGATCAAAGCATGCATGTAAAACAATCAACTTCAAAGCAACTTTTTTTATCTCTTTGAAAACTGCTAGGGAGCAAAGATACTTCGTGAAAATGTCTTACCTTTTTAAGCAGCCCAGCCAACAAATACGTTGTTTCCTTCTTTTGTTCTGCTTGCAGGTCAGCCAACAAGAAGGCTTGTCCGTCCTCTTCTTTCAAAGATCTCATCGAACACAATGACGTCATTTGCAAGGCTGATGCTTCCTATAAATAATCAGTATTTGAAAAAAGAAAAGCTTTTTGAAGGAAGCTAAAAATCTATTGCATAAGCCGGATTTTAATACTCGTATACCAGAAAAAAAGATTTTGACATCATAAAACAGCTACAATATATGTTATTATACTACAACGTTTCTGCTAATCCAGTAGTTCTTCCATTTAATGTACATCCAAAGTTCAAAAGAATTGTGCAACTTTTTTAATTCAGGATCATATTATGAGATGAGAGATGATACTCGATTACAGTGATGTTAACAGAAATAGTTTCAAGATGTTGAAAATGTGCTTGTAAAAAAACTTTTCCAGAACCAGTCAATTAGAAAACGAAAGCTGTAAGAATACACTAATTGGAGATACAAGATCTTACCAGTAGCATCTCCCAATGTTCATCCTTAGTTTCCAGCAGAGTTTGCTGACCCTCATTTCTCCAGAGTCTTCGCATCTCGCGGAGTTCACGAATTCGATTTTTGCACTCCGAAGTTGAAAGCTTCTCCGCTTTCGTTCGAGAATCCATTCCAGGACCGGAGAGATGCATAAGCTAAATAACAAAAAAAAGACTTGAAAAAATTAAAAAATAAATGCAAAAAGAAAGAAATTATGCAATATGTTCGTGCGAACAATTGAATTTATTTCTACACTAACTTGGCTTAACGGTTAAAACTGAATTTCTAAAATCGCCATAAAAAGTAAAACATTTGGAATTTCAAAAAAATAGAAGACATGAGATTTGAACCCATACCCGAACTAACAAGAGACATACATTGGTTTCGAAGTCGCGACAATCCTTCAACGCAGGATGGCGTTAAATCTACGATACTAAAGATTTTGAATTTTTTCTATAGTTTATTTCTAGAACTTTTCCAAGTTACTATTTATTCACCTTGATTAAAGCATTTCTTTCGGCTGCGTGTTTTCCTTCCATTTCACGCATCACTGCATCTGCCAACACTACGACGTCATCACTATCCAACCGAAGATCAATGACGTCTTCCTTCTGCAACCAATATTCATACATCTCGTTCAGCGGTCTAGTGGATAGAGCGTCTGCTTCTGAAACGGTACACTTGACTTCGATCCTCGGTCTGGCCAAACCAAACACAAAAAAAATTGGTATTCCCAGCTTTCCTGCTTGGGGTTCAGCAAAAAAAAAAGTGAGAGTGTGAAGCCTCCATCGTTTGTGGTAGACAGGTGGGCAGGTGGCAGCTTGACTCGAAGGCCGCCAAGTCCTGCACTTTCTTCTGACCACGGCAGCTCGGTGAATCAAGATGTCGCAACAAAAATTATAGCCAAACTAATTATCAGAGCAGTCAGTTGAGTAGGAATTCACGTAGTAAGACTTTAAGCGCTTATTAATCTGAATAAACCATGCAATATCATTCCAATCGACAAATCACAGTCCAGAGTGAAGTAAATTATTAAAATATTAAATCAAAAAGACTTACAGGGTCAGAGAGTCCCAGTTCCCGTCTTCGTTTCGCCGCTTCGAGTCGCTCTCGAGCCAGCTTTAATTGACGCTTCTTTTCTTTTTCGATTCTAAAGCACAGTTTGGAATCACGTCTCTGCACGAGGGGCTCTGCCTTCAATACATCACAGGTGTCAACTATCTTGTTGGAAAGTTAATTTCTACGACATAAAAAAATGTAGAAAACATGCAACCGAATAGAATGTCCTCCTGACAAGCCAAAAGACGAAACAGGCCGTGGAGTGTTTTAGTTCATTATTGTTTTTGGATTTAAATTTTATGGTACGTAAATGATTGATTCTGTCCATAGAAAAGGCATAATTTTATTCTAATTGCTTATAAACAAAATTTGATGACAAAAATCTAAAAATATGCCACGGTTTCAGTTACAGTTTTCCTGAAAAAAGTGCAGAGCAGTAGAAACTACGTATTTCACTCCAACCAATCAGGGATCCAGTAGATAGAGTATCTGAAACCGAAACGGTAAATTGTGATTCAGTTCTCGGTCGGGTTACCCAAAGACTGCAAAATAAAATTTACAGCTTCCCTGCTTGAGGTTCACAGCGTAAAGTTTCCAGCGTAAGTTGATGACCGAAAGGTTTCTTTGCTGTCTTCTGGCCAAGTAACTTTATCAACCCAGTAGTAATTGCAATACTCTATACTCACGCGTCATCTCTCTCTCGTGATATAGCGAGTATTCTTGCTATGGCTGATAGGTTTTCCTCTCTTCGCAAGAGACGTTCTTGTAACCGAAGTTTAGCAAGAAGAGCTTGTCTTCTTTGTTCGGCGTCATGTCTAAATAAGAACATGCAAGCGCAATTACATCGCCGCATATTTAACTTCCGTTGACGTTAATACAAATACGTTTGGGTCGAATCAATGCCATCTGCTATCACAACATTAAAACCAAAACATGCATTTGGCTGACGGTTGGAGAGGTAAACCATGGTAAAAATCAAGGAAAATACAGTAGTTACAAACGTTGTTAAACGTTCCAGTTTACTTGTCTTTAGCTTCTTGCAGGGCTCTCAAAAGAGCATCTCTTTCCGCCTCAAAGTCCATTGCAAGTCCTTCTAGAACATTACGGCGTCTTTTCTCCTCTTTTTCTTCAAATTTAAGGCCCTCCTCGTCAAAAAGTCTCTGTGCTTCCTCTGGAGACATTCCTGTTAAAAAGAAAAGGATATAAAATTTGTTGTTTTCTCTTCTGTTTTACACACAAGCAAAGTCTTATAACCGATAGAGGTCAAGTGGATAGAGCCTCTGCTACTGAAACGGTAGACTCTGGTTCATTCTTGGTCGGGTCAAACCAAAGACTTTAAAAATTGGTATTCAGAGCTTCTCTGCTTGACGTTCAGCAATTAAACAGACAGTGTGAAGCCTCCACTGTGTGTGATAAACAGGTGGGCAGGTGGCAGCTTGACTCAAAGACAGAAAGGCCCTTTGCTGTCTTCCGGCCAAGGCAACTTGATCAATAAAATGCAATTACAATTACAACGATGAAAAACTTAGGTAAAACATCGTCTGAACTCAAAACGGACAAAACAATCAAAAACCAATTTTGGTTGGTGACCGAGGGGATAAGAATCTTTGACAACATCCACTAATAAAAAAGTGAGAAACGCATGGCAACATCAAAGAGAAACTTTTTTAGTAACTGAACCACTGAGAAGTTTCTCCATTACCCCGCTCACCGGAAAAGTTATACATTGCCAAACTGAACACACAATTCTATCAAAACTATAGGCTTACCATTTCTAATTCTTTCTTCCATTCTTTGTTCTCTTTCTCTGCGATCTTGCCTCCTTCTTTCCTCCACATCCCCAAGAAGGGAGTCGATGAATTCTTGTTTTTGTTCCGGAGACAGCCCTTCGGTTAGAAGATCGAGAGCATCATCGTATCTCCCAGCATCCATCAGTTCTCTGACTCGAGATGACAGATCAGCTATTTTAGCTTGCTGTTCCTCGAGCGACATTTTGTTCCAATTCGCAATTCCAACCTGTACCGCAAACATGAGATATTAACATTTTAAGCAAATCTCAAAGAACACGGGGCCAGTGCATATGGAGTTTCGTCTTTTTTTTTTTATTCAAATGAACAAGAATCAAAAAATTACATTTTCAATGTTCTCGCGGTGCAATGGATGGTTGGAGCCACCTCAACGTTACTGCGACTACACAATACCCTTTGGTCCAGGCCATGGGGGGTAGTCCGACTGCCGGATCTCCACGGAATTCCTCTACGCCCGGATTCCTCGAAAGGGGTCGGATAGCATCGTCATTGCACAATCTCTAGTTGAAGTAGAATTAGCAACACTGCATCCGATTTAACCGGCCCGGGATTCGAACCCAGACCTCCTATTCTTGAAGAGAGTGTGTTTACATCTAAATGAATATCAAATTCAAACCAACCTAACTGACTACGTTTGGCAACACCGAAAATAGGGTCTGCATTCCAACAGGCGATTGTATGTATTTTATGCATACTGGTAGCATATTTTACCTTTTCTGGTAGCACCTTGGCAGCGAGGGAATCAATAACTGCGTGATATTTTCCCTTTAAAGCATCGATGACTTGATCTTCTACAGTGGCTCCGGAAGATAAAATGAAGAGAGAATCAGGAACGGCTTTTGAAGATCCAGACTTGATGGCGGATATCAACTTTTCTTGTTCATCCACAAGCATGGCTGGTTCCTGGAACGAAAAATTATAAAAAGCGTTAATAGTACGTACACTTGTTGAAATTAACTTGCAAAAATTATAAGCAAACTTCGGGAATTTCTAGTTTTTCGAGTATTAAATCTTTCATTATACTCGTTGTATTACGCGAAAGCGTGTAACGAGTTGAGGGGCCCATCTCTGCGATTGCGCCCGGGCAACACAGCTATTTTCGAAGAAATGCCGCAGAGGTGGCGAGCCGTTGGCAGCACTGTGTCCGATTTGATGGGCCCGAGATTTGAACCTCAGACCTCCAGCTCCAGATACGAACGGGTTACCGCTCGACCAACTTGTTTTCTGTCTATGCTTACCATTTCTGTTATTCTTTCACTTAGCATTCTCCCTTCTTTGTCCTGGCTATCTTGTAAGTCGGCCAAAATCGTCACCTTGATCTCGTCGCGTGATTGGTCTGTTACTGCTGTCACGTGACGAGCTAGAGCTGCTTGACGATAGAGGGCAGCATCAGCCAGCAGTGGTTTATATTGATCCAAAACAACTAAAAAAAACAGCTATGAAATAATCCATAAAGCTAAAATAAAGTTCCTAAATTCACATCTAGACAACGCAAAATATGGGCTTGCAAAAACTACAGTGAAACAGCATTAAGCTACGATACAAAGAGTTATCAACTGAATTTTTTGTTGGTGTTTGTAAACATTAATCAAGCAGCCCTAGATAAAGTCGAACTAGGAATTGGTATTTCATTGGTATAAACGCTCAAGTCTAAAGCACAGCTTGCAATTACCACGTAACCTATGATGCTCTATATTAGAGAATCAAATAAATGATTAAAGGAAGAGTGCATGTATTGTGTAACATGCTGGATTGCTGGTGTTCAAGCGTGATAAAAGTGGAAAATTACACATGTAAATTGCAATTCCGAACCAAAACTCAATTTTCCACAGGTCTTTCGCTTACTATTTCAACAATCACGCATACCGCAAAAAATTATTTTGAAGAAACTAAATTTCAACTACTAAATCTAGCAATATTTTTTGGCACTTACTCATTTGGTCAGGAATTTTGGCGTGGCAACCCTGGAGTTTATCAACCACTTGCTGAGACGACATCAGATCAACAATTTCGAACGGATCTTGGACGTCATTCAACAGTGACGTCAACCACGCACGTTCCCAAGCTTGAAGAAAGCGCAGCTTTTTGAATACGGCATCCTAATAAAAAAATTTCCACAATAATACAGTTACAAAGATAATCAAGTATAAGATTTTAAAATTGATTGGATTTTCAATAAAGTTCATTGAATATCCGAACAGTGGATAAAATACGTGTATCTGTTACTGAAACAACATACTTGCATTATGAGTTGGTTCAACAAGACTTTAAAACTGCAATTCAATGCTTTAGCTGCTCAAGACTTTCAGCATTAAAAGGAACAAAATGTAAACTGAATAGCCTCCACTTCGAGTGGTGGACAGTTGGAAACTTGACCTTGTAAAAAAGTTCGCATGAATCTCGATCTCTCTAAATCAAACTAGCATTGTTAAATACTGCAAATACAGTAACGGTACGTAATGACTGAGCACAAAGCAGAAATGTAAGGGTTGCTTCTTAATAAACTAAGATTTTAGGCATTGGAAGAATTGCTTGTGAAGATGCTGATTACTGATATATAGTAAACTAATAGCACGCACCTTACTGTCCTTTTTTCATCCAAAGTAACAGTTTGGGTTGTTGCAAGTGTTTTTCAATTAAATCTAAACTTGTCTACAGTACAGCAATTTCTAAAATTTGATATTCTAAGACTATGCAATGACCAAACAATCCTAACCTGACTGATTGACAATATTAGTTTGTTGTTTAATTTGTTCTTACTGCATTTTTGCCATCTAATACTCAAAAAGGTATCTTCCAAATTTAGTATATTCTAGAAATCAGTCTGCAAGATTTATATTTTTAATACGTCTATGCTTTCTTACTAAGTCTAAACAATAAACAATAACATAAAGTTCGGAATGAGGTGACATAAAATTTGGTCTTCAATAAATATACATTAGTTCAAAATTGAAATAAATGGCACTATAAATTATTAATGAAGACTTTCATTTATAACTCAAAAGTAATTATATATCATACAGGGTTTAGATAACTTGTATAGCAGAAAAAAGTAAAATAGACGCTAGTGCTTAATATATTGACGTGTATAATACGCGAATGAGCATTGGGCAACCGCATATGTCACCATGGTCTCTCAAATGTAAAATTTTCAAAGTGTGAACCAGAGACTGTATAGTTTTTATGGGATAACTAAGCCATAATGAACTCGCAGATAAGCGAAATATCTTCAATTGCAACTAAGCATTTAAATGGACTGCGAGCTTTATTCTTTTAACGTAATGGAAACTTTTTGTAATTAATAGTTCTATAATCAGAAAACTCAGCCAACTAATCAGAAAACTCAGTCAAATCTGTAACCAAAATGACCCATGAACTGTACCTCCATGGCTGAACGGTCTCCATCACGAACTATCTTTTCATCCTCATCCGACAAGATAGGAAGACCGCGAGGCTTCTTCCTTAGTTCCTCCAACCTTCTTCGTGCAAGTTCCTGCTGCCTTTGCCGGTCGCTTTTCAATCTGAAAATTTTAAACTCTATCAAGATACCCACTCGTAATCAAAAAAGAGCAGATGGCCAAAAATTAGACATGACCCCAAAATCCAAATTTGCCTCAGCTTCTCAGAGAAAATAACTATGGATGGAATCCAAATTTCGAAGCCAAGCACTCAATACAAAAGACATATGCTTTCAATGTTGAGCATGTTGAACTGCCCTTCTATCTATGCATCACGTGTAGATATACAAAACAGACGGTAAGAGTCGACGCTAGAAATTAAGTTTGAACCAACTCAATTAGGTAATTGCGTTAATCACTTTTACATGACATACTTGGTTTGTTTTCGCATTTCTTTCTGTACACCAAAGAGACCAAGCTAAAAATTAAAAAAACGTCTTCGAATTTGGCACATACTACAATATAACACACTGTATCGTCGAAATGCTTCAGTGTAGCAGGGCAAAATGCTACTAAACTACAATAATGTTAATTTGGCCAATGTGCGAAATTCCTAACCAGTTTCAAAAAAATGCTTGAAAGCTGCCTTTAATATCTCACCTTTCTGCAGCAGCATTCTGCCGGTCGATCAATCCGCTCACAAGAGCAGCAGCCTCATATCGTTCCTCTGATGCGGCACGGAGTTGTGCCTGACGTAGACGGAGTAAAGCAGCTTGTCGCTCTTTTTCACTCAGGTACCTAAAAATACAAATTTTATTCCTTTGTACCACATAATAAAAGATTTAAAGTGTTTTTTTTTTAAACAAATCAAAAATCGCCATTAAAAAACATCGACTAGATAAATCCATCTGTGGTTGATTCCTGTTCCAGTCAAACCAAAGACTTGAAAAATTGGTATCTACCCCTTTCCTATTTGACAGTTAGTATTAAAAGGAATAGTGTGACGCTTTCACCGCGTGTGGTAGACAGGTGACAGCTTGACTCAATGAAAGCAAGGCCCCTTCGCAATCTCCTGGCAACTTGGCAAATAAACATGCAACTTCAGTATAATTGCACAACTATAAATGACCGTTTACTAGGGATTACCCAATCACATGACTGATTAACACACAGCAATTGGCTTACAAGTCATCCTGATCACTAAGCATCCGGAGTAGGGCAGCTTTTTCCTCATCCAGTTTAGACTGGAGGTCCAGAAGCGGATTACTTGATCCGTTCGTTGCTTCCAGATCCTTTAAATCGTCATCTGACAACGGCTCACCTGTTAAAACAGATTGAATTTTTATTCAATGATTGTCAACCTAAAACTATAGGTTTCCGTGTTTCGACCAGTAACTTAGGCCATCTTCACGGCTAGCATTTAGAAGCTTGAGTTATTCATCTATACAATTTATTATTGCAATATACGGTGCGAATGAACAACTTAATAAATTGTATAGATGAATACCTTATGCTTCTAATGGCTAGCCGTGAAGATGGCCTAAGTTACTGGTCGAAACACGAAACCCTGTAGTTTTAGGTTGACAATCATTGAATAAAAATTTTAATGATTCTAGATTGAATTTATTTTACCCAAAAGCCAAGTTTTATTTTTAAAACAACCAAAACTGGTCGCATTCTTTGCAGCGCGTAAAATCGGTAGTTACCAGCAAATTTTTGAAGAAGTGATTCACTTGACGATTACATTTCACACGAAGTAAAGACTCTAACCCTTTCGAATAATGCTGAAAACTAATAAAGAAAGAAAAATTAATACATAACTAGGGAGAAATGCACTGCACCTCCAGCTCTCTAGAAACCACGTCTCAATAGCACTAAATTAAGCTCTTTAATTTTATGCTACAATAATGTTCAGGTCTTACAACGCCTGTATAGTGGCTTTGATTTTGGAATGCACCCGCAGAAAGCGGGGGAAAACAGACATTAAAATTTGTTTACTATGTAAAAATTGGTTGAATTAGTTACCTCGTTTTCTTGCTGCAAGTCTTTCTCTTAATTTTCTTTCATACTCTTCTCTGCTTTCACCAAGGAGTTCTCTCATTCGGATATCGTTTGCAAACGCATCTCCAAGCAACCGAGCTAACTCGTCCAGTTTTCCTGCCAAATTGTTTTCGGTAAACGAAAAAATTATACCGGTGGTCTGGAACCGAGCCCAAGTCCGTAGGTATAGGATATTTTACATTGATTGGCTTAAAATGATACCACAGCCATTATTCAATTAGGGAGTGATGATTTTGTTTAGAAGCTCTTTAAACTTGAGCAACGAAGAAAAGCAATTGTTAAGGTTTTGATATTATTTAGACTAGTGTTGTATCTGTCAGTGAATAGTATTTTTAAGGATGCTCCATTTTGGAAAGAACGCACTATTGATACCTTTTTTCGTCTGTGACTAAAAAACATTTTCCCTAGCGTCTGTAGAAGCTTGCTATCCAGATACTCAGTAGTTTCATACCCTCTTGGCGAAGTCTCCTTTCTTCCAGCTTTAGTTTGAGCAATCTTTCTTGCCTTTCTCGCTCGCTCAGCCGCTTCCACTCCTCCTCTCCCATTTGCCTCATTAGGGCCTCAGAGAGCAGTTTGTCTCGGAGAGTGTCGTATTTGTCCTCCAAAGCCTTAGAAATTTACAAAAAAAAGTATTCGACACAAAAGCCAACAAAACTATTTTGGGTAATATTGGTCGATTTTTGCAAATGATTTTAAAAGATAGTTAACGTAGAATCAAAACAGCAATGTTTTACAAACTCTGAAGGTTAATCAAGGGTGGATCAAGCAAAACGACTCTATTCGACAGTTGACTTCAACCTTCGAAAATGTTTAGCAACAATAATGGTCCACAATCACCCGGTAATATTTCCTTTAACTAAAATGACCAGATCCGTTTATTCTTTGAATAAATGTACATTCGTAGCTTACAAAAAGACTGAATTACAGCAGTAACCCGCAGTAAATCTCCCCGTATAACACCAACCTGCAGTAAGTGCTCATTATCTGCAGTCCCTTCGTATTTGCACAAAATTTGGAAGATATTTTCGCAAGCGTTTATGTGCTTTTCAACGGGTGATGTATCGCCAGTGCCTAATTTGCTAGGGTCCTAAAAACACCAAAATATAGAGAGGTTATATTACTGTTACAGTTGTCAGTTTACATGTTAATAGTTGACGTTGTTCTGATGTCCAAGCTTGCGTTTGTAGTTTGCACGTATTAAACGTTGTATTATATTTGTTCTACTTTTTCATTCATTTGATACTTCGCAATATGTGGTTCTCACCGTTTTGCAAGCCGGAAGTTTAAGTAGATACATTATCCTCTAGCATATCCGGGCGTCAAAATTAAGCAATATATTGATATCAGCCCGACGGTGGAAAATTAGGTTCAAGTGTTTACACGATTGAAAGAAAATGTAATCACACCTGTTTGACGTCATCAAACCAACGCAATCCATCATCGATTTGTTCCTGATGAAGGTCGGCGAGTAAAGAGACAAAAACGTCTTCATTTTTCGCTCCTTCCTCCCCAACTAAGGTCCGCAGGATATCCTTTTTAATCACGTGCTTCAAAGCTGCAGCCTCCTCCAGCAAAGAGATCAAGTCCTCCTTGTCGTCTATGATAAAGAATAGTTTTACACAGAAATGCCTTTCTTTTCTTCCTACAGCAACAGCAATGGCAAAAACACCAAAGCCGTTATATGAAGTCTTCAACAAAAAATATAATTAGCTTATTATCAAATTTGTCCATATTAAGTAGTTAATTCAAAAAGTACAGTTTAACACTAAATTAAGTTTTGAAATTGAAAGCAAATGGAGAGAAAAAGATTCAGCCTTTATATTCCAAAAAAAGTTCCGAATAGTTTGAATAATTTTCGAATGTACGCAAAATAAAAGCAATTTTCATTTATTTATCACTTCTAAATTTGGTCTTGGCCGTGAATAAAACTACCTTTTTTATTAATATCGAGCGCTTTTCTCTTTGAATTAATTTCCGACAGTCTTTTAACACGTTCATCTGACGTCATCAATGACGCAGCTTCTCGGAGTTCCTCGGCTGTTTCATCCTTCAACAGATCTCGAAACCTCTTCCACTCAGCGCAATGTTGAGAGAGCAAAAATTGCAGCGTTTCACAAGCCTGCTTGTTTTCGATAACTGAAACATCAATAAGCAAAATAAAGGATAATGAGCTACAAATAGAATACGGTAAGTTAAAAATAGTTTGGGCTATTATTGTTCTAATAAATCTTTTAAACCGTTGGCAATGCTCCAAAGGTCTATTGTAAAATCGAAAGTCGATTGAGGTAACAGTGCCACATTTAGTTTAGAAATTTCCTCGACCGGGAGGGGTAAAGTGGATTAAACTAATTTTGGTCTTCGAGTCATGTTGTCCCCTGCCCACTTGTCAAACACACGCGGTGGAAACTTCTCTTTGTGCTTTTTCAATGTTAAACGTTAAGCAAGGAAGCTGTAATCACCAGCTTTAAATTTTACTGATAATTAAACCAGAACACATCGCTTTTTCCTTCGAAAGTAGTGAAAAATACGGCTGATATGATGTAGTTTTAACATTATTATTCTAACAAATTTATAATGCGCAAAAAGCTGCTTTTTACTTATCAGTGTAGAAAAAAGAAACTTTACGAACCAAAAATTTCGGCAGCTTCATCATTGAAAGGTTCTGGAAGGGGATATCGATCTTGTGTGCAACGAACAAACCGCTGGATGTCTTCCCGTAGTCTGCGACAAAAACGAGAATAGTGAAACTGATTTCTGAGATATAACTTGCTATGGTATCACACTTGGAGCAAAGTCTCAAAAAATATCTCAAAAATGTATAAGATCCATAGTGTTGCATTCCATGCACTTGCACGTTGCATGCTGGATGAACCCCCACTTAGTAGAGCATTTCTGTTTTTAATGTTTTTTTAGCTTCACCTATATTCCCAATATTCAAAGCATGGCAATTGAGCTGAAAAACAAACTCAAATCTTTGTTATACTCGCAGTATGACCAGTTTGCATGGCACATTTTCGCGACATACCGCCTTGGCCTAAGAGTTTTTTTAAAGGCCTGTGGCTGTGATAACGGGCAGTTCGTATCACTGCGTCTGCATCAAAAGCTATAGCTTAAAACCTCATTATCAAAATCTTGAACACTTTTACCTAATTTTGTGTCCGGAGAGCTTTGCTCTTTCCAGAAGACCCATTACAAGTGCTGACGATAGAAATGACCTGTCTCCTTGTAGCGTTGAAAGAAGCCATAGTTGCTCTTCGCTCACGAGTTTCAAAGCGGCTTTACGATCGGAGCTTTGCTTTATACGGTTTCGAAGAACGGCACACTCATCCTTGTACCTCGCATGCATCTCAACTAGAATGTTGTCCTCTTGATCTGTTACCAGGCTCGACTCGTCGATTGTGACTCGTTTTTCGTTGTTTTTGTTTGCAGCAACTCCACTGGAAAATCGAGAATACAAAGGTCCAAAAATCTCTTTCGCAGAATACGAAATCTGAAATACCAGAATGACGTAATAATGGTTGCTTGCTGCATAAAAAAATTAAGATTCAATCAAACTTTTAACCACGTATTAAGAGCTTGACCTTGGAGTTTGCAAAGTATAAAAGTTTAATAGTTTTTAAGTTGAACATTTTTATTATCAAAATGCAAAATACAAATTAATAAATACTATACATTGTATAATGTCTAAATCGTTAGTTAAATAGTTACTCATCATTGTCGCAAAATATCCAAAGTAGTAAAGATTAATAAACTCAATTGGCAAAAAGTATCAGAAAGTCATATACAACCACGCATAAAACACAGTAATTATCATTATTATTTACTTTGAGTCGCTTGCAGATGTCATGAAGTTTGTCGCGACTAGCCCTACTTTTTTCTTCTTCCCCTCGCAATTCTTTCACCATCTTTTGTTTGCTTTCGTTGCCATGGTGACGTTTTCCATGTTCCATAAATAGTTTTTCTCGCAGTACGTCGTATCTTAAATAGACGCAAATTTGTTAGGAATTACCGTGATTATCTTATTCACACCACGGTTGGTCGAGCGGTAACTCGTTCGTCTCTGGAACAATAGGTCTGAGGTTCATATCTCGGGCCGGTCAAATCGAACACAGCGATGCCCACGCCTTGCCACCGCTGCGACATTTCTTCGAAAGGAGCTGAGCTGCCCGGGCGCAATGACGCAGAGATGGGCGCTGCACACTCGTTACACGCTTCGGCATAATACAGCGAGTGTAACGAAAGATTTGATTTGATTCTGGGTGGACCTTCCCGAAAGGAAAATGCTGCGCTTTTTGATGTCAAATTGAAAAAATCTGGTGCAAATATATGCAATTAAGGCCGATCTTCCCAGTACGTAAAATCGTAAGCGCACGAGCAAATCCTGTATTATAACCAACTGGCAGCTTGCACGGTGGTAAGGTGGTAGGCTGGGCGCACAGAATTTCTGTTCAAAATAAACCCAAAATACGGTCGTACGTAGGCGATTTTACGCCCGGTGTAGACCGGGCTATACAGGACGTGCGAAAATCGCAGTTTAGTGAAAGCCTTTATTAGCGGATCATTAGCACAGTTCAGGGCCTCCGTATACCAAAAAAACATGGAATAGTAGTAATAATAAAAACTGGTCTATACTGGCGTAAAATACAGGCGAAAGAGCCTATTCTTTGTTTATTCTAAAGAAACAATCTCTTCGTCGGGAGTGCTCACGAATTTACGCCCAGTTTGACCAGGCAAGGAGCAAAGGCAAACAAAATGTAGAAGTGATGAGGTCGCATCTTAGCGTTGGGGCAAGAGTATCGAAGGTGGAATAACGAGTTGCATTAGGTTACAGTTAGAGGTGGGCAGTAGCGCGCTGCCAAAGTACAGGAGCGCAATTACTTTTAAAGACAAAAAGCGATACTTCTTAAGACAATTAAGCTTAGTGGTAGGGGCGCTACTTTTGTAGCTTTGTAGCTACTTTTGTAATAGCATTAGAGGTGTTGCTTTTGTAATACTTTTTGGTAGCACATGTCCACCTCTGGCTAACTATATTGAAGTAACAAAACATACTTTCGTAAGAGCAAACTGATTAGCTCTGTTTCTTCTTCAGTTAGCTTTTCAGTAGTGAAAATCAGCTTGGCGATATTTTCAAAATGCTCGTCTCGTATGGCTCTGTATTCCAGCTTTCGTATTTGGTAGATCTCGGTTGCGGTCTGCAAAACAACCCAGATATAAAACATGTTTTAACGAATTTTTTTTTCGGGAAGTCAAGAGGAAATATTTTTCCCGAAATTTGTGGTTTTGTACAGTGGCGTAGCTAGGGATGGTGGCACCTGGGGCGGGATTTCGTAGTGTCACCCCTTTTCGGTCCAAAACTAGGTGAAGACCAAAAAAAAAAAAAATGGTCATCGTCGTCAAATTACTGGGTTTTCGGCCCAGAAATATGTGAATTCCAAAACAAAAAGAAAACGTCCCCCCTAGCGACGCCACTGGTTTCGTATTTTTTGTCTCTGGCTCGCCAGAACAGAAAATTATCGGTGGAAATTTAAAAACTTTTCGATTGATTTTGCGTTGCCAGAAGATTCGTCACATTGTTTGCTACAGAAAATTCGTCGCATGGAAGATTCGCCACACATCGTGAGCTGCACAAAAATTTCCGTTATTTTAGTCATGAATGTCCGTTGAACGACAGCCGATGTTGGGAGATTCGTCACTGTAGGTTCGCCACTTCCACGTGGCGAATCTTCTGGCAAACGATTTTGCGATAATTTGAGCTTTTGTACTTTACACAGGGGCGTATTTAGGGGGGGGCCATTGGGCCATGGCCGACCCCTTTGGGTCTCCAGGATTGCAAAATTGCATAGAAAACTGAGCAAAATTAAGACATGACCCACCCCCCCCCCCCCCCCCCCCTTGCAAGTTGGGCATTAGGTTTGATTACACAAAGGGTATGTTGCGAGCGTTTCTTCCAGGCTTTGGGCGAAAAATGGGACGAAATCTGAGTGAAGACCTTTTTTTGTTTTTGCGTTTGCTCTCCACCTAATTTTGAGCGAAAAATGGGACGAAATTTGAGTGAGACAATTTCAAATTCAGATCTTTGTTCTTCTCAAATTTTCTTCTCAAATCTGAAATTTCTGCCCCCCTTTTCAAAATCCTGCGTACGCTACTAACTTTACATATTCCTCAATTTTCTGAAAAGTCTGCAGAAATCAAACCACAACGAAGGCATTAAGAAGGCTGTGGCTACGAAGCACACGATAAAAATTACTTTGAAATTTTATCAGAAAACAACACATTAAAAAGTCCGACCGTTTGCGTACTGCGCGCGCATACAACCGGTGATATTTTTTACAACAACAAAGGAAACAAAAAGAATAAAAAATAGAAAAAAAGAAAATACGTGCAACCAAATCACAAGCGTATTCCGCGTGCGTGTATACTGCGCCAGCAAGGAAGTACTGTATTGCAGCGAAGACGTTAAGCTGTGTGGGGGTTCAAAAAACATAAATTGATGTTTACTTTTATCTCATTTTAATTTCATCTTAAATTTATCACTTAAAATCAGACTTTTTTCATTGCCTGAAAGTATTGGTTTTTGGTATAGTTAGATTATTGATTTGATTTGAGTAGATTATTGATAACCTTCGATCTAACCATTCATCTAAAAATATAAGCAGCTCTTTCGATGGAAACTTTACTTAATAGCGAACAAAGCCCTACCATTTGTCAAATAAAATCGAGAGCAATGTATTCAAGCGTATCAAACAACGCGTCACAGTTTATATACGCAATATTGACCATGTTTCGAAAGCGGCTCGTTGGTCTAGGGGTATGATTCTCGCTTCGGGTGCGAGAGGTCCCGGGTTCAATTCCCGGACGAGCCCATAGTTTTATTTACTGGATATATTTTTCAGTTTTATTGGTGAATCAAAAGATTATTTTTTGCAGATATTTCACTTAGAATAAACTTATTTTTGAACCAAATGAGCTTTCTATTTTGTGTTTCTTAGTTTTGTCCAATTTGGCTTACCGGTATCAAGAAAAATGATAATTGAAGTACTGTAGAAAACAAAGAGTGATAACACTCAGTGTGGAATGACTAAATAATAACAACAAGTTTGGCTGTTGATTCATAAAAAACCTCTTTCATTTTCAACTCCCTGCTCGAGCAAATACGCTTCTTTGTGGCAGCCATTTTATGGCGTCACGCACGACTGACACGAATATATCAAACAATGCGCTTTATTCATAAACGTAAAATTCACCACCACCTATCAGATGGCTCGTTGGTCTAGGGGTATGATTCTCGCTTTGGGTGCGAGAGGTCCCGGGTTCAAATCCCGGACGAGCCCGGTTTTTTGGAAACAGTATACTTTTTTTGTGCCATACTACTTTAGACAAAGTTAGTTTGATTTCTCAATATTTTTTTCTTCTTTTTCTTTACGTGCAAATACGCTTTGCCTAAAAAGACATCAAATCACACTGTTTTTACAAGACCAATTTTGTGAGAACTTAGAACGCGAGAGTCAATTTTGTATGAAAAAAAATGATTGGGAACAAGAGTTATGATATGAATTTCTTCTCCGAAAGTTTAGAACAAATGAGGCTGAAAATTCTTGAAAAAGAACAGCCAGTTGCCAGCCTCAGTTCAGTTGTTTTATTTCATGACCTCGGGTACATTGAAAGCATCATGTACTAATCTAAAACAGGGGTCAAGAAAAAGGTTTAAGCAGCAACGCGATATTCGTTAAGGGTGCGTTTAGACTGGACGCGAAGCAACCAAAATTTGACGTCATCGACAGCTCGCGAAAGGTTGTGACCCGGTTTCAACCTACCGCGAGCTGTCGATGACGTCAAATTTTGGTTGCTTCGCGTTGCTTCGCGTCCAGTCTAAACGCACCCTAAGACATGCAGGGTGTCTGCATGGCTGCTTCACCGTATACACACACATTGATTGAGATCGAATACGCATTAAACAAAACAGAAAAACACATAAAAAAGATGCAAAAAAAAAAGAAAACTGTGTTTAAGTACAATTCAGAGTACTTCAAGAGACCAGTGACACATCCGGCAATAGTGATGTTAATAGTAAGAGGAGTAAGATGATACACGCTTGCAGAAAAATAATGGTATTAAATTGACTGATTGATTGGCCAAGTATCAGTAGCAAACTAGCAATATTATTGTGTCATACCAATTGACTACTATGCATATTGTTAGAAACACAAGCAATCTGTTTAGAACAAAAAAAAAAAACTGGGTACAGTAAAGAACAACACAACTTCGATAACAAACTATCCTATGTACAAAAACAGAAATCATGAATACCGTTTTGCAGCTGTTGTTAGGTAGTGATGAATTATAAGGCTAAAAGATTTTAGGGTTTTGTAATTGTTTTGTATCTTTAGTGGAAGTTGATTCCATACTAGAGGTCCTGCTTGCCTGACTCAACTCAAAATTTGTACTGGTTTTTCCAAAAAAAAATGCAAAACATAACACAAAAAAACATGAAGTGTTGTACAAGAACCAGATAACTTCCACAGCAGCATGTGCAACGATCGAGTGGCCTGAGTAAATTCCTCTGCGCTAGTGTCGATCTACATTGAACTTTCGGTTCGTTTCATTCGGGGATCACATTGACTTATAAATCCATATATCCCATCGCACTTCCACTTGTGGCTGTGTTGGAGCTGACGCTTCTTCCCCCTCCCTCTATGCTGGCGAACAGCACATCCAAATATCCAACCAGCGCAAGGGAGAGCAATTGCCTCTCCAACGTACCGAACATACGTACGTGTCAGTAGGACGCTGCCCAATGCAATCGACCGGCTCGGATAGACATCCAGTCATACCATTCACCGGATTGACTTATTAATCGATATATCCAATTGCACTTCCACTTGTGGTTACGTTGGAGCTGACGCTACAGTTACAATACGGCACGGTATTTCGATTTTTATTGCATAATTAACAGAAGTTTGCATAATTAATTGCACAATTAAGATAACTCGAGTCCAAAGCAGTGCGTGGAAAAAAGTAATAAATTTAAGTCTGCCTTTTTAGCAGCTGAAGTTACGAGATGAAGACGATAGCCTATGCCAATAGCTTGATTATTCAAATTTACCGGTTGAGTTAGTAATTGTAATTACATTTTATTCACCAGGTTGTCTTGGCTAGGAGACAGCGAAGGGACCTTTCGGTCTTCGAGTCAAGCTGCCACCTGCCCACCTGTCTACCACACACGGCAGAGGCTTCGTACTGTCCCTTTAATTGTTGAACGTCAAGCAGGGAAGCTGTGAATATCAATTTTTAAAGTCTTTGGTTTGACCCGACCGGGAATCGAACCCGAGTCTACCGTTTTAGTAGCAGACGCTCTATCCACTCGACCACTGATCGGTTAATTCAGGGATCAAAATTCCTTGTATTGTGTCGACTTTTCTTCACACTGATGATTCGAAACACGGGAATGCTCTCGCGATAGGGGCTCCGCCTCACCTGCGTCACTAGGGGTTGAAATGATTACCCATTTCGACTTGGAGACAGCAGTAAGGTGTAGTCAAATGAAGTAGGATTGTAAGACGTGATGTCTATGTGAACTATTACATTAGTTCTGCCTATTTCACTTCAGGAATAATTTAACTTAAGTTTGCATTTTGCAATGTCTAAGATCTTCAGAGAATATCTCCTCGATTAGGCGTTACCGGTATTGATTATTTTTTCAATGCTGAGGTTAGCATTGTTTTTAACCAAATCAAATCTTTCATTTTACTCGCTGCATTACGCCGAAGCGTGTAACTAGTTTGCGGGGGCCTATCTCCGCGCGATTTGACCGGCCCGAGATTTGAACCCCAAACCTCCCGCTCCAAAGACGAACGCGTTACCGCTTGACCAACTGGCCGGTATAATTGTTTTTATATGTGGTAAATTTCGACCAAAACCCGAGTCTTTTGTTTGTACAAAATGTTTTTTTTTAAAGTGTCAGTTACGAATTATTACAACTACAGGAACGGTAATTTACAAAACCTAAAATAATAGCCCAATTTACAATTTATATAAAAAACAATAATTTTGGGTCGAGGCTTGCTGTTCTTAAATTTTTACAAATTTTCGCCACATTGTTTTTAAGTTGTTCTTTATAAGTAAATTTTTACAAATTTTCGCCTCATTGTTTTTAAGTTGTTCTTTATAAGTTTGTTGGAGAATAAAGTAACACTAATGCATTCTTGCTTGGATGAAAGTTGCTTTTTGAAAGCCTTTTTTTGGTTTTGTTCTAAAACTTTTTTAGTTTTGTTCACCCAGGGGCGTATTTAGGGGGGGGCAATTGGGCCATGGCCGACCCCTTTGGGTTGCCAGGATTGCGAAATTGCATGGAAAAGTGAGCAAAATTAAGACATGCCCCACCCTTTGCAAGTTGGGCATCAGTTATGATTTCACAAAGGGTACGTTGCGCGAGTTTCTTCCAGGCTTTGGGCGAAAAATGGGACGAAATCAGAGTGAAGACCTTTTTTTTTTTGCTCTTCACTTGATTTTGGGCGAAAAATGGGACGAAATTTGAGTGAGACAATTTTAAATTCAGATCTTTGTTCTTCTCAAATTTTCAGAAGCTTCTGGCCCCCCCCCCCCCCCCCCCCCCTTTCAAAATCCTGCGTACGCCACTGTGTTCACCCTTACCACAGGTTTCTGCATATCATTCACCATAGGTGGGCACAAGTCCGCTAATCGTTAATCCGTTGATAACGAAGCTAACTTTTTCATTAACTCGTTAATCCGTTAAAAAGTTTTTTCACGTTAACGGACTAAATTAACTTCCGTTAAGTTCTGTTAACTTCCGTTAAAGTTTTTATCGTTAATTTCTTGCACCATTCATTCATCGTACAGGTGCAAACCAGTTTGCACTGGTAACACTTGCTATGTATTAGCACTAGTTTTGTAGAAGAAAGCAAAGAAAAGAGCTATTTTTGTGGCAAATAATAACTGCAGCCTCATAGATCTATGAATTATCGCTGTTCGCAATTTCCAAAGATTTTACGATCCCACCTTCGTTAGTGCATTTGGACTTATTTTTATCTTGAAATTAGATTAGACTGTAAAATATAACTTCCAAAACACAAAAACACCACCACAGCAATAAATTTTTCCTTACACTCAGCTCATCAGCGTCAATACGTGTTCTAGAAGCGAGTGAATAAATAGAAATGTAAATTGCACGGAAAATGTTAACGAATTAACGGACTTTATTAACTTCCGTTAATTAAAGCTGAAAATAACGGATTAACGTTAACGGAGGTGTGAAGTTTGTTGACGGACTAGTGGTTAACGAAGCTAACGTTTTGCATTAACTTGCCCACCTATGTCATTCACCCTTGAATAAAAATGTTATTTCACGTGCTTATAAGCAGGATTTTTTTAAGGAGGAGATTGAACCCAAACGTAAATCTTTTTTGCTTGAAAAATGTCTCAATTGGGTAACGCGCTGAGTGAACCGGTGCAACCCACGCATACTACAGACGGGGTTTAAGCGATTTTTGTGATTTTTTTGGCAGAAAAATAGCCATTTAGCGCCAATCGAATCAAGTTTCGTACATCTTTGAAGCCATTTGAAGGAACTAAATTGCTAAGATTTGAAAGCCAGTTGAAGAACTAAACTGCGCAGACGTTTCAAGCCCTCTTACTCACAGGTCGAGTCCAAAACGTGTTTAAACGTTAGCAATTTTATGTTAAACTTTATAAGCTAGTTGGCTAAGAGGGGGGCTGAAGCCCTATTTATTGCAACCAGGCTTGGAAAAATTATAATTGTAATTGACAAAAACTGTAATTAATTACACGATTTTGCTGTAATTGTAATTGGAAATTTTCAAGTCAATAACTGTAATTGTAATTGAAAATTTTTCTGCCTACTTTCAATTACTATTACTCTATTATTCACTAAGATAGATGATAACAAAATGTGTGGTCACAAACCGAACATCAAAGTAGGAAAGTAGGTTAAGGATAGTTAGTGTTAACTTTAGAGATAGCGTTAATCATATTCATAACCTAAACTTAACACCTACTCTAATCCATGGCCTACTACAACTCTAATCATAACCAGCACTAACTTTATGCCAAAAAATAGCCTAACATAGAATTGGCCTATGACAACAGACGTGACTGTAACCGGTGGTAAGTAACCATTGTAACCATATGCATAGCCAGGATTTTTGATTGGGGGAGGGCCCAAACCACAAATTACATGCAATAACGTCATCAAAAATTTTGAAAGGGGAACTTTTTGTGGGGCAAAGATATCGTAGAATGGAAGATCTAAAGCCGTGGCCTGTTGTTGGCAATTAACCAGGATTTTGCTAAAGGTAGAGGTAAACTAATAGTTAAAAAGTGCAAATGTCTAACTTGGGAGACGTATTGAGTAACCTTGTGTAACTCAAACGTATCACAGACGGGGGTCTGGGGGCGAAGCCCCTAGCGGCTGGGTGATTTTTTGTAATTCTTTGAAATAAAAAGCTACTTCGATGCCATTGGATCACATTTACCACGTCTTCAGAGCCATTTGAAAGAACTACATTTTTAACATTTGAAAGCAAATCGAAAAAACGAAATTGTTCAATCCTCCTTTTACTTGCAATTTAAGACCAAAACACGTTAAAAATCTTGCAATTGGCTGTTGAATTTCAAATGTAAGTGATTTATTTGGCCCAGATAGGGGGAAGTAACGAACATTGCCTCCTGCAATGTTTTAGCAGTAAATATTAATTCACTCGAAGATTTTTCTTTGAGATTTTTGTTTTATCATGAAATTAATCAGTTATAGGAGTATATGTACGCCCAGGGGGTCCAGGACCCCTCAATTCAAATTCAATATTTTGTTCAATAAGCATTTCCCCTAACTAATTCTTTTAAAAAGTATTTTGTGAGTAAAAACTCGCGAGATGGAGATGAATTGTTATTAAAAAATAGTACATTAGATGGTTACGCTTACTAACCATGTTATTCCCATGCCAGATTTACATTGCGTGGGGCCCCTGGTACCTTAGGGATTTTCGCAACATTTTCCTGGCAAATACAGGTGAAGACCAAAAAAAAGTCTTACCATCTGAGCGCAGGGCCCTGGCACTGTGCCATATGGTAAATCCGGCCCTGGTTATTGCATTACGTTCATAAAAAGGTTAGATGAGGACCTCAAGTAACAACTTTCAGAACATAATCCCTTAATTTCATCCGGGTTATACAACTCAATTGGTTGGCAAAATCGAATTGACGGGGTCCGGACCTCCTGGTCGTCAATATTATTGGTAATTACCAGAGGTGAAGTCGAGGACACAAGGCTCGAGGTCATGGCCAAGGCCAAGGACACAAAAAAAATCCGAGGCCAAGGACAGCCTTTCCGAGGACAAAACCTCTCGAGGCCAAGGACAGGAATGCTCGAGGCCAAGGCCAAGGACCAAGGACACAGGCGCAAGCGTTCTCCCCCCCAAAAAAAAAGGTGTTCAAAAATTTTTTTCAGGCGATCTCCAATTCATTGGCGTACCCAGAATTTTTTATAGGGGGAGTCCTAAACCACAAATCACGTGAAATGACGTCATCAAAATTTTTCCAAAGAGGAAGTTTTTGCGGGACAAAGATATCGTAGGATGGAACATCTGAAATCGTTGTTGCCTGTTTGCACGTAACCAGGATTTTGCAAAGAGAGAGTGCTTACACTAATAGTTGAAAAATGCAAATATCTAACTTTGGGAACGTGTTGAGAAAGCTTGTGTAACTCAAATGTATCACAGACGGGGGTCTGGGGGCGGGGCCTCCAGCCGCCGGAGGCTTTGGGGTCTGGGGGCGAAGCCCCCAGCCGTTGGGCGATTTTTTGTAATTTTTTGGAAAAAAAAGCTATTTTAATGCCATTGGATCACATTTAGCAAGCGTTCAGAGCTATTTGAAAGCACTAGATTTTTGACATTTGAAAGCTAATTGAAAAAATCGAATTGTTTAATCCTCCTTTTACTTGCAATTTAAGTCCAAAACACGTTTAACATCTTGCATTTTGGAGTTAAATTTTAATTGTAAGTGATTTGGTCCAGGTAGGGGGAAGTAAGGTGCATTGTCTCTGGCTACATTTTAGCAGTAAATAATAATCCACTCGAAGATTTCCTAAGAGATTTTTGTTTTGTCATAAAAATAACCAGTTGTCGGAGAACAAGTTCGCCAGGGAGCCCAGGCCCCCTCAATTGAAGTTCAATGATTCGTTCAATCAGCATTTTCCATGGCTAAGTTTTTTTAAAGTATTTTGTGCGTAAAAACCGGCGAGGTTGGAGGTGAAATACTGAATTGTTATTGAAAATGGTACAATAGATGGTTACGTCTACTAACCATGTTATTGTCTGGCCGTATTTACATCGCGCTAGGCAGGCCCCAGGCACTTTGGAGATTTTCGCAACATCTTTCTGCCAAATATAGGTGAAGACCAAAAAAAATCGTACGATTTCAGCTCGGGGCCCCTAGCTGGTACTGCGTTATATTATGGTAAATCCGGCCCTGATCAATGCAATACGTTCACAAAAAGGCTAGATGTGGGCCTGAGATGGCAACTTTTAGGACAAAAACTCTCCATTTTTTCCGGGTTGACTGGCAAAAATTGAATTGAGGGGGATCCGGCGCCGCTGGTCTTCAATATTGTTAGTTAGTTATACTGTTGTCAGCGAAAAATGCTGAAAAGAATCTGAAACTGAAGAAACAATAGACTTTTTTGTCACATTTTGTCATTGGTGAAATTTCAATTGAGGGGGAGGCCCTGGCCCCTCTCCTTGCCTACGCTCCAAGTGAGGAAACAAAAAAGGTGTTTGCAAATATTCCTCGAGGTTTCTGGCGTTTTTCCAACGAAATTTCAACGGTTCAAAAAATAGTGCTGTCCTCGAGCCGAGGACAGGGCAATTTTTGAGGACTTGAGGCTTCGAGGCCAAGGCCAAGGACTTAACGCTTCGAGACCAAGGCCAAGGACTTCAAAATGTGTTCTCGAGGACGTCCTCGAGGCCAAGGACGTCCTCGAGGACTCCACCTCAGGTAATTACTGTTGTATGCGTGTACTGTTGCACGCGAAGATGCTGAAAGAAACTGAAAATGAAGAAACAAGACGTTTTTGTCACATTTTTATTATTGGTGGCATTTCGATTCTGGAAGGCCTGGGCCCCCTGCTCCCCGGCAACCTCCATGATTGTAATTTCAATGCTATTTGTGATACTACGATTTTGCGTGCTTTTTTGCTTGTTTACCCTTGTATGCATGTCCAAGCGACACTGATGGTTCTGTTTTGTATGATCACGTTAAATATGTGATATTTTTGGTAAAAATTAAAATAAATGTTAAATAGTAGTTGTGACTTGAAGCTGTAACCTACACAATATCAACTTTTTTGTAATTTTTAGTTGTTTGCTCAAATAATTGCGGTATGATACCATGCTTTAGCTAAAAGCAAAATGTTGCTGGAAGAGATATGCATTCAATAACATATTTGACAACTGCTTACAAACGCAACTATGTATTGCAAAAATTAAACTTAAAGAAATATTGATGGAAGAACAAGGATTGAGAGAAATGGGGCTTTAGCAGGTCTGGTAGAGAAATACAAAACAAATCCACAGTGTTGACGTAAGCAGAACTCGAGGCTTCGCATATACGGGACTTGGTCACAATATTTTCAGAATCTTTTCATTGTAATTATAATTGAAATTGTAATTGAATTACAATAACCTGAACTTGAATAATTGTAATTGAAAATTTTAGGTTGTAAGTGTATTTGCAGTGGTAATTAAAGCGAAAACAAGAATTTTTTCCAACCCTGATTGCAACTACAAAAAAAATGTGAAATTACTCAAGTGTAACGTTGCCTGAGCACACAATCATTGTGTTGCAACGTTACTAAAAAGTGAAATCTTTGTGATAGGTTGTTGCTTTCAGGCGGTTTCTGCCTGAGCTGGTTCACCCCTAATTCACCCCTCTTTGTTGGTACACCCTTGCAAAATTTTTATGCACCCTGGTATGAACCATTCACCCTTTTAAGAAACACTTATATAGATCGCAATTCCTAAAAAGAGCATTTAAGTCGAAAAATTTCTTGCGTGGTTTTTCCTTAAAAAATTTTGATAGATCTGAAAACTTAACTTCACCAAATTTGAGCTTTCTACGACCTTTCGTTCCCAAGACATGACAATTTATATTTCCTCTTAGAAAGGCTTTTTCCATTTTTCCCTTAAAAGTTTTGTAAGGGTTGCCAACTGCAAACAAAATTTAAAAAAGTTACTGCATATCCATAACGCTCAAAAGTGTTTACTGCAGTTGTTGTCACGACAACGTAAAGGGTCAGAATTGTAAATTAGCTGCTGTTCAAGTAAATTCGAACCAACTTTCCAAAAGTTAATTTTCTTTCACAATACAGTACTGACAAAATGGAAACATTGAAGTTAAGAGGAAAATTGTTCTAAAAAATTAACAATAGTTAATAGCAATATAGAATAAACAAAAAGAACTCTGTTTCGGACGTCCCGCGAAAATATACCAATCCTAATTTTCGATTCGGTCCCGAAACTCAAATTAACTTTTTTGAGATAATTTAAAATTAAAGTCTTAAGTATTATGCAAATTGTCTGCAAGTGTAGATAAAATTTTGTCAAATTTTTTAATTAATTAAACGTGCATCTATTTTATGTTTTGTATTGTTGTACACGACAAAAACAACTCATCTCATCAAATAAGGTTATTTTGAGTAACAAGTAGTTTATCATGTCATTACATAACAAACACACTAAAAGTGAAACATAACACAAAAACTAAAATTGGATGTACCTAAATTATTAATGACGGGGAGGTTGTGAAAAGACCTTGCGGTCATCAGGCCAAGTAACCACCCAAATTTTGTTACCGGTGCGTATCGGTGTTACATTCTAAAGTAAAATAGGATTGAAAAAAAAAAGAAAAAAAGTGAGTAACATTACTAATTGGTCAAACTATTGTAAGGTTGAGTTGTTATTGTAAGTTGTCATTGCAGTTGCAACGCTAAGGGGGGGCGAGGGGGGCGGCCCGCCCCGGGTGTCACCATTTTGGGGAGACACCATTTTACGAAACCAATCAAACAAAATACAGCAACAGTATGTTTAATATCATTGGAAAGTTTACCACACTTAATGGACTGAAAAATGATTTAAAGCATCTTTTAAAAGATTTATATAGAGGTAGAGCGCTAATTTGTCAAAAATATAACTTACAAATCAGTAAAAACTTTGAAAAACCGCCAAAACTAAGCAATTAAATTTGATCAATTTAAATTCAAATTTAAATTTTTAAAAGATGCCGAATACAGGTTTCATACAAAAATATATAGTAACTTGCCAATCACTTCAACTCAAATGTCGTTCCATTAGCTTCGAACAAGTTATTTTTCTCTATTAAATATAGACGAAATGGTTTACTTCTTGTGAGTTTTATTGAACTGCTTACAAGATTTTATGATTTGCAATACCAGCTTGTAAATAAGAGAACTGAAACTACCATTTAACACCTCCCACATAGCCATTGCTCATTTATGCAACCAGTTTAATCATGTTTGGCACTGCTAATTTTTATGCCAGCACGTTTCAAAAGCATTAATTTTCATCAAAATAGGCCCAAAATTAATTATTTTTGCAAAAAATACGAAATTTTTGAGCTCTGGGGGCTCCACTCCCAGACCCTCGAAACTTCCCATTGCAGATTTCTGGCTACGCGCCTGAGTCTAACCATGTCTTTGCTCTGTTAATTTTTGTGCCACCAGAATTCTACCCGACATAGACGTAGCCAGGGGGGCCAGGGGGCCGCCCCCCCTCCCCAATCGCAATGCCAGCAATGATAAATTTGTGAGAAAAAAGGTCATAGTAGCTTCAGATTTTCTCGTTGGTTTGTTGTCAGAACGCGAGACCTTTTTTTTTTGGTCTTCACCTAATTTTTGGGTCAAAATCGGCCCTGCGCTCCGTGAAGACCTTTTTCTGTTTTTGTATTTGTTTAGGTCTTCACTGTGTAAGTTGTGGGTTGTCCCCTCCCCTACCAATCCGAAATTGAACTCCAACTACATTTCGGGCCCCCCTCCAATCAAAATTCTTAAATCGGACTGTGAAGACTTTTATTTTTGTGGTTCACCCCCTCCTCCCCACCCCAATCAAAGTTCCTGGCTACGCCTATGCTATCCGATGCCACGTTTTAAAAGCATTAGTTTTATTAAAATAAACCTAACATTAAGTTATTTTCGCAAAAATATAAAAATTTTCGAGTTATTTTTGCAAAAATTTAAGACTCCCAATGGCCTCCGGCGGACGGAGGCGGAGCTCCCAGACCCCTTCCCCGCTATTGTAGATTTGTGGTCAAGCGCCTGATTCTAAACGTGTGATGCTCATACTTTCGAGTGTTAGAATCTTAGTCTTACAATGAAAAGTAATTAAGCTAGCCAAATACCAACCGCTATGTCGTATTTACATTAAATGAAGTAGTACCGCTATCTTTAAAATATAACCTTTTGCAGCCTGTTATACATTTTGAAGGGTGACACCACGAAATTCTGCCCCGGTGTGACCATTCTTAGCGACGCCACTGTGTCATTGTTCATACTTTATACTCGGTAAAGTTCAAAAGCTCCTTATATTTTTTCAAGAATTTCGAATACGAAAGACTTTTGATATGATTAGGAATAGCATTCCATATTTTGGCGGTAGTGACTATTTCACCGAAAATTTTCAAGTTAAAGAGAATAAAACGAAAATGAGAAATATTCATCCGCGCTTTTTTCATTTGGTTTTTTAGGGGTTAAGATTAGAGTTTAGGTTAGGGTTCGATTCGGGAATAGTTTTGGAGTAAGCCCAGACTGGAAAGAATGCTCTGCGCGGAGGATAAATCCTCCGCGCAAAGCTCTCTGTTATTGTCTCCAATCCGCGCAGTTTTCCGCGAAGTTTGAAATAATCCGCGCAGAATTTTACGTCAATCAACTATAACTAAAATCAACTAACATAAACTAAAACCGTGTGATTTTTAATTGCAAAAGCTGTGTTGCATTTTAAAGTTGAAATTCTGCGCGGATCATAATGTCGCGGCAGCAAACATGGGTCCGCAGCCCGTTTCGTGCCTCAAGGTTCTGCTTGTACGGTGCATCGCTCCACAAAAAGTTTGGAAGCTTTGTGCGGCGCCCGCACTGCGCGCTCGGTTCAGTCTAAATGTTGCGCGGTGATCCAACAGTTGCGCCGCTATCGGTATCGCTATTGCATATCCACAATTTTGAAGTATTATTGATGACGAAGATTTGATCAAATTGCAATTAAAAACTCTGTTACCGGTACGTAGCGGGATAGTGGAAGTGGAACATTTCAAAAAATTCGTTTCAAATTTTGTCATTTCCACAGGAGTGCAAGCATTTGAACGTTGCACCTGAACTAAACGCAGCTTGCATTTCCACAGCGCAATGCGAGTTTTGGAAGCGCGAACACAAATGCGACCGTAAGCGAATGAGCAATATAAAAAAAATGATCTTGTTGGTTATACCCTGCGGACAGCGGGAAAGAAATTTGGACCTTGCATAGAATCCCTCTTGCGAATTTTGCATCGAAGCAAGTTTTTGTACGACGTTTACGCAGCTTATTATGCTTTACCAATCAGCGCGCTTGATTTGATCCATGTTAACTTTGATCACGATCCGGGTTGTCGGAGTTCGATTCGTCAAATTTTTATTGGTTTTCATAGATGCCGATTGCATTGGGTTGAATTTTGTCGATGAGCGACCAGGGGTGCAAATTTTTGTTGAGCATTGGGGGGGATAATTTGCAATTTTACCCCAATTTTGCCCTATTTTCAACATTGGGGGAGATGAACCTCGACCACCATTTTTTTCAGGTGAGCAAATTAAGTGAAGAGCAAAATAAAAGGTCTTCACCAAAAATGGAACACTTTTTTCCCCCGAATTCAGGTGAAGATCAAAAAAAAGGTCTTCATCAAAAATGGAACCAGGCACGTAGCCAGAAATTCGCAAATGGGGGGGACAAATTCGCAATGGGGGGGGGGGGGCTAAAAGAGCGGAGCCCCCAGCGCTCGAAAATTTTGCATTTTTTTGCAAAAATAGCTTAATTTTAGAGCTATTTTAATAAAAAATAATGTTTTTAAAACGTAGCATAGAAATTGGCAGCGTAACATGATTCAACTGGTTGCATTAATGGGCTATGTTGGAGGTGGCTAGTGATACCATTGTAGTTTTCTTGTTTACATGCTGGTAAATCACAAAATTCTGTTGTTCAATAAAACTCACTCGGAGTAATGTTTTTCGTGTATATTTTATAAAGAAAAATAATTGGGGGGGGCTAACGGAAAAATATTTGAGAGAAGTAAATAGTCCCTCTCCCTTCCCCCTAATAAAAAATTAACTAATACTGAATAGTCCCCTCCCTTCCCCCTTATTTCTGAGTTTGTAATATATTTGTTGATAAAACTTATGTTTGGCATTTTTACATTTGCGATCAAATTTGATTGCTTATTTTTGGGCATTTTTTGAAGTTTTTATTGGTTTGAGACTTTTATTTTTGACAAATTAGCTCCCCCCCCCCCCTGAATATATGTTTCAAAAGATGCATTAAATCACTTTTTAGTCCATTCCAAAGAAAAACAACAGTTTCAGAAAAGATAAAAACGTGGTATTTTCCTTATTCTGCATTTTGGTTGACAGGCCAATGGGAGAAGGGCTATAGCCCCCCCGCCCCCCCCTGGCTACACTACTAAATGGAAAACTTTTTGCCCGAATTCAGGTGGAGACCTGCGCTCAGATGTACACCAGAGTCAAATTATTGGAGGAGATGCAGATGTAGACCATACTCAAATTATTGGGGGGATACAGTCAAATTATTGAGGGGGGATATATCCCCCCATTTCCCCGGGTTTCGGCACCCCTGTGCGCGACCTTTTTGCACTCAAGTAGCCTTATGCACTTCCTTGGTAAATATCAATCTGAAAGAGAAGATAGAACAGCTGAGGCTAGAGAGAAGAGAAAATGATACGGTTTTGTACCGTAGTAGTGCATTGCACAATTATACTTTCTACATTTTTCTCATTATTGTCGTGTCGCATTTGTGACATCATAAGCAAGCTTACTATATAAAATAGTGTCCGCACGTTGAAAAAAAAGAAAGGTCTTCACTGAAATTGCAAGGGATTTTCTTGCCGAAATCGCAAAATCAAAGGGTTTTTCCGGCCGAAAACAGGTGATCTCCAAAAAAAAGGTCTTCATCCACAAAAAACACTAATTTGGACCTCGATTTGCGCTCCAGAAGCCCCGAGCCTGTTAATTTCTTTGGGGCACAGTCCTCGTTTGGGGGGGGGGCACAATTTTCGTTTGGGGGGGCACAAGCAGTCAGGTGGGGGGCACGGCCCCGGTATGCCCCGCGTGGCGCCGGGTCTGCTTTTCTGTTCGGCCGCATCTCGCAATTCTCCGAAACATTAAAATTACAGTAAGCTGCTTGGAATTGTTTCAAGAAGACAGATCGAGCCTGAGAGTTGAGATAGTGCGCTAAAAGAACCGATCGACTTAGAAAGATTAAAGGCCGAGCGATCATAAGCAGGCTATTCTCGACCAAACGCTTCACTTCATTTTATTTTGGTGCCTCTTGGTGAGGATTTTCCTCACCACAAGTGTAAGCAACTGTCCAGGCTATTGATTAGCATAAAGCTTTCCCTATCTCGCATTTTATGGACAATTTTGGGTTATTTTTATGAGGAGAAGCAGACTCGGCGACCGTGTCGCTTAATTAAGCAATGTTCTGGTCTTTCGCTCCTCGTCGTGCTAAATCGTGTCTTTGTATGTTTACTGAATTTGCGATTTATGTGTGTTTGTTTTTGTTCGGAAATAAAAGATTACTTCTACTATTTTGGACATCATTTTTTGCATTTTATGCAATCTGTCCAAATCATCAACAACATCAAGAAAGACTTAAACAAACCAAATGCGGTAGGGTAGGTTTTAGAGCTTATAATACTCTGCAGTAACTTTTTGAGATAAAACTCTGCATTAATTGGTTTGGGCAACCAAGCAGATCCTTTAGTAAATGAAAAAAAACAACTTTACGCAAACTGCCTCCGTGCCTCGCTGCTGTAGGAGTTTATTCAACACACCGCATGCAATCGTGAAGACTCAACCAAAGACATAAAACTAGACCAATCAGTGGTTGAATAGATAAAGCGTTTGCAACTGGAACGGTAAACTCTGGTTCGATTCCCGATTGAGTCAAACCAAAGAGTGTAAAAATTGGTATTTACACGATTACAACTTCCCTGTTTGACGTTCAGCATTAAAAGGGACAGTGTGAAGCCTGCACCGTGTGTGGTAGACAGGTGGGCAAAGTGGTAGCTTGACTTGCAAACCGAAAAGTCCCTACGCAGTCTCTTGGCCAAGTCCAAGGTGAATTGGCCAGGAGAATAAATCCAGTCAGAGATGAAAAAAAATTGCCCCATGGTTTAAACGGAAATCCAAAAATGAATGCAAGCAATAATTTGTTCCTGAGTCACGAAAAATTATTCTCATACTTTATTAGCTTCTACGACAATATAACTTGAAGCGAGAGATAAATTTCACTAATCATAAGTGATTTATTGTCAACATTACATTGCCACGCAAGTAATCATTTTAATAATAGCTTCATTTTAAAAAATTACTTAAAAAAAAATTCAAAAAAAAAAGTTTTCAGCAAAACTCTATGCCCTTGTCAAGGCATCTAAACAAATTACAAGTTTCCACATGGAATAAAATTAATAAGCTCTTTCACTAACTTTTGTTGTCGCTAAGTTTGAATTCAAACCAGTAATGTTTGGCTTCAATCCGAACTCAGTGAGAGCAAAGCTCGCCTTCCTCTTCATCCAACTCAGCCAGTTATTTAATTTTTGAAAAGTTTAAGTGTACTCTCTTATAGTCCTATTCCACCCTTCAAGCTAATGCAATACAAATTTATAGATGCTCCACAGCGAAATGCCAAAGATCTTTCAAATACAGGAAAAAAAATTCGGAACAATATTCCCCAAAGCCAAAAGGTTACTCGTATTCTAAATCTAAAGCAACTAACAAAGAAAGTAATTAATTTGTATGCCTCGTTATCAAGCTAGCAAGACAACTCAACTCGTGCATTCCTTTTTACATTTAGTTTTAAATTAACTCTCAACTGTTTTTATGATTATGTAAATTGCAAATTATCATTTATAATCAAAAATATAATTTTTTGCATCGATTTTAGTTAGGATTGTGGCAGCTTCACTCCAAGACCAATTTGGTCGCATCTCAATCTTTTCTTGCAGCAAAATATCCAATTCCTAAACCTGCGAGCAGTATAGGCAGATATTTGAATTCGTTTTATAGTCTGTACGTTTAATCCATTTTTCTTTTGGTATGCATAAAATAAACAAACAATGGCTAATGTCTCCGTTTGAATCTTGTTTGGGGTAGACGAAGCTCTTGGGCTGGAAGAAATCAAGCATTTTTTGGAAAATTTACAATAATATATTTAGAGATGCTTGGCAGCTTATGGCCGGTTGCTTAAGCCAGGCGTGCCGTGTAATCACAAATCTGCAATGTACGGGCTATTTCGAGGTCTGGGAAGCGGAGCCCCCAGACACCGAAGGCCCATAGGGTATAGAGGCGAATCCCTTTAATAGTCTGTTTTACCCTTACGGGATCATCCAAAGAGAATTTCTATAAAAAGCGAATTAATTACAGTAGCTACACTTAGAAATAAATTGACCGACCAGCTGGTTGAGCGGTAACGAGTTCGTCGGAGGGGTGCGATTTTAATCTAGGGCCGGTCAAATCGGATGCAGTGTTGCCACTGGCTCGCCACCGCTGCAACTTTTCTTCGAAAGGAACTGTGTTGCCCGGGCGCAATGATGCGGAGACGGGTCCGGCAAACTCGTTACACCCTTTGGCGTAATACCACAAGCGTAATGAAAAATCGAAATAAATTTGTAAACTTAAAAGTTTTTGTATAACAAAATAATGTGCCTGTTTAGCTTCCAAACTTTATCAAATGAGCCACAAAACAGTTGTTATAGGCCTTTTAAATTAAAAGACGGACAACATTGTGTTTACAAAATACTACTATGTTAGGTTTGCTTATAACTGGTTAATTTCAAGCCAAAACAAAAATCTTTAAGGAAAATCTTTGAGTGGATAATAATTTACTGTAAAAATTTTGCAGGAGGCAGTACTCACCTTACTTCTCCTACCTGGGGAAAATCACTTACAAATTTTAACACCAAAATGCAAGATTTTAAACGTGTTATGGATTTAATTGCAAGTAAAAGGAAGATTGAACAATGTAATTTCTCCAATTGGCTTTCAAATGTTAAAAATTTAGTTCTTTCAAATGGTTCTAAACACGTGCGAAATGTGATCCAACGGCAATAATAAGGCTTTCTTTTTCCAAAAAGTTACAAAAAATCGCCTAGCGGCTGGGGGTTTCGCCCCCAGACCCCCGTCTGTGATGCATTTGAGTTACACTTGCTTACTCAACACGTCTTCCAAAGTCAGACATTTGCACTTTTTAACTATCGGTTTAAAAGCCTTCTTCCTTTAGCAAAATCCTGCTTAAGTGCCAAACACGGGCCACGGCTTCTTTTATCTTCCATGTTACGATGTCTTTGCCCCAGAAAAAGTTGCTCTTTTGAAAATTTGTGATGAGGTCATTGCATGTAATTTGTGGTTTGCCCCAGCCCTCAATCAAAACTTCTGGCTACGCCTAAGTTTGGTAGGCTAAGAAATTGTGTTGTAGCGCAAAGGTGAAAAGAACCCTTTGTGTAGAAGTACTCGCTGTGGGATCTCCGTGGCAGACTTTTCTATGAAGAAGTATTGTTTGATAAAATAAAACTGTTTTTTTTTTCGAGTAACTTCTCGTGTTGGTTTGTTTGGCGTCTTACTTTGACGAAACGCAATGGTGAGCATTTGTTTTTTTTTTTGAATCTTTGATATGACTCGACGGAGTATTGAACTTCCCATGACACAAGCCATCTTGTTGGTGTAGTCTAAGATTTGCGGCAAACATTTTTGTACGGATACAGTTGATAAGTGTATTTTTTAACAAAAATTTTAAACAAACTATTAACGATTTTTAGCTAGATAACCTCAATATTTTGTCAGCGGCGGCTGGCGACTGAGTCTGAAAGCCCCTAGCGGCTGACGACTTCGCCCCAAACCCCCGGCTACAAAATTTAGTGCCACTCCAATTAGTTTTGGAGTTCTAAGCAACTTGAAATTGATCTGACCATAAACTTTTATTAGTAGACTGGAAACTGACAGTTTTGCTTTTTTTTCTTCGAAGTGTATTTGTTCTAGAATATGCCGATTCGTCTAATCAACGTGACATTTTTCTTCACGGTTCACTCGCTTTGTGAATATGTTCAATCAAATCAGTCGAATTCGCATTGACCGCAGAAAACCTTTGCAACAAGAGCAAACTTTATTTCTTCAATCCTCTTCTTTTTTTTTCCGCGCGTCTGTTTCTAGTTTACTAAATAAAGAGTTAGTGTTCTGACGGTCCTAAAACATTTCAAGTTCACTGCTTAAATTGAAAGTTATTACCCAATCGATGATCAATCATCAAAACTCGAACAATTACTATTTGCTCCAATCCGCGCATTAGGTTGCCGAAAGGAGTTGTTAATCCGCGCAACTAAAAGACTAGAAAAAATATCCTCCGCGCAACATTTGTTCTTTCCAATCTGGGAGTAAGCCATTGAGTCTGGGTTAGATTTGAGTCAGAATTAATAAAAAACTAGATAAAAGTTTCCGGTGAAATGAAGCCTTCCTATTTTGGCACCCTAATATTTAATTGAGCGTTGATATTTGCACAGTTGAAAACGAGGAAGGTTTAGTGCTAATTTTTGATTGAATTGACAGAACTTACTTTGCTAAAATAGTCATTGTAAAATTGTTTCGTAAACGATTATTACAGCATTTGTGCATAAGTTTTGCTATTTTGAATTTCTTACGAGTTGAGTAAGATTAAATAAAGCTTACGGTATCCGAAATACATAAAAAAAACAGTCAAGTCTGCAGGTACAAACAACGTTTTGTTTGCGATCCAAGAGAAATAAACGCGCGTCACAACACAACGCGCTTGAAAGCGCGTCATCGTTTAAAACCGTAAATTTCGGCTTTCGTTCGCAGCTGGCTCGTTGGTCTAGGGGTATGATTCTCGCTTAGGGTGCGAGAGGTCCCGGGTTCAAATCCCGGACGAGCCCATGATTTTATTTCACTCATGTGTGGTCAAGTTTTTTTCAGCACAACCTTTGCAATTTTTTACTTTTGATTAAATCTGAGCAGCGCAGGGTTTTTCTTTTTTTACACTTATTTTTTAAGAAGTACTGTACAGTAACAAGAATTTTGGGTCGAACAATAACAATAAATTTTTAGCTGGACAACGCTGTTTCGAGCTTTTAGCTCTCATTAGAAGCCGCAGCACATCTAAAGCAAGACCATTCCCCAGCCACCTCCCGGCCAAACTGGACAAACCCTAATGCTTCGCACAGTGGCAGAGGCTTTACAGGAAATATCGATTTTTTACTACTACAGAAAGTCAAGCTTTTTCAATAAATTTTGGGTCGAGCAGGGCCGTGCCAAGGTGGTTCGGGCCCCCCCCCCCCCCCGAAAACTCAAGAAGGGACCTCCTCCAAAACGCTTAAATTTGCTCATTTTTGCAATCGGTTTAAATAGTCACTTAACTTTCACATATCTAAGACGCACTACTTTTCTAAAACCAGGATTGTAGAACAGCACGAAAAATTACAGTTAAATTTTTACATTAGTGATAGAAAAAATAATTTGGGTACTGGAGCTGTAATTATGAGTTAAAGATGCGATCCTTGTAAGCTGCTGTAACGACATCAATGATCCTGAAAAGATCTGTACTGAACTCTAGGAACCAGAGGTGGAGTCCTCGACGACACATTTTGAAGTCCTTGGCCTTGGCCTCGAAGACTCAAAGTCCTTGGCCTCGAAGGTCAAGTCCTTGGCCTCGAAGCCTCAAGTCCTCGAAAATTGCCCTGTCCTTGGCTCGAGGGCAGTACTATTTTTTAAACAGTTGAAACTTCGTTGGAAAACGCCACAAACCACGCAGAAAATTTGCGAACACCTTTTTTGTTTTCCTCACTTGGAGCATTAGGCGTAAGCAAGGGGAGGGTGGTAGGGTCCCCCCCTCAATTGAAATTTCACCAATGACAAAAATGTGACAAAAAATTCTATTGTTTCTTCAGTTTCAGATTCTTTGTAGCATTTTTCGCTGACAACAGTATAACTAACTAACTAACAATATTGAAGGCCAAGGGCGCCGGCCCCTCTCAATTCAATTTTTGCCAGCCAATTTAAACGTATAACCCGAAGAAAATCGCGAGTTTTTGTCCTAAAAGTTGCCATCTCAGGCCCACATCTAGCCTTTTTGCTAACGTAATGCATCAATCAGGGCCGGACTTACCATAATATGACGCAGTACCAGCTAGGGGCCCCGAGCTGAAATCGTAAGATTTTTTTTTGGTCTTCACCTATATTTGGCAGAAAGATGTTGCGAAAATCTCCAAAGTGCCAGGGGCCTAGCGCGATGTAAATCCGGCCCGGCAATAACATGGTTAGTAGACGTAACCATTTATTGTACCATTTTTCAAAAACAATTCAGTATTTCACCTCCAACCTCGTTGGTTTTTACGCGCAAAAACTTTTAAAAAACTTAGCCATGGAAAATGCTGATTGAACGAATCATTGAACTTCAGTTGAGGGGGCCTGGGCTCCCTGGCGAACGTGTACTCCTATAACTGGTTATTTTCATGACAAAACAAAAATCTCTAAGAAAATCTTCGAGTGGATTATTATTTACTGTTAAAATGTAGCCAGAGACAATGCACCTTACTTCCCCCTACCTGGACCAAATCACTTACTATTAAAATTTAACTCCAAAATGCAAGATGTTGAACGTGTTTTGGACTTAAATTGCAAGTAAAAGGAGGATTAAACAATTCGATTTTTTCAATTGGCTTTCAAATGTCAAAAATATAGTGCTTTCAAATGGCTCTGAACACTTGCGAAATGTGATCCAATGGCATTAAAATAGCTTTTTTTTTCCAAAAAATTACAAACAATCGCCCAACGGCTGGGGGCCCCGCCTCCAAACCCCCGTCTGTGATACATTTGAGTTACACAAGCTTTCTCAACACGTTTCCAAAGTTAGATATTTGCATTTTTCAACTATTAGTCTAAGCCCTCTTCCTTTGCAAAATCCTGGTTACGTGCAAACAGGCAACACCGATTTCAGATCTTCCATCCTGCGATATCTTTGTCCCACAAAAACTTCCACTTTGGAAAAATTTTGATGACGTTATTTCATGTGATTTGTGGTTTAGGACTCCCCCAATAAAAAATTCTGGGTACGCCAATGAATTGGAGAACGCCTGAAAAAAATTTTTGAACACCTTTTTTTTTGGAGAACGCTTGCGCCTGTGTCCTTGGTCCTTGGCCTTGGCCTCGAGCATTCCTGTCCTTGGCCTCGAGAGGTTCTGTCCTCGGAAAGGCTGTCCTTGGCCTCGGATTTTTTTTGTGTCCTTGGCCATGGCCTCGAGCCTAGTGTCCTCGACTGCACCTCTGCTAGGAACTTAAGATTTAAGGAAATAAATTTTTATTTGCTGACATCCAAGCGCTTAGCCAGAAATTCGCAATGAAGGGGGCTATTTTGGGGGTCTGGGGGCTTCATTCCTAGCCGCCGAATGCTGGGGGTCTGGGGACAAAGCCGCCGGAGTCACGGGGGTTTGGGGGCGGAGCCCCCAGCGCTCGAAAATTTAGCATTTTTTTGCAAAAATACCTTAATTTTGGAGCTATTTTAATAAAAAATAATGCTTTTAAAACGTGGCATAGAAATTGACAGCGCAACATGATTCTACTGGTTGCATTATTGGGCTATGTGGGAGGTGGCTAATGATAACATTGTAGTTCTCTTGTTTACATGCTGGTAAATCATAAAATTCTATTATTCAATAAAACTCACATTGAGTAATCTATTTTGTCTATATTTCATAACGAAAAATAATTGGGGGGGGGGCCTAATGAAAAGATATTTGAAAGAAGTGATTGGTAATTAACTAACACTGAATACCCCCCACTTATTCCTGAGTTTATAATATATTTGATGATAAAGCCCATGTTTGGCGTTTTTACACTAGCAATGAAATTTGATTGTTTATTTTTGGGCATTTTTAAAGTTTTTATTGATATGTGACTTTAATTTTTGAAAATTTGTCCCCCCCTTTCCTGCATATATGTTTCAAAAGATGTTTTAAATCACTCTTTAGTCCATTCCAGCGCAAAAAACAGTTTCAGAAGAGCTAAAAACGTGGCATTTTTCTTATTCTGCATTTTGGTTGACAGGCCAATGGGGGGGATATAGCCTCCCCCCCTGGCTACGCTACTGCTGACATCTGAAGGCAATCTGACTGTAACCATAACTAGACTGACTCTGGACTGGCTGTTGTGCAATCGACTGGTAAGCTGAACATCTGAATTGATTAACTAGCTAAGACAAAGCGATTGTGATTCTATTACAGCATAAATGTTATTACAACATAAATGAAATTGTAACGCTGAAGCAAAGACATACAGGTACAGCGAGCGTATTTACAGTATCTTAAGCAATTTCAAATTGACAATACCCTTTAATTTTGTTCTAAATATTGCAAAAAATACTAGCACTGATCCACAATACCAACTTTTAAAATAGTAGTAGTACTAAAGTAAAAAGTGGGGCCCCCATTTTGGCCGCCCCCCCCCCGACCGGGGGGTTTGGGGCTGCCTTGGCACGGCCCTTGGGTCGAGATTGGTTTTTCTTAAATTTTCATGAATTTTCATTTCATATTTCATTTATTTTTAACTTTATTGGAGAATAAAGAGACACAAATCAATTTTAGCTTTTTTTAAAGTTGTTGTTTGTTAACCTTACAATTCATGATTACTGCTACCTAATCAACAACAAAACAACAATAATGGCAATACAGAAAACTGTTAGTATCAACAGCCCTATATTTTGAGGGGGGGAAGCATGAAACTTGGGCGAGCCATACCTTTTCGCTAATCTTGGCGATTGCATAAGTTTTAAAGCCAATGATTTTTTTTATGAAAAGCTTCAGTCATATTTAATGTCAGAGGCTATTGGGGGTCTGGAAGCAAAACCCCAGCCGCCGGAGGCAAGGGGTTTGGGGTACAACCACCAGCGCTTGGAGATTAACGCAACATTTTTTTAGAAAATAACTTAATTTTAGGCCTATTTTGGTTAAAACTATTGCCTGTCAACACCGCATAAAATAGCACAGCAAAGAAAGGTTAGACTAGCTGCGTAAGTAATAAGCTAAGCTGGCGATGGCTAATACTCGTAATTGAAAAGTTTCGTTCATCCTAATTTCAGCCATGAAAACAAATCTGTAATTCGAAAAGCTTACAAGTTTTATCCTTATTAGGCTGATTCGTGGGTCTACTTTTTGTGAAGAAAGATAATTTGGAGTAATGAAACGAGATTAGAGAGAACAGATTGATAATTAACTAATTGCGAATAACCCTCCCCCCACCAAAAAAAAAAAATAATAATAATAATAATAATAATGATAGTAATAACAATTATACACTTTTTTGATTAAGCCTACCGTGAGAATTTTTTGACAAGCAATCAAATTTGATCATTTTTCGCCCAATTATTTTCAAAGTTCTATATAACCAACATTTTTCAAAAACTTTAGCCCCTTTCAAATAAAAATTTCAAAAAAAGTGTTAAACGACTTTAGAGTTCGTATCACTGCAAAATACTCGCGCAGAAACGTTTAAACACATTATTCTTATTGTTCATTTTGTTTGTAGCCAATGGGAGGTTTTAGCCCCCTCCCCGCTTTCCTGGCAACGCTACTGTTAATGAAATTGTCTTGAAACAGCAAGTTTCTGGGTGGTTGATATGGACTATAGTTGTGATTCTCATCTTCTAGATGCGTGCAATTATTACAGTATGAGGCGCCGGTAGAAAAAATATTATTTATTTCGTAACAACTCGTTTTTGAGCAAATTTACAATAAAATTTGTCCGATATACATATAGGAAATGGGATATTTTGTCGTATATAGTAAGTAGGAAATTTATATACAGTATATATCAGATAAATTTTATTGTAAATTAGCTCAAAAACGAGACATTACTTCTTCTTTCTTCATTGCCCGCTTTTCCGTGAGGGTTGCGGCGGCAGCAGCTCGAGATTACGCCGCCACACTTCACGGTCTTCAATCACATCCATTATTTCACTTGGGCGAAGTCCCAAGCGATTCCATCCAAGATCCTCAATGCAATTGCTCCAGCTAGTTCTAGGTCGTCCAACTGGTTTTCTCCCATTTGCTTTGGCAAGTAAAGCTTGTTAGGGGAGTCTTTCCTGAGGCATTCTGCTTACATGGCCAAACCATCTAAGCTGAGATCTTTTAATTTAGAGAATTAACCGCTCGATGTTAAGAGATTTTCGAATCTCAGAGCTACGCACCTTGTTAAACAGTGCAACTCCTTCGATTCTTCGTAAAAACCTCATTTTGGACGCTTGCACTTGTGATCGCACGCTTTCCGTCATTACCCAAGATTCATGACCATAAGTGAGAATGGGGACAAAAACTGGTTTGAAAATTGAGAGCTTTGCCTTTTTTGACAATTTTCGTTTTATGACAACCCAATAGTGAAAAGCTCGCATTACTGCACTAGCCTTGCCTACTCGGGTATGGAGTTCTTCGTCTTGCCTTCCGTCACTCCTAAAAGCAATCCCATCAAGATGCTTTATCTTCTCTACCTGTTTCAGTGTCGCTCCATTCACTAGCAGCACGCACTGATCAGGGTTTCTTGAAATATGAAGTACCTCAGTTTTGGTCGTACTTATTTTTATTCGGGCGGTGTCGCATTAATCTGCAAAGCTATTTAATGCGCGCTGGAGGCCAGATTCTATCGAAGAAAGCAGAACCAAATCATCAGCGAATAGCATACGACTGATTTTGCAATTTCCAATCGTGGCACACTCATCAGCTTGGCTGCATTTGTCGATCCAATTCATGTAAACAATGAAAAGGAGAGGTGACAAAACGCACCCTTGCCGGAGTCCAACGCCAACATGGAACGGCTTTGATTGCTTGCCATTTATCCAAACACAAACCTACGGTCGGCAGTAGAATGACTTAATGGCGCGTAACAACTGACCATCAAAGCCATACTTCCGCAAAACCTTCCTAAGTTTATCCTGAGAACGGTGGTCGTATGCTTTTTCAAGATCGACAAAGGATGCAATGAGATTTTTGCCATACTCCCAAGATTTGTCGAAGATTTGCTTCAGAGTAAAAATTTGGTCCGTGGTGCTGCGACCCGAACGAAAACCCCACTGGCAATCCTCCAGTTTTGATTCCACTATTTCTTGGCATTTCCACAGGGTGCCCCATAGTCAACTCATGTGACGTAATCTTACTAATATCTAAGCAGCTAAACTTTTGATAAAGCTTTGTTGATACGCAAGTGAACTGTCAACTTGAATAAAAAAGAAATAGCCCGTATAGGTTGTTCTATTTGATTTTGAAACAATTTTTTTTGGGTTCTGTCTATCCAACCGATAAATGTCATGCTTGTAGCGTACCAGTAAAGTGGTATAATTGAAATCAAATTTTAAAATATGCGGATGCAAATGATACATATGTATTATGTAATCAAGCAACTGACTATAAATACAGGGTGGGCCAGAAGTTAGGGGGCAGTGATACACAAGCACTGATTGTATCACTGCCCCCTAACTTCTGGCCCACCCTGTAGTTTGTATAGTGTATTTTCGCTCAATCTTACCGCACTATAAGGCCAATTAGTAAGATTTGTTTGAAGGGGCAAAATAAAAATTTGGGGGTGAACTGCCTACCAGCTACGTGCCTGATCAATAATAAGAATTACCACCACCACTCGCTTTGCTTATTGTTATTGTACTGTTTGTCAGTTGTCACATTCATTTAGTAACGAAAATTTCTTCCCTTATCGAAGCTAAAAAAAAGTCTACTGTAAACTGTTTCTATTATTTATTTAATTTTTAATGAATTTCGCTAAGATCATAAGTTTGACATACGTAGCAAAAATAGTCAAAAGTTTCCAGAAAAATAGGGAAAAAACTCTTTTCCTTCTTCAAATAGCCACTAAGTTACATGGACAGCACATATCAAATGGCAAAAAGTTTGAAAAAGTCAAAACTACAGCGGTATTTATTGCGTTGGTGGTTGTTTTATAAGTTTACAAAGGCATTAGCCCAGTTGTCCCATTATTATTAAACAAAAAGAAAGCAATGGTTGCTAAATACGATTATGAGTAAACTTGTACGTGTTCTGTACCCGGATCATTAGTTCGTTACAGGCACACTGACGCAGCATACACAATAACACGCTTATGTGCTCAATTTTCAGTCGCCAGAAAACTTCTAAAACTATTTTTCTTAACTTATTTTGAGAATGAGAAGCAAAAGCTCTCGTTTCTCTTACGGGTTGACACCCGATACAACAAAGTTAATTTCTTCTCCGAACTCCGCTAACAAGGCAATCCAATTCCTAATTTCTTTAATTTTCGTGAGAAAAAATTGCCATTTTTATGCCATTTAAAAGAAATTTCACTTGCTTTCAGAGCTAGTGGTAAGAAAAAAATTTGCTAAGATAGAAGGCTTTAGATATTTCAGCCTCCTTCCCCCAACTTACTGGTCCAGACCAAAACAAATCTAAAAACTTGCATACAAGCGGTAAATTTTCTAAATGACGAGGCTAAAGGCTTCAGCTCTTTTAGCCCCACCTGGTTGTTTAAATGATAACGAGCAACCTCTGTACTACGTTATTTTGTGCAATTCAAGGACAATATTATCAGCTTGAAGCTGGCAGAAATTATTGATTGAAATACCAAATCAAACCTTTTGCTTCAGCAGTGCTTGTGTTTCTTGGTATTGGATATCCTGTAAAGTTTGAAGTTGACCCAAGAGCACAGATGAAAGCTCCGCTGGTTTACGATGATTATGTTCCCTCTTCAACTGTTCCTTGCACAAAGCTACGCCTTCGTGCAGCAAGGCGAGCTGGTAGGGGCGCTTGGACACCTAAAACATCAAAGTACCAAAAAACGATTAAACTAGCCATACACTTGCTATTTTACGATTTCGTAGCCGAGTTTTATGTTCTTAAATTTTGTGCTTGTTTTTTTATAGCGATAAGTTCAAGTTCACGTTTATTTATTGACGCCACTAACAAACAAACAAACAAACAAAAAAACAGATGAACTAGAGTACGCATAGTTATTATCACGGAAGCAGCGTCAGAGTGACAGCCAATGGACCGTGAGGTCATCGAGTCTGCAGCAACTCTGGGAAGCCATAGTAACCATATATGGCATTCTATTTGAGCTAAACACAAAAAAGAAAGATACAAAAAATAATAACATGTCTAAACAACAAGAGAGACTTATTAAAAATGTATCAAGATTGCCAAAAAGAACAAAGAATAATATTTGCGTTTAATATTGATCCAGGGTGTAGTGAAATCTTTTATTTTGGGCGCTTTGTAGTCAGTGGACAAGAACTCGAAGAAATCCACAGTTACATTAGATCACTGGAATCTCCTGATCAGGTGCCATGCCATTGCTGGAAGCTGAAAGTCAAGCGACCAAAGAATTGAAAGTCTGCTTCACTACTTGTTCACTTTCAAAAGCAGCAGGATTTCGAAATTAAGTCGCTTAATCCAGCTTGCTTGGGTTTTAGAATATCCTTGGCGAATGAAAAACGCGCTCCACTGCAGCTCTGGACGGCAAAGGCGTGTTCAGTTTGATAAACAGCTTCTTCATTGCATCGTGGGGTAAGCAACAAACATCTAAGCAACATTGCGGTTTGCCTTCAAGAATACCGGTACCATTTTCTAAAGTCTTTTGGTAGGACTCGACAAGGGGAATCGAACCAAGGAATTCGTCCAAACACATAGTAATCATCGCAATGAAAAGTGTACGGATCATTCAATAATAATCAGCGTCTGACGCTGCACGGTGACAAACAAATAAATATTTGCAAGTACAACAACAACAATAGAAGATAGTTTTCTTAACTAATCAGCCGTATTCCTCCATCCCCATGAAGAACCGTAACGTAAAACAAGCAACAAAAGAAGTCAATAATTTTATTGAAGACATCCTGTTACATACCTTCGCATCTTTGCCTTTTGCACCAGCCAGTTCATGCTTCCAGCTTGCAAACATATCGGAAAGAGCGTTTCTTCTCTCCTCTTGGTCATCGACACTCATTTTTTGAAGATTCTTTTCAAAAGATGCCATGTTTTGCAGAAAATGAATTAACATCTACAACAGATATTTTCCATTGATGATAAATCACTAAAACCCTTAAAATGGTACGAGTTCTTGGCAGAACATATTCTTGTAAATTTAATGTAGCATTTAGCTAATATTATTATAACATAAATAAAGTAAAGTTTTACTGTTTTGTTGCGAGGACCTCCTTTCACTGTTCATCTAAGCTAATTCTCGGATTGCTGTTCTACATGCTAATTTAAACTGATAGTCCAAAGACCACACAGCAATCAGCGAGAATAAATTGACATATATATATATTTCGCTTATAAAGGAATCTTCAGTATCTTATTCAAATAGAATCAATACTATTTGAATAAGACACTGAAGATGCCTTTACAGGCGAAATATTTATGAGTCAATTTATTCTCGCTGATTGCTGTGTGGTCTTTGGACTATCAGTTTAAATAAAGTAAAGTTTTGATCTTGATGAATAACGTCCAAGTTTTGTACACATTTAAGAAAGAAGTCTACAGGTATATAAAACTAAACCATACAAAGTGTAAGCTAAAACCATACTGAGAATTTTCTTTCATTGTTACATGGAATTCGAAGATACCACTGATGATCTAACCAAGGGTGAAGGAGCAGTCCTATTTCCAGCTTACTTTAATGATAAGATAAATGTCAAACAATAAAAAAATATCAGAAACTACATCTGCAACAAAATGTACAGGCAATTTTGGGTACTAGATTAACAAAGCAAAAAGCTACTCAATTTTAAAGCGAGATAACTGCATGTCTCATATCTTGCATAAATTGTATTCCTTACTTCTCTTTCGGCGGAATGTTTCTTCTCCAGCAATTTCGTGACCTCAATCCACGAATCGACTGGGCCGAGGTTTTTCACTTGAGAAACGTCTTTCAGCCTTTCGCCTACATCCGGGACTTTCATCAACTTTCTCTTCAAATATTGCAAGCGAGCTGATGCTAACATTTCCTGGCGCATTGAATCCTCAGAGAATCTAAACCAAAGAAACAGCAATTATTTGAGAAAATGAGTTTCCGAATTTATAATTTTTGACCATTATTAAAAATAGGTGAAAAAAAGCAAAAAGGAAAAGTGGTAGTGAAAGAAAGACTTAAAATATTGTCAAAACTAACCATTAGCCTGCCGATGCACTCAAATCAAATCTTTCATCATACTCGCAGTATTATGCCGAAGCGTGTAACGAGTTAGCGGGGCCCATCCTCGACTCATTGCGCCTGTGGCAACATATCTCCGCGTCATTGAGCAACACAGCTCCTTTCGAAGAAATGTTGCAACGGTGGCGAGTCGTTGGCAACACCGTGTCCGATTTGACTGGCTCGAGATTTAAACCTCAGACCTCCCGCCCTAGAGACGAACGCGTTACTGCTCGACCAACTGGCCAGTTGTCGAAGCACTCGATAAAACATTGATTTTCAGATAAATTGAACAACTAAGTCTATGATTTTGGTCAAATTTCGGCTTATTTCCTTGAACGAAAGCTTTAGGCAATTTTAATTTTTTTGGCCAGGGCGTTGTCAAGCCTTTTAGCGATCAGAAGATATTCAACTACCCAGAATTACTTGGCATTGCACAATTTGAACAATAAGCATTTTTTACGAACTGAAGTAACTAAATAATTTTTTTCCGGTCCATAGCAAACATACACCAGTCCAAATAAAAATTTCAAAAACGGAGTTACTGTAATATTGACCTTATAATTATCCCCTCTCTATCATTAGCTCATTTTGCGGACTCATTCTATTTTTCCAACATTTGAACTTGGTTTGCAGTTGGTTATCTACATTGAAACTATACCTTAGCTTTAGTTGAATCTTCGTTTACAGTAGTCTTCATTTTTTGCATTTTTAACAACGATACCCGAAAAAGTTAAGGTTAACATACCAATTAGCACGACCGAGCTAAATAGAAGCTGGTAATTAAATACAAAACACAATGTTGATATTTTCGAATGTTGGACAAATTAAAAATTTCGTTTTTGTTCAAATTGAATCGCTTTCACATTGTTGTTATTATTATCATCTATTATATATACAAACATCAACAATAAAAACATTAATGACAACGAATCTAAATATTACTGTCCTTTTAAGACCTTTTTTCTGAAACTTATTACATCTATTCAACCTTATTTCTGCTGACTGTTTTAGGAACATAATCTTGATGATAATAAGATTAAAGTATTACTTTCATGCCCTATCCAAATAACTTGGCTTTAAATCTTCTAAAAATACTGAATTCCAGAAGCTTAATAGGCACTGCTTTGTTTAACTTTAAATGACATTATGCTACTATCAATTTCACAAACGTTGATAATTATTTCTCTACTAATGTATGGACAAAAGTGAATGTCATGTATATTTAACTTTCTTTATCCCAACTTTTGAGGGAAACTTAATTTGGACACATGTTTATTAATATTTAATGAGATCGCTTTTGAATTATTTGTCTATTCAAATTTATAACACATAACGAGGAAGTATCAGTACCAATTCAAAACACCATATTTTCGTATGCAATTAATATTAGGTAAAGTTATCAAATTTTAGAAAGAAAACAGCTGTTCCAACGGTCACCACTGATAGAACCACAAGGTAATGTTGTGATACTAACCTTGGAAAGAGCGCTTGCCAAAAAAAAACTAAGAAGGTCACTTCAACATTCATTAACGTAACCTCTCCGACACGTTGTTATTGTTCGATTAATGCCTTAATGGTGTTATTCATGTTAGTGCAAGGGCAGTCCTATTCAAATTATAATTACCAGTTCATTTACCATGTTCTCCAGACCAGGAGACAACAAAGCTACCTTCAATCTTCGAGACAAGCTGCCACCAGTGCACAACACATGGAGAAGATTTCATGCAGTCCTTTCGAAATGTTGTACTTCAAGCAGAGAAGTAGAGGAAACATCAGTTTTAGAGTTCGATAAAAACTGGAAATGGAACCCAAGTCTGGCACTTCAGTAAACGCACCTTCTATAGTTTAAACATTGGGTCAGCTAAGTCTAAATAGCATACTATTACCCAGTATTAATTGATTACCTGCTTGGATCAAAACTTTGGCTTCTCTCAGCGACAGCAACACCGGAGGCACTGGCATCAAAAGGAATCGTGTGTGCCACGTCTGCGCTTAGATTTATTCCTTCTTTCGCTCTCTCGCATTGTCGGTAGATGGCAGTAAAGACAGCAAGTCTCTCAGAGAGGGTTTTGATAGCTTTCAATCGCTGGACAATATGCTGTCGCTCGTTTTTCTGCCGCTTCCACAATTCAACGAGCAAATCTCCACTGGTAACTTTGGTGTCTGCGAAAAATACTTGCATTGCTTCACGGTACATTACAATCAGTGGTGTAAAGCAACGAAATACTTTGACTTGAGTAGATTACTCAAGTAGCTTTTTCCAGTAACGAGTACTTTTTGAGTAGTTTTTTTTGTGGCTACTTTTACTTTCATTTGCTTACTTTTAGAGCGAAGAAACACCACTTAAATAGTATTTTGATTCGGAAAAGTACTAAGTACTGTAATTTTAAGACTTTTCTACCGGCGATTGTTCAGTTCATTTAAGTTAGTTGTCTTTTTCTCCTTTTTCGGCTGGCAACTCTAGCGTCAGAGGTTAGACCACCTCAGCGACTGTAGTAATGCCTTTTCCTACGTGTGCGCGTACACGTATCAGGTCCAGTCTGGCAAAAAGCAGTTCAAGATGGTTTTAGTTTCACATTTGTTGTTTGGTGTCTGCCTTCACCGCATACTGGCATAGATGTTTACTCTATTAAAAGTAAATCATGAAAGAAGCGACCAGAGACCTAAATTTGCCAAAAATGCGTCCTATGATTACTAAACGTTTCTATCGCTAAATTCTACACCGTGAGCCAAAAATCACGCACCATGTATGCAATAAACATTATTGTACCGTACAGTAACATATTGCGCAATTTAATCACAAAATGTTTTCAGTATGACGATCAATTTCGTCCCAGGAGAGACCCAGACTATCTAAATGGGCTATCTACCATAATTTTGTGGGATTTAGTGACGTAATGTTTGTCAGGCTTTTGCCTGCTTTCACATGTAAAATAAATGAAAAAATTAAACTCAAAAAATTCACAATAATTTTGATTAATTAATCCAAAAAAGGTTATCGCAGAATATACTGAAATAGCTATGATGCGAACTTTTGGCCCACCAAGTAGATACAGGGGACTATCAAACACTGATAAGAGGCGTCCACAGTGTTTTTAAATTTTAGCATGATTTAACAATGACAGTGAATGAGTATTTGAGCAAAGATTTTATAAAATGATTCGATTTAAATTCTCCATAACATGATATTAAAATCTCGAACTTTTGCTGTTGTTGTTCTTTTTGTCTTAAATTCAAGAACAAAAAACTTGCAAAAATTTACAATTTATAGACTTTTTGAGAGAATGAGGGGTTAAAAGACCTAACAGGATGTGGCAGTGATGTGAAGGTAGTCGACCAGTTGTCTTGTGTCGACTGAATAGTTGTTTATTTTGCTTGAATACTTTTAGAAACACTTGCACTTGAGTACTTTTAAAACGACTACTTTTTTACTTTACTCATGTATTTCTTTTGGTCAGTACTTTGTACTTTACTTCAAGTACTCTTTTCATCAGTAACGAAACTTTTACTTGATTACAATTTTCGAGTACTCTTTACACCACTGATTATAATCTACTGCTAATTCTAAAACCAAAATACAGTAATTACCGCTTTATAAGCCCACCTCGGGAGAAGACATTTTTAAGCTTATTACGGCAAGCGGATTTTGTGTTAAACGGGTTTGATTTATTAAGTGGATTTACAAACATTGCTAAATTGCACAATAAAAGCGGTTGGTCTTGCTATCAGTGACCGTGGGCTTATAAATTGCCATGTACTCCTAGTATTACTGATTAAATTGCACCGAAAATCGAGCAAAAAAAAAGCTTTACAAGATGATGCAAGAGCAATATCACACAATGACTGAAAAATAATAAATCAGGATCATCACATTGATACATACTCAAACCATCTATTTTCTTCTAAAATTCAAGCGTAAGTTTACCCAACTAAGAACACAAAACATTAAAAATCCTGTCATAAAAAAAGGTCTTGAAAAGTGTAGGTAATGACAGTTACTTGATTACCAACAGTTGTTGTGAGTTGCCCATTACAAAGTATGGCAAGTTTGGAAAACCAAATTCCAAAGATATCTGAGGTAAGCAAACGGTTTAAGGCTAGTTTACCAGAAAATGCAGTAAAGCGTAGCTACGTGAATTTCTATAAATACTTTATTCCAGTTTGCGATGGTTGGGGCATGAGGAGAGAACGGATGAAGAAAGAGTCCCAGTAAAGGCACTATACTTAGAAGTAGATGTGGCAAAAAAGGAAGACCGAAAAAGAGATAGAAAGAAAAGGATGGAATGTGACATGATTAACAGAGGTTTTCAAAGGTTGGATGCGCAACATCGTGAAAGATGGCGACTAGGCTGCAAGAAGCGGGTCCGCGATATCCTTGACGCGAGAAAATTCACTCCGGTATTCTTGAGGCCAGGGACATCCTGACGTCCAAACTCTAAGCCTAACACTCTCCCTAACCCTAACCCTATGTCAAGATGTCCATGGCGTCAGAATTCCCGGGTGAAAAGTCTCACGTCAGGTCGGTCGCGTCAGGATGTCCTACTTCGGCAAGAAGCGGCTGATCCATGCGTGCGGAGAGCATTTGTCGGGCTCCCGGAATAGAAGGATACACACTTCAGGAGCAAAACGATAATGATTGCGAAAACGCGTAAGGAAGTTAAAAATATGTAGAAAAAAAACTACGTTCAGTGATACTCATCACTGCGATATCGTTTAAACCAGCCTATAATGATCTCATATTTTTCGTTACTTTTCATTCGATCTAATATTTCCTGTTCAAATATCCTGTTAATTTCTGCTGGGGTCTTTCCATCACTTTTGTAAGCAGCTAATCTCCGTTGAGACTCCTCCCATCTGAGCTGGTATGCATCTGCCGTCTCACCCATCAGAACATGAAGATCACGTCTGGTAAAAATGCAGTCATATAACAGATCTTTACAAAACCTACAAGTAAGAAATTATTCAAGATATTATTTCAATGTGTTTACGTCTTTACCATTATAATTTACACTTTTAAAAGTAGAAATGCATACTGACCACATGTTAATTCTATAAATTATTTTATGAACTAAAGCAGTTTGCTCTACGCTTTATGCTTTTGTTAATACTTCAAAAGAGCACTCAATAATACATTCAAAAGCACCATTTTGGTTTAGCAGAGAAATGCAACAAACAGTTCGAAAAATTAAAAATCACACAAACCGTCAAAAAATCAATGGATGTTGAATCGAACCTTGAGCTTTCGTACGTGTCTGTTTGTAAAAACCAAAATCCACACAATATTTCATTTGCTGAAGTTCATTGGCAAAATTACAATAAAAGACAAATAGCAGCTTAGTATTGTGTTATTAATCAAACGTTTCGCCCAACAAAGGCTGATAAAATAACCAAATGTTTGTAGCAACGCGCATAATATCAATATTTACCCCTGCATGACGTCAAAGCCATATAACGTATTCAATTCGTGTTCCAATTTCTCGTTCTTTCTCAAACTCTTTTCTTTGCTTTTGACAATTGTAAATTCTTCTTCAATTCGGTCTTGAGTTAATTTCATGCCTGGATTGTCATTTCCTGCAAATTTCAACCAATTAAGACTATAGTATATGGTGCTCACATTTTAAGTCATTACAGAAGTAACTTAGGTTAAAAACTCACTTTAGGAGAGTCATTATCATTGGAAGGATAATATTTGTGTTAGAACAAAAACGATAACCAGAATAGAACTAAGCATAGCAATTTATTAGACGCATTTCGCTTTTGCTAAGTTTTATTCTGGCAATCGTTGTTGTTCTTAGATTAAGTAGAAATTTTGACCGTTATGATCCTAAATACTTGTCTTGATTGTAAGTCATGAAGGCATCTCAAAGGAGACAATGAACTTTGAAGTGGATAGTAACAGTAATAGAGAAAGTGAAAACACGAGGTTCGATTAAGTTGATCGAGGAGGATGTCTCTAATCATGAACCGGTAATGGGGATCAGGGTTTTTTACGCAACCGATTTCACGCGAGACGTTATGAGCCAGCTGGTTTGACTTTAAGGCGTTTTGACTCGAGTGCGTTTTACCCCTTGAGACGTTTTGACACAGAATTTTCTACAACATTTTGTCAATTACTTTTTTTTCTTGCTTTAGTTTGTGAAAAGTGGCGAAAAAGTGAGCACAATGAAAAACAATCAGGAGTAAGCCAATGAAATGAATCTGGCTCCTCCCTATTGTTGAGAACATCACCGGATCAAAATTAAATGATGATGTAGTTACCTAATTTGCTTCTTATCATCTCCCATAAGAGTTTATCCCTCAGAATTTTGTATTTTTCGTCCATTGCCGTCATTAATTCTTTCATTGTGACGTCATCTTTGGGCATTCCGTCGTCTACAATTTCCCAATCGATTCCATCGTCATGGATCACTGCTTCAACACCGCCAATGTTCCACCTGTCAGCAAAAAAAAATTGTAGCTTTTTTGATTAGGCTGTATTTAGTCTGGTGGAGAGAGATAAAATCAGATATCTGGGCAACGGACCGTTTACTAAAGAAACGGTAAGCTCAGGTTCGATGTACCCTCTCGTGTCCAACCAACAACTATAAACCTGGTATGCACAGCTTTCCTCTTGACGTTCAAGCATTAAAAAGAACAATCTGGTGGCTCCAACGCGTGTGGTGGACAGGTGGCAGACATTTTTTTCGGTGGACTCGTTTAAACACCGCTAACTTCACAAATAAGAAACTCCAAATGGTTCAAGCTATTTTTTTTCAGTCCGCAAAAGGAGACGCATGTTAAACTTGCTAACAATTCTAATTAGTATCAATTGAATCGATCAGTGGTCGAGTGGACAGAGCGTCTGCTACACTGAAACGGTAAGACATGGGTTCGATTCCTGGCCGAGCCAAACCGAAGACTCTAAAAATTGGTATTCACAGCTTTTCTGCTCGATGTTCAGCGAAAAACAGGGCAGTGTGAAGCCTCCACCTTGTTGTAGACAGGTGGGCAAGTGACAGCTTGACTCCAAGACGGAAAAATGCGTTCGCTGTCTCATGGTCAAGGCAACTTGGTAAATGAAAATGTAGATACAGTTACACTCTAAACGAACATTCAACAGCTTGCAGTGTAATAAAACATGATTAACAAAGAGTAACAATAAAAAAATTATTTTTAAATTTATTCTGCAGTTTTTAAATATCTGACCAGCGTCCACTCAACGACTATTTTATATCCAACCTGTTAACTAATCTGCTGGCTTCATCATAAACGCTTTCTTGGTACATTTGCTTCTCTTGAAGCAACTGAGCAGCAACAGCATCATCAGTCTGAAAATATGGTTAAGTGATCTAAGATGCTGCTATGGTTGTAAATGTCATCCTTATTTCTTAAAGGTTTGAGACAATCATATTTTTCATGCACAAGTACCAATGGTCGCAGTCCAAACTACTTGAAAAGGAGAAATTCAAAGTAGCACAAAAACTTAGGGTTGGAGTTGTAACGATCAAAGTTGACAAAATTGTGTTTATTGCATTTAAACACCACTAATTTTTGAAATCTTTAAGTATATTACAATTCAATTCAGTCGCATAAAAATAACTGACAGCTGAAGACTTTGAAAAGTGCGAAATGAAAAAACAAAAAATTTTTGCAGTCATGTAGCCTTCTTTGACAATAACGAATTTGCAAGATGCAACTCTCGACTCAGCATTCTGTTCTACAACCGGTAAGTAAGATATTACTTTTTCTTGAAAACCTATTCAAAAAGTTTAATCAAGATGTTAAATTTTAGGCTGAATGCTTAGCAACTAAATCAAAAAATTTACATCCAAAGAAGTTTTGAAGAAACGGTAGTTGTCCACGGCGTCGTCTACTTCTTGCTTTGCAAACGTTTCGTATAACTGCTCAAATTCATCATCAGCAACTTTTCGACTAGGCCTTGATCCTGCAGAATTTGCACATAAACGTGAAGTTTTCAATGTACTATTTTTACTGCTTTTGAAACTACTTCCAGATGTTACTGCTAGGTTACAATATAAGACTAATTTGAAGACAAAGCTAGCTGCTTTCTACAAAGGTGGATAATCCTTTGTGGAAGTGGAAGTACGGAAGACCTGCAAACACTAGAAAAAATCAAGTGCGAGTAGGTGACAGACAAATACAAATAAAAGTGAGCTAAACAGAAATTGAAAGTTGAATAAGTAATTGTAAAATCGTACAACAGCTAGAATATTGTGTTTAAGTAATATAAATATTTTAAGACAATGATCGAGTTAATCTACATGTATTTATTTAATGTCGTATCAAAAACCTACCTGACTCAAAGTACAAGAAATCTTTGAAATCACTCCATGCAATTCCAGAATGATTATTAACTCTTGCATTTTTCCAAGCATTCCATTCATCCAATGAAAATTTATCTTTTCTGTAACTTCTAAAGAAATTTAAAAAATATGTGAGTATTGCAGAATGACAAAAAAAAAATTAAATTCTTACCATTCACCTCGAAGCTTTAAACCAAAAATTTCCATGCTTTTTGCCATCAAAAGCTATCATATTCAGAAGACAAAGTTTGTTATTAAAAAAAAATACTAAAATCTAAGTCATATCAAAAAAACCATAAAAAAAACAAACAACCAAAAAACAATGCAAGGCTACAATACTACGCTAAGTAATTGCAGTGTAAAGTAATATCGATATCAGATGCAGAGCACACAATTGTAACAAAACCCTAGAATTTTTTATATTTAGTGTTCCAAATACCTTTTGCAACACATTTTTTTAATTAAGCTTCTTTTTGTAATGAGAATCCATTATCGACACATAGTTCTACAAAATTGCTTTGCTTTTGATCTAATTAATTTAATTTGCTAGCTTTCATGTTGTTACATGCATGAGATGGGCAACAGCCTAAAATAAAGCAACAAAAAGCATGCAATGCAACCTATATATCCATTTCAAGTTGATAACAGAAATATTGATACAGCACATAATAGGAATATTTAGAACATCTATATGCTTACTTCTCAAACAGTACAACTAAAACAAACAATTAAAGAGACTCTGAATTGAAAAACAACCAAGCATTTCATGAAGCAGTAAAGAAAACAAATAACTGCTTTGCGTGTACAAATTAATTAAAAACTCGTTTAAATGACACCAATGTTGTCAGTTATCAATCCCATTGTACTAGATATCCCTGGCACAAAACAGCATAAGAATAGCATCAATGAAAAACAATTATCCATTAAATTCTGTCAAACTTACTTTGCTAAAAAAACTGCACTGCTCTGTGGAATGAAGCTTTGTCCCATGCTGTCTAAAGATTGGAAATCCCAGTAGGCATTCTCCTCTCGAATCCTCCATTCTTCCATCAACATTACAACATCCTGAAAATGCTTCACAGAGCAGTTTTCTCCATGGCATACCTTCTTCACAACTGCCTTTGTCTAAAAAAAGCAACTTAATTGATAAACTTACATAAAGTAGGCCAAAAGCTAAAATAACAAAAGTTGCTTAAACATTGAAAGTCTTAGCTGTTAACTAAATTATTTTGAAAATTTTGCATAGTCTTGAACTTTATAACATCTTATTTCAAACACTAAATGAAAATAACAATAATCAAATATGATATATATGTTAAACAATTTTTTATTTTTTTCTTGAATTTGTTTAGAGTGAAACAGTTTAACTTTTCTTAAGCAATGACTAAAAGGCGTTACAATTGTTTGACTGACCAAACTGCACTGTACATTAACTATTTTATTGATGCAGTAAAATTCAAAAAAAACAAAGTACTGTCATAAACAGAAAAATTAAATGCAAACCTACCAAATCTATGGCAACTTCATTGCAAAATAGAGTATGATAAAAGTCTGTCACTTCTTCAACAGTCAGGTATCCTTTATTGCTGGTATCTACTATCATAAACATAGCATTGAAGTCATCTTCAAGCTTCATATTTATTTTGAGTGTAAGTTTCAAAATCAAAGAACCCTACAACACACTGCAATACAATCATGAGTTTAGACAATTGTTGCTAGTACAGTGCAAACTAAAACTGAAATGGTGGTAAGATCGTGACCAGTAGCCTGCAACCATAACATAAGCTCAGAGGTGGGCACAAATAACATTATATCAAACGCGCAGCACAACAATCTTTTCAATCAGTAAAAACGCAGCGCACAATGCAAAATTTAATTTTTTTTAATTTCTGAAGTGCAGTGCAACTTCTGCAAAGAACTTTTTGATTCAGTTGAAATGCAACGCAATTCTGCAAATGCGGAATGGCATTTTCATACCAAGTTATAGTGCAACCTAACTTCTGCTTTCTGTATTGAAATTTCAAAACACAACGCAAATAGCGCATTTTTTGCAATTTTAGACAGAAAAAGAATAAATACGGTACCTAATTTGCTAAAGAAGACCGACATTTATCAATATTACGATAGACATGGAGCAAAATTAAGTTCAATGCATAGAATTGCACTATTAACTTTAAAAAAATTGAAAGCGCAGCGTAATTAAAGTGCAACAAATTTAAAGACTTCAGTCCGCAACTTCCGCAATGTTTCAAAATAAAAAATTAAAGCGCAACTTCCACAATTGCCCTTGCAGAGGTTGCACCTTGCACTAGTACCGGTAATTGCCCTTTGCCAACCTCTACATAAGCCTATATTCTTGCTGCTCAAGAGAAACTTAATCCAATAAAACAACTTAAACATTACACTAATCGTAAAACTCTAAAACATGGTAATGCAAATTGAGTCTACCAATAATGTTAACAGTAGCCAACATGTAACGTGTATACCAGTAGGCTATGTTTGTGAGCATCCTGATCAACTGACAGACATCACCAAAATGGTTAACAACTGTAAAGAAGACAGAATTGGTACCGGTAATGCTACAGTTACCTTTAGCCAATATCAATACTACCTACCGGTACCATACCTTACGCCAGTACTTCGAATACCAATCGCATTAGCAATTAGCCTATGCCAGTAGGCCTACTTTAACACAAGTATCTGGAGTGGCCAGTAGGCTATGCTATGTCAAAAAATTTAGAATCTGATTGGCACAGGTACCGAGTACTACGGTACCGGTACGTATTATAGGCCAATAACAGCTAACTTACGATTTATTACTTCTTGACCAGTCAATTTGAATCAATCATCAATTCAATGTCTTTTTAATTCATTTTTTATCTGCTCTGGCTTACACTTTTTCTTCAATACAGTAGGCCTACTATAGGCATTAGCTGCAGGCTAATGATTTTTATTCGCTAAATTGACTATACCAGTAACGAAATAAACTACTTCTACTAAGCAATTACAAGGTAGTGAAAATGATAAATGCGTTTGCTGCACCATTGCACTGTTACTGCTAGTTCCAGAAACTTTAGCTAGATAATTATAGCTTTTGTTTGTCATGGTTGCGTTTCTTCTGTTCAGCTTCAACGGTTTCAAAAGATGGCGCCAGAAATTTGGAATGGAATAGAAAATGGATAAAAACAAAACAGTTACGGATAGGGTAAAGGTGCGTTTACACTGAATGCGAAGCAACTAAATTTTGACGTCATCAACAACTTGCGAAAGATTTCATCCGGTCGCAAATTTTGCGAATAGTTTGCTAACAGAGGTGGAATCCTTGAGAACGTCATTGGCCTCAAGGACATATTTTGAAGTCCTTGGCCTTGGTCTCAAGGTCAAGTCCTCGGCCTCGAAACCTCAAGTCCTCAAAAATTGCACTGTCCTTGGCTCGAGGACAGCAGTATTTTTTGAATTGTTAAAATTTTGTAGATAGACAGAAAAAAAATTTTTTGGACTTTTTTTGGGGAGACGGACGGAAAAAATTTTTAGAAACTTTGTTTTTTTGTTTTGTTTTTTGTTTTTTCTTTTGAAGACCGCCTGAAAAACCATATTGAAGACTTTTCTTTAGAACACTTTGCGCCTGTCTCCTTCGTCCTTGGCCTCGAGCATTCCTGTCCTTGGCCTCGAGAGGGTCTGTTCTCGGAAGGGCTGTCCTTGGCCTCGGTTTTTTTGTGTCCTTGGCCTTAGCCTTGGTCTCGAGCATAGCTGGGCACAAGTCCGTTAATCGTTAATCCGTTAATAACGAAGCTAAATTTTTCATTAACTCGTTAATCCGCTAAAAAGTTTTTTTATGTTAACGGACTAAATTAACTTCCGTTAAGTTCTATTAACTTCCGTTAAGGTTTCTATCGTTAATATCTTACACCATTCATTCATCGGACCGGTACAAACCAGTTTGCACTGGTAACGCTCGTTGCATATTAGCACAAGTTTTGTAGAAGAAAGAGAAGAAAGGAGTTCGTTTTTGAGGCAAATAATAACCTGCAGCCTCATAGGTCTATTGATTATGGCTGTTCACAATTTCCAAAGATTTTCCGATTGCAGCTTCGTTGTGCATTTGAACTTGTTTTTATCTTGAAATTAGATTAGACTGCAAAATGTAACTTCCAAAACACAGTAAGACCACCATAGCAATAAATATATCCTTACAATCAGCTCAACAGCGTCAATACGTGTTCTACAAGCAAGTGAATACAACGAAATGTAAATTACACGCAAAATGTTAACGGATTAACGGACTTTATTCACTTCCGTTAATTAAAGCTGAAAATAACGGATTAACGTTAACGGAAGTGTGAAGTTTGTTAACGGACTAGTGGTTAACGAAGCTAACGTTTTGCATTAACTTGCCCACCTATTCTCTAGAGCCTTGTGTCCCCGTCTCCTCGACTCCACCTCTGGTAGCTAAACTTCACTCAGAGTTAGACCATAGCGTATGCTTAGACAAAATTGTTGATTAGTGCTTGGCCTATTTTGAGCAGATGACCAAGGATGGCAGTACGGTACGGTACGTAGGTACGGTACCGGTACGCCTCAATTTTCGCGAAGAAGTATGGTCGCTGGTACAGTATGCCTTTTTTGTAATAGTATGGGTACGGCACGTTGGTACGCTGTTTGAACGCTCCCCAATTAAAATGCAACCAATGATAACAATGTCACACAAAAAACTGTTGTTTTTTCAGTTTCAGTTTCTTTAGCATCTTCGCGTACAACAGTACACCCGTACAACAATAATTAACAATAATATTGATCCAGGGGCCCGGGCCCCTTCAATTTAATTTTTGCCAGCCAATTTAAATGGCCCCCCTACAATAATATTTAAATTGCCTCCAATTTAAATAGGTCCCCAACAATAATATTGATCCAGGGGGCCTGGGCCCCCTCAATTTAATTTTTGCCAACCAATTTAAATGGGCCCCCTACAATAATATTAAAATGGTACCCAATTTATATGGGCCCCTAACAATAATATTGATTCAGGGGCCAGGGACCCCTCAATTTAATTAATGTTTGCCAACCAATTTAAACGTATAACCCGAGTGAAATTAAGGGTTTTTATCCAAAAAGTTGCTAACTCGGGCCCTCATCTAACCTTTTTATAAACGTAATGCAACAACCAGAACAGATTTAACATATGGCACAGTGCCAGGGGCCCCGCGCTCATATAAGACTTTATTTGGTCTTTACCTGTATTTGCAGGAAAATATTGTGAAAATCCCAACGTGCCAGCGGCCCAACTCAATGTAAATCCAGCCCGGGCAATACCACGATTAGTAGGAATAACCATCTATCAGAGGTGGAGTCCTCGAGGACGTCCTTGGCCTCGAGGACATATTTTGAAGTCCTCGGCCTTGGTCTCGAAGCCTCTAGTCCTCGAAAATTGCCCTGTCCTCGGCTCGACGACAGCACTATTTTTGAACCGTTGAAATTTTGTTGGAAACCGCCAAAAACCTTGCGCAAAATCTGCAAAGATCTTTTTTGGTTTCCCAAGTAGAGATCGTCTGAAAAAAAATTTTTGAAGACCTTTTTCGCCTTAAAAAAGTTTTGAAGACCTTTTTTTGAGATCGCCTGAAAAAAAATTTTGAGGACCTTTTTTTTGGAGAACACTTGCGTCTGTGTCCTTGGTCCTTGGCCTCGAGAGGGTATGTCTTAGGCCTCGAAATTTTTTTGTGTCCTTGGCCTCGAGCCTTGCGTCCTCGACTCCATCTCTGCCATCTATCGTACATTTTTCAATAACAATTCACCTCCACCTTGCCAGTTTTTGTGCGACAAAATACTTTCGAAAAAAATTAGCTACAGCAAGGGGAATGCTCATTGAACAAAATTTTGAATTGAGACGGCTTGGGCCCCCTGGCCGTATATGTACTCCTAAAACTGGTTGCTTTTATGACAAAACAATAATCTCCGAGAAAATTTTTCGAGTGGATTGTTATTTACTGCTAAAATAATGTAGGAGGCAATGTACTTTTACTTCCCCTACCTGGGCCAAATCACTTACAAAATTTAACGCCAAAATGCAACATTTTAAACGTGTTTTGGACTTAAAGGCGGTGAATCATCCAGCCAATTCCAGTGATTTACAATAGCTAAAATTGAACTATAATTTTTGATATTTTTTGTTTTAATTTTGGGACTGCGGTTGCAAAGATATTCAGCAAATACAAAAAGATGTCCCCCCGAAAAAAGTTTTTGGAAACGCTGAGTTTTGTTTTTCCCGCCAAAACCACAGTAGGCCTAATAGTTTAGAGAACTGCGGTAGGCCTAATAGTTTAGAGATAGTTTATTTCCAAATAGTTTAGGCCTAACTATCTCTAAACTATTAGGCCTAATAGTTTAGAGATAGTTAGGCCTAATAGTTTAATAAGATTACAGTAGGCCTAATAGTTTAGAGAACTGTGGTTTTGGCGGGAAGAAAAAAACTTAGCGTTTCCAAAAACTTTTTTTGGGGGGACATCTTTTTGTATTTGTTGAATATCTTTGCAAACGCAACCCCAAAATCAAAACAAAAACTATCAAAAATTATAGTTCAATTTTAGCTATTGTAAACCACCGGAATTGGCTGGATGATTCACCGCCTTTAAATTGCAAGCAAAAGGACTAAACAACTTAATTTTTTCAATTGGCTTCCAAATGTTAAAAATCTAGTACTTTCAAATGGCTCTGAATACGAGCGAAATGTGATCCAATGGTGTTAAAACAGCTTTTTTTTCAAAAAATTACGAAAAATTGCCAAGCGGCTGGGGGCTCTGCCCCCAGACCCCCCTCAATTCTACGTTTGAATTACAGTACACTTCTTTACTCAACACGTCTCCCAATTTAGACATTTTCATATTTTAACTATTGGTTTAAGCCCTCCCCCTTGAACGAGTTCCTAGTTACGTGCCAATACCAGGCCACGGCTTCTGATCTTCCATTCTACAATATCCTTGCCCCCACAAAAAATTCCTCTTTTGAAGTTTCTGATGACGTCATTGCATGTGATCTGTGGTTTGCCCCCCCCAATCAAAAATCCTGGCTATGCGTAACTGCGTATGGCACAGTGTTCGGACTTCGATTCAGCTCAGCAAGAGCACAAGACTTATTACCCTTCTACGCACCGGCGCAGCCACAAATAAAAAAAAAGGGGGACTAAAGTTTTTTGTAATGATTAAAGCATATGCAAATCGAAAAGTTTTCACTTAGGCAAATTGTAACATTTTACAAAGGTTTAGCGATTACAGCCAGGATTTCTGTCGTCGTTCATGCAGCAGAATAAAGAAATAAATGAAAGAGAATAAAAGTAGTTTTATCTGGTTTTACAATTTTATTTTATTTGATAATCCAACAGCGAACGCAAAAACGCGTTTTCCTAACGTAGGCCATACGAGAAAGTCGCAAATTGCCGTTATTATGCGGGAAAGTTGGCATAACAATATTTCAACTTTCAAATATAGTATATATTGTAACAAATTTTGAACCAATGAGATGCACAATTCGCAAACATTCGAACCCCTTCTATACACGAAAATGATTGATTTTTGAAAAAATAAGTGCTCCCTTTTATTATTTACGTTAATTGACACCACGTACTGCTTGCTATCTTCAAACAGAAAAAAAAAATTCGCTGTATTGTGTTGTGCCAATACAAAGTTTTGTTAATTTATTACTGTACTGTTATTGCTATCGTTGGCAGGAAATAGGGATCTAAGCATTAAGGAAGAATAATGCGATAGCGATCGATAGCATTAAGGAAGAATAATAATGCGATAGCGATCAACGATCCTTACGTGCGGTTGACTGTCTCAATCAAATAATGCGAAACTGAACGCGGCGCTCGCGAAAAAATGGTCATAACGAAGTGTAATGGGTGGCTTTATACAGCACGCCCGCGAACGAAATTTGGTGAATGAAGAACGAAAACTGCGTAGAAAGCTTCCAGAGAGAATTTTTAGGCCCGGCCTACACTGCGCGTAAAATCGCGAAAGTTCGGGCGTGTTGTTTGTTTGAAAAAACTGACTGTTTGTACGCTGGTAAGGCGATTCGTTGGGCATACCAAATTTTGGTTTAAAATAAACTAAAGATGAACTTTTGCGCTCACGATTGTACGCACAGTGTAGATCGGGAATAGGCGGACAACGTTGAGCGACTTTTTGCTCGCAACCAGCGCACTCAGTTTTGACTTCAACACAATTTGAACAAAGTCGCCGAACTCGCTGCTCTGATGGACGAGAACACTGTTACAAATCAACACAGCTATACGGTGTAATATGCGGACATAGAAATTGATCGAAAAAGATTTCCTAAAAATAAATAAGCGTACCATTTACTGTAATAAACATTTGACATTGCACAGTATCAAGTTGTAAGATTAATTCAAACCAGCCGATCCCCCGTTCCCCCTACTCCAGTTGAAAATAAAATTAAAGGATCAAATTGACATCGTAGCTATGCTTTTGGTAAAGTACGAAAACTTTTTGAGCAATATTATATTGATTCCGCTGTTTTTCAGGCAAACGGGTTCTTTAGGCTGTTGATTTAAATGTAAGCCTACATAAGGCGGTTTATCCAATAAATCTGATATTTTTTTCGGTGTAAACGCAAAAAAATGAAAAACAGGCAAAATGCATGCAATCAAATGACATGCGTATATTGGTACGCATAAATACGCGTGATCGGTAAAACGGACCCAATGCATTATAATTAAACATCAATTTGGACGTTCGTGATACTTTTTCAAAAATGAATTCTGAAACAAAATGGATTGCGTTTTAAGGTTCAAAATCGCGCTGCTTTCTGCCTCGTTCGCGATCTCCCGCAAGAGCAATGCGGTATGCTGACAAGATATTGTCATTCCAAGACAGCGCGCGACATGGGCTACGCAATGATCGCACATTTTCAATAAAAATATCAACACTGGCTATACAAGCTTTCGGACTCTCCGGGTTTTGTTTCTACCCTGTGTTGCAAAAGGCAACGTGCTTAAATTCTTGTTTCAATAAAATCTAGTTTTTATGCGCGATTGTTGAACTGATGTGACGTAATAGATAGCTTTTTCAATCATGTTTACCAAAATTGATTTTTTGATTGTAACTCATTTCCATTGTTACGTTAAGCACAATTCACTTTCTTTTTTTGCTGCAAACGTTTTTTCAACCCAAATTTCTCGGAAAAAATATAAGCTAAATAGCTGAAATTTTTTAAAGATAAAGAAGCTTGGAAAAAATTTTTAAAAATGTAAAACTTTTGACGTTGCTTATTTGCAACTCAGCGTAGAATTACACTCGCGAGTTGAACGTTTTTATGTTTTTTGACATTTTATCTTTTTTAAACAATTTTTGTAAAATTGTGCACTTTCAGAAGGGGGGGGAACTGGTCCCCCTAATCCCTCCCTGGCTGCGCCGGTGCTTCTACGGATGCTGTTGAATCATTAAGCTGTTTAAAGTGCTGAAATATCAAGTATTTGTCATTTTTAGTTTTGTTTTCAGAAAAAAAAAAATTAGTCGAACATTAGTAGTGTGCGATTAAATGACAATGAGCTGGAAATTAAATCAGCGGTAAGCGTAATGAAAAACCTTATCACATGCTTTTAAATTTTATATATGCTTTAGGTAGGCCTACACCGAATTACTGAATATTTTTTTTAATCAAAGTGTAGGATTGTTAACGCGACTCCGTCAATGCTGGTTGCATCTTCGCCTCCGCCAGCATTTAAAACTCCTGACCCCAAGTTCAGAGAAAAGACGCAGTTGATTTTGATTTACGCTTTATCTTGTTTACGATAAACAATAATAAAAACAAGAACACAAACAATTGTAAGTTGTGTTTGTTAAGGAAATAATACTACTGAAAATATACAATAACTCTACCGCATACATAACAAGAATTACAAAAATTTTAAACACAAAAATATCGTTAGTCGAAAACGAATTCAATATTTAAAACTTCCATAATAAGCAGCAGGCGTGTGTAATGATATGCGATAACGCAAATCACAAAATTCATGATAAATCACCCACATCTTTAAATAGTACCATTAACTCTCGGAAATGTTGAAAATAATTCGACTAATTGATTACTTACTGTAGACAACAATCTACCATACTATGGTTGTTTGCGTTGTGTAATTTACCGCTGTAAAACGCATTTAGGTTGGTTTTTTTTTTTTTCTTTTCGGAGAGTCAATTTAACTAAATCACATTACACTTCCAAAATTTGCTGCCCAACTACTAGCTTATTGCTCAACCCTGCTGTTTAGAGATTTCACAAACCGCATACATTTAAGATAGTGCAAATAAACGGTTTATCAAAACTTTGGTATGCTCTAATATAGCAACAATGACGTTAAAAACACCCATGTAAAACAAAAAAGTGTAAGAATTATACAGTTCAATGATTCACAGTCATGCCCCCCAAAAAAAGCTTTAAGACCTAATGACTGATAAATTCGCTACTATGCTACCGCATATTACCAAAAAAAAGCAATATTGATCGCAAATCGAATTGATCAAAACAATACGATGAATATTTACCACAGTTGATAGAAGCAATGAGAATTGGCAGCAAAGAGATGCATTAGGACTACTGATTGCTACAGCAGGTTTTGTATTGCATAGATGAATCATGATAAGAATTAAATTACATATTGCTGTGGGGATTAACCCATTTGTAAGTGCCCGAATATAAGAAGCCGCATTTTTTAATGAATTCGTCTGCTTCCGGTGGCCCACGGCTGCAAAAAAAATTCAAGCATAAAAAAACCATCATCATAATATATTGAGCATAAACTAATGTACAAACAAAAAGTTCCAATAACTCTCATTTTTTTAATACATTAAATTACAAAAAAACAAAACAAAATTCAGAAAAAATCTGAATACTTTTTATGAGATTAAAACGTCTAAAATTGAAACCCTCGTCTCTCAGAAATAATATTACCATTTTACCGGAGTAGCTAGATACAAGTAATCAAAGACCTAACGATGTTTCAAAAGTATAACGGATGAGCCGTAATGTCAGTGCAATACCAATACAAGCAAGCATTGCTGGTTTAAGACCTAAGGGGCTTGAAATAAGTTTGTAACCAAGTAGATTAATTGAGTAGGTGCTTCCGACTTATTTTCATAAAAAAGAGTGAGAAAAAAACACCAAGAGATTTCAACCAGCGCTGTAGCAGTCGAGTCACACCCAAATACTCCTGCCGCTTCAAAGTGCCTGGTGGAGTGGTCTCACATCTTTAATGAAGAAGAGGTCGAAACGGTGAAACTATCCTCCGAGGATCCCCATAGCTAGGTCGTCTCCAAATTACAAGCAAATTGTCTATAAAATCTACTTACGTTCCATAAGTGTACAATATTGGCTTGACCTTGTCGTTCTCGATCTTGTGCAACACTGGAGTGAAAATTCTCCACGCTTCCGATAGCTCGTCGCTAAACAATTCAGATGTCTCATTTACCCTGCTTCTATGTTCTATTTATGGCTAAGCTTTTCAGCGCTTGTACAGTATAGTTTTTTTCAAGGTTTTGTCCAGAAAATCCGAATCTTGTAGCTGGGACATGGAGGCGAGGTTAGTCGACAGAGATAAGTGAAATATAACAAAATTTGAAGAGAAATATTGAACAAATAAATGGCCAAGTAAATCACCATTAACATAAAATAATTGCAGGATTACTAATCCGAACTTTGGATTTTGGAATTATTTTAAGCTAATTTATTCATCGGTTACTTTCAAAAACAATATTACTGATTATCAAAACTTCGCTGATGCATTCTCCCTTTAAAATATTAATTTATTACAAAACTTTCAGAGAACAAATTTCGGTTATTGAATAAAAACGCTAAAGCTCGCACTTTTCGGACAGCAAGCACCTTTGAAAAGTCCGTTTCCTCCATTCAAACAAAGATGTATTGGAGGTATTTAACATCAATCAAAACCAGGCAATGCCATAGAAATTCATTAGAACTCAATAGAAGCTTCAAATTTAGCTGCATATGGTATATGCAACACAGTGACTTGTGACCACTCCCAATCTAAGCTTTTAAAGGTATAATTCAAACGCCTGGTCTGCAAAATGCAAAAACACTACCCGGAACCATTTTAGAAGGAAATGCATTTCGGTTTCGCTTAGTCAGAATTTTTAATCGAGTGAAGTCGAAAGATATTGTCTGACAATTTCAATAGACCTGCCTAGTTGATAAACATCACCGAAAACATCACTTAAAAGTAGCTCGTCTGTCTCTACTCTCTTCTACTTACCTTCTGACAAAATTAAGTTGCGATCCAGTGAACACATCCAAAATTAGTCTCTCGTAAGCATCAGGCATTTTCACATCCTGTAAAAACACAATTGAATTTTAAAACGTGTAGTCCCAGCGTATGTATAGCTTTTTATCAGTTGCGTTTTCTAAATAATTGTTCATGTTTATTTGTATGTTTGAGGAATAACACAAAGGTCGATTCGACACCCTAAATATACAATGGACGAAAAGTGACATGTATTCCCGAATCCGGATGTACCACCAGTTTGCTGTTCATCTCAGACGTTTCGAAAAATAGGTAACCGGTGCAGCACAAATGTTATTCATCCTCAAAGTAAAGCAGCTCGTTTTCACATCACAAACAAATTGATTCAGAAAACGCTACTAATCAGGTCTGGTCTATTCAATTCTGGTAAGCACACAATGCAAAGTATTACCTCACCTTACAAAAGCCATTGGCAATTTAACTGAATATTCACTTAAAATGAATGTACATCAGCGGTTTTGCTCAGAGCTTAATACCTGAGGGTTTAGAGCAAGGCCAAAATATATACCACACACTAAACATGTTAACCCCCCCACCAAGATGATTCAGATTAAGATGAAACAGTCAGTCCGGAGTTTAAACTTTTGCGTTCAAAGATTTGCGTTTTATCTGAGGTGTACTTATTACAATATTCCAAATTAATATTTAGAGAAAGCGCTGACTCTTTTTCACCTTGTAGCGAGTTTTGTAAGACAAGTCCATTTCTGTTTCAATAGGTTCCACGTTCATTCCCGGAGTTTTTGTCATCATCTTGCAGTATACCGCTTCGTTAGGTTGGACACGCATCACTAACTCGTTCCGTTTCACCACTCCCTCTGAGAAAATGTCTCCGGGAACATCTCGGAACTGAATCCGGATTTCAGCTTTACGCTCATTCAAAGCTGAAAAACGGTAAAAAAGTAGTAATTACTGTAACCATCAAATTATAGCCTCAATTTTTCGTAACGTATTGCAAGCCTGATTCGGTACCTTTCTGAGTTACTTATTCTATGACTTAGCGAAAATAATCACTAACTTTTCTCACGGGTATTTTGACCCTGCTGTGGTGGTGCGACACTCCATTGCTGTACCAACTAACACGTTATGTATTTTCTCAAACTTAAATTATTGTCACATAATTATTGTCGAAAATTTACTCTCGATCCCATTTAAAGTTGGGCTCTCATTATAGTGAAAATTCGCAGAGACTTGACTGTAAACAGTACTGCTGTACTTAAAATGGAAGCCTCTTCCGTTTCGCCAATCGCAAAAACACCTTCTGTTTTTTTTTTTGCAATAAATCGTTCAAATAAATGTTCCGCCCCGCCTTGCCAATCCTACAGCATTGTTTACATTCTCGCGAAATATTAGTTATTGGTTCTTGCTAAAAATACCATACCTTTCCCACATTTCAGTATGAAGGGAACGCCTTCCCATCTTTCGTTGTTGATATGAAACCTAGCTACGGCGTATGTGGGGGTGACCGATCCATTCGGGACAGTGGCATCATCCAAGTAACCCAATTTTGCATCCCCTTCTCCTTTAGGGTCTCCTTTGTATTGACCCAAAACCATGTCCTCCAACTCCAAGGTTTTGATGCATTTGAGAACTTTAACCTAAAATAGAAATTTTCTGTTGGTTGGGGTTACGCCGCTCTTTTCTGAGGGTGAGGACATGGTACAGCGCAAATACTGCAGTTTTTTTTAAATAAAATTAAAACTGTTTAGTTTTGTCTCAGAAATAAAACACGGATTTATGTCTAAAACAAAGCTAAACAGTTTTTTAGTTTTATCTCTGATGACAGCAAAAAAACTGATTGATCAGAAATAAAAAAACACTTCGAAAGTATATAAAAAAAACAAACACCAATACTGCTTTCACCGTTAGGCTATTACCACCTATCGCTACAGAATATGATGAAGAATTGAAGGCCCGTGAAAACATTACTTACTTTTTCATCTCTTATATCGTCTGATTTGTTACTAACTGGTTTTTCCATGGCTGTTAAACTTAGAATTTGAAAGAGATGATTTTGCATGATATCCCTAAAAATAACAAACAACAAAAATGAACATATGAGGGCAGTAGTTGCTTTTGCAGATAGAAACATGCAATTACATTGCAAAAGAGGATAATAAAAATTTATATTAAGCGGTAAACACAACGACTTTGTTTCCAAAGGAGTGACATTTGATCGGTTTATAACAGTATTTACAATTTGACCAATATATTTTACAACATTTATAAAGTCAACATTTCAGAGGGAAAGTCTTAAATAAGGCTTTTACACCAAATGTGCTGTTCTGAACAAAACAAGCGCAGTTGAAACCTTAAATTTACAGATAGTGTTCGACTTACGACCGCGTTCGGTTCCGACCATCCGGTCGTAAGTCGGAGTGGTCGTAAGTCGAATCTCATATATACATGTACAGTATGTATATATGAGGGCAAAAATTATCGTATGTTCTGTATGATGTATAATAGTTTAATGTATAATAGTTATTGCCAGGGAAGCGGTCGTAAAGTCGAGCAGTCGTAAGTCGAGCAGGTCGTAAGTCGAACACTACCTGTATATGATTTTTTAATGTAACCAGGACCTAATATATCAATGAGCAAGCTGGGCAATGTCCCGAGTCTCGCACTGTTGGGGGAGATCTTTTCGTCTTCACCTAGTTTTTGGTTTGAGGTTTTCTTCATCATTCGCTATTTCTGAGGACCCATACTCATCATACTTACTGTACATCTCAGCACATGTATCGGAGTAAGGCATTGGTGTGCTGAAATAATGATTATAGCTAATACCATACGATGAGGTAGAAAATTAAAACACAGCTTAGTTTTTGAAAATTCCAACAGATGAAAGCGTTGTACCTGATGATGCCAAACTGATCGAAGTATCCTCCCCTTCCCCCGGTGCCAAATGGCTCCTTAAAAGTAATCAACACGCTGGCTATGTTGTCTCTGTTCCAAATCGGTCCAAACACGCGATTGGCAAACCTAAAGGAAATTTTTAAAATCAATTTTGACTAATGACCACGCTTAGGTTTACACTAACCGGCTTTTTTCTGTGGATGAGAGCATGGTGCAATGAAATGTCATACCATAGTGATGGGTTGAAAAACTTGAGGAAGGAGGTTAGTGGACATTTCCATACCGCTTAAAGGAAAGGAACCCATTTACAATGCAAACGACCACTGCTGGTTGGTACCCACCACCAGTCATCGTTTACGGCCTAAAAGGTGCCAGCAGTGACGGATTAGCGCACCAGCATTTTAGGAGAGAAATTTGATTTAGTGCGACTATATAAGGTGAACACAGCTCACACATTTTAGACAAAAAATAGATAATGCAGAAGCCGTCAATCACTTGAGTAGGGCGAAAGACCATTGCCCTTGTCTAAGATCGGAAAGTCGCCAAATCTGCACCTACCCGTCAATTGGAACAAATATTTTATTCATGTAAGTGTAAATATCGTGTACGAAAAATTTAACTTTTTTACAACTACAGCAAGAACAGAGAGTGAAACGACAACCGAGTAAAAACGTAACAAACAATTGAGAAAAGGATTTAATACAAAAGCTACAGGACACCACACAAGAGTTTAAAAGATTTCTCGGTGGGCCGCTGGTTTGTGGGCCACTCACTTTGACCGGGCCAACATTTTTTCTTCACTTTATTTTGAGAGAAAGAGACTGTGCTGATGCACTTTAGAGCAAAATGTTAATTTGATGTATTTTCCAAGCCGGTGATTGTGCTAACACTTTCCTATCTTTCCTTGCAGAAAAAATGTCTATCAACGTACACGCAAGTATAGAGTATTCGCAACGGCTAAATGGTAATAATCGGATAAATTTTCGTTCTTTCAATAATATCTTACAAAAAAGTTAAGTTACAGTGGTGTTTATTTGACGTTTCGCTCCCCAAAATCAGAGAGCATCTTCAGAAACTAAATTTTGCAGTCAATCATGCGAGGTTCTAATGCAAAATTATAGCGACCAGGGATAAAAGCAATGCAATATAAATTCAAAAGCAGCAATATCTGTCGAAGCAACACAAAGCCAATTAATTAACTTCGCAGTCTAAAAGTTGGCATTATGAATATTTAATGTCTATTTATACCTGAGCACTAAGAGGTTCTGAACCATTTCTTTTCCTAAGTAATGATCAATTCTATACAAGTGTTCTTCCTTGAACAAGCTTGATAGATGGTTTGATAACTTCTGACTGGATTCAAAATCTCGACCAAATGGCTTTTCAATGATTATCCGGTTCCAACCTCTGAAAAAAATATTATTCCATGACCTTACTTAAACCTTGGCATAATTTCGATTAAAAACGCGTTGATAAAGCTGCTCGGACCAACTTGCTGCAATGTCGGTAACGTTTAATAACATTTTTACTGATTAAATAAATACCAGCATGTGGGAGTGACTGGATGATGAACTATTTCTGGGACTTATACTTGGGTGGATCTTTTTCATTTTTGTTGCAGCCTTCTCTGATGCATTATGTTCCAGCAAAAGTGATGTGAACTGTAATCATGCTCAAGTGATGAGTACCCATGGTATTTGGCAGGATAATCGCGATAGTTAATTCATCGTTTTGATCAAATTAGAAATACAAGTTGGGCGAAAAATGCGTGAGATTAACATACAGGTCTTGTTGACTTGAAATTAATCAAAAATCTGCAATACATCGCAATTTCTAAAAAATAGGTCTCTTTTTTACACGTGATCCTATTTATCTACATAAACTTACTCGTGTTTCATGCATGCATCATGGATATTTTTCGTTACGTCCTCAAACACAGTAGGTGGAAGAGCAAGATAGAATAGCCTGTTCGCTTTGGATCCATCTGGAAGAGCCAAAATCGCTTTATCGAGCTTGACAAATGCTGCCTTGTCTGTATACGAGCCTTGCACATAGCTCATTGCTTTAAAGAATCCATCAGCTTTGGCCTTGTCGCTGTCTTGAAGCTAAATTACATTAATTAACTTTGAAATGCACGATAAAGGTTACGTGCAATTACTGATACTAACAAATCCATCAGCAACATTTTACGCACATTTTTACGTTGCTACAAAAAACATAATTTGCTTAGATGCTTTCAATTGTAACTTATTGCATATTCGGAATTATTTTTTATATCGCAGCATGCATTTTTGAACCTGTACTGCTTCGCATGGTAAGACGGCACCGAATTTCTGTTTAAATAAACTAAGAATACGCTAGTAAGCTCACAATTTTACTCATTGTAGACCGGGCCTAAAACGTAACACAGTGAGCACCAGCAATGGGTGATTGCACTTGAAATACATTTTCCAAATCGGTTAGTTTTTGCAGAGAAAATCCAAAAGGTAAACCAGATTGATAACGATCGGAGATGTGATGAGCAAACAACAGACGAGCCAAATTTAAGAACAAATTTAGCAATTTACACTTTTACAAAAGAACGAAGTGTTTCCTGTTTAGAAATGGAAGTTGGTGATGGTGATATTTTAAGCACTCATTAAAGTACCAAACTAGACAATCCAAATACCTTCATAAACGGTTCGGTTTTTTCTCTTAGTTGAGGTATGGTGACATTGGAACGGGCATAACCGATAAATCGAATATTTTTCGGCAATAGATCGTCGCGATAAAGCCACCTAAAACCACAGGATATTAACATAAGCATCGATAAAAAAATGCTTTTAATAGTTCTGCAGCACTTAGTGTTTACTTGATCCGTGTATGACAGTTGTAATATTGACTTTTACGATAATTTTTGGCGGAGTAGGTCGTTGATTAAGGCAAGCCAAATGACCTTGCAATTCTTTGCATAGAGTATGGCTCGAATATTTTCAACGTTATCCAAAACATCTAATAGAGTAGAATTATACAGCCTGATAATTAAAAATTGCTGGGTTTGTTCTCTTACGATTTAACCTGCGTTTACACTGAACGCAAAGAAACCAAAATTTGACGTCACTGACTACTTGCGAAAGGTATCAACCGGTCAAATACTTAGCGAGCGGTTGCTTAACTGCACTTAAGACAAAAATTTTTTTGAATGGTGGGCCTTATTTTGAGCAAGTGACGTAAGCGACTACGCTCGAAGGTTACCAACCTTACCTTCGCGCCGGCGTAAACGCACCTTTTAGCACCATATTCAACCAAAAAATACGGAAATTTGTGCCAGCTCTCCATTAGAAAGGAATTTTCAATAGAAAACAGTGAAATCAGACAGAGTATACTCGTATATTCTTTGATATTGTGCTAACCTTGACTTTGCCTAATGTCCGTACTTTGTTCTTTTATAAGTGGCAGGTATATACTGTTGTACGCACCCATATAATCAAAGAAACATAATATTTAACATAACAAAAAGGATACAATTACATTATCATCAACCGGAGAATGATGAGTCATTATTTTGTTCATTTCCTAATGAAAAACAATACCGCATTTGGATTGGTCAACTTCATAAGCGAGGCAAAATGTGCGTTTGAATACCACGTGGTAAACCGCGTTCGCAGAATCTTGGACCCTTTGACTTTGAGATCTACACTTTTATTGGGTGCCAACTTTAACCTAGTGTTTTTGTTTTTTTGATGAACCCAATTAATCCGGCAATCAAAACCCCTACACTTCCCGATCCAAAACATGAAAAAGAAAATCGTTTGTATAACCGCGAAAAATGAATATCATCATGCAACTTAATCGGGCTAGTTTTGACCAACTGTGTCGAGATTTTAATTTTCGCCATCTCCTGGTGCCTTATTTTTCTGTGCTGTATTTTGAAATATGATTATTTTGATTTGAGCACAATTGAACGTGATTGATTGATTGATTGATTGATTGAAGTTGGTTCATTGAAAAACGACGAAAAGCAGCTTGCTGTTACGATACTACGAGCGCGTGGTTCGAAAATTCCGACAACCACGCGCAGCATCAAAACAGACGCGCGTGATTACCGCATGACTGCAGCATGATCACGCAAGCTGCACGAACGGATGGGAATTCAATCAATGATGTTTGAAATCCTTTTGCCACTTGAACCCTGCCTCAATCAGGATACCTCCCGGAGTGAAAATTGAATGGTAAATATTTTTAATTCAAACCTAAAATAGAGATTGAATGACTTGGATTTCAAATACGAAGATCGGGGAGTTTTTTAGCACAACACCGTCGTAATCAACGAGGAGAGTTCGGATTCGAAGCAAATCAATTGTAATGATTGACAAAATTTGCACTAGCCAGATCTGGTATCACGTCCTCTACTTCTCAACAAACTTGATCTTTCTAGCAATCAGCGTAAACTTACCTCAACCAATTTTATTCAAATACTGACAAGCCAAACAGACCAAGTTTACGAATTCAAGCTCAATATCAAGAAAATTCACAAATCTGTGACGGATTTGGATTTTTATGAAGCTATAAACCCAAAATTTAAAAAATATAAAACCAAAAAAAGCTAAAATTTGTACAACCAAAATACGCTGAAGAGTTAAATTCTATTTTTCATATGCGATAAATTAATTCTCAGTAGTCAAAAGGTATTGGTACGTTAAATTTAGTTCAATTCACTTACCATAACGTTGGAAGAATCTTTTTTTTGGCAAGATCACCCTAAAAACATTAACGTTCTTGTAAGAGTCAAAATCAAAATTAACAGATTATACGTATCATCAAAAGATCAAGCCTATTTACCCATCAAAATAAAAATCTTCTTACCGACGCCCCCATGAGAACAAATACGCAGAATTCAAATTCATAAGGCTTCTTTTTAACCTCTTGCTCTGTATCTTCAAGGCTCTGTTTCTGCTCGACTTGGTATTTTTCAAAACTCTGAACTTTACATTCGGTATCTTGACGCAATATTCCCATATTTGTCCCTTTTTATAGGTAGGGAGTAATTCTAGTCAAAAAATATGATCGACAAAACACTTTTACAAAACTTTCAGGCCTCAAAGTACCGAAAATCAGTATATAGTGTATCCCGCAATCTACTCAATAACCAGTGACTTTATAGTCTTTATTTTGTAATGAGCTAGGATTAAGCGCGAAGAAAAAAGGCAGGTCGACGCGAAAACTTGATAGGATGCGAGTTCAGTAATTTTCCACTGGGCTACTGTAGAAACCGAGCGCTCAATTTTACGTAGTTATGATCAAATCGAAGAATCGAAAAACAAAAAATACCCTGGGACTTTGTTGTTTTTTTCTATGATAATTACATGACACACCGTAAGTCAGGCATGTCCAAACTCTTTAGAAGGAGGGTCAAATGAAAAACTTCACAAAGTTTCTGGCGGACCAACAATGAGTGTAGTAAAAGCTGGGTGAAGACAAAAAGAGGTCCACTGCCTAATTTAGGCCGTAAAAGTACGAAACCAGTAGCGTATCCTTTATTTTTGATAAATGAGCCCCCCTACCCTACCCATTGGCCTATCGACCAAAATGTACAACAAGAAAAATACCATGTTTTTAGCACTTCTGGAACTATCTTTTGCAATGGAATGGACACAAAAATAATTTAATGCATGTTTTGAAAGATTTTTTCAGGAGGGCTCATCAGTCAAAAATAAAGCTTATAAATCAATCAAAACTTTGAAAAATCGCCAAAAATGAGCAGTCAAATTTGATCTCTTGTTGAAAAATGCCGAACTATAGGTTTCATCAATGAAATACATAAGCTCAGGAATAGGGGGGGATTCAGTGTTAGTTAACCACCAATCACTTCTCTCAAATCTTGTTCCATTAGTCCCCCCCCACAATAATTTCTATAAAATATAAACGAAATAGATTACTCCATGTGAGTTTTATTGAACTACAGGATTCTATGATTTACCAGCTTGTAACTAAGAGAAGTGAAATTTTACCATTAGCCACCTTCCACATAGCCCGTTTATGCAATCAGTTTCAATCCCGATTTCGCACTACTGATTTCTAAGCCACGTTTCATAAGCTTTATCTAATAGGGCTAAAATTAAGTTATTTTTGCGAAAAAATACAAAATTTTCCCGAAACAGCCCCCCTTGCAAATTTCTGGCTACGCGCCTGTAGATAACAAAAAAAAGGTTTAGGAAGCCCATATACTGTAGTTTAGAAAGCCTAACAATAGTTTAGGAAGCCTACATAGTTTTGCAAGATATTGAGTTGTAAAAATAGGTGATTTGGAAGCGATTCTGCAGCGAAATTTCGATTGAAAAATAGGTGAAGGTTGGGCGAGGGTCGAATAGAATTTTATCGCGGGCAAGACTTTGGACACTCTTGCTGGAAATCAACTTGTGACGTCATATTGGTTCTGTCAAATTTCTTGGAGAATTACATTTTAACCTTCCATTTTGAATATTCTTGGAAGAATTCCGATTACATATTTAGTTCATTATACTGCGGCTGCACAACTATAACTTACTGGTTGATCGAAATAAAACACACAAGGAGCTCAAAAAGGAACAGATAGTGTTGTGTGGTTGTTTTTTGCTATAATCTTGTTGGGGTTGGGCAAACTGGCTTTAATTGTGTATTTTTTTGCCACTTGGTTAAAACAATGAATCAGTACAAGGTTCACGTGTTAGAAGCTAGAATTAAAGAATTGCATATGGTTAGTGAGGAGCAAGTGGATCGCGGGTTAATATTGCGACCATCCAAACCTACAGTAGTTTGAAGCTTAAATTAATACTCCTGGCTGGATGTTTGTGGGCAGAAGCTCGAATTAAGCTAACAAGATTTGACCTTGAACTTACAAATTCTCGAACCTACTACACCAGTACACTTGTAGACTGTGATGACAGTCTACAGTTTTTCCGTTTTTTCTAATCTTTCTCAGTTCGTGTAATCAATAGCGAAACCAGTGTAAACCTGATCTTGAACATGCTAAAACAACCTGAACGCTAAAACACTGAGCTAGAACGCTAAAATAACCCTGTAGTAAGCCTAGAGCTGATCTTGATAAATCTAACATCTGCATTCTGCAAGTGCAAGGGGCTATGCCTCAAAGCTAAGATATTTTTTCGGCTTCAGAAATATTAGGCAAACACTGCTACACCTTTAAGCTTATCTTTTAGTAAGTTAAATGCGTTTGACAAAGCCAAAGCATTTGAAAAACTAGGCTATTCATTGGTCATTTTTTACCTTTCGTTTTCTTGATTTGCTATCAATTTCGAATTTGCATTTTTTTGTTGATTAAGTTTGGATTAAACAATCATATACCTATTGCGTCACATTGAAGCACCAAATACCATAGGTGGGCAGAAGTCCGTTAATCGTTAATCTGTTAATAACGAAGCCAACGTTTTCATTAGCTCGTTAATCCGCTAAAAAGTTTTTTTCATATTAACGGACTAAATTAACTTCAGTTAAGTTTGATTAACTTCCGTTAAGGTTTTTATCGTTAATATCTTGAACCATTCATTCATCGTACCGGTACAAACTAGTTTGCACTGGTAACACTTGTTGCGCACTAGCACGAGTTTCGTAGAAGGAAGAGAAGAAAGGAGCTCTTTTTTGTGGTAAATAATAAAACTGCAGCCTCATAGGTCTATTAATTATCGCTGTTCATAATATCCAAAGATTTTACGATCGCAGCTTCGTCAGTGCATTTGAACTTACTTTTATCTTGAAGTTAGATTAGACTGTAAAATATAACTTCCAAAATATTTTCTTACAATCAGCTCAACAGCGTCAATACGTGTTCTAGAAGCGAGTGAATAAAAAGAAATGTAAATTACACGCAAAATGTTAACGGATTAACGGACTTTATTAACTTCCGTTAATTAAAGCTGAAAATAACGGATTAACGTTAACGGAGGTGTGAAGTTCGTTAACGGACTAGTGGTTAATGAAGCTAACGTTTTGCATTAACTTGCCCACCTATGCCAAATACTGTAGCAGCTTTCTAATAAGAAACGAAAAGACTGGCAAGACTCGTCGGCAGTAAAGCTCTGAGGTTGAATAAAAGAGAAGGCAAAAAAGGCATAGGTAAGCATTGAATTCAATTTTATTTTCACCTGACTTTTACTGATCAAAAATCAAACCTTACATTATACTCGCTGTATTACACCGAAGCGTGTAACGAGTTTGCGGGACCTATTTCCGCGTCATTGCGTCTGGGCGACACGGCTCCGACCTTTTGAAGAAATGCTGCAGCGGTGGAGAGCCGTTAGCAACACTGTATCTGATTTGACCGGCCAGAGGTTTGAACCTCGAACCTCACTCTCCAAAGACAAACGCGTTACCGCTCGAACAAAGACATTTAGATACTCTAAAATTTTCATCGCAAAATGTGTAGTTGCGAAAATCTGTCACGTTGACCGAAAATTGCTGCATTTTTTGCAAGAAAATAGAAAGTAAACGATTTCATATCGTACGAGCATTGCCAAAAAGTAAAAGTATACGTAAACGAAAGTAAACGATTTTAACTCGTAAAGTGCATTGCACACAACGTGAGGTCCGCATATTTGGTTTCAGCAAACAAAATTAAAAGTAACTATGTTGCTTGCAATTTCAATACAATTGAATTTTGTAGCTATATAGTAAAGAAGTTCGATCCATTTTTAAAAAAGCAACTATATTAACTGAAAGAGATATCGCTCGAGATCGATTTTTTAAAGAAGTAAGAACTACTTGCGGTAATAAAAAGGTGCCCTAACCTTGTTCCGTTGTTTCCTTATCTGCCAAAATGTATTGAATCCGTTTGACTCAGTACCATTTGCAACCCTGCGATTTGAAATCTAGTTGCATCAGAAAAAGGATGACTTTGCAAAACTTCTTGCAGAATAAGCATTGCGATGTTTGATCATCAAATTTGTGACATCAGAAAAGGATGACTTTGCAAAACTTTGATCTCATCGAACATTGGCGTTGCTTTTTCTGCAAGAAATTTTGCAAAGTCATCCTTTTCTGATGTCATGAAATTTTGAAACGCAAAGTTGCAAATAAAACGGAGTCAAACGGATTAAATCTATTTTCGCAGATGAGGATAGTAGTGCAAAAAGATTCGGGAAACCTTTTTACGTATTACCTAAAGCAGTTCTCATTTTTCAAATAAAACCGATCTCGAGCAGTAACTCTTTAAATAAGCAGCAATAGCTAATACTAACAAAGCAACTTCAAAAATGCAACTAACTTAAATAAGCTGCAATTGCTATTGCTGCAAACAAAGTAACTAGTTACTTTCCTCCACCTCTGGATATACAGTACTTGCTTACAGAACTCGGAACAACAAAAACAACAAATTTCGAACGAGTACAGATATTATCATTTTGTAATACATCACACAGGGGCGCTAAACCCCGAGGGGGACGCGTCCCCTCCTACTCCTAGGGCAGGAAGGGACACCAATGCTTTTGTCCCACCAATTTTTACTTGGAAAAAGTTTCTTTTAGAAGTAACTATACAGTTTTTTTTCAGCTCTATTTTCACTGGAAGTAATTGGTTTTAGACCGAAGAGTTTGCAGGGATAATCTAAAGGGGGAAAGATGTAGAATCCAGCTTCCAAGAATTGTGTTTATTTTTTGTACTAATATTTCGCTAGCATTTTCGGAAATAAGACTACATTGATCATACCGGCAACACCTTGGAGCAGTGGCGCAACCAGGGGGGTATGGGGCTAAACCCCCTACCCCCCTTAGTTTTAGTAGTCTTTTTTAAATTTTACCTAACAATGCAAGAGTTTAGATTGTTTGGACTTGACCAGAATGTAAAGGGGGGCTAAAGGGGCTGGACAAATTAATCCATTCAGTGGCTTCCAAATCATAGCAATTTACTGTAGTTTCTTCAAATGGCTCTAAAAACGTGGTAAATGTCATCCAAATGGCATTAAAATCGACTTCTTAAATTTTACCCCAAGATCCCCGTTCTGCGATACGCTTGAGTTGCACTTGTTCGCTCGACTCGCTATGTAACTGAAGCATTTTTCTAACAAAAAAGTTTCAACTTTTGCTTTAAGCCCCTCCCACCAGTAGCAAAATCCTAGTTACGCGCCTGCCTTGAAGCTAAAGCTACGCAGGGAGCGATGTACGGTACGGAACAAACTAAGATGCATATAACAGATATGAATGAATGGTTTTGCATTATGTTGGAGAGTAAATCTTACCATAGTTCAATACATTATTGTTCCATAATTAACCTTGTAATTTATTTAGAGAATTTAACCCAAATATGCAAGCTTTTGAATCTAGTTTGGCTTGACCAGTAATTTGGAGCGAGGCTGAATCAAAGAGATTGAGCGATTAAATTTCTTCACATGGCATCCAAATCTTAACAATTTAATTGTTTCATATGGGTCTAAAATGTACTAAATGTCATCCAAATGGCATTAAAATTATAGTTTTACCAAAAAAAATTGCAAAAATTGCCCAGCGGTTGGATCTTCGCCTCCAAACTCCCTTGGCCTACGGAGGCTGGGAGCTCTCCCCCTCCCCTCCCTCCCAGACTCTCTTTTGTGATACGTTTAAGATGCATCAGTTTGCTCAACACGACGTACGCTGAATACATTTTTCGACTCAGATGAAATCGAGTTTGAGATTCAAGTCTCCCCTCAGCAAATTCGCGGTTGCCTCCTTACCTACAGCTACAGCATATTAGCTGGTATGAGATACCAAAAAACAAAAAATACTATTTCAATACTAATTTTGATGGTTGCAGGTTGGAGACCGTCCCCTCAAGTTTTTGATAGCTTTGCGCCACTGACATCATATACAGTAACGTAATTGCATGTAGGGTATAGTTATAGTGGACTGGATACAGCAGAAAAGCACTGTTAATTTATCGAGACAAAAGTAACTTAATAATTTTCGCGAAAAAAATTACTAACTAAACAAACGCAACTTCGAAAGAGGACAATCATTTCAAATTTTTCCTGTGCCTATATGAAAATTTTTTTAATTTTAGAATACGCTATAAAAATTTATGTAAAATGTGAAAAAAGGTTCTGCAAGATACTATCCCTGACATTACTTCGAAATTAAGCTGGTGGCTTTATTGTAATTCATGAAATGTAAAGGCAAAAATTAATTTTTTCACCAGCATTTGTTTTTTTGGGGTGACGTAGTGTTTTTGGGGTGACGTTTTTTGGGGAAACGTTGTTATGCAACAACCACCCAAACCACAGTAAACAGCTAAGTTAGGTTGCATAACATTAATCGTTCCAGTCACACCACGGGAGCAATCTGAATTTTATTGAGCTACCTTTTTCGTTCAAATTACGTTTGGGGTTGAGGGGATTAAATATACCCCAATGGATCCCCAAAACCCAATTTGAACAAAAAAGGGGGTTTTGCCAAAATTCGGATTGGTCACGTGATATGACTTGAACGATTAATATTGTTCAGTCTATCTCTTTCCGAAGAACTTACGTATCACTAAAAAGCTACTTTGACTTACCGAAGCTCCCAATACAATGAAGACATGAGCGTCTCCTTCCAGCTTTACACTGAGATCTTGTTTGAACTGCTCCATTAGGTCTACCACTCTTTTCTCGGCACCAGTTACTATGTTCATGTTGCGTGCTGCCTTTTGCGCTTTTGTTATCGTAATTTCCTGTGACGTCACAACGAAAGGTATTAAGCAAATAATGCTACACGATCTACAAACGCAAAAAGACCGATCAATACAACACACCTAAAACAAAGCAAAGGAGAGAATTGATGACCTTCAAAATACTCTTTCGCGTTCTTTCGTTAATTGTCAGTTGTCACATCCTTCAGTTAAAAATATTCATTGCTACAAAAAAGCCAAAGTTTAGTACTTTGGTGTAATTGGCAAAACTCGACTTTTTTAGCGCTTTGGCTAGAACCTTTCTCCTATTTGAGCCGGTCAACAATAAGAAATTGCTGATTCACGCAACAAAAGAAAGTATTTAGACAAGCCTGCTATTCAAACAAAAGTGACGCGCGGCAGCTACGATGATCATTGATCAATCTCAAGTCCCACGACTTGCTATGATCAATATCAAATCTTAGATTTTTTAGGAAGCAATAATTTTCAATAAATTTCGAAAAACTTTCTTTTAAAGGCTTTAGTTTAACTTCAAGATAAAACAAAATGTTGCGTAAGGATAAGACGCTTTACGATGATTATGCTTGGCGGCTTCGAACAAGCAGCAAATTCAGTGGACAACAATTCGAAGAAATCCACGGGAACTGGAAACACCTGGGCATGAGCGGATTCTTACAAACGCAAAGTAGTTACCGCAATGAAAACTGTGCTGATCGTCTTAAAGTTAGCGTCTGACGCTCTCCAGTGACAGGAGGTAATAAAATGTACCACAACCAGAGGCGTCGCTGAGAATGGTGGCACCCGGGGCGGGATTTCGTGGTGGCACCCTTTATCGGCCAAAAAATAGGTGAAGACCAAAAAAAAAAGGTCTTCGCGGCAAAACGAGTTGCTTTTCAGTCCGAAAGTATGTGATGACCAAAAAAAAAAGATCTTTGCCTACCAATCAGTGGGTTTTCGGTCTCAAACGAAAAAAAAAAAACAAATGGTGTCACCCCAAAATGCTGACACCCGGGGCGGGCCGCCCCCCTAGTAACGCCACTGACCACAACAACAACAGCAAAAGCTTCTGCAATTTGAATATTCGCAATTGAGCGACTTTAGTAAAATGCGAACTTACTCAGCAAGCGACAGGTTGACTTAAAGATCGGAGATCCCTGCCTTATCTCCTGCGGTCAAGGTAACTAGGAAAGAGAAAACGAGTTTTCTTGTCTCGAGAAATAAAGCGACGGAGGGCTATTCTTTGTTTAGACAATTGGAGTTGACCGTTTACCAACCTTGCGGTTGACTTTTGACTTCTCCCATGTAAATTTGCTGCTTGTTTAAAGTCAACCAGGTAGAGACAATCATCACAAAGCGAGTAATGAAAGGACGCAACAACGTGACCTAAATGAGGATTGACCCCAAGTTAAGTTATTTCTCTCATTTATTTAACATAAAGAATAAAAACATGATCTCCTAAAGTCTGATCTATGCCATACTTTGATAAGAGGTACCAGTCTACATAGGCATTAGGCAATTAGGCATCATTAAGGCGCAAGGTAGGATTAACCATTAACACCCACCATCAATATTTGAATTTTTTTAATATTCTTTTAAAAATATAAGAGAGACAGAAATTTCAAAGCTAACAAAAACACTCTGAAAACATTTAGTTTTACAGGCTCTAGTACCGGTAGAAACAGAAACGAATGAAAAATACGAGCCAACAGCCTAGCGATTAAACCTCCCATTTCTTACCGCTGCGTCGTCTTTTTGAATTTTTCCACCGATTACGGCCTTCTAGCGCTGTATAACGGAAGCAGTCAGATTGCGCATAGCGTAAATGCAGCCGCCAGCTTGCCAACTGGCTCTTACATTTTGTTACGTTTCAAAAGTCCATTTCATAATACTTCCATCAATACCAATCAGAAAAATACTTTTCATTTATTCGATTGTTTTTTTTGGTTTAAATTTGTTTTGTTACATCATAAGGTCTTATACGAGAAAACAGGGTGGTTAACAAAAGTTCCGGCCCTGGGACAAAATGAAGAAGTAAACAAGGATGGTAGTACGGTACGGTCAGAATTTGCGTACTACGTACCTCTCACCTTGAACCGTACCGTACCAGCGTACCGTACTTCAGTTTAATTTTTAAGAGCGTACCGTACCAACGTACCGGACTTCTTAGCAAAAATTGAAGCGTACCGTACTTACGTACCGTACCGTACTGCCATTCTTGCTTTCAACTACTCGTAACTTTAACTGACTGTAAAATCACTAGTCTATAAATTATGACTTTAAAATCACTAATTGCTTATGATTGGTTTTCATCATTTTTATGTGAACGGACAATGTCAGTAAAGGTTAATGATTCATATTTCGAAGTGCATGTGCTTAAATCGGGGGTGGCTCAAGGCTCAGTTCTTGGGCCGGTGTTATTTAATGTTTATATTCGCTCGTTTTACAAATTTATTCAACGCGAAGGTTTTGAAATTAAAGGCTTTGCAGATGACCACCAAATATACGCATCATTTGCACTTACTTACCAATATCAGTTTTTGGTAACCAAACTTAACTGTATTTTTGCAAGTGTTGATTTATGGATGTCTAAATTTTTTCTCAAGGTGAATCCACTAAAAAGCCAAATTATTGTATTTTGTAATGATGCTCTTAAGCGACAGCTAAATATCAGTGGCTTTTTCTTAAGAAATTCCTGTATACGTTTTTGTGATACTGTGAGAAATTTAGGTTTTACGCTTGATTCTCATTTAACATTAGAACAACAAATTAAAGAATGTGTTTCGTCTGTATTCGCATCTATCAGAAGTATTGCACGTATTAAACATCTTCTTACAAGAAATGAGGTAACCATCTTAGTATCCTCTCTTATTCTTTCAAAGCTTGACTATCGCAATTCTTTGTTCTATGATATTAGTTGCTCTCTTACAAAACAATTGCAATGTGCACAAAATTGCGCAGCGAGACTGATTTACAACAAGAGAAAATACGACCATGTCACTGAGTTACTGATTGAACTACACTGGCTTCCGATAAAGTATAGAATTTTGTATAAAATATATTTGCTGACGTATAAATGCATTTACCCAACTTGATTTGCAAAACTTGAAGAATTAAAATCTTTACTTTCACTTGATTCCAAGTCCACTCGTTTTATTCGTCTTAAAGTGCAACGCAACAACTTTAGAATAAGTGATCGTGCATTTTCAATTTATGCTCCTAAACTTTGGAATCAATTACCAACTGCTCTGAAAAATGAGTTAAATATTTCAAGATTCAAAGGTGACTTACAAAACTTATTTCGTGAAGCATTCAATCTATAGGTATAAGTTTGTACTGATTCTCTCCTTAATCAATTGCAAGCTTGCAACACACTCGAATTTGTTATTTTTTGATTTGGGTTTTGTTATTTTCGTTTTCTGTAATAACTGTACGCATTTACTTCTCTTGCTTGTTCTGTGTTTCTATGCTGCATGAATTATGTATTGTCGTGTATATAACTTATGAGACGACTTCAGAGCGAAAGACCTGCTTTCACCAGGTCTAGTTGAAGTCGATAAACCTGCATTATTATTATTATTATTATTGTATCAACGATCTCATTTCACACATTTAGCGTCGGCTTCAGCTGTCTTTTACCCCTGCATACAAAAAATCCGGTGCAACGTGCGAAAAGTTTGGGATTTTTAATTCAAACAGCGTACCAACGTACCGTACCCGTACCATCACAAAAAAAACGTACCTTACCAACTTACCGTACCCGTAGTATTACAAAAAAGGCGTACCGTACTTCTTAGCAAAAATCGAGGCGTACCGTACCGTACTGCCATCCTTGGAAGTAAACTATTTTGATGACCAAAAAACATTATTTCAACCCCGAACTCATCGCAAAGACCAAAAAAAGTCTTTGCCCAAAGAGGCCATTTTCCGCAGACTTTAAGTGACGACCAAAAAAAGAACATCGCCCCTGTTTAGCCCGACGTTTTGCTTAAACCACATCACAACACCATCTCGAGTCCCTTGTCTCGGATCAAGATTTAACCCGTGGAGCCCCAAAATACAGGTTAGCGGGCCCAATAAAAATTCCGGGCCTGAGTACTTCATACCCCTATTCCAAAACTCCCTCCCAACGGCCCTGCCAGATAAAGTTTCAAAGCTATCCTTGAGCAAATTGTCTTGTTTTTTTTTGGCAGTGAATTTGATACGTAGTCCCCTCATATGACGCATCCTTCAGCCTTCCAACTTACGCTATTTCCTCGATGATAAACATAAACATGATGTTGCTTAAGACTATATCGTACTAACCTCATTATACATGCAATGAGTACTGATTAATAAGGTTACTTCGGTCGTATCATGTAATTGAGCGGCAGGTGCGATAACCTATGCATTAAAATTTAAAAGCCCCATGTTTGAAATCCAAATGGTTTTGGAGTTTATTGTTTAGTGCCTTTAAATTAGAAAAACTTTGTTTTTGCCTGTCCTTTTCCTCAAAAATACCAAGGGCACAGAGCTGTCTCGACTATATGATAGTGTCCTGCCTTGCAAAATCAAAACCATAAATTTGTTTTAGCTGTTTAGCAGTTCTACGTCATTGGTGCCATGTCGATTGTCATCGGCAATTGTCATTGAGAGGTTTGAATGATCAACAAAAATTTTTTGGCAATATTTATCGTTTTAAAACGAACATCAGCTATATACATTACAGTAATGTTAAATCAAGTCAACGAAACGCTACGAGCTACGGCTAACCCTTTAACTTTGAAAGTATTACGTTTGTAAGAACCGTAAGTTATTTCAATGCTCTCCTTCAAAGCAGCAAGCTCCGAGTCACTGAGCTTGTCTGAACATACAGTAACTAAACTTCGTCGTCAAATCTACTTTTTTTAATCTTAAATACTTCTGGACTCCAGTTGTGCTAACTGTGAAATTTCAATCAAGAAGCTGTATTAGCTATCGGCTTTGTTTATCGTCTAGGCGGAAGCACGTACTAAGCGGTGGTAAAAACTTTTTAAAGTAGCCGAATACTGTAAATGCCGCAACGGCGGCTGGCAACTGCGCTTAGTCACGTCAATTTAATATTCGCTGACTTGAAAAAATAACTGAAAATTTTGAACAAACAGCCACGAGTTGTGCTAAAAGCTCAAGTTCGAGAAGTTCTAAATCTAAATCGATCAAGCGTTTCTTCTTTCAATTCGATTAAAGCGTCGCTGCCTGTCTTGAACAGAATGCTAAGATTATATCTTAGAGGTGACGCACAGTGACGTAGTTGATGCATTTATGACGCGTCGGTTTCTTAGCCATGAAGACAATCACTACAGTTGCTGCTTTCACCTATCAGTGTACTGCACGCAGGGTCTACGATAGAAGGGTTCAGGGGGTACATCGTACCCTGGTTTAAGGAGGCCCGGGAGAACCTCTAAGTTAACCCGCACTCAAGTAGTAGCATCGGCAGTACACCTTGTTCGGTGTTTAGTCCGAATCTTGGTGAAAACTATTTTTTTGGTCTTCGCTTAACTTCAGGCAAAAATCTGGTCGGATTTCCAGTGAGGACCTTTTTTTGGTCCTCACGTAATTTCCAGCTGAGGCCTTAACAAAAGGGGCCGTGTATCAGTTTTCGTCCCCCTGAAAAAATTTCTCTTTGAGGCCCTGACTGCACCCAAGCGCGGAACCAAGATTTTGCTAAGGGAGGGGGCTTGAATCTAAATTTGATTTTTTTGTCCGAAAAACGTTTAAATTAGGCGGCATGTTGACAAACTGGTGCAACTCAAGCACAACATAGTTGGAGGTCTGAGGACGGAACCTCCGCCGCTGGGCGATTTTTATGACATTTCGGAAAAAAGTACCCATTTTAACGCCATTTGAATCACATTTCGCACGTTTGAAGAGCCATTTAAAAGAAATAAAGCGCAAAGATTTGAAAGCTAGTTGAAAGAATTGAATAGGCCAGCCTCCCATTACTTGCAGGTTAAGTCCAAACACACGTTTAAACGCTTATATTGTAGGGTGAATTTTCTAAGTGACTTGGCTAAGTGGGGGGGGCCTAAAACCCCTAACCCCCTCTAATTGCTCCTCTGACTGTACGTATCCATGGGTGCCGTTAGAGAAATATTTTCCTATAAATCGAACGTTATTCTTTTTGATAATAGAAATTTCGAATATGTTAAACAATTTAAAAAATAGCTAAAAAATAGTTGATCATTTGCGAAATATATTTTTACAAATGGCACCCCAGTTACCCAATCAATATTCGTAAAAATACAGCAATTATATGGATTTGTAAGTATCACCCGTTCTAAGTGTTTGCTTTTGTCTCATGTAATTGTAATTGCATTTTATTCACCAAGTTACCTTGGTCAGGAGACAGCGAAGAGGTCTTTCGGTCTTCGAGTCAAGTTGTCACCTGCCCACCTGTCCACCACACACGGTGGAGGCTTCACGCTGTTTATTTAATTGCTGAACGTCATGCAGAGAAGCTGTGAATCTCAATTTTTAAAATTTTTAGTTTCACCAGATTGGGAATCGACTCGAGTCTACCGTTTCAGTAGCAAACGCTAAATAAAATCAAAAAGAAATAAAAATAGAAATCAAGAGCCGAAAAATACGTAGCGGTGCATGGCACGTTGAGGGAGTATGTATCCCGTTTTCCACAATGGCGCAATTAAAAGGGGAGGGATCAGGGAACTTAACCCCTAGCCAAGTCACTTAGAAACTTCGAACCAAAAATGAAAGCGTTTAAACGTGTTTTGAGCTTGAAGCCACCAAGTAAAGTGCATGTTAAAAGTCTTGAAAATGTTTCAATTTGATCTAAATGGAGTTTAAATGGGAAGTTTTTCTAAAAGTTACAAAAATAAAATGGTCTGGTTCTTTGCTCCCAGTCTAGTCTCCCGGCTCTAATTCGACTGAGTTGTACCACTTTTCTCAACGCGCAGCACTTTTGAAACATTTTTCGAACAGAAAAACTTTAACTGAAGTTCATGACTCCAACCCCCCCTTAGCAAAATCGTGGTTGCGCGCCAGGCCTGCTATGCTGCTGCTAAAACGAATACTATGTGTAAGCGGTACGGTTGGTGGAGCGTCAAGTTAGAATTGTTGGCTCCGACTTCAATTCTCCAAGCGTCGCATTCCGTATTTTCGTTGAAAACAGCAGAACTGCACATTTCTCATTAAAGCTATGGAAGCAGTTTAATGTAATCTCTCAAAAACGGAGCAGTAAAAATCTCAGCTTTGATTTTCGAACTTTTTTAGTCTTAATTCCAACCATAATTTTTAATCTTTATGAGTACCCCTTTAATCAAGCGATTTTTATGTCAAACGTATTTTGAAGAAATAGAATAAGAGCTTATGATCAAATTTTTACCATTTTTGCTAAATTTTTGTGATTTTACCTTAGATGACGGGCCAGAAAGGTAAAGATATTTTATGCTAAACGTCATTTTTGTGAGGTCACGAGGGGAAACATAATATTTTGTTTCAAAAAAAATAGTTATTTTGTAGCTTTCCAGCAAGGACCTCTTATAGCAAACTCCCGACAAGTTAAATTTGATCAGCTATGCTCTCCTTTATCTTTGTATGTTTCCATTTGGAGCGTGTCGATCGATAAAAAACAAATTAATGTGCCAAGCTCCACACTACGTTTAAGAATTAACAAACTAAAAAGTTTCAGATCGATGGAACAACTTGTTTATAAATTCAAGAGCTTTTTAAGCTACAGTATACGACTACTTCAGTACCCTAAGCTGTAGCAAAATTCATTTAGTACCTTGAAGCAGTAATTTTCCTTTAGCTTCCACTAGCAGCTTTCATCACTTGTAACTTCAGCAAGTGATTTGAATTAAAGTTATACATAACAGACTGAGATTATACAAACAGATCAGTGTCTAGCTTAGTTAGAGTCCCAACGGTGGCGAGCAGTTGGCAACTCTGTCCGATTTGACGGACCGGAGATTTAAATCTCAGACCTCCTTCTCCAGAAGCCAACGTGTTACTTCTCAACTAACGCAGTTTTTGCTTTTCTAATTGTGTCAAGTTTATCGTTAATGATTCAGTGGCTAGGGATGGGGATCAGGACACCAAACAAAAAATTGGCGTTTCGTATTTCTCGAGTATCGATTAGTATAAGTGTTTTATTGGGTCTAGATCTCGACAAGTTGACAACCTTTCAAATCAGCTAAAGACCTCCCGAAAAACAAAAACTATTGGTTTTTAATCGTGTAATTTGAGGCTGGTTTTGGAATTTTGGCTCTTGACCCTTTTTTGGATTTTGTAGGACCTTAGCCATTTTGGGACTGACCCCTTGTATCAAAGATACTAAGTTATAAAATTTATAGTTCAGTCAATCAACCCTGAGATTTTCAAATTGTTATTGAGGCTGGCGCTATATTTTCAGCTTTAATCATGAACTCGTAGCAAATAAGCTCCACCGTAACTTATAGTTTTTCGTTATTTTTTGTTTTATTTTATTTTAACAATGAACGCCATTCTTTCCGCTTCACAAATGCATATGGGAGACAGCAGAAGCCGTAGAGGGAGAAATTCCAGAATATGCCACCACAGATGCGAATTAACTTGTTCCGGTAGTTCGAGTGAACCAATTAGACATCGAAGATTATCGTTGCGAAATACCCAAGCTGCAGGTATACATTTGTTATAGCGAGTGACGTCCCACCTTAAAAGTGTTTTTATCAGGACTGCAAACTCGAACTTGCATTCGAAAAAACTTAATCGTTTTGCCGAACTCGAAAAAATAATTTTTCTGAACTCGAATAAAGCTGATCGAATTCGAGTTCATTAAAAAGAAAAAATTGTTCGAACGAAATATTTTTTGTTGTTTATAGCCTACAGGGTAAATCAAAATAGTTTATTTGTTTATGCCGCGACGACCTAGAAAAACAACATGCATACAAAAAGAGAGCGATTACTGTGTACTTATTGTTTTTGTCAGCCTGAACTCGAAAAACTTGACATTTTTGCCTAACTTAAACTCAAAAAAAATTCGGGAACTCGAACTTGAGCTCGGACTTACTCGAAAAAAATCGAATGAGTTCTTAAACCTGGTTTTTATTGTACCCACCAGCAAGATGCTTTTCAGACGTTAAAAGAACCGCAATCATAATTAGTCCATCATATGACATACGCCATAGTGCAACATATTGACAAATAAGTAGTTTGAAGTTCAGAACTTCAACACATTTTCGAGCTCTGAAAATTTTGAATCAAAAGGAAGATAACACTTTTGAACAAAAAAGGATCCTATTTTAAGCCAATACTATGTAGTTTCAATCCCAATTAACACTCTCGCATTCATTAATTCGAGAGCTTAATGAGTCGTCATTTTTAAACGTCTAGACTGTAGAGAGTCTATCTTACCTTTGAATCGAGAGTTTCTTTTGTTTTTTTTTAATAAACCGAGACTTTTTTTGAGATTCCGGCTGCACTTGGAGAATATGTACTGTATGTTTTCGCTCTTTTGACAGGCTAATGATACCCCCAGCATACTCCTTTTCAGGTACTACAAGAAGGGGGTTCCGGCGGTACATTGTACCCGGAAGATTCTAATATTTTAGGCGTAATATGTTCTGCAAAACTTCATAAGGTAGTGGAATTTTTTTGGTCTAAGTTACACCCAATTTAAGGCCAAAAACCAGTCCAAGTCCTGGCGAAGACCTATAATTTTTGGCATCCACATTATTTCAGGCCAAAAGCTAGACCTAATTCCGGCGAGTCAAAGAGTTTTTTTTTATTTTTGTGGTCTTCACCTACGTTCCCGCAGTACACAAACGTCAAAAACAGTCACAATTTAAGCCCAGACCAAGACTGCGTTGAAAACCCTGAAAAAATTTCTCTCTGAGACCCTGCTCCTTCTCGCATAAGTTTGCATTAACATTAATGTCGGTTTTAGAGCCTTGTTCCCCACCTGCCAGAGATCATAATTGGAAACATGCAACACTAATTACACAAGTTTACGAGCCCACCACATACGTCATCAAACACGATTGCGTGTGGAAAAAAAGAAGGCATGATATTGGTAGGTGATTTTACAATTTCGAAGAGATTTGTAGTTGTTAATCCAACCTCAGTTTCCATAGTTTCAAACACTGGCTTATGCTAGTAGCAACAGGGGAATGTTTAAAAAAAAGAACACCACAATCTAATGCAATCACTCGACCGTAACACATACATTATCTGGATCCTCGCAAAATGTTGGTGCCTTTCTCAACGAATAATCGAGTATCCCAGCTAACTATCACTTAAGCACTGCAATACTATGGCGGTCCAACACAATAACTATGATTTTGTACCTTAGCTGTGTAATTCGTGATTGGTTACGGGGCCTTACTCTGCAAAACGCAGTTCATAAAGTGGTGACAGATTAGGATTTAAATAAGTTACATTCGTCAAAATCAAATATTTCATTATACTCGCTGTACTACGACGACGCGTGAACGAGTTTTTCAGTTTGTGGAGCCCATATCATCGTTATTGCGCTAGGGGAACACAGCTGCTATCAAAGAAATACCGTAGTGATTCGTTGGCCTATTGTGTCCAAATTGACCGACCTGAGATTTGAACCTCAGACCTTCCGCTCCAAAGACAAACACGTTACCGTTAGACCAACTTTTTCGGTGCTATCATTTTAGATTATCTTGCTACGTTCGACACAGAATTGGTGAAAAGTTCAAGTGCTCCAAACATTCAAACCTTCCAAGATGGTGGAAAAAGAAAGCAAGAAATCTTCTATGAAAGTCAACACATTTGCGGAAACCCTTACTTTGAAAAGGGAAATAACTTTCTTGAGACTGATATGTTTATCAAATGTGACAACGGGTTTCTCGGGCTGTACCAATATGTTTTCAAGGAAACAAGAGTTTAATCAAAGCTGCCAATTGGTGTTACAGAGAAGCAACGTTTGACGAAGTATTGATTCAAAAAAATCGGAGGCATTGACAAGAAAATTTGCGGATGTTCAAACTTTAAACGTTCAATTCTTATTGTAGTAGCTTCGAAAAAATTATTTCCTAAGCGACATGGAAATGTATTATTAACAAACTTGAATGCCTGGTGAGCAAGAATGTCTACAATACAGATAATTCTATGCTTGCCCTTGCCGATTATATTCACCAAATAACATAGATCGAGGAAAAATAGCTCTTCGGAGGACAACATAGATTTCTTACCATTATCATATACAGTACTGTACTGCAATTTTGAAATGATTTTCTGTTTTATTTATTGTAAACTGCTGGTGAACTTTATACACTTAGAGTGTAAAATTAAAACCGTTGGTAAACACAACGTATAATATACCAATAGTTATTTGTTCTTGTTAGTATGATGAATATCATGGATCTTCAAGAAAGTTCAGAATTCACCAACACAGATCAGTAAAACGGTTTCAAAATCAAGCAAAATAGCAGTTTGGAATACACTTACTTAGATAAAAAGAGATCCAGACTCTAGAATTAAGTCAATATACGGTATCTATTTCAGTTTGTTCTTTAAAGTGGTTGAATCGAGGTTCAATATTATCAATGACCAAAGCCATGGAATTACTTTTGCAGTGAACATGCAAGTACATAAAAGTAATAAAAACAAAACGTATATGTGGTACAAATTCAATAGCAGTAGAAAAAGCTATTTCTGGTGTATTAGTTATTAGAGCCATAAGGCAGAAGTTTGGTTCGGTATTGAGTAAATTGCAGTTACAAGTCTTATTCAAGTGTCAAAATACAACAAAATTTTAAAATAAAAAGGGGACAGTAACGTAGTTTCTGCTTAATCAGTTTGATTCAACTGGAATGATGCGTTTGTCGAATAAATGAGACGCGTGCTGACTGACCAAGACGCTTTTGTTGCTGTTTTTCAACCCGAGCAACCTCTACATCCACAATGTACGCACTCGACAGCTTTTCCAGCCTCTAGTTTAGATTTGGGCACGCGGCAAATACAGTTTGTTCCAAAATTAGTGTCTCTGGCTTGAATGCATCTCAGACAGCATAAATTTTCATAACCTTGCTTCTTCCATTTTGCTATCAGGTTCTTGTCGGCAATATTTTCCCTTAAACAGTATTCGTACAGCTCTCTACTGATTGCTTTTCGCCGGTAAAAGAGATCGTATATATACCTCGATTTTTGATGGTGGATTTTGAAAATCGGCCACAGACTTTCAACTTTTCTCATTCCCTCGTGCGATTCTGATTCGGCTTCTCTCATCTTTTGATCGAGCTCGTCCAGCGTAGGCTCAATTAATTCCCAACCTTCCGGAGGTCTTTTTCGACTTCTACGGACTCGAGGCATATTTACACACTAAACAGCCTATCAAATTAACTCTTAAAACCTAAAAAATACAAATTATGCATGTTAAATACGAGATAAATCATTACGAAAACACAAAAATGATGGACATTAGGCATTTCGACTTCTAGGTTGATGTAACTAATATTAAGATGTAAATTTTTGAATAGACACCAATTATAATCTCAAAAATGAAACAAGACTACATTACCAAAAAATCGAAGCTCGATTTTTTCAAAATACCCGTAGTTTAATCAAATTTCGAGCTGAGCACAGTAACTTTAAATTCGTTATTCAATTTCATAGCAAGGGTAAAAACGAGCAAAAATGCGGTTTCTTAAATATGCTTTACAGTAATAATAAACACAGAATAGAGAATCTGGTGGCCGAGAGAGCAAAGACGTCGTTTTTACAAAGTCTCTAATCGCATAATCATGGGGCAAACCGCAACTTGTTCACATTGCTACATACTTCGATAACGCATTTTGCGAAAATTAAAAAAATAGTCAACTCCTAGGTGGGTTCCTGATGCGGATTAATGAAAGGATATTCCATTACAAAAATATGTGTATTATTAAGAAATAAATATATATGTTACCTAACTGCCCATCACTTTAAATAATCACAGCAGCACATTACAAAATAAGTACCGTATACTAAACACTATTAGAAAAATGGTACATAAAGCAAAAGTATAAAAATTTCACAAATAAATAATACAGTATCAAGATGCAGACACAGAGCTGCAACCACAGCAGCAGTCGTTGATCAACTGACATTAAAATGATCAATCCAACTTTACTTTATTGCAAGGAAATTTAGTCACACACACATATTCTTCTAAATGCATTTTGGCCTTGATGCATGACATAGCATTTTGTTACTTTGTAAAAAACAAAACTAATACAATTATCGCTGAAAACATCACCATGACATAAAAGTGGATAAGATTGTTTTAGTGATAAATTGATAATGCATTGATTAATTCAAAATAAAGAGCAAAATAATTACATAGTTTCTTGCTACAACCAGTAAGCAATGACAAGTAGCAATTATAATGTTATGCAACAAATATAAAACCCTCCAGCAATAAATGTATCAATATTTCACTCCACTTAAATTAACTTTTCTTTTATCGATTTGGTGTTTTTCCAAATTTTAGTGCCACAACATTTTAAACCAATGAACAAACATGGATTAACTTACCTGCAAGCAATAAATTACACGTGGCTAAGTGGCAAATAGCCATAAATAAACAGTAATTCAGGGATAACCTCTCTAAATCTATTATTACAATTTAGAGCAAACAAGCAACTTGATGAGACAAAAAATAAATCAGTTTTATGCTTTCAGTGTGGTTGAAAAGTGCTCAATTTAATAGTTGGAGTCAGAGTAGCATGAAATATTTTAGCACACTACAGACAAAAACATTAAAATTTCTGCAGTCTGTTTCACTTTTAATGGGATCTTCAGGGGTTAGCTAACTTATGAAGATCCTGTAAAGGGTAAAACAGAGTATAGGGTTTTCATACATGGTGTGCTAAATATTTAGGACTAAAGTAATAGAACTGATAACCTGCAGATTATATTCTTTGTACCTCACTTGAGAAAAAAATTTTTTTGATAATAATTTTACCACATTAACTGCGATGACATCAGTATTCCAATATGATTTTGTATATGTCTTTCAACACAAATAATACTAGTACTAAATCTTAAGTTTCCGATCATGCATTAATTTATAAATTAATATTAGCCTACACTGAACATAAAGTTACAATGCTAAACACAACTTTTGGGTGCAAAAACTTGCTAGTAAAATGAAACAAACCTTAAAAAGGTATCATTAAAAACTTCAAAAACAAACGAAAACAATCATGGATTGCAAGAACAAACTTAGTGATTTTGGAGCTGTATCTTATATCTAAACCTACGCTATATAAGCATTCTAGAGTAAGTAATAATTCCAAATTTAAAATGAATAAGCATAATAATGCACTAAAAGCACCATATAATACAAAATACATTTAAAGCAAAAGTTTTTGCATCACAATTGATTTGTCAGTGAAGACAAGTGTGGAAGCAGTAACAATTCAGATAATGAGTTCTTTTATAAATTTAAGGTTTACGTTTTGCTTTGAGGGCTTCATCTTTCTCTCTTTCTAAAATGTGACTTTCTGCAGTTGTTTCAGCAAGCATGTCCAACAAAATATCTAATTTAAGTTTCAGCATATTATTTTCTTCTGTTATTCGCGCATTTTCTTTTTTTAGCTTGATCATTTCTCTATGAGGAACTCCTCCAATGCCAGATTCAGACTGCCAAATGCCATCTTCAAACTTAAAATCTGCTCCATTCAATTTTAATGAAGCTGAACCATAATCCAAACCAAACTCTTGGGCTCGCTGTGAGACATCTAAACCAGCTAGATTTGTTAGAGAAGCGGCCTTCCTAGGAGAAGCCTTTTTAGGGCTGAACGATTTTGATCCAAATAAACTCAACATAGCCAGCAACAAACCAATGCAATGCTAAATACAGAGTGTAGACAAAATACTGTACTTAAGTACCTGCAATACGGCCTACATTAGCATAAAAATCTAATGACCTCTTTACGGTGCTTCATGCAGTCATTACATAATCATTTTAATGTACAAGTGCAAAGCATATTCTGTTCGATATGGTTGCAAGTGATCTTGTCACAAAGTGATTATGTGACAAACGACATTCTGCTTAGAAAAAAAGAGAAAAAAAAAACAAAACCAGAACAAGCCAACAGCCTATCTGTGATCTACCAACCATCATCATACTATTGCATCATTAAAATTAAAACACTTACTCAACTGAAAAGGACAGTCGTTGAAATATTATACTATCTGCATAGCTGTCTTGCCCTAACCCTCATTTTGTGACGAAACCACTTTGTGGCAAGATAGAGATTACCGGAAATGCTGCAGATTACTATCAGCTACTTATGCAACTAAAATTTGTCGAGTGTTGATGTTGATACCCTAAAATGACTATCAGTATACCTTACCTGCCAACTTGAGACACCAGTTCTAATTTTGAACATCATTTTTTATGTCATTGACCTAAATTTTTAGTTCCGGAAAAAGACCAAAAAATTTAAATAAGTTTAGCACAGTTTTTGCATGAAAGCTCTAAATTTGCACAAGCAATCACAAAACGCACCTGAAATTTTTGAAATACTGTCTGTTTGGAGACAAAAACATACCTACCAGTACCTTACTAAAGCCCAACAACTATTTTACAACACTAGTCATTAATTTGAGGAAGCCATCATTGTTTCAAATACTGGTATTGTAATTGAATTTCATCATTTCAAAGGTTTCCATTGATTTTGTCACAAAATGATTTCGTCACAGTGATTTCATCTTAAAGTGATTATGTGGCAGAAGGCATTGCAAAGACAAAAAAGGCCTATCTGCCAACAGCATTGTACTATTGCATTCTTAAAATTAATGCATTGACTGAGAACAGCGCAATCATTAAAGTATTCTTGAGCCAAGTCAACTGACCGCGACAAACTAATTGCAAACAAACTGACCGTGAACCAATGGTTTTGTTACGGTGATTTGGTCACTGATTTTGTCACAGTGATTTCGTTACAAAGGAGGGTTTAGGCAAGATGGCTCTGGGGATAGTAAAAATATATTTACGACTGCTCTTCTCAGCCAATCGGCGTTGTTTGCGGTCAGTTGTCGTGGACCCAAGTATTCTACCATCCCCAGTGCTGTCTTGCCCTAACCCTCATTTTGAGGCAAAATTGCTATGACAATGTGACGAGATCACTGACAACGGTTTTAAATATCATACCTAAATTTTCACTTTTGTACCAGTTTTAATTTTTGTTAACTTTATTGAGTTGTACCTTTGCATTCAAGTCTACTTTTTTTCCTGCTCACTTGCTACAGTAGTGTGTTTGGGTGTTAGCCCAACACCATCTGCCATAGTGTTGTACTACTGACTTAATATAATAAATAAGGAAAAGGCTTGGCGCAAGTTGTGTGCATGCAGACATTTTGTAATAAAGTGTAAAAAACCTAACTCTAAGCCTAGCCCTAACCTAAACTCTAACCCAGACCAAGATCTGTAATCATCAAAATAATAATTTCCGAAAGTGAGTGACCTCACCAGAATCTTTGTCTATTTAATCACGCACGTTCTGTGTGCCAGGTCACTTCGAATAAATAAAGTCTATACTCTTTTTTGAATATTACTTGGAAACCGGAAAAGAATGTTTTTTTCTGCTCTGCATCATTCAAATATTTGAACAGAGCTACTAGTTGCAAATCAAACTAAACAGTCGTGAACACTTTTACTTTGCACTGAAAATGCTATGAGAGCAGAACAACCAAGATTCGAAGGGTATTCTGGTATCATTATAGCATAATAAGATAATTTAATCAAAATTTGAAGATAGTCTACAGTATATTAACATTGTTTAAAATTGTTTCAAACCAACTTAACAACTTCAAATTTTATCAGCCCAAGCATATTCAGGATGTGCAATACTATAGCCCTATGAGCAGAGCTAAGCACCCGCTACTTGCTCTGTATTTGGCAAAAAAAGCAGCGAAACTGCCACTTATCACTACTTTAAAAAAAGTAGCGCTGCTGCTGCTACAGTACATAAATACAAAACAGCGGCCGCTGCTGCAACTTAAAAAACATACGGTAAATAATAAAAAAAACGATGGCATTCAAATACCACATTCAGTACCTACAGCAGCGTCACTAAAGATGGTGACATCTGGGTGAAAGTTTGCGGCGTCGCCCTTCATAGTATGTAGTGGGCTGCAAAAGGTTTGATTATAAAGATAGCAATACTACTTCATTACATTACTGTAGATAGCAGTTGTTATTTGACTCGCTCAGTAACTTCTCATTGTAATATTCTAAAACTTGGAAGTATGAGCAGCGCACGTTTAGTATCAGGTGTGTAACCAAAAATCTGCAATGGGGGGAAGAGCTGTTTAGGAATCTGGGAGCTCATCCAAAGGCCATCAGGAGCGGAGCACTCAGTGCTCAAAAAATTTGTAAAAAATTTTTTGAAAATAATTTTGCAAAAATAATTTAATAGGCTACTAAGCTTATTTTGATAAAAATTAATGCTTTCAAAGCATGGCAAAAACATGATTAGACTCAGGTGCGCAGCCAGAAATCTACAATGAGGGGCTGTTTTGGGCAAAGTCCTCATTCGCCTGAGGCACAAGGGTCTAAAGTTTATATTTTTGCAAAAATAACTTAATTTTAGACCTATTTTGATAAAAATGAATGCTTTTTTAAAGGTGGCAGAGAAATTAGAAACGCAAAACCATGATTAAACTACTTGGATAAATGGGTATTGGTAATGGCTATGCGAGAGACACTGGCCAATAATAAAATTTCAGTTCTCATATTTCCAAGCTGGAAAATCATAAAGTCCTATAGTTCAATGAAACTCATAAGGAGTGATCCATTTTGCCTAAATCAACTAAAAAAGATAATTTAAGGAAGGAAGGGGGGGGGCTAATAGAACGATATTTGAGTATCATGATTGGTAATTAACTACTACTGAATAGCAGTGTTCCCACCAGGTTTGCACCTCCGGCGAAAATGCCAGATATAGTGCAAACGTTCTAAACTCAATGTGAAAATGCTGCAGCTCTTGAGGCGTCCTTGATCCCTGCAGAAAATTTTTCTCATGTTTTTGTGCGGTGTTAATGTGATCGCAAAAAAAAAGGTCCTTCGTCTGAGTTCTGCAAGTTTGCTATGCGCTTCCATGCGACATACAAGAGCAGGGCGCCATGAACCACAGCTGTCTATGGTTTATGGCAGGAAACAAAAACTCCGGTTTTTGGAGGGAGAAAAAACGCTGGACTTCGCAAAATTTCAGTGGGAAAATGCCTGAAAAACTTTCGCACTTTTTTCACTTTTTTGCGCTTATAGGGAACACTGTTGAATAGCCACCTCCTATTCCTGAGCTCTGATCTTTTTTTGACGAAACATACCGATATATCCAGCATGTTTCAACAAGCAATCAAACTATATTGCTCAGAGCTTAGTTTTGGCCATTTTCAATATTTTTGACAAATTAGTGCCCCCCTCTAAATAAATGTTTCAAAAGCTGCTTTAAATAACTTTTTGTGCATTCCAGTGAGCTAAACATTTTTAATGCCATATAACACATTCGGTAGTTGTTTTTATTCTTGTTTGGCATCATAAAATTGTGTCACCCCAAAATGGTGACATCTAGGGCGGGCCGCCCCCCATAGTGATGCAACTGTCTCCATGGAGTTTTGGTTGCTTGCAATTCTCTTAAAACAATTACAACCGATAAACTTTACCAAGGCATTGATTATTACCAAATCTTATGTTAATTTACACACAGAGTTCAATCTGGCCTGCGATCAAACCACATCATTTGTTCAATTTTGGTTCAGAAAAAATAGAACCACAAACAATAAAACTTCTTTATTAATATCACCAAGACAAAACGTCACAAAAGTAGCATTGTTTGCTCTACCCAACTAAAATAATGTCTGACGTAGTAGCAAGAGTAGAGTGGAAAAGAGCGGAGAGTAAAGACTCCAAACAGAAACGTGGAAAAATGTAAATTGAAAAAGTCTTAGAAAGAGTTTATTAGCAGTATATACAGTAGCTCAGAGCTGCAGATTACGAGCGCTGAAGTGCTGCTGCTTTCTTGACCAAGAAAACAGCAGCACTGCCACTTTTCGCTGGTAACCAAAAAAAGCCTGTACTGAAAAAGTAGCACCACTGTCAGGCTGTGCCCATCACTGCCTATGAGTGTTACCATACTGCACAAGTGCACCTCTGATCTGCATAGCCTGGACAACCATAATGGGAGACCCATCACTAAATTTTGCCCTAATCCTCAGTTCCTTAGGGTAGGCTACCGTACTTTGTTACCGTAATTTGTGGCAAAATCATTTTGTGACCAGACCACTGGCAACAATTTAAATTTAGCTCTGATTTTATTCCATTATTTTTTCATGTGCATAATCACCATGTCAGATTTTTAAACAAGTTTAACCTTTCACAGCTCATTTACTTGGTGGCAAGTCTGCAAGTGCTACTATACAGTAGGCTACTGTGCTGCTGGTAATAACTGTATCTTGCTAATCTTGGCTAAAATAGCTTGGCCCTGCAAGCAGAATGCCTCAGGAAAGACTTCCCAAACAACCTTTTTGTGCCAAAGCAAGTGGAAAAAGACCAGCTGGACCTGTGGATGACCTAGAAGTAGAACTAGCCAACTAATCTAGGGGATGGACCAATTACAATTACATTGAGGATCTTGCATAGAATCGCTTGGGACTTCACCCAAACGAAATGATGAAGGTGATGAAACACCGTGAAGTGTGCCGGTTTACTCTAGAGTAGCTGCGGTGCTGCCCTCGCAATCCTCGCGAAAATCCAGGCAACGAAGCATGAAGAAGAACATCCCAGCATCCCATCACGCCTCTTTTTCGTATTTAAGACTAATATTCTCAACAGCTTGAAATAACTCTGTCGACTAAAACTTTTAAAATAGGAAAAGGCTTGGCCCACGTTCCGTGCGCGCAGACTTTTTGTAATAAAGACTAAAAAAACTAACCCTAAGCCCTAACTCTAACCCAAACTCTAATCCTAGCCCTAACCCAAACCCTAACCTAAACCTATAACTGTAATAATCAAAATAAAAATCTCTGAAAACGAGTGACGTCACTGGAATCTCTGTTTATTTAACCGCGCACGTTCCGTGCGCCAAGTCACTTCGTTTAAAATATATGAATCGGTGTAGGGTTTTTGGAATCTAGTCTCATAATATTAACGCACCGATCCAGCACAATTGTGCCACGGTAAAAAAAAGAAATCGACCGTGATAATGATGATACCATCAGCAATTAATTTCTTAGTTTTTTTGTTCTGAATAACTGCGCGTTTTTACTCGACAACCTTGCCAGTCTTTTTAGAATGGCATTTTTTGGTCTTTCGTAGCCTCTCATCAGGAAATAGATTCAAGAATTTTGTACATATTTAATTGCTATTTTATCCTGTAAGTTGTTTTTCCAGCAATAAAAAACTTGTTATTGTTATCGATCTGCTAGACTTATTTGTAATATCTCAGTACCATCATAACCAGAAGTGGAGTTCTTAAGGACTTCCTTGGCCTCGAGGACGTCCTCAAGGGCACATCTTGAAGTCCTTGGCCTTAGCCTAGAAGCCTCAAGTCCTCGAAAATTGCCCTGTTCTCGGCTCGAGAACAGAGCAATTTTTTAAACCGTTGAAATGTTATTGGGAAACGCCAGAAACCTCGCAGAAAATTTGCGAAGATATTTTTTGTTTTCCTCAATTGGAGCAGTGGCGTGATCGCATTCTTTCGGCGATCACAAGTGCAAGCGTTCGAAATGAGGTTTTTACGAAGAATCGAAGGAGTTACACTGTTTAACAAGGTGCGTAGCTCTGAAATTCGAAAATCTCTTAACATCGAGCCGTTACTTCTCCCAATTGAAAGATCTCAGCTTAGATGGTTTGGCCATGTAAGCAGAATGCCTCAGGAAAGACTACCTAAACAAGCTTTACATGCCAAAGCAAATGGGAGAAGACCAGTCGGACGACCTAGAACTAGATGGACCGATTACATTGAGGATCTTGGATGGAATCGCTTGGGACTTCGCCCAAGCGAAATGATTGAGGTGATGGAAGACCGTGAGGTGTGGCGGCTCAATCTTGAGCTACTGCCCCCGCAATCCTCACGGAAAAGCGGGCAATGAAGAAAGAAGAAGAAGAAGAGCAGTGGCGTCTCTAAGGGGGGGTGGGAGGGGCGGCCCGCCCCGGGTGTCACCATTTTGAGGTGACATCATTTTATGAGGCCAATCAAACAAAAAAGGAAAACAACGTTATGTTTAACATCATTGAAAATGTTTAGCACACTGGAATGGACTAAAAATAATTAAAAGCATCTTTTGAAACGTTTATTTAGAAGGGAGGGCGCTAATTTGTCAAAAACACAAGTGAGTGAAACTTTGAAAAATCGCTAACACTAAGCAATCAAATTTGATCGCTTGTTAAAAGATACTGAATATAGGTTTCATAAAAAATATACATAAGCTCAAGAATAGGGGGGGGGGTGGCTATGCAGTAAAAGTTAATTAGCAATCATTTCGACTCAAATATCGTTCCATTCACCCTTTCCCCACCGATTGTTTTCTCTATTAAGTATAGCCTATACGAAATGGTTTAACCTTGTGTGTTTGATTGAACTATAAGATTTTATGGTTTCGGTACCATCTTGTACATAAGAGAACTGAACTTTTACCATTAGTCACCTCCCGCATAGCCATTGCCAGTAGCGTAGCTAGGGGGAGCAAATGGTGCTATAGCCCCCCCATTGGCCTGAAAAGTGTGCAAAATAGCATGTCTTTAGCAGTTTTGAGGTTGATTTTTGCCCTAAAACAAGAAATAGCCCCCTCAAACGAAAATAGCTCCCCGAAGATCGTGAGATGAGCAGTAGTAGTGGGTCTCAGTTGACGAAAAAACGCTTAGAATTTAGGTGAAGACCTTTCTTTTTTTTTTGGAGATCACTTGATTTTGGACAGAAAAACACTCTGAATTTGCCTCAATCCAAATGAAAATTCGGGTCAAGTTCGTTTACGGTTGAATCAAACTTCAAAAAAAGCCCACCCCCCCCTTTTCGAAATCCTGGCTACGCGACTGGCCATTGCCCATTTATGCAACCAGTTTAATCATGTTTTTGCAAAGTTGCTAATATTTATGCCACATTTCAAAAGAATTAATTTTTGTTAAAACATGTCTAAATTTAAGTTATTTTTGCCAAAAATCTACAAAATGTTAGAACGCTGGTGGCTTCGTCTCCAAACCCCCAAAATAATTGTAATTGTAATTACATTTTATTCACCAAGTTGCCTTGGCCAGGAGACAGCGAAGGGACCTTTCGGTCTTCGAGTCAAGCTGCCACCTGCCCACCTGTCTACCACACACGGCGGAGGCTTCACACTGTCCCTTTTAATGCTGAACGTCAAGCAGGAAAGCTGTGAACACCAATTTTTAAAGTCTTTGGTTTGACCCGACCGGGAATCGAACCCGAGTCTACCGTTTCAGTAGCAGACGCTCTATCCACTCGACCACTGACCACAGAAATAGCCTCCCCATTGCAGATTTCTGGCTACGCGCCTGAAGCTAATCATATTTTTGCACTGCTAATTTCTATGCCACCAGAGTTATCCCTGATGCCACGTTTGAAAAGCATTAATTTTTATCAAAATAAGCCAAAAATTACGTTATTGTTTCAAAAAAAATAAAATTTTTCGAGTGCTGGGGGTCTGCCCCCAGACCCTCAAACACAGCCCCTCCCCTACCGCAGATTTCTGTTTATGCGCCTGATACTAGACGTGTGCTGCTCATTCTTTCAAGTTTTAGAATCTTGCAATGAGAAATTATTGAGTTTGCCATATAACAACCGCTATCGACAGTAATGAAGCAGTACCGCTATCTTTCAAATATAACCTTTTTCCGCCTTCTATACGTTATGAAGGGTGACACTACGAAATTCCGACCTGGGTGTCACCATTCTTAGCGACGCCGCTGAATTGGAGATTGCCTGAAAAAATTTGTTGAAGACCTTTTTTTTGGAAATCGCCTGAAAAAATTTTTGAAGACCTTTTTTTGGAGAACACTTGCGCCTGTCTCCTTAGTCATTGGCCTTCAGCATTTTTGTCCTTGGCCTCGAGAAGGTCTGCCTTCGGAAGGGCTGTCCTTGGCCTTGTTGGCCTCGGATTTTTGTATGTCCTTGGCCTCGAAGCTTCGAGCCTTGTGTCCTCGACATCAGAGGTGGAGTCGAGGACACAAGGCTCGAGGCCAAGGCCAAGGACAGCCTTTCCGAGGACAGAACCTTTCGAGGCCTAGGACAGGAATGCTCGAGGCTAAAGCCAAGGACCGAGGACACAGGCGCAAGCTTTCTCCTAAAAATAAAAGGTGTTCAAAATTTTTTTTCAGGCGATCTCCAATTCATTGGTGTACCCAAAATTTTTGATTAAGGAAGGCCTAATCCACAAATCACATGATATGACGTCATCAAAATTTTTCCAAAGTGGAAGTTTTTGCGGGACAAAGATATCGTAGGATGAAAGATCTGAAATCGTTGTTGCCTGTTTCCACGTAACCAGGATTTTGCAAAGGAAGAGGGCTTAAACTAATAGTTGAAAAATGCAAATATCTAACTTTGGGAACATGTTGAGAAAGCTTGTGTAACTCAAATGTATCACAGACGGGGGTTTGGAGGCGGGGCCCCCAGCCGTTGGGCAATTTTTTGTAATTTTTTGGAAAAAAAAAGCTATTTTAATGCCATTGGATCACATTTCGCAAGTGTTCGGAGCCATTTGAAAGCACTATATTTTTGACATTTGAAAGCCAATTGAAAAAATCGAATTGTTTAATCCTCCTTTTACTTGCAATTTAAGTCCAAAACACGTTTAACATCTTGCATTTTGGAGTTAAATTTTAATTGTAAGTGATTTGGTCCAGGTAGGGGGAAGTAAGGAGCATTGTCTCTGGCTACATTTTAGCAGTAAATAATAATCCACTCGAAGATTTTCCTTAGACATTTTTGTTTTGTCATGAAAATAACCAGTTATAGGAGTACCTGTTTGCCAGGGGGTCCAGGACCCTCAATTGAAGTTCAATGATTCATTCAATCAGCATTTTCCATGCCTAATTTTTTTTAAAGCCAACTTGTACGTAAAAGCCGGCGAGGTTGGAAGTGAAATACTGAATTCTTTGTAAAAAATGGTACAATGGATGGTTACGTCTACTAGCCATGTTATTGCCGGGCCGGATTTACATCGCGCTAGGCCCCTGGCACTTTGGAGATTTTCGCAGCATCTTTCTCCAAAATATAGGTGAAGACCAAAAAAAGCTTACGATTTCAGCTCGGGGCCCCTAGCTGGTACTGCGTCATATTATGGTAAATCCAGCCCTGAGTAATGCATTACGTTCACAAAAAGGCTAGATGTGGGGCTGAGATAGCAACTTTTAAGACAAAACTCTCCATTTTCTCCAGGTTATACGTTTAAATTGGCTGGCAAAAATTGAATTGAGGGGCACCCGGCGCCCTTGGTCTTCGATATTGTAAATTAGTTATACTGTTGTCAGCGAAAAATGCTAGAAAGAAACTAAAGAAACAACAGGCTTTTTTGTCACATTTTTGTCATTGGTGAAATTACAATTAGAGGGGGGGGCCTGCCTCCCTCCCCTTGCCTATGCTCCAATTGAGGAAAACAAAAAAGGTGTTCGCAAATTTTCTGCGAGGTTTCTGGCGTTTTCCAACGAAATTTCAACTGTTCAAAAAATAGTGCTGTCCTCGAGCTGAGGACAGGGCAATTTTCGAGGACTTGAGGCTTCGAGGCCAAGGCCAAGGCCAAGGACTTGAGGCTTCGAGGTCAAGGCCAAGGACTTCAAAATGTGTCCTCGAGGACGTCGTCGAGGCCAAGGACGTCCTCAAGGACTACACCTCTGCTAATTATAACACATCAGTGATAACAGCCAAAGTACGAGGATGTGAACTTCGATGTTAAATTACCCAAGCAGACTATGTATTTAATGCTTTGTTGGCATTACTGAATATTTATTCTCCTCTTACATAAATAGGGTTGGATTCATTCATTTTGTTTTTAATTTTTAAATTCAAATTCATTGACTTAAAAAAAACTAACATTATCAAAGACGTTATAAGGTTGTACAGCAATTAGCAACTGTGCACAGAATAGAGTTAGATCATTATTAATTGCCATAAATTCTAGAGCATACATAGGTTTGCAGGCAAGGGCATGGACGAATCTGGTTCTGCTTAAGGATTTTCCGCTGATTTAACGTTCATGTTGATTCAATCTTTGAGTCGATTTCTTGTTGATTGAATTTCGTGCTTGTTCCAACTTTCAAGCCACAAAGCAGGAATGATCATTGGTAACAGCATTATCCAAGTATGCAGGGTGAATCTTGGCTAAAGGAGGAATACATGTAACATATGTTAATGCAGTATTTGCATGGTTGAACCACGGGTTGAAAAACGATTATGTGAAAAGAATTTTCGCAAAAACTTGTATTTTTTTGTGCCACGCCGAGAAAAATGAATGGAGTAAACTTCGTTTAACAATTTCTAAAATATAAAAAGATCTATAATCTCCCTGGATTGTCAATGGTTTTGCTACGCGCCAAAGCTAAGTTGGCGTATTCTGCAGAGTGCTAAAATCTATAACAAATCATAGATATCCTCTAACAAAGGGGCAGATCGCAGCTAATCAGCTATTGTCAAATCGGCGCAAGATTTCTTGATATACGGCGCAACATGTAAGCTTTACAATTTTGCATTTTTGGTTCTAGCCAATAGCCATCCTACTCGCGGTTGCTTGGTGGAAGAAATTTAATTTATTGGACAGTTATTAGTCTAGCCTACTGAGCAGGGGCGTATTCTCCATAGGTGCGCAGTGTGCGGCGCACGCCCTGTGAAATTACACTCACAAAAAATTATTTATTTGAAACTTTTGTTACATCGATTTAATGTTAGAAACATTTCTGCCAGCGCAATACAATCCAATGCTTTTTTTCTTTCACGAAACTACTGGAATATAACGAAACAGTTCGATCTGTTCAAGAAATTTTGCGCACCTGAGCCACGCTATACCTTGCCGTGTATTTTGGCTTGGAGATATATAGCGGACGGTGACGATGCCTTTTTCGTCAAAAATCCACGCATTTTAAATGATCGGCTCGTGCGCTTGGAAAAGAGCACGAGACAAGATGTGACGCCAAATAAATGCGTGCAAAAAGAACAAGACCATGAAATTGACAGCAACTTCCGTTTTGCTAATCGCTATAGTTTTGTTTGTAAGGTTTAAATGTAAATGTACAATACAATGTACATTCAAATCAATAAAATAGTTCAAAATTATTTCTAAAATCTCGATGGAAAATCGTGCAGACAGCATAATAATCAAACAGCCGTTTCCAAGCGAAAGCTTTAGTGAAAAATTAGGTATGCGTCTCTATCAAAACTTGACTTTTTCCAACTACAATGGCCTGCTAAATATGGTGAATATAAAGCAAATTTCCAAAAGATTTGTTAAACAAAGTACAAACAATTTGCCGACCTCTGTTTGATTGTATTCGCTTAGAAAACGAACTTGATGTGCTTTACCGCTCCAATAATTTTGTTAGAAAACATGCACATGAGCTTAATCACTTTCATAAAATCTGTGAACCCCAACCTAGAAGTGTACAAGCTTCGTCAATTGATATGTACTATTCCGAGTAACACAGCTTCTGCTAAAAGAAAATTTTCCGCTTTGAAGCGAATAAGCTCATGCTTTCGGTGTAGTCAACATCAAGAACGTGTTAGTGGACTAAGTGAGGCGAAAACCATTTCACTTTTGCTTTGTTGTTGTTGTTTTTTTAAATCAATATTTTTGGCCGCAAAAGTGTTGACAGAATATAAACGGTGACGAACTCCAACCCGCTCTTAGTGTACAATGAGCCAAGTATAAACTCTTAAGCTGAATGTCTCCTAATCGGTGAACTATATGCGTCATTTCCATAATGGGTTTGTTACTTTGTTAGTTCTTTATTTAATTGTTTAGTTTTTGACGCTTCTAAATTTTTAACGGCAAGCTAGGCGACATCTAGCTGTTACATTTGCATTTTAACTTCGCCGGTGGGTGTCACTTCTGCGTGACGTATATGTATCGTCGTCAAATTTTGTATCGGAAATTAGCTTGAGTAGAAAATGACTTTTTTGCGATATTTATTGGGAAAATAACTGGTTTACTTAAACTGAAGTGTCAGCGCACACCCTGAAAAAATGCTCACCGTACGCCACTGCTACTGAGTTAGGATAGAGTTTTAAAAAATTACGGCCGCTATAGGAAAATCTCACTTCGCATTATAATAATCCTGTAGCTTTGTCAGCTAAGTGCTGGTCTGTAGTGTATCGTAGGATACCGGTATGCATCTTGCAGACATTGAATTGTTTTAAAGAAAAAATCAAAAGTTAAAAAGAATGGCCTAAAGCGAAAATGAAGAATACTAGTCTATCGGTACCATATTCGTATTCACTTGTCAATTTTAAATTTGTGCATTTTTTCTTCAATTTTTTGAAGATCAAGATATCAATCATCAGGTTATTAGGGTTTGCGTTAGCCTGAGCGTAGGTGTGGGATTAGTTTTAACTTACAGTGTGCTGTAGGCCTACGGATTTGAGTTTAGGTTAGATTTGGATCTAAACCAGAATTAATAAGAAAATCAATACAGTAGAAACTTTAATCCATGGTCTGTAGATGCAGACTCTTAAGGTACTTCTTAACTATAGGCCTAGTTACCGGTAACATCTAAAGGCAGTGTGTGGGGAGTTACTAACTGTCCCAACAACTTTTCTATCGTAGAGTCTGTTTGTTTCTTGCCTTCTGTTGAACTTTGGGCTTGCAATTAACTTTCTTGTCTTTCTTGTTCAGCGCAAAACCAGACCAATCTTCTACTGACGGAACTATATTGATGCGATTTAGAGAAAAGAATCAGAATAAATTGGAATTCGGAAGAGCATCTTAGAATTTAAAAATACAGAAATTCAGAACTACGAAATTCAGAATAATCCCGAATCAACAATCAGACTCAATAATTAAGCATCCAGAATCAACAAATTTCAGAACCAAGAATTTTAAATTAAGAATTTTAGAATCAAATAGAATAGCAAAGCATAGCATAACATAGCATAATCCAAATTAGTGCGTGCAGCGCTATTTAAGGCGCTCCGATAAATCTTGCCTTTTTTCCTGACGTATCGAAAGTTGTCAATGGACGCGTTGGATAAAGTGATGGTATGCGTTAGGGTGCCTTTTCCTACAAGTGTCCTATCTATTCTATTTTAATCTATAGGCCAAATTGAGTGTGTATTTTAAAATTGTTCCAATTCATACGCTGATGTATAGGTAGGGTTACCATATTTTTCAGACAGAGAATCAGGACAGTCGTAGTTTTTGTGTGATTTTTCAGGTGATCTCAAAAAAAAAGTCTTACTCCAGCAACCCACGATTTTTGCATGGCTTTCTAGGTGATTTCAAAAAAAAAACTGTCTTCACTCCAGCGAGTAGTGACCCACGTGTTTTTATGAATTTTCAAGTGATCTTCACAAACAAATGTTTAATATCCTTCTGCTGTTTTTTTGTTTTTTTTCTTCATCGTTTATGATATTAGTATGTCATGCTTATTATCTTCAGTTGTTAGCTAACCCTCACTCTGCAGTGTCTCTTTTTGTAGAATGCGACTTTTTGTTGTTTTTTAGTTTTTTTTTGCATTGTTTGTGGTTAATATTTGGTTGGGTAATCTTACATTTGTAAGGAGTAGGGTAATCTTATTACTGTGGTTGTGTTAAGTTAGTTCGTGGCTGGGTTGAGTAAACCTTACTTGTGTGGTACCACATGCTAGCAATGCTGTGCTTCTGACTTGCCTGTTTTTGTCATACGCTATTTGCTTGCTAAAATTTCTGTTCTGCCTTGTGTTGTTTGTTTGCTTTCATTTGTCCTGTTTGATCTTCAATGTTAACGGACTTTGAACATTAGGAACACGGCAAAGAGTTGATGCTGTTTATACTAAAAGTAGCCTACTTATATCTTAAAACATTAAGATAGAAACAAAGTAATGGTACAATATTCTGTATGGTTGATTTTTATATTGTATTTCGGCTTTTATCTGTGCACGTTCTTAGGCACACACTTCTTTTGTGACATTATATATATATCACAAACAAACACAAAATCGAGACATTTCCACCAACCGGCCGGGACCTCGGGACTGTCCTGGCTAAACCGGGACATATGATAAGTCTATGTATATGTTGTACACCCAGCACTAAGGATCTAGGTTATGTTGTTAAAAACATGAAGGCATGTATGTTGGTGTATGTTACGTTGTGTTGTACATCATAGGCCCTCTGAGTGTGCATCAGTGAGCGAAAAAACTCACAACAGTACAAGCATGTTTCTAACTTTTTTGCTTATGCTGACTATATGAGAAGGCCTATATATATCAGTATATGTTCAGCATACGCTAGAGGTATGGATGCCATATGTTAAAAGTACCGGTATGTTGCTTTGGTGTTGCTAAACATAAAAAGAGGTTGTTTTGATATAACTAACAGCAAAATTCCCCAGTATTGGATTGTCGCATATTAAATAATGGAAGGCTTTATTTCACCGGAAATTTTTATCTAGTTTTTTATTAATTCTGACTCAAATATAATAGAAGCTCAAATGCATAGTCTAAAACTATTCCCAAATCGAACCCTAACCCAAACCCTAACCTAAACCCTAATCTTAACCCCTAAAAAAGCAAATGAAAAAAGCGCGGATGAATATTTCTCATTCTCGTTTTATTCTCTCTAAGTTGAAAATTTTCGGTGAAATAGTCACTACCTTAAATAATATACCAGTGTTATTAACTTGTTAATGTTCAAGCACCCTTACAGTAGGACATTGTTAAAAGTATGAGCCATCCGCTTTTTTTCAGAATCTCTGTGACTGGTGTATGAGCGTGCGTGCGCTCTTGCTCCTCTCATGCATACCTTATTAGGGTTAGGGCTAGATTTGGGGAATAGCTTAGATCGGAGAGAAGAAGAGAGCGCACCACTTGCACTCATACACAAGTTGCAGAGCTTCCGAAAAAAAAAGCAACAACGATGGCTCATGCATAACGACACGCCTTACAGTACAGGGAGTCAAGGAACACAAAAAGTGGATAATTTCAAAAGTGGAATTTAGTATAGCCTATAATTTTTGCTTCGGAAAGGCAATATCTACATATATATAACTTATGACAGCGCTCAGCTATTTTGCCTCTAGAGGCAAATGGGCAATGGGCACTCGCTGCTCATGTGAACAATTTGTAGAAACAACTGATAGTAGCGATTGTTTTATGTTGTTAAAACGCCTATGATTTATAGCAGCATTGATGTTCCAAGTGTTGGATGTTGGATGCTTTGGTTTGAAATCTCATACTAGTCAAATCACATAAAATACAGTGAAAAGACTGACTTGTACATTGTCTTCTCGGTTTCCAGAATGCTCAGTGGACATAGGCCATAGCCAAGTTAACAATGCAAGAAGTTCAGTTAAAAATTGATTAGAAATGATTAGAAATTCAACTGAAAACCATACAGGATGTTTCCTCCTACTGGGTTTGTCAGGTAGAGTAGAAACTAAACAAAAACAAAATGGTAAAACACCTCAGTGCATCAGCCATGTCTACCCCCTCCCCTGGACACCAGAGGCTTTGTGGCGGGCACGAGCCCAATCACCAGAGGCTAACCATGCCACACACCAGCTGGGATGAGTAGCTACAAGATGCTTAGCCTCCACAGTTGGTGCTTATAGTGTTTTGTGCCAGCCATGGCTCCTCACCGCTGACCTGGGTTGTGGTTACTGGTCCCGGCTGGGGCGTGTGTCACAGTTAGCCCCAGTGGGCCGGCTTATGCTTGCGCATGCCACAGAGCTTCTGGTGTACAGGGAGGGGGGGGTTGTATTGAGGTGTTCTGCTGTTTTTGTTACTTTCTACTCCACCTGACGAACCCATTAGGTGGAATCAGCCTGTAGTGTTTTTTTTTAATTTTAATCATTTTAATTTTTAACTGAACTTCTTGCACCAGTAAAAAGACTGCTTTTTTTGTAAAATTACGTTTTGTGACTTTGTTGCAATGCAGATAGTATCATTTTTATCAGAGCTTAGTATCCATTTGATGTTTTGCAATTGTTAAGCAAAAACATTACCAAATTTATATAACTTTTGCTCAAAAGCGTAAATGTGTTTTACATTATGGAAAGAAAATTGCATATGTTGATAAAATTTTGTCAATAAAAAAAAAATCATTCTAAAGCCAATCTTTTACATAATTCTAACTGCATGAATGTTTTTATGCTTTTTTCAGCCATGCCAAACCCTTTGGAAAGATAGCAAGGATGAAAGTTGGTAACATTTAACAGTTGTACCTTACCATTGCTTTGTCTTTGTAGCATCAAAACACATTCTATTAAGCGAAATTTACTTACCGTTGTATTACAGCAAAATGTACATGCAAGTGCCCAAGCGCTTTTAGACTCCCTACAGGGATGTACCATGTTGGGAGCAATAAGAAAAAAAATTTTTTTGAACTTTGTATTCAACTGACAACAAGCTTCTATTTGATTTTTACAAAAATTTTCTGACCCGATTAATGTCTGGCACTATTAGTGGGTTACATTCAACATCCAGTCTTTCTTTTTAGCACTTAGACTATGGCCCTTCTTTTTGGCTTTTTTTTGTGTAAGAGATGTGATGAATACTGAATAATGGAGTCCATGACAAATGACTGCAAACCAAATGACGCTGATTGGCTGAGAAGAGCGATCATAAAAATATTTTACTATCCCCAGATCATTTTGCCCAAACCCTGACTTTGTGACAAAACCATTAGTTTGCAGTCTGTTTGTTCGCGGTCAGTTCTGAGTTGACTTCGCTCGGAATAATGGCCGGATCAACTCAATGAAATTTTCTCTGCAGGAACAGGAAGCTTATCAGTCAAAACAAGTTAATTAAGAACATCACCTGCAGATATCGCTTTTTGCTTCGAGAGGTTGGCAATTGGCATCAACTGTATAGCAAATACAAGCATAAGCCCATAGGCGTTGATTTTTTGTTGAATCAGCAAATTTCGAGGGAGGGAAACTTTTTCAAAGTTTGGTTTAACTTAGTAATTCTATTTCAGTCTGAAATTGTGGAATTTTGCCCCCAAATTCAGGTGAATACAAAAAAAAAAAGAAAAAAAAAAGGTTTTCGCCACATTCTGGTTCTATCTCAGTCTAGACTTTGGGTCACAAATTTACCTTGAATGCCAAGTGGGCATTACTTACCAAAAACCAATGGGGCCAGACATATTTCCCCACCTTCATTGTCAGACTCGAGGAAGTGCCTCCTCGGAATCGACGCCAATGTATAAGCCTATCTTTTTTCAAGTCATTTTTTTCTTTTTTAAACGCTTTTTGTATGTAATACATATGCTTTGCATACTACGAACAAATGCAGCTCATTCTTCTGCATTTGATATGCTGCCTATACGCCAAAGCAATGCTAAGATATATTACTGGTAGGGTCAAAACTAAATTTTACACCTTAGAAGTTTGTGCATTCATCCAATACTCATGTGTTTTTGTCCTTTGCTGAAGTGTGACACCACCTTAAGATCTCATTTTGAATGGTTTCTTCGTAAAAATGTGTTCTTTGTAAAAATTTGATTTCAAACTTTTTTGAATTTTTGTGAAAACATTTGAAATTTCAAATGTTTTCTCTTGCGATTGCAGTCTTTTCATCATTATTTAGAGACAAAAACTGTTTTTGATACTGAGAGCTTTGCATTTATCGACAATTCTTGTTTCATGACAACCAAATTAGTTCAAAACTTGCATTACTGCACTAGCTTTGCCAATTTGGATATCCCGTTGTTTGTCTTGCCTTGCATCATTCGTGAATGCAACCCCAAAATACTTGAACTTCTCTACCTGCTTCAGTGTCACTCCATTCACCTGCAACAAGCACTGATCAGAGTTTCTTGATAGGTGAAATACCTGAGTTTTGGCTATGCTTATTTTTGTTCCGGCAGTGTCACATGCATCTGCAAAGCTATTTAATGTGTGCTGGAGGCCAGATTCTGTGGAGAAAGTAGAAGTGAATCGTCAGCGAATAGCAAATGACTGATTTTGCAGTTTTCAATCACGGCACGCACATTTATCAGCTTGGCTGGATTTCTTAATGCAATTTCTCTAAACTGTGAAGAGGAGAGGTGACAAAACGTACCCTTACTGGAGTCCAATGTAACTTGGAACAACTTTGATTGCTTTCCATTTACCGGAACACAAACCTCCAGTTGGCATGCATTCTAGCTTGGTACTAGACGATTCTGTTTTTGTTTTATTTTTTTTACGAAGTGACTATTTTTACTAAACATTTTCATGTAAAAAGAACCCACAACAGCTTTTGGGCTATTTTTAAAGGACTAGATAGTTGTTTGGGTTGAGGTTAGTACAAAGCAGTACTTAAATAGTTGGGGGGACGCATCCCCCCATCGAGAGTTAACGTCCGCCTATCGAGATTTAGCGTCCCCCCATCAAGATTTAGGCATCCCCCATCAAGATTTAGTGTCCCCCCATCGAGATTTAAGCGCTAGATGATCAGATGAAAAAGAGCCAGCCAGTACGAATAAATTCTACAAATTCCGGCCGAATATAGTCCCAAATTGAGGTGAAGACCTTTTTTTTTTTACCTTCACCTGATTTCGAGGAAAAAATACTTCAATTTTCGGTGAAGACCTTTTCTTTTTTGTTGGTCTACACCTGATTTCGGGAAGAAAACACTTCAATTTTCAACAATTTTTTTTTTTTGGTCTTCATTCAATTTCGGAAACGGAATTACATAATTTCCACTAAAGTACTTTCGTATGCTAAATGCATTTGGTCAAAGGCTGCAAAAGCGCCCTGCCCCCCCCCACCCCCCCATGCAAAATTTTACAATTGAAGTACTGTTTCAGTGTAAAGGAGTTGGTTGGAGTCAGGGTTTGTTTTAGCATATCTTGTAAAAATAACCACTGTTTTTTTAATCTGATCATCATTACTGTAAAGTAGCTTAGCTTGTAGTCAAGTATACTTCTATTTTATTAGCCTAGCTAATAAATGTTACAAATTGTTAGGTACTTATCCAAACTATCTCTATCATTATCTCAACATTTTTTCAGCATTTAATGAATTATTTTACTATTATTGTATGAATGATTTGGATAACCTACAGTTACTTATTCAATGAAACAATTTAAGGAGTTGTATTTGGTTGAGTAAGTAGCCAGTTAATTGACAAACAATGAATGGTCTTTTATTACGACAATTTAGATCGTGCATGACAGCAACCAGGCAGTTAAAGCTTGGACGTGTAGCTACTACAGCAACTCTTCAAACAATCCGAAATATTTCATTTCGCAGAAAGAAATCTGAAAGTGCTGCTATTGATGTTCAGCCAATTAAATCTGAGTATGAAATTGAATTAGAAAAAGTGAAAGAGAAAGAAAATTATGTAAGTGTTAAACTAAAAGTGTACGCAATACTGTAGGATTTTATTTCATGAGTACATTTGTATTACTTCATTATCAAATCTTACAGCTTATTGTGCATTGCTTTAATTGGTTGTTAAACAATCTAATTGCAATTCATAATTTCATCTAACTTCAAATAATAGTGTAAAAATAAACTATGGATAATGTTGCTAATCAATTCAATTGTACACAAAACCAGGAGTGTCAAGACCTGTGTGTATGTTGTTTCATGTTTTAATTTGTTTTGCTTAACCGATCAGTGGTTAAGTGGATGGAGCGTCTGCTACTGAAAGGAACTACTCATGTTCAATTTTTAGTCGGGTGCAAACCAAAGATTATAAAAATTATTATTCACTGCTTCTCTGCTTAATGTTCAACAATTAAAGAAACAGTTTGAAGCCTCTGCGTGTGTGGTAGACAGGTGAGCAGGAGGCAGCTTGATGTAAAGATCGAAAGGTCTCTTTATTATCTCCTGGTCTAGGCACTGGGGCGCACCCAGAAATTTTTAAACAGGAGGTTTCAATTTTTCAAAAAGCAATCTGTACCCAATTGTAGTTGTAGTGACTGGGTGACTATATGTTGTGTGAAGTGTTTGGTCATGGGAACCTAAGCCGTTGTTATCCAGTGAATCATGTACTTCCTTGGGTCACACTGATAACATCTAGCTTGTATCACTTGGCCTGGTATCACTTGGTATCACGCAACCTTTGTGCTATTTTTTGTTTGTGCTTTAGTATATAAATGTTGCTTTCAAATAATAAACATCTCACTAATTCATAAAGAGGAAATCTTTACCTGACGTGCTAGTCTAGTACTCACATGTGCTCCCACATTTGGTGCTTCGTGTGAGGAATGAACTAACGGCCCTGAGATTGTGCGACTTTTAAAATTTATTTTAACTGTTAATGAAAATGTACGCTACTATAGTCAAACAAGGTTTTGCAATTATAGTTGCATTTTTTAGTATTACAAAACCCTGAAATAACGATTGGTTGTGAAGATAGTGTGCGAGGAACAAGTTACCACTATGGAGGCCTGCAAAGCCCCCAGTCGCTGGGCAATTCTTGTGATTTTGTCAGTAAAAAATAGTGTTTTTAACGCTATTTGGATGAGATTTTGCACGTTTTAGAGAAATTAGAATAAGCTAAATTACTACGATTTGAAAGAGTTTGAAAGAATTTATTTTGCTCAATCCAATCATCTACCACACACTTACTGGTCTAGTCCAAAGTACAATTAAATGCTAAAAGATTGCTTATTTGGCTCAAATCTTTCAGTGAATACATTTTTAACTCCAAAAAGTTTGTTAATGGTACAGAATTTCAAAATAGCTTTTAATAGTGTCAAAGTTATCATTTCCACTTGGAGAAATGGGTAGCATTAAGAAAGCTGGACGATAACGTTCAATCTAAAACAGCCTTGAAAAATGCTGTTTTAGATTGAAGGCTTTCGTCCAGCTCTCTTAATGAATCTATGCTGGAATAAAGAAAAACTAAAGCGCGGTTGTGTAAATAGAGGTTGATTGCATTGAAATGGACAGTGTGTTGTTATTATGATATATGATGCTGTGAAAATCACCTAAAATTCTATGAAGTTAATGCAAATATGTAGAAAAAATTATTTAGAAGTGATAGCTCCGAAGGTAGTAATAGCTGTTTTTAAATTCCTGAATGCATTTGCAGAATAAAAATCTCGACATTTAAATGTAGTTTAGTTGTGGCCTTCATCTTCATACAGCGGATTTTTTTTTTTTTTTCAAAAGTGCATTTGGCTTGGTAGTTGTTTTTTTTTTGGCTCAAGGTCGACTTCACCAAATGGCCTTCTGTCTCTTTTTAGTGTCAAGCTCTGTTCTGCTCAGAAGTTCATGATTGGGTGTAATAAATCCATCATTCAATATTCATGGATATATCAAGTACACGTAGTTACACAATGTTTTTGTCAGCAATATTGTAGATGAAACAAATGTAAAAATCTCAATTGCTTGGTTGATATGTTGCAGGATCAAATTACAGCCCTAAAACAACATCTTAAGTGATTAACAACAACTTAAGGGATTATTTAGTGAAAAGTAAATATAGCTAAGTGCTACAAACTGTGTTATATCAACAAAATTATGCTGTTTGTTTTTTGAGTTCCCTTGAACCCCCCTGGGTGTGGCAAGTTGGCAAATAAAATTTAATTAAAATTGCTTGTTTTGAGTGCTTAACTATTATTTTTGATTGTTTGGTGATTATGTTTGCTTGGTGAGGTGGCAACAGACTTGATAACTGCATAGCTTTTTTTCACTGTCTCTTTGCCAAATAACTGCTTTTGCTATCACTAAGTGAATAAATTCAACAGGTTGAAATTAAACTATGCAGTAAATGCTTGTCAAAAGTTGAATGTGTTTTGTCGGAAGCGCTGTACCAATTTGTTGTTTGAAACCAGAAGAGTTTTTCTTTTTTGGTCAAACCCATAATTGAAAATTGTCTGCAACATGTTGCCTTGCTATTGGACATTTAAGAGAAAATAATTTAAATTCAAAATGTAATAAAAATGATGGAGCATTGTTTACTTCAAAAAAAACTTGATTTAGCCATTGCTTCTAGTCCACAATTTTTTGATGTGACCTGCTTGATGCTAGTTTTGACCTGAGGTTTTGCTCCCAAGAGGTCTTGGCTCAAAACTCTTGTTTAAAATGTCTCCAATCAAAGTGATTAGTATATGACTTTCAATAAAGTTGATTTCATTTTGCTTTTGCAATAAGCTTTTCGGACAGAACTCTGCAGGTGCGATCTCTGTCTGAGGAATAGGGAACCCACCTATCCCAACCAACCAGAACTCAGCCAAATAGAAAGAAGAGTTCTGTCAAAAAGCTTATCGTGAAAGTAAAATGAATTCAACTTCATTGAAAGTCATATTTAAATTCTGCACCACCTTAAAAGTGATTAGTGTTGTCCATTACAGAATCATGATTTGAATCGGATTCGAACCCAAAATGATTCGGAATGTATTTTTGATACTGTTGATTCAATATTAAAAAAACGGCAAATAAAGCAAGTGACACAATGCACAATTTACAGTTCTGCATCATACTTTTTATTCAAACTGGCTTAATGGAATTAAAACGGTATTTAAAATTTTGTTGTTTATTGAATGTTAATACACTTTTTTCTCGATGTAAAAGTGCGATTCTGATGTGTTTACTACATTAAATTTAAAGATTCGAAATAAGGATTCAAGATCGGTGATTCGAAAAGGATTCATAATCGTTTGAGATTCGGTTATGGACATCCGTAAAAGTGATCACATCAAAGAGTGCTGTTCCATGCTTTTATATTCTTTTTTTTCTTATATATTCCATATAACAGAGTTTTTTTACCTCAAAAGTGGTATAGTCATCAGAAGCATATGGAAACTTCTGGCTGAAATGCAATTTTGGTGTGGTTTATCCCTAGAATTTGCTTTGTATATTTTGACCTTGTTTGAATCACAGTTATCAATCACTTTGCAAGTACAGTATACTGAACATCATAATGTAAAATCTGTTTTGTGTTTCAGCACCATTTTAAGTTTGGATTTGATGACATTGACCCATACCATGACAAGCTCATCGCACACATGATAATGTTTTTGGGTTTTTCAATGGCGTGCATTTTCACCCCAATTATGGTTTTTGTTTATGGCCCAGATCACAGGTAATAAAATAACACTTAACACATTCTAAAATGAGGTATAATTTATTTTATCCCAAACAAAATGCACAAGCACCCAATATGCACTAAAATGACAATCCATAACGGAGACTGCAAAGTGACTTAAGTTTACAAGTCAAAGAGCCAGACAACAACTAGAACTATTAAGTGGTAATTGGTGATGATCTTGAGCCAAAAGAGTCTGGGTCAGCAGCGTGGCTGAAAGCAGTAAAGCATTTTTTTTTTGCAATATAACCTTCGTTCTACTCCCACCCAATTCTCGATGTTTGGTTCTAGGCCCTTGTTGGCAATTATCTCTACCTGGTGGATTGAAACGTACAAATCCAACTGCAGCAATCGCAAAGTCAGCTGGAAATGTAGGAAATTCATGGGTACATATGGCTCGTCCAAAATAGAGGCACTAAGTCCAACATTGCTTCCTCGTTAGTGAAGGGTAAATATGAATCAATCAATAGTTAGATTTTAAAACCGTTATAATCCCCATTGCCAATTGAATGAGTTGATAGGAAAATTTCTAATCAGGAGCGAGTTTACTACGGTTTAGCACCTCCAGTTATAAGCCTGGACCTTTATGCGCCGGAGGTAAAAAAATTTTTTTTTCGAAAAAAAAGAATTTTTTGCAAAAAAACGTATTTTTTCCAAAAAAAATTTTTTTCAAGTTTTTTTTTTTAAAACACAATTAAAAAAAATTGTTTTTTCAAAATCGTATTTTTCTTTCAAATAAAAGCTTTTTTAAGAAAAAATGTTTTCAAATAAAAAAGTATTACTTCGATTAAAATGTTAATATTATTATTACTTCTTGTCTTCTTATAATATTATTCTACTTACAAAATATTATTCTACTTACAAACAAGTATTTTAATATTATTATACTTACAAAAAAGTATTACTTCTTGTCCAGCTGGGGAATAACTTTGTTAGAGAAGCTGAGGGCTGCCGATGAGAGCTAAAAGCTCGAAACAGCGCTGTCCAGCTCTGTGCATGTTAATATTTTCCAAGCTTTTTATCTGACATTTGTCGAGAGGAATCGTCAGAATAGAGAGCGCAGGGAAAGGAGCGGCTATGGAAAAAAGCCGAGCAGTAATTGGCTGGAAAAGGATCGATGAGAGAGCGTCATTTGTGTACAACCTTTAAGTTGAGAACGAATTCTTTTTGTTGGCGGGAGGTGGGTTTAGAAGTTTTGATAAAAGTGACTTCAACAGCAGATAAATGGAAGGAGAGCGAAAAAAGTTTTACAAAAAATTCACTTCTAATTGTATTTTTTTCATTAATGTCACTTTTATCAAAACTTCTAACCCCGCCCACTGCCTACAACAAGAATTTGTTTTCAACTTAAAGGGTGTACACAAATGACGCTCTCTCATCGATCCTTTTCCAGCCAATCACTGCTCGGCTTTTTCCTGTAGCCGCTCCTTTTCCTGTGCTCTCTATTCTGACAATTCCTCTTGAACAGTGTCAGATGAAAAGCTACGAAAATATTAACATTTTAATCAAAGTAATATTTTTTTGCTTAAAAAACTTTTTTTAAAAAAAAGCTTTTAGTTGAAAGAAAAATACGTTTTTGAAAAAAAAATTAAAAAAAATTGTTTTTTAGTTTAAAAAAACTGTTATTTGAAACAAACAAGTTTTTTTGGAAAAAAAAGTTTTTGGAAAACAAATGTTTTTTCCTCTGGTACCTAAAAGTCTAGGCACATAAAACTCCAGGTTGCTAAAAGTCCTGATGCCTAATTGGCAGCGCATAAACATCCTGCGCTTTAACGTCCCGCACCTAAACGTCCGTGCCTAAAAGTCACGGTCCGGTTACAATGCCTTAAATCATGAATGTGAACCAGACACCGCCACTGTCCAATCCCCTTGAGATGTCTAAAGTCCAGCCTGCTGCTGGCAATTTGCAGCCTGCCATGTGCAATTTTATCTGGCCGGTGCCTGGTCTTCACCTTTTCACTGACAGAGTTTTTACTCTGAGAAACATGCCAGAAACCTTTTTGCTTTGCTCCAAAACCACCTTGAAACTTTTTTGGAATTCACTTCTGGCTTGATTCGCACATCAGCCAGTGGCACAACCAGGAGGGGGCTTCAACCCCTCTCTGAGCCAAGTTACTTAGAAATTTTAACCCAAATTGCAAGCGTTTATGTTTTGGACTTAACCAGAGAGTAAGGGGGGTTAAAGGGGCTGGGTAATTTAATTCTTCAACTAACTTTTAAATCTTAGCAATTATGTTCTTTTAAATGGCTACAAAAAGGTACAAAATTTGATCCGAGTGGCGCTCAAAAGGCTATTTTTTTCTGAAAAAAAAAAAAAAAAAATCGCCCAGCAGTTAGTAACCAAAGCAGCCCCCATCCCCCGTCTGTGATACGCGTGAATAACACCAGTTTGCGCAGCACGCTGCCCGAATGAGACATTTTTCAAGCAACAGAAATTTACCTTTGATTTTAAGACCCCCCCCCTTTAACAACACTCTGGTTGCGCACCTGATATCAGCCAATGATTTAGGCCTGGTGGTGGCATGCAAAGTGTGCCGTTTGAGAACTAATAGCGCGGGCAACTTAACGTATTTAATGTGGCACTACTTCAAAAAAATTTGGACACCCGTGGTCTAACCACACAAAGCAGAGTACCTTTTTTGATTTCTGCAACAAGTCATTCGTTCAACTGGCCACCACGTGAGGGATGAAAATATGCGTTGATGATCTTCCCGAAGGACTTAACGCTTTTCGAATGTCAGTGTCGGAATGAAGTAAGGACCTTTCCTTTCGATGTGTGATCTGACGGTCGAGATTATGCACATGAATTAATGAGGCAGTAGCTCGGAATTCAAATTTCGAAGTATTTTGTTGACATCAATACACAAGTATTTGTTATCGTGCAGTAGTTTTTGCTACGCTATTACGACTCATCAATATTTTGAGTTCTAATTTCCACTAGTAATAGCAGCTCTGCTCTCACTGTACCTAAGAGACGGCTGTGACAAAATTATTTTCTTATCTTTTTATGGTGCATTTAACTGCGTTGCAACTAGTATTTCGCTATACAGCAAGTATGCCAACTCGATCTAATTTCCTTGTACGAGTTGAGTTCATTTTGGCACGTTCAAGGTTTACACGGAATTAGTTCAATCGAGAACTTTCAAAACGTCAGGACCATACTGTCCTTAATTGAAATATTTCCAAACTTCCAAGATATTTTTCGAAACTCCTCTTCAAAAATTGATCTAGTTGAAATTATTATTAAGTTATTTTTTGTGAAGTATATTGAAACAGGAAGAAATTGAACAAATATTCGATTATTTTCAGTTCTAAATTTTGTTGTAGTTGTTGTGCATATTTATCCTCCAGTCACCGGACAACGTCTGACGTTAAGTATTGAACAATCCGCGCACTTCATTACAAAAACTACTTCGTGCTTGGAGAATCCGCACCCGCTGAGGAGTTTCCAGTGATCTAATGTTCTTATGGATTTCGAATTTTTGTCCGCTCAATTTGCTGCTTGTTAGAAGCGACCAAGCAGAGATAATCTTTGTAAAGCGTCTTAATCCAAGCACGTAACAACGTGACCAGGGTGCGGGTTGAACACCTCAGATCGTGCGATCAGAATAGTCGTAAAACGACGCTTTTGCCCTCTCGGCCACGCTGCCGACATACAGAAAAGTGTGATAATATAATAGAAAGGTGTCTCATTCAGCTGCATCATGCTCGTATCCACGAAAAAGAGCGAGGCAGTTCCACTTAAAGTCAGATACGTAGCCAATCAAATTGATTACGTTTTCCATGTGCAGGAGCCGAATGGTAGAATGGCGAAAATATGAAGCTGCAAAGATTTTGGAAGAAAGGGAGGCAAGAGGCGAATGTCCGCTTGACCAAGATTTTGTTCCTCGTGAATTAATTGAATCAATGGTACCGCCACCCGGTGACTGGGAGGAGCAATGGTTGGACAACCAACCTAGTGTGCGCACAAAACATAGAAGACATTACTACATAGAGGTTGAGCAGTCGTGATTGTTTTTTCTTTTTTTTTCTTTTTCAGAAGTCTTTCACGAACTGCAAAACTGTTATATTAGGCACCAATAACATCAGTACTGTATTTGTTCAGTTTCAGAGCCGAGGTTAAGTACGTAATATTTGCTTTGGATTTGGTTCAACTTATTTCCAATTTATAACTTCGATATTTGGTGGCTATGAACGTATTTTTGAAGAATGTTTATTCGTGGTCGCGGTAGCGGAGCATTCAATGATAGTTTTTTCTTAATATAACCAGTTAAGTATGCGACTGAGTTTTAGAGTTTGTTGTCACATTTTAATATAAGCGGTGGCTAAAAGCGCTTTTGCATTTCCATTTTTCAAGCCCGGTTTTTGATTCCGTTGTCTGCTTACTTATTAATTTGGTTGGGGATGTTCCTTAGGTGACATACGAAATTTTAACGATTGGCACGCTTAGAACGGTTCTTTCGCATTTCGTCATATTTTTTGACGTGGCAATAACTAAGCTCCAAAACTGAGAACCAGGTGAATCATTTTGTATAAATCGCTATAAGGACTGCGCTACATTAGTACACTACCCGTAAAATCTTGCTCGAAAAGTTTGTATTTTTTTGGTAAAACTAACTTAATTTTAGGCCTATTATGATAAAAAATTAATGCTATTAAAACGTGACATAGAAACCAGCAAATTTGTAAAATAAGTATACTGGTTGCATAAATCTATGTTAAGCATTTTCCACTAAGCGATCAAATTTGGATACCAACTTTTGGCCATTTTTCTAAGTTTTTTTCGGATTCATAAGTTTTATTTTTGACAATTATCCCTCCCCTCTCCCTAAATAAACGTTTCAAAATATGCTTTAGATTATTTTTGAGTCTATACCAGTGCATAAGACAGTCTGAGAAGTTATAAAAACGTAGTATTTTTCTTACTCCGCATTTTGGTCGGCAGGCCAATGGGGGGGCTGTAGCCCCCCCAGGTTGCACTGCTGGTCCTCTACTTTGCCTAAGTCCAAAACACGTTTAAAATCTTGCACTTTTGGGTTGAGTTTTGTTTCTTAATTCGGAGGAAAAGAGGCAAGGTACATTGCCTCCTGCAATATTTTACAGTAAATAATAATTCACTCGAAGATTTGCCTTGGAGATTTTTGTTTTGTGATGAAAATGACCAGTTTTTTGGAGTAGGTGTACGACCAGGGGGCCCAAGCCCCCTCAATTCAAATTTAATAATTTATTGAATATGCGTTTTCCGAAGCAAATTTTTTTCAAAATTATTTTGTCGCATAAAAATTGGCTATGTAGAGATGGATTGTTATTTCAAGTTGGTACAATAAATGGTTACTGATTACATTATTGCATTATCTTCATAAAAAAGTAAAATGAGGGCTTGAGGCTGCAAGTTTTGCAACATTAACCCTGAATTTCTCCCGGGTTATACATTTAATTTGGCTAGAAAAATTTTGAATTTACGGGCCCGAGCTTTCTGGTTGTCAGTGTTAAACGAGGACTAAAGTCTCTATTCTGTCGTTGATAAGCATTTGCGTCTTGCGACGCCTTCCCAGTTCTAACCTAAAGCAACGACTAGGCTACTGCATTGAGTCGTTTCGCTGCGCACTAATTAGTTTGATCTTGTGTGCAGAATAGATCTGACCTGGTAAAAAGAGTAGACTGCACGATAGCCTAGGTCACTAACATCTAAGAACAAGCGAAAGTAAGGCTAGTAGAGTTATTAGAGGAGGCTTGTAGGCCGTTGTTTCGTTGTTTTTTACTTACATGGAAAAGTTTATTTTAGGTCCACAAAATACCGTAAACAAATACAATAGACCTACTTAAGTATTGGTAGTCCTAATATCAGGTATGAATTTGTACTGTGTAGCCTAGTAATAAAAACCCTATTGCTAGGCTAGGATTTAGACAAATGTATATGCCAACTTGATTTTTACTGAAATCGCTATGCTACCGAAAAGTTTCCTCTTTTTACCAGCTCAGATGTGGTGTGCTGATAAGATCAAACTGATTAGTGCGCAGCGAAACGACTCAATGCAGTAGCCTAATCGTTGTTTCAAGTTAGAACTGGAGAGGCGTCGCTAATCCTTATCAACGACAGGGTTGCCAATAAAACTTATTAAAGTTCTAACAGAGTCACCGACGTCTTGTTCGAAGTAGAATATTTCTGCAACGGATTAGTCAAAAAGGCTGGAATCAACCCCAATCTTGTCTTAAACGACTGGCCTAACTTTAGATACCCCATTGATTTTGCCTTTAGTGCTCGTTTAATATTTTTGTTCATTTCTCTTGTGCGCGAAAATGCTAAAAGAAGCGGAAACTGAAGAAACAATAGGCTTTCTTGTCATCATTTAATCATTGGTGGCATTTTAATAGGGGGCGCGGGCTCCCTGGCTACGCCTATGCGTGCGGTGTTCAGTTTTTATTCCGTAGCAGGCAGTATTTAGTGCAGTGGCTGAAAGAGAAAGAGTTATGTTTGCTAACTTGCTGTCAACGTTTTTACGTGAGGTACTGCAATGGTCTTCATGAAAAAATCAACACCATTTCTTCGCAAAAGATATCAGGGTTGTTATGAAGACTAAGGTTACAACATTCGTGATGCAATATACAAAGCTTGTGATCAAATCGAGTTGAAATTTTTTATCAAAACTGTTTAAAAACAATGCAGAAAGGTTGAGTGGCGTAGTACTGAAAGTAGATAAGCAAAAACATCGACACTTGATCCATTAAAAATGATGATCGTAATCATTCTATATTGTACCGGTGCTGCGATGGTTTGTGCCACATTTGACGTCGGAAAAAAGTTGGCGCTAAAAATATTCGAACTGGGGCTCAGGCAGTACCGAGCCCCCTTTCGGCGTGCAATTTTCATGATTCGCCGCGCCAAATTATCAGGTGCAGCTTGTAATTATTTCTTTTCAGACTTGGACAATTGACACCAATCATGCACCCAGGGGTGCCGAAACCCTGGGGGGAGATATCCCCCCAATAATTTGACTGCTCCCCCTCAATAATTTGACTATGGTATACATCTGCATCCCCCCTCCCCAATAATTTGACTATGGTCTGCATCTGAGCGCTGGATGGTGTTGGGACCTTTTTTGGTCCACACGGGATTTAGGGGACAAAAACCCTTCAATTTTCGGTGAAGACCTTTTTTTTGTTTTCATTTATATTCGGGGACAAAAACTCTTCAATGTTCGGTAAAGATCTTTTGTTTTTTGTTTTTGTTTTGGTCTTCACTTGATTTACTTACGTGAAAAACAATCGTGGTCGAGCTTCATCCCCCTCAATGTTGAAAATAGGGCAAAATTGGGGTAAAATTGCCAATGCCAATTATCCCCCCCAATGCTCAATATAAATAGGCACCACTGCATGCACCATGCTTATTGTCGATACACATAGGTTTGTAGCTCCCACGTTATATGAACTTATTTAGTGCAGTGGCAGTGTAGCCGAGAGGGTAAAGGCGTCGTTTTTGCAACAATCCTGATCGCATGATCTGGGTTCAACCCGCATCCTGGTCACTTTGTTGCGACTTGGATAAAACGCTTTACGATGATTATCTCTGCTTGGTGGCTTTGAACAAGCAGCAAATTCTGTGGACAAGAATTCGAAAAAATTCATCGGAACATTGGGTCACTGGAAACTTTTAAGCAGGTGCGGATTCCTCCAACCACGAAGTAGTCATTGCAATGAAAAGTGTGCTGATCGTCCAATATATAGCGTCCGACGCTCTGCGGTGATAGGAGGATAAAGATATGCACTACAACAACAACTTTAGTTCTCCCTTTATGCTCAAGCTATCGAAGCTGCTTCAGCGCTCATTCCTTTAGCCCAATGTTATACTGTAAACAGAGGTGAGCAGTAATTAGTTACAATAGTAACTAGTTACTTTTTTAGTAACTAACTTAGTTACTTTTTCAAAAAAGTAACGAAATTGGGAACTAGTTACTATTTGGTGACATTGAAAACTTACTAGTTACAGTTACTTTAAGTTTTGGTCGTGTTAAAGATTGTTTAATCGTTAGATCTTGGTTATTTAATTCAATTCAATTCAATTGGCATATATTTTTGTTCAGAAAGATATTTTGCAAAGTAAATAAGCATACAAAGTCAAGCAGCAAAATGAAGCAAAAAAAATTACAGAGTAATCATTTCTGCTGAGAGGTTGCGAAAAGACCGTAGGCCATTTCCTGGGAATAGCTCGGGGCTCTTTTCCGGAAAAGGGAGATCGTCGAGTCTGCAACCTCTCATCTTCAATATAAAATCTTGATAAGCATACAAACCTGATCCACTTAGGACAAATGAAAAATAGCGCAGCAAATTTAGAAGAAATGCCAACAAATAAACAAGTACAACAATGCACGTCATTCAATACACACATGGACAAAAATACAATCACACAGCTATGGCAATAATCTGTCCGAGGACCGAAAGACTTGGCCGAGGACAACTGAGTCTGTGTAAAACCAACATCACAAATTATTCAGCCAGGAAAACCATCTAATCAAGATAAGTCATGATGCTATCTTTAGTAAGAAGAAACTATTGCTACTGTTTTTCCAATACCTGTATAAACTTTTTTACTCTTTTTAAGAAGATAAAATAACTTTTTCTATGCAACCCTTTAACTTCTAATGGCAATTCATTCCATATTTTATAACCATTATATTGAATCAAACGTTTTGAAGTTGACTTTTTATGTTGGAATGCAGCAGCCCAGTTTTTATCTCAAGCAAACCTGGTACGATAGTTATGGGTTTCTGATGGAGTTATAAAGTAGTTTTTAAAATAGTTTGGGAGAGTTTTATTTTTATATTTGAACATAAATTTTAATATTTCTGATTTATAAATGAAACACTTCTTCGTAATCCCTGTTGGAGCTACGGATTACGGATTTTTTTATTGTGCACTAACGTAATAACAAGAGCTATTTTGGGAGGGACGTGCTAACAGATGCTATTATTTATGCACTACAGGGGCTAACAGACTTAATGCTATCAATGAGAAAAAGGTGGCAAAAACGCCTGTTGTTTCTTCAGTTTTAGTTTCTTTTAGTAGTTTTCGCGTATAACATACACGGGTACAACAGTAATAAACCATAATATCAACGACCAGGGGACCCGGGCCCCCCTAAATTCAATTCTTACCTACCAATTTACGTGTAACCTAGGTGAAATTAAAGGTTTTTGTCCTAAAAGTTGCTATCTCAGGCCCTCATCTAACGCTTTTATGAACGTAATCAGGGATGTGGAAGCGGTTAATTTTTTGTGGAAGCGGAAGCACTCTGATGAAAGAGTTTGGAAGCGGAAGCGAAAGTGTTGAAAAGGAGCCGGAAGCGGAAGCAATTTTTTCAAAACCAGGCGCTTCTGGATTTTCAACCTGGCTGCAACCGTTGGGGTAAAATGTTACAATAATAATGTAGAATCGACAACCAGGGCATGGTATGGAATGGAAATTTCGGTATGGAAGATGCCAGAATGGAATTGAATAGAAGATTTCAAGAACGAAATGGAAGACAATCTTCCATACTTCCATACCAATTTCATGCTAGATTTTGTGCATTGTATTTACAGAAAAATACATACCGATGTCGGGTGGTGATAAATAATGTTGTCACAGAAGTATTCAACTTCAATATCTACGGGTAATATTTGTCGACAAATCGCGGTACTTTGGTTGCTTATATCGCGCAAACAGTGTACGTATTGCATCTTTGTGAGCACATTGATGCAATTTGCAGCATTGATGATGTAGTTGACGACTTTGACAGGTTTGGCTTGTTTTTTTTTTGTTTTTTATGAGATTGACAATTTGCCAAGTTCTAAATTTTGTTTTCTTACATCGTCACGAAAACTCGTATTTGTTATTTCATTCCCGTTTCAGCTTAATTTTATTTCTATTTTTAGTTTTTCTGCTTACAATAATTCTTTTTGGTGTTAAAGCTTGGTATTTCTATTACGGTAAATGTTCTTTAGCAGTTCGGTTATGACAAATTTTATAGTTGATATGAGAGCAAACTTGTACGGTAATCATTAGATCATAGGCGTAACCAGGGGGCCCAGGCCCTCTGCCTCCCCCCCCCCCTAGTTGAAATGCTACCAATGATAAAAATGATGACACAAAGCCTAATTAATTAGTTTTTTTAGCATTTTTTGGGCGCAACAGTAAATGCGTACAACAGCAATTAGCAGTAACTTAATATTGACGACTAGGGGGTCCGGGCCTTCTCAATTTAAATTTTTGCCAGCCAATTTAAATGTCCAAGCCGGAAGAAATTCTGTGGTTTTGTTCTAAAAGGTGCCATCTCAGGCCCTCATCTAACTTTTTTATGCAACAATATGTTTTAGGCCCCCAGCTAACTCTTGTATTGCAATAACATGATTAGTAACCATTTTTTGCATCTAATGTACCAACTTGAAATAACTTTAAATTCCACCTTCACCACCTACCAACTTTAAATAACAATCCACCTCCATCTCGTCAGTTTTCACGCGACAGAATGATTTTGAAAAAAATTAGCTAGAGGAAATGCTTGTTGAACAAATTATTGAAGTTGAATCGAGGGTGCTCGGGCTCCAGGTCGTACGTATTCCTAAAACTGGTTATTTTCATGATAACACAAAAATCTTCCAAGGCAAATCTTCGAGTGAATGATTTAATGCTAAAAATGTTGCAGAAAGCAATGTACCTTGATTCCCCTGACCAGACCAAATCACAAAATTTAACCCCAAAATGAAAGATTTTAAACGTGTTTTGGACTTGACTTGAAGTAAAGGGAGGGATTTGTTCAATTGGCTCTCAAATCTCAAAAATTTTGTTCTTTCAAATGGCTCTGAAAACGGGCGGAATGTGATCCAAATGGCATTTAAATAGCCATTTTTTTCCAAAAACTTACAAAAAATCGCCCAGCCTGGATGCTTAGCCCACAGACACCCATAGCCTCCGGCGGCTCGTGGCTCCGCCCCCAGGCCCCATTTGTGACACGTTTGAGTTGCACTAATTTGCTCACCACGTCTCCCAATTTTGATACGTTAATAAACCTTTTTAACTTGCGGTTTTATTCTTTTCTCTATAGCAAATTCTGGTTACGTGCCAAAGCAGACTTCTAGCTTTTGATCTTTCATTTTTTGTCCCATAAAAAGTCTCTCTTTTTGAAAGTTTCTGATGACGTTATTGCATGTGATTTACTGTTTCCCCAATCCAAAATCCTGGCTACGCCTTTGCATTAAACCATGTGCAATACGCATTCCAGATACCGATTGTGGCATCTTAGTATTGTTGATGCACCTTCACGAGCGGTTGCTTACAACATTGCAAAGATGCAAAGCAGCAAAATAGACGTTGCATTGCTTCCAGTCTAAAATTTCTTTGGTATGGAAGTATGGAACGAAATATGGAAGAATATTTTAGTATGGAATGAAATATGGAATGGAAGACTTTTAGTATGGAATGGAAATGTAATGGACGAAAATTGCCAGTATGGAGTATGGAAAAATCGTTTTCCATTCCATGCCATGCCCTGTCGACAACACAAGTCAAATGAAATAGCTTACAAAGTAAACTTGCCTACTTTTTTTTTTAAACTAAATGCAATTAGCTGTTTCATACTGAACAGGGATGTGGAAGCGGAAGCGGTAGAAGCGGTTAAATTTTTGTGGAAGCGGAAGCACTTTGATGAAAAAGACTGGAAGCGGAAGCGAACTCGGAAGCGACTAGATCTATCTGGAGCCGGAAGCGGAAGCAAAAAATTCCAAAGGTGAGGAAGCGGAAGCGAACTCGGAAGCATAAAACTTCAAGAGGAGCTGGAAGCGGCAGCATTAAAAATTTAACTGCTTCCACATCCCTGAACGTAATGCAATATCCAGGGCAGTAGTGGCCTTAGGAATGTGCAAAGTGTGCAAATGCACAGGGGCCCGCCACTTCTGGGGGCCCCCCCATTTGACCTACTGCGCGCAGAAAAAAATTGATTTTGAAAAACTATAGCAAATTATGATAAAAAGTTTACACATTTGTTTTAAGTGTCATTACATATGTACCCCCTCCCTCAAGATGCACTTATTCCAAATGTTGTTACACATATCCCCTTTTCCAAGATACTATTAGTTTTCACTTTTAAGTCAGATTTAGTAAACAGATAATAAAAATTTACTGGTAAAGTCAACTTACTACTCTTTTTTTTTGCTTGCTACTGTTAGGCTACTCAGGTCATATGTGTAACCAGGGGGCCCCCAATTGAAATGCTACCCATGATAAAAATGTCACAAAAAAACTGTTGTTTCTTCAGCTTCAGTTTCTTTTAGCATCTTCGCATACAACAATACACTCGTACAGCAGTAATTAACAATTGCATTGAGCCAAGGGGCCCGGGCCCTCTCAATTTAATTTTTACCAACCAATTTAAATGGGCCCCCTACAATAATAATTAAATGGGCCCAAATAACAATATTGATCCAGGGGGCCTGGGTCCCATAATTTAATTTTTGCCAACCAATTTAAATGGGCCCCCTACAAGAATATTTATATGGCCCTCTAATTTAAATGGGCCCCCAACAATAATACTGTTTCAGGGGGCCAGGGCTCCTTTAATTTAATGTTGCCAACCAATTCAAACGTATAACCCGAGTGAAATTAAGCGTTTCTATCCTAAAAGTTGCTAACTGAGGTTCTCATCTAACCTTTTTATGAATGTAATGCAATAACCAGGGACGGATTTAACACATGGCACAGTGCCAGGGGCCCCGCGCTCAGATAAGACTTTTTTTGGTCTTCACCTGTATTTGGCACGACAATATTGGAAAAATCTTAAAGTACCAGGGGCCCAACTCAATGTACATTCGACTCGGCCAATAACATGGTTTGTAGGCATAACTATCTAATGTACATTTTTGAATTACAATTCACCTCCATCTCGCCAGTTTTTATGCAACAAAATACTTTTGAAAAAAAATTAGCTTCAGTAAGGGGAATGCTCATTAAACAAATTTTTGAATTGAGAGAGCCTGGGCCCCTGGTCGTATATGTACTCCTTCAACTGGTTGTTTTCAAGACAAAACAATAATCTATAAAGAAAATAATCGACTGAATTGTTATTTACTGCTAAAATATTGCTGGATGGATTGTACTTTACTTCCCCCTACCTGGGCGAAATCATTAATAAAATTTACCCAGAAAATGCAAGATTTTAAACGTGTTTTGGACTTAAATTGCAAGCTAAAGGAGGACTGAACAACTTAATTTTTTCAATTGGCTTTCAAATGTTAAAAATCTAGTACTCTCAAATGGCTCTGAAAATGTGCAAAATGTGATCCAATGGTATTAAAATAGCTTTTTTTTGTCCAAATGATTACGAAAAATCGTCCAGCGGCTGGGGGCTTCGCCCCCAGACCCCCGTCTGTGATACGTTTGAAGTACAGTACACTTCTTTACTTAAGCACGTCTCCCAATTTACACATTTTCGCATTTTAACTAGGCTATTGGTTTAAGCTCTCTCCTTGAACGAGTTCCTAGTTACATGCCAACACCAGGCCACGACTTCTGATCTTCCATTTTACGATATCTTTGCCCCACCAAAAAAATTCTCTTTCGAAGTTTCTGATGACGATATTGCATGTGATTTGTGGTTTCCCCCCCCCCCCAATCAAAAATCCTGGCTACGCCTATGACTCAGGTAGTCGTTTTTCCACTTGTTTTTTTTTTCAACTGATTTTAGCAACTGGTAGTAATAGGTTTATGCAGTATATCATATGCTAAGCAGCATAAAGCATTCAAACATTATTGCTAAGTACTCAAACACATTCTGTAATAACACTAGCATACTGAAAGCAATTGCTGAAAGTTTACGTTAATTTACTGCAATTAATTGAGTTGATAATCTAGATGAAAGGAACTTATGAACAAACATTTGATTTAATTAGGGCTGCAATAGCATTGGTCTTCTGGTCTTGTTATTTGTGAAATGAATTGTTGCGCTTAATTGCAAGTGTAGATAAATCATGGTAAAGTGGTGTGTAAAGAAAAGGGCCCCTGCATTTAATTTGCACAGGGGCCCCCCTTTCCTAAGGCCACCACTGATCCAGGGCCGGATTTACCATATGGCACAGCGCCAAGGGCCACGCTCTCAGATGGTAAAACCTTTTTTTGGTCTTCACCTACAGTATATTTGGCAAAAAGATTTTGCAAAAATTTCCAAAGTACCAGGGGTCCCACGCAATGTAAATAGGCCCCGGTCAATAACGTAGTTAGTAAGCGTAACTATCTATTGTAGGCTACCATTTTTCAATAACAATTCACCTCCACCTTGCCTGTTTTTACGCGACAATATTATACTTTAAAAAAATCAGCTAGGGGAAATGCTCATTCAACAAATTATTGCCTTGGTATTGAGGGGGCGCGGGCCCCCTGGCCGTATATGTTACAGTACTCCTACATCTGGTTAATTTCATGACGAAGCAAAAATCTCCAAGAGATATCTTCGAGTAAATTATCTTGTTATTTACGGCTAAAATATTGCACTAGGCAATGTACCTTACTTACCCCTACCTGGACCAAATTACTTGCAAATTTAACCCCAAGATGCAAAATTTTGTATGTGTTTTGGACTTAAACTGTGAGGAAAAGAAGGATTAAACAATTTAATTTTTTCAATTGGCTTTCAAATGTTAAAAATTTTGTTTTTTCAAGTGGCCCTGAACACGCGCCGGAATGTGATCCAACGGCATTTAAAATAGTTTGTTTTTCAAAAAACCGTCCAGCTTCTGGGGGCTTTGCCCTCAGACCCCGGTCTATGATGCGTTTGAGTTATACTAGTTTACTCGCACACGTCTCCCAATTTGGAAATTTTCACTTTTTAACTTTGGTAAACCACACCAGGGGCGCCGAGAGCCAAACGTGAGCCCGGGGCCAGCTCAAATGTGACGGAATTGTGGTTTTGTAAAGTCCAAAATAGACGGAGAAAATGCTGCTGTTTGGTCGAAAAATGATGTGATCTCCAAAAATTAAAAAAAAGGTCTTCTCCGAAATTTCAACGGTTTTTCCGGCCGAAATCGAGTGATCTCCAAAAAAAAATGTCTTCTTCGAAATTTCAACGGTTTTTCCGGCCAAAATCAAGTGATTACCAATTGAAATAAAACTGTTTACATGCGACTTCGATGGGCCTTTCCCTTCTCAATGTCATTTGGATGGGCCCCCTCTCGAGCTAATCGGCCCCCTAAACTCCATGGGCCCTGGGATCATTGTCCCCCCTGCCTCCCTCTCGTAGGCCCTGAACCACATCACGGCTTTTGGTCATCCATATTCTACGACATCTTTGTCCCACAAAAAGTACCTCTTTCGAAAATTTCTGATGACGTCATTACATGCAATTCTTGATTTGGGCCCTCCCCAATCAAAAATCCTGGCTACGCCTATGCCTTGAGCGAGTGCTGCAGTTCAAAGACTTTTTAGCATGGGCAAAGACATTTTGAAACCAAACGTTCTGGTTTCAGCGATGAACATTTTGAGATGCTTGCTTTCTTAAAAGGCAGTTAAATAAAGTACGTACATCAATGAGTTACGCTGTGCATTTTTGTTACAGCAACAGCAATAATAGCCATAAGCAGCTTATGCAGGGGCACCACATAAAAATTAGAAAATGAATCGAGAAAGAAATCAGTTAATACCGGTGCCAAAGTACAAAATCAGCATTTTCGATACTTAATTCATACCGGTAATTAGGTTTATTAAACGAAACTGTAACTGTTGTAACTCTAACTAGTTACTTTTTCAAAATGATAACTGTAACTTAGTAACTTTTTTGCCATGAAACTGTCACTCAGTAACCAGAGGTGGAGTCCTCGAGGACACATTTTGAAGTCCTTGGCCTCGAGGCCTCAAGTCCTCGAAAATTGGCCTGTCCTCGGCTCGAGGACAGCACTATTTTTTGAATTGTTAAAATTTTGTGGAGCGCTTGAAATATTTTTTGGAAAACGTTTTTTTGTGGAGATCGCCTGAAAAATTTTCGTGAAGACCTTTTTTTTTTTTTTTTTTTTTTTTTTTTGGAGAGCACTTGCGCTTATGTCCTTGGTCCTTGGCCTCGAGCATTCCTGTCCTTGGCCTCGAGAGTGTCTGTCCTTGGAAAGGCTGTCCTTGGCCTTGGCCTCGGATTTTTTTTGTGTCCTTGGCCTCGAGCCTTGTGTCCTCGACTCCACCTCTGTCAGTAACTTATACAAAGTAACTTGCCCACCACTGACTGTAAAACATGAACTTTTATGCCAGATTTAGTTTGTCTCGTAACTGTGTTATGCCGCTCGGTTTCTGCCATGTCTTTTTTTTTTGCTGACTAAATGCGGCTTCCTGTTTGAACGGCTTCCTGCGGCTTCCTGCCTACGAAACGTTTTATGTGCAACGTGCGGACGTCGATGAAGATTCGTGCAACCGTGCCCGACGTGCACATAGTCTAAGCTATTCTCAAGTAATTATTATAGCCTCTTAATTTGTCGTTACAATTGTATTATGATGTCACATTTTCAAGTATGGCCAATTGTGATGTCATAACTATTGCCTATAGATACTATCGTAGCATGTCATAATGGAGAAAAATTTTGCGACGCTTTAGCTCAGCTTTTCTCAAACCATGGGTCGCGACCCAAATGTGGGTCGCCATGTCTTTATGAATGGGTAGCTGACACAAGTAAAGCCCTCAGTAGTTTGATTATCTTTATTTCATAGTTAGGCAAACGAATATCCAGCATTGTATGAAGAAGCTTTAAAAATTACATTCCCTTTTCCAAGTTCATATTTATGTGGGATTGGGTTTTCTGCTCTGGCACTAATGAAAGACGAATATAGAAGCCTTTTGGATGCAGAGCAGTAGCGTAAGCAGAGGTAGGGGCGGGGACTTTGGCATTGGTCTGTCGACCAAACTGCAAAATAAGGGAAATACCACGTTTTTAGCACTACTGAAACAGTCTTTTGCACTGGAATGGACCAAAAAGGTATTTAAAGCATGTTTTGAAACATACATTTAGGAGGGCTAACTTGTCAAAAAAAAAAAAAAAAATCAATAAAAACTTTGAAAAATTGCCTAAAATAAGCAATCAAATTTGATCGCTTGTTTAAAAGTGCTGAAGATAGGTTTCATCTAAAAGTATTTTGAAAAAGGAATAGGGGGCAGGGGGCTATTTAGTATTCAGTGTTAGTTAATTACGAATCACTTCTCTCAAATCTCTTTCTATTAGCCCCCCTCTCTCTGAATCATTTTTTCTATAAAATATAGACGAAATAGTTTGCTCCGTGTAGGTTTCATTCAACTGTAGGATTTTATGATTTACCAGCTTGTAAATAAGAGAACTGAAATTTTACTATTAGCCACCTCTCACATAGCCCATTTTACGCAACCAGTTTAATCATATTTGCGCTGCCAATTCCTATGCCAAGTTTTCAATATATTAATTTTGATCAAAATAGGCCTGAAATTAAGTTATTTTTGCAACAAAATTTTGAGCGCTGGGGGCAAAGCCCACACCCCCGAAACAGCCCCTCAACCATTGCGGATTTCTTGCTACGAGCTTGATGCAAGGCATCCAATGCGTTTAGCGTTGAGTGATGTTGAGCCACGGTTTCAAAAATTGTTGAGGCGAAATCGCAATAACTGTTTAATAAAACTTCTGTTGTTTTTTTTTGTTTTTTTGTAACTATTCAGTTGGGTCACAGCTGTTCTTGCGGATAGGGTTTTTATACGAATTTGGGTCGCAGAAAAAAATGGTTAAGAAACACTGCTTTAGCGAAACACGCAGTGGTTTAAAAATCCCAGATTTTTCGCACATTACGTCAGCTTTTTGTACACAGAGGCAACAAACAGCTGAAGCCGACTCTAAATGAGTGAATTGAGATTGCTAATTTATAGACTAGTGATTTCAAAGTCAGCTAAAGTTGCGAGTAGTAAAAGCGAGGATGACGGTACGGTGCGTAAGTACGGTACGCCTGAATTTTTGCGAAGAAGTACGGTACGCGGTACGGTACGCTTTTTTTGTAATGGTACGCGCACGGTACGTTGGTACGGTACGCTTCAGAAATTGAACTGAAGTACGGTACGCTTCAGAAATTGAACTGAAGTACGGTACGCTGGTACGGTACGGTTCTAGGTGCGAGATACGTAGGACGCAAATTCTGAACGTACCGTAGCGTACTGCCATCCTTGGTGACCACAATATTTGGAGACTTTTCAACCGTCTACGCTATAGGTTTGGTTGTTGATGAGCTTTCGTGCCAACGCTATTTTGCATTTTCTGCAAATTGGCGTAAAATTTTATGTTTTGTGCGCAAATATTTGTGATTTTGAGCTCCGGATTTCTCTGATGCAACATGCTAACTTTTCGATACGATATTAGTTCAATATGCCTACACTTAGTACACTAATAGACTGTCACATAGTGGGTCAGACATGATTATGTTAGATCTACCATTTGCTTGTAAAGGTTGGACATTCTACCGAATCACCACGGCTCCATAAACCACATTGGAAAGTTTGGATGATGAGCCGGATTTTTCCGCGCACAGCATTACAAAATCTTGTACCAACCGTAAAACAGCGAGGCAAAAGCTCCTAAACAACCTAAATTATACCATTATCTGCAGCGTCATCCGATATCAACAGGACACGTCCCGATTGCTGGCTGGATTGTGCAGCCTAAGAGCTGATATGGTCTGTTGACTTGTTAAGCTATTGGTTCCAAATATTTCTCATTGTGGTTACTTAATTAATTGTAGCAGATGACGCTACAGGCTTCCTCCCTTGTGCATTGATTTGAGCTGGGGTTGCTATGGCTGGAAAGTCATCTTCAATGGGCGTAGAGGAAGCCTGTGAGCAACGTCATCACGTCGGGGTCACCAATTTGCAGCGTCATCTGATTTCAAAAGGACGCGTCCCGATTGCGGTTATCCAGCTGGACTGCGCAGCCTAAAAGCTGATTTCGTATGTTGAGTTATTAAGCTATTGGTTCCAGATATTTCTCATTAGTAGTTTCTAGCATAGGTGGAGTCCTCGAGGACGTCCTTGGCCTCGAGGACACATTTTGATATCCTTGGCCTCGAAGCCTCAAGTCCTCGAAAATTGCCCTGTCCTCGGCTTGAGGACAGCACTATTTTTGAACAGTTGAAATTTCGTTAGAAAACACTAGAAACCTTGCAGAAAATCTGCAAAGACCTTTGTTTTGGTGTCCGCAAGTAGAGATCACCTGAAAAAAATTTTTGAAGACGTTTTTCGCCTGAAAAAAATTTTTGAAGACCTTTTTTCTTTTTTTTTTTTTGGAGATCACTTGCGTCAGTGTCCTTGGTCCTTGGCCTTGGCCTCGACAAGGTCTGCCCTTGGCCTCGAAATTTTTTTGTGTCCTTGGCCCCGAGCCTTGTGTCCTCAACTCCACCTCTGGTTTCTAGATTGATTGTAGCAGACGACCGAACACACTGTATCTCCAAAATTAGCGATTATCTATGGGCGATGATTTTTTTTAGGAGATTAGCGCGCAGCAAGGAGAACGCGGAATTTCTTTAGGCATATTTTATACTGCTAAATCGGTGCGTTTCTCATACAACCTTTTTACATGAGGCTTTGCAATGGTGTTCAACTGTTCATGAAAAAAACCAACACCATTTCGTCAAAAGATATCACGGTTGTTGTGAATACTTTTATACGGTTATATTATTTGTGATACAAGCTTCTGTGATGCAATAACGAATATTTATGTCAAAATGGTGTTGACAATTTTCATCAACACTATTGCAAAACCTCATGTAAAAAGGTTAGCAGTTTCACACAAAGCAATTTCAGTTAGCAGTTTCACACTTTGGTTTCACACTTTGATTGGCGTGGCGCAAAAGTTATATGGATTTTAGGTTGGCACGAAGATTCGGCGCAGTGTAATCGAACTTTGCAACCTGGCTCATACTTAATACCGTAGTACAATACAGAGTTGTACTTCTAAAAATTTAACAACTTTTTATTTCATATTGGCAAGTTATGTATATAAGCTTTACAACTGCAGAAAAAAATTTGTAGTTGAGTAAAAATTTTACCTTTAGTTTTAACATTTTTAATCTTAATATTAGTTAGTGCAGTGTAAGATCAAAGATCACCTTAGTGCAGTGAAAGATCACAGTGAGAAAATGCCGTAAAAAAATTCGCACTATTCGCACGTTTTTGCGCTTACAGGGAACACTGTTCTTAATATCAGTTAGTGCAGTGAAAGATGAAAGATCACCTTTTGGTTTGTACTACTAGTACTAGCCTACTCAGTACTGTAGATTACCGTATTTAGTACAAGGTAGGCTAGTAATATTGCTACTGGTACCTCACCAAACCAGCAGATACTGTTTCATACATTGTAGCTAAAGTGAAAAGTATCTTTTTTGTCTGCTCGTATAAAGTTAAGGTTTTCTCACAATTTTTTTTTCAGTTTTATTGCTGTTTGTGTAGCCTAGACCTACAGCTGCAGTATTAGACTACCGTTACTTATTGGGTTGATATCTTTAAGCTTATCAACAACTAAGTACCGTACCAGTACCATCTTACAGTCCCAACATGTTAGCTTTCATTCATACGTATGTTTGGTATGAATGCAGCTCTTTGGATCTGTGTAACAACACCAATGCTACGGTAAATAAGTAGACCTAGCCCTACTATTTTTTTGGGTTCTGCAAATCTGCATTATATAATTTTAATTCAAATTGTACTGGTACTGTTTATTAATGTTATTCTGTTAGCAATACAGTAGTAGGTTATAATATTAATAAGGAGACGATATGAATTAGACCTATTATTAGAGATTGACTATGGTTCTTTAGTGCTTTTGTGTGGATCTGGTTAGTGCTCCTTTGTGTAGATCAATCTGTGATAGGCTACAGGCTGATCGGCAGTCAGAGTGTTTCGAACTTAGAGCCCCCTTTATAGCATAAACTAACACATAAAAATACTTAAATTACCGTACTATATACAGATGTAGAACAGGCGTTTGCTGTGGTGCTTCGGCACTGGATTGGCTTATTAATATTGTTTATTCAAGTTTTTCATCAAACCAATGATATTTGGTTTGGTTCATAGCCTGCATTCTTGAGGGGTAGGCTACAATTTTAACAAATTGCAAAAAAGGAGGAAACTCAAACTTCAATTCTGATTTTCCTTAGTGTTTCTGCTTCAAATCTGAAATACGGTAGGCCGATGATAACTAATAATTGCAGTTTGATGAGAATTGCTTGGTAAACTATTGTTGTTTCCTGTATGGCTTTCAAAACGACCTTTTGAGGTATGAGATGATACACACAATCTTTTATCCAATTATGAAGATTTAGGGGGTGTTGTTAAGTATAGGCCTTGTGCTTTTTTGAAAGATCTGTGACCTGTGTATGAGGTCGTGCGCTCTCCTTTTATGCGTGCACTCATTAGGGTTAGATTTTGGGTTATAACTTAGGGCTAGGGTTAGGTTTTGTGGAGTAGGTTAAGGTTAGATATTGTGGAATAGCTGAGAGAGAGCATGCACATTCACACATAGGCAGTGTTCCCTCTAAGCGAAAAAAAAAGCGAAATATTTTCAGCATTTTCACACAAATCTTTCACAAGTGAGAAGCGATGTTTTTGATTTATGAATTTTTGGCATTTTGATTTACAGCAAAGAAGATTTACAGCATTTTTTTTGTTTTGGAGATTGCTTCATATATAACTCGCAGAATGTATCTACTTCAAACTTTACGGCATGATGATCTTTTTTGTTTTTGTTTTTAGAGATAGTATTTTTTGGTGGATCGACGGCTTTGCAGAGCCTAGGCTATGGCATTTGTTCAAAGACTTACACAAAAGGTGAAAACTTAGAGGGAACACTGTACAAGGGTCACAGCTTTTGAGAAAAAGCGGACAGCTTATACTTAATGACACTTGATTTGGGTCCAAAATGCTAAGTATGCACAGGCATTTCCAGCTTTGCAAATCTATTTACCTAATTTTCCCTGAATCATCTGCTATGTGGATTTATCTAACTCAGTTATAAATTCGACATCAAAATAGAAAAAATATTAAAATGAAAAATAGCTCAGTTGAAACTTAGGTTAATAATGTACTTTAAACCAGAATTTAATTACTGTAATTATAGTAATGAAATTTAATTATTTTTTATGTATGCTATGGAGGAAGCCCTAATTTTGAAACACCTTGTACAGTACGGTATCATACCATCAGCCGGGAGAGCTTTGAATTTTTTGGAACCATTTTAATTTTCACTTTTGCCAGGTTTAGTAACCAAAACTGGTTATAGGCTAAACAAAACATGATCTCAGCAACTGTGACTGCCATATAACTAAAAAAATATTTCGCTATGAAAATGATGAGCCAGATATTCTATCTCATAAAGTGTTCAAAGTCGCTCGACGATTTGGGGCGACTCTGAAACCCCAACGAACATGCACTTAACTTCACTTACAAGGCCTAAACGTTCAAAGTTGCCTTAGCCTGGGATTACTTTGAATGCTTTTATCAAAGGGCTTCTAAAAACATTTTGAAAGATCAAGATAATGGAGTTGGATGGATACACTCGTTTGTGGACATAGTCTACAGTGTGGACATGCATTAAATTAAGTCTCAATTGCCAGAATGCAACTGAGTGGTAGCATGGCCGAGTGGTTAAAGTGGTGGCCTTCTGATCATAACGTTAAGGGTTTGAGCCTCCATTTGTCTGTCACAGATTGACTTGTTTCGGTGATCCTTGGTCAATCGTTTAAACCTAACATAAGCAGTATTTTTGTAAATTCTTCTGTAAAAATGATGACGTCATTGTCATGTGACTGTGCGCTAGTCAAACAGAAAAGAAAACTAGCCAAGCAAAATTTTAATACTTGGAGATTGTTCTTGGTTTTGAAAAATATGGAACTGATAATAAAGTTTGTTTTAGTGTAGGTTCCAAAGTCGCTCCGGTTGATGGTGCCCAGTGTAGGCTATAGGGCCTAGAAGTAGCCTACTGGTGCAAGATGATACTGATGTTAAATTTTGGTTCAATATTTATAGTGGTTGGTAGGCCTTTAGTCTTAAGCTAAGTTGGACTCTTTATTGTATGAGCTGATGTGTAGTTATATAAGTTAATACGTAGTATTCAAATCTAAATGGATGACTCTGCTGGTGTGCTTAAGAATGGTTTTAATATCAAAAGTTTTCTGCAAAGCCTTAAAGCAATTCAACCACCATGGAGTTGTCCAAAATGTTCCAAGTATTTTAAAAGCTATGTAGGTATAGAGCAACACTTAGTAAAGTTTCATCATTCAGCCCCAGCAACTCCATCTAGTAAAGTACCATTTAGTCGAAAATCAAAGCTAAAATTTTCCATAAAGAAGAAAAACAATAGACTTTTAAGACGATCGCCATCTCCAATTCAGCTTTCTCCCACTCACGATGATACAACCTCATTAACATGGGCTGAAGCTCAGCAAATGGTAGAATTGGAATCTGATGGAAAGATGTATAGGTATGTCTTAGGTAATTGCACAGCATACTAAAGATGTAATCTTACTGCATTGATCTATTGTTTTACATGTTGTAAATCTTGACAACCTATAAAAAATGTTTGCTTCTGTGACCTGCATGATAATTGTTCTTTGCTTTTTCATTGGCAATTTGTATTACGCATCTTGTATCATTGTGTGTTTTTCTCTTGCGTTGAACTGTCGATGAATGTTGGTGTTGGTCTGCATCATTGGGTTGCAGTGTTTCCTCTTAGTGTTTCCAATACCAAACAATGGAAAAATTCAAAAATGAGTTGGAATAAGAATGCTGATTTGCTGGTAATAATTGGCATAATGGTTGCATAGTGGAGCTGTATATCTAACTACCAAGATTAATATTGCTTTTCTGTTGCTATATTCTTGTAGTATACTTACTCGAGCTCATGGCAGTACTCTTAATTATTCTAACTTTACCTATTTTTATATACCAGTATTACTATTGGTATGATATAGTGTTATTATGATGCATACATAATTTAAATTTGATTACATTAGATATCTAAAACTTTTTGTATGAAATTATTTTGAAGGCTTATTGATAAAATTATTCGATATTCAAATTGTACATTTTGTGTCACCTGTAAAATGTAAAGGGAATGATTATTTGCATGTCAGTGTGGAAATAAAAGGGAGTGAGCAAAGAAGAGGCGCTCTTTTATTCATATTTTTCAAATTGACGTTAGATTTTGGGTTAGCATTAACGTTAGGGTAAGAGCTTGGGTTACAGTTTGGGTTTGGTTTAAGGTAGGGGTTAGGGCTGGAATAGCAATTTTCTTATTTGCATGTTATCGTGCAAATAAGCTCTGCCAAATGTAAATGTGAGCATCAACACTGCTACACACTTCCAAACTCCATAAATCACACTGCAGCTATGTGCAGTGTGTATACAGAGTACAGCTGAAATAAAAATCCTCATCGATAAAAGATAATATTAAAGTTGTATTCATGTTAAATACTGATAGGTTTATATGCCATAACATTGAATTTGCGATTTAAAAAATATCTTGAAATTGGTGGCATGTTAGATCAGAACCTGTTTGCTAATTGTTTGTACTTTTATGTAATTTCCGTAACATTGAAGTCGATTTAGATCAGTATTGCAGTTTTTTTTTACTCATTCGGAAATTTTTGTTGTTGGTTATGGAAAATAACTAATTTTGGCAGCACAAGCAGGCTTAGGAGACAAACAAATAGAAATACGTTGTTGCCAATTAATAAGTATTAGTACTAATATTTGCTGCTTTTTTACCAGCTTTGTGTTTAGGTTGAACATCAGTGATAAACTTGACATTCTCTCTGATTCTGATGGTGAAGGTGAAAATGATTTGCTAAAAGATCATCGACAACAAACTCTTACAACACTTGATTCTTCTGCTTGCAACTCTCCTAAGCTTGAAAATCACATGGCACCATGCATTGACAAGAAATGTAATCCAAAAACATCAAACAAATCATCATCACCAACCACGACCCAAGCTTCAAAATCACCACATAAAAGTCAGAATGAAAAACTGTCGCAGCTTCCTAAACCATCTTTTAACATATTATCGGATTATGAAAATCAAGCTGATGATGCTCCCCCTCGTTCAACAGCTTACTATCGTTACATTGAAAAACCTCCAGATGATTTGGAAGACGAGGTATGTGTTGTGTTTGATGTTGATGGGCTGTAGGTTCTTATGGCTGTAGTTCTGTTGTATGCGTAGTTGGATATGTAAGCAAAAAAAAACTTTGACTAGATTTAAGGCAGCCAACATACAGTGTTCCCTCTAACTTTTTGGCTGATCAGCAAGTGCCCATATTTTTTTGAAACAATTGTGCCCGAAGCTTTAATAAGATATTTGTGTGCCCTAAATTTTGTACCAATCTGGTATTAAAATTATATATCGCATTTTTTTCATTATAGGCGCACTATCAGTAAATGACCTTTATTGCTTTTATTTCCTCACATAAAGCACACTAAATAAAGTGCATCTTAAAAACTTTGAAAACTGTAAAAAAGCTTGCGCTAAATAGCTCTGAATTAAATTGTGAAGAGAAAAAGAGTATCATCTAATCCATATATCAAGCACACCTTCAGTTTTTCGAAATTTTCAGGATTTAAAGTTCGTCTTATAGTCAGAAAATACGTCATACCAAATGCCGTATTTCCACAAATTTGTCGAATTTTCTAAAGATATGCTTATCATGTTGCCAAAAATTATTTGCCCTTGTTCCAACAAATTGCTGATTTGCTGAAAAACAATTGGCTAAGTGGTAGCACTGCCCAAGAATACAGTGTTAAGCCATGATAATTACATACAATGTTTAATCATGAGATAGATTGGGATTCTTTAACTCTACATTGCATTATTTTTACCACTGCAGTAGTTTTAATTAAAGTGATTTAATTTGATTTTTTTTTTTTAAATTAAAGTGCTCCGTTTCAATGTATGCTTCAGGTTGAATATGATATGGATGAAGAGGATGCAGTTTGGTTGGAATTAATGAATAAGCATCGTGCTGATGAGGAACTTGAACCTGTTTCTGACAACCAGCTCGAGTTGCTGATGGATCGTTTTGAAAAAGAGTCGTATTTTGAACAAGCTAAACATGGCCATAGTTCACAGACCTCCCAAGTAAGAGCTGTCATTCATTTTGTATGTACTGTGTGCTGGTATGAAACTTGCCAAAAGCTTTTAATTGAAATAGTAAAGTAGCTCTTCAGTCTTTTAATTTCAGCTTTGATTGTGGCTGTGAATTCTTAGTCCACTAGGATTTTCCAAGAAGTTTTTCCGTGGAGCTACAAAATCGAATTTCTAGTGAAAATGTCCAGCATTGGGTTTAAAAAATGCGGCAGATTTTTTGCACATTTCAGTTAAAGTATGTGACCAATGATTTATTCCAATTGTAATATTTCTATACTTCAGTTGGTATAGCAGGACTAGTGCTCAAAAAGTTTCTCATTCCCAATTCGATTACTAAACTAGCAGTGAGGCTTTGTGTCTTCGGGAAAGACAGTTTATGCTTAAACTTAGTGGAGCTGAGCAGTCTACTTGTTGTGGTGGCCAAGCCTGACAAAAAAAAAAAAAATCAACCAGAACCAAAAAAAGGTGTTCTACGTTGGTATGGTTAGACTCAGAATACCTAGTTCAAACGTACAAACTTTTGCATTGTTTTCATGAAACCATGACGTACTTCGAATTCATGACCATATTTAAAAATTGCATAGAAATTAATGAATCAACGATTTGTGACTCAAGACGCATGATCTGTACGAATATATTAAACATCAGATTAAGCTCTAAACAAAAAACTTCATGCTAATGGGTTACAATTTAGTGACTTGATGCTTATGTTTAGTCTATGATTGATGAAGATGCGGTCTGTTGCGTGTGCAATGATGGTGAATGTCAGAACTCGAATGTCATTTTGTTTTGTGATATGTGCAACCTAGCCATACATCAGGAGTGTTATGGCGTGCCGTACATACCCGAGGGTCAGTGGCTGTGTAGAAGGTGCCTTCAATCGCCATCATCCCCAGTTGATTGTTGTCTCTGTCCTAACAAAACAGGGGCTTTCAAACAAACCGATGATAACCGCTGGGCACATGTAGTAAGTCAAGTAAAAATAAAATACAAAAACTGTTAAGTCTTTAATTTTAACTGCGATGTGAAGTTTTTTAAAACTATTACAAACTGATTTTCAAGCGCTGTTACCCACCGTTATTTGTAATGTGTTAATGAATGGGTTACGGCATGATAAGTGATTTTTATTTTGAGTTAAGTTGATAAAAAGTGTTTTCGGTGTATATGTAAACAGTTCTGCTATAAAAAGCGGCATATTATTATACCTGGTTCATTATTGCGTTGAATTAGTTATCACTTTTATCTTAAAGATAAATAATTGCCTGTTATTAATTAGTAGAATTGCTGGGTGCAAAGCAATGTAATTTTTGAAAAGTTGATTGGTGGTACAGTACTTGAGAATTAGTTTGATTAAAACGTTCATATCTTTGAAGCTTTTCGTCTGAAACTTGTTAAGAAAAATCGTCAGAATGGAGAGCGCAGGAAAAGGAGCGGCTATTTTTAGGAAAGAACCAAGCCGTGATTGGCTGAAAAGAGATCAATGAGAAAGCGTCAATCCAATTTCAGCCAATCACGGCTCGCTCGGGTCTTTCCTATAAATATGCGCTCCTTTTCCAGCGCTCTCCATTCTTGCAATTCTTCTTGAAAAGTGTCAGACAAAAAGCATCGAAGATATGAACGTTTTAACCAAGACACTGTAATTTTGTATAAATTGAATATCTCTAGTAATGTGTTTTTAAACTTAATTTATTATTCATCAAAGTAGTACTAACTTTGCGTGTAAGCTCTTGTGCAGACTACTGACGCATAAAAAATAAAAGTCTCTAGTTTTATCATTGTACGATTAATTGCTGATTTGATTTTTAGGTATGTGCACTTTGGATACCAGAAGTTGGTTTTGGCAATACAGTTTTTCTGGAGCCTATTGACGATATAAAAAATATTCCACCTGCGAGGTGGAAGTTGACTTGTTACGTTTGCAAGCAACGTAATGCTGGAGCTTGCATTCAGTGCCACAAAACAAATTGTTACACTGCCTTTCACGTCACATGTGCCCAACAAGCTGGCCTTTACATGAACATGGAAGTTGTGAAACGCCATTCTGAGAATGGTGTCACAATCAAAGTTAAGAAAGAGGCTTACTGCGACGCACACGTTCCAAAAGACGCATCACCAAGGCATAAGGGAAAAAACATTGAATCAGTGAGTCATTTAAACATGTTCAACGTTGCTGACAAGCATGGAAACTATAACATTTTCAAGACGATTATAATCAGTGCGTTATGAATTGCCGTAAAGGGGCATTGCACCCTAATTTTTTAATTTTAACACTAAATATGCAAGAAATAATTGATTAGCAACGTTTTTGTTTGGTTTCATTGTTTGGCGTTAAATAGCTTTAACGGTTAAGATTAAATAGCTTTATGGCTACATCAAATTTGCATACGTGGTTCAAACGGACTTAATCATTCGGTAGGTCTCGAGGTTAAAATGTTTTTTTGCCACGTTTCTGCTGTGGCTTTGGCGCAAAAAGTGTGATTTTCAAAGTAAAATTAGGCTCATTGGTTTGAATTTTCTTTTAGCACAAAGATATTCGATTTGGTGCAGTTGGAAAGAAAGTTGAAAAATAGGCCTAGGCTGATCAAATAACATTGATAATTTTGACGTATGTCGTATAAGCCTACATAACTTAGTTGTTTTTTGTAATTAAAGTAAAGTTCGGTATGAAAACGCAGAGGCTAGATTAGAGTTTACATCTTTTTGGAATCACCTGGTAGGCTACTTAACTGATGTTAGGCCTAGGAGCTAGGCTTTGTGGCATGCGTATTGCAAATTGGTAATGACTAGCCTATTCAACAAGCACTTCAAGTTAAATAGAATAAAACGAAAATATGGAATATTTATTATTGTATTTTTTATCATTTGCTTTTTTAAGGGTTCATAGAGTAGGGTTAGTTTTGGGATAGTTTATGCGTTCTTGTAGCCATTGTAATAATGCTTTCCTCACATTGTCGCTTTGTTCACACGAGCGACACCTAATGGTTAATTCAAAAATTATTTAAAAAATGACAGGAATGCTACAAGTAGCGTAAAAACTAAGCGTAAATATCTTGCGATGTAGAAGTCGAAGAATTCCGAAATCAGCCTCAAAAATTTTTTTTTAATGCAATTTTTTCTTGTGTTGCAGTAAGTTAAAAATAGACCTTAATGCTCCTTTAATTGCTGCTTTTGTTAGTATTTGACAACTTATGCGTTTAAATTTCGGGTTTTAATACTTAATATGTCAGTGTGCATTAGTTTTGTAAAGTTTGTGAGAAGTTATGATAATTATTTGTTGTCGATTACAATTTCAGAAAGCGGAAGAAGATGAGAAAACGAATGATAAAATGAAAAAAGCTCGAAAAATTTTGGCTGAAAAACGTCTCGAGGCTCCTCAGATCTCCATTCCCTACATTCCTCGTGATAGGTTAGTGTAGAAAGTTTTTGAAGCATTTCTTGTCGTGATTTTAGAAATATACGAACTCAGCAGTGACTTACGGTAACCACCATTTTGAGAATAGAAAGACGAACACATATCAATATTTGACTCCCTAGTATGCTCTTGCGAATTTTGCAACAACAAAGAATTGACCCCAAAACCGTGTGTAGCCCATTCTCACTCGTTCTTCGGCTTTTGTTCTTTGTTGTTCTTCTTAGCCGCCGCATGAAAAAAAATAGAGGGCATTGCATCACAAACTGGATCTGCCTCAAATTATTAGAAAAAAAAAAGCCTAAGGAATCGAACCCGTGCCCGTAACAAACGTAGACGTACGAGTTTCGAAGTCGTGGTTCTTTTTCACAGGACAGGTATGTCAGGTCACTCTGTCATTGCAGCTCAATGTTGACACGAGTATACTTACCTTACACGTCTAAATATTAAAATTTCAGATTATTGTCAATCAGCCGCTTAGTGAGTATACAGAAGAGGAGTGCGTTTATGCAGCGTTTGCTTAGTTACTGGACCCTAAAACGGCAATCTCGAAACGGAGTTCCGCTATTACGGAGACTGCAGTCTCACGTCCATTCCCACAAGTCTCGAGATCCGGTAAGTTCTAGTATTTATTGCTTTCCATTTAAACAACGTACAAACGGCCGGCAGTTCGGGATTTTTACTTGTTTAAAAGTCGAAGTGCAGTTTTTCGGGAAAACTTTGGGAAGAAGTTGACACTACTAAGCAAGACCTTTGGCCTTACTTATATACAATCTGACTCGCGGTTTATTGCTGAACCCTGGTAAAATGTTCGGGCAGCGTTCTCAATGCTACTTTGTCGAATTATGGCTCATTCTAAAGGATTACATGTTTTAGCATATTTGTCCTACTGTCTCGGTAGACACTGACTATTGTACGATGCTCGAAACTGTTCGTTGCGATCAGTACCAAGAGCTTGGACGAATCTACACATGTTTAGGAGTTTTCAGGGATCTAATATTGCTGTGGGTTTCTTTGAATTCTTGCCCATTGAATTTTCTGCTTGTTCAAAGCCACCAAGCAGAAATAATCATCGCAACGCGTCCTTTCAAAACACGCAACCGTGACCAGGGTGCGGATTGAACCCAAATCATGCGTTCAGACTCGTCGTCGTACACACGACGCCTTTGCCCTTTCGGCCTCGCTGCCGACTTTATTTACTACTGCTGCATGTGTTGCTTTTGAGTCAATATGTTCAAAATTTTGTCTTTCGTGTTTGATTAGTTTTGGTCCAATTTTGTTTGTCTTACATCATTCTAAGTAAATTTAAACCTAGGAAGCGGAAAGTTTGCTATGGCGAAATCAGTACGCACTTGTGTGCGGAGAGCAGAGATAGGAATTTTTTGTTAGGAAGATTCAGTAAACAAAAAGGATTCAGAATCTCCATGCAATTTAGGCGCTGCGTTTGCAACAAGTTTTCAAGTATTTTAGTTCTTAGCAGATATTTATTTAAATTGAGAATTATTAGTTAGTGATTGTTAGGTGCCAGTTGACACTTCTCCTTGGGTAGTGGTTTGCTCTTTTTTTTTAAGCATCAAGTCACTAAATAGTTTACCGACCAAATCTTCTTTCCTCGGTGAGTGCATTTGGTTGCGACCTTTTGTCGCACCATAGACCTAAGTTAAAGCTTAAAAATTTAAATTAATTAGCTACATTTATCAACGTTTTCTTAGTTCACCACACTAAAACCGGCCTTGTCGTTAGCTAACATTTTGGTTCAATTTTTTTTTAAAGAACAGTTTAGGGTTTATGTGGTTTTATCACAAATTGCAGATATACTAAATTTTAACTAATTCTTGATTATAACCATCTAAAATTAAAACAAATTTTTTAAAATGGCAAAATAACCACCTTGTTCCTAACCATTTCAACTTCTAAACGGACTTGAAGTTCAAGAAAATATTAAGCAAAATTCATACGCTGGATTAGCCTTTGTACTTGAAAGTTTTTGTACATTTCGGCCTTTTCCTAACTTCTGCTTTTTTTGTCTTAGATCTGCGCTACAAGTACACATTTTAAGTACAAATTACACTTTTTTATTGATTTAATCAGAAAATGGAGTCGGAGCAGCAGCATCTAATGGACCAGTTAAGTTACTGGCAACGATTGAGACACGACTTGGAACGAGCGCGGCTCCTCATTGAACTATTAAGAAAAAGAGAAAAGTTAAAACGCGAGGCTATCAGGATTTCTCAGGTTAGTTTTGATACTAATATCAAAGGGGTACATAGAGTAAAATATATGACGTTTCCAAAATCATTGCAATAATATTGATTTGTATTTTTTTAACCCGATTCTTGACCGAACTGCTTCAATTATATTCTACTCCAAGCACATCGCTTTGTTTTCAGAATGTAAGGCAACATGAACGATTTCAGTGGGCAATACAAGCGTTTAATTAACGTTTGTGCCATCTTATCTGTTACCAGGCGTTTACTGATGAATTTTGGCACTTAGTCGTCGAATGCAAGTATCCTTACGCTAGACTAGACTAACACTAGACTAACATCAGTCGTCGAATCCATACAACGCGGGGGGACGCGTCCCCTCACCAAGATTTAGCGTCTCCCCATCGAGAACTGAGCGCTGGATGACCAGAGGAAAAATAGCGCCAGGTAGGACTAAAAGATCCTGCAAATTTTCTGACAAAAATGGTCGCAAATTGCGGCGAAGACCTTTGTTGTTTTTTTTTGGTCTTCACTTGATTTCGGGGAAAAATGACTTCAATTTCTGGCGAAGACCTTTTTTTTTGGTCTTCATTCAATTTCGGCGACGGAAATACAGCATTTCACTAAACTTTTTGTAAAGTTGGTCAAGGCTGCAAAAGCGTCCCCCTATGCAAAATTTTACAATTTAAGTACTGACTAACACTATCGGGCTTATTGCCCGAAGTTCGTAGTTCAGTAGTTGACGCAATGTCTTGCAGTGGTGGCGAAAGTACACTGTTGGGCAATTGATTTTTGATTCAGTTAAAATTACATTTTTGTTTTAATCCAGATTATCACTGATCTCCGTTTAACTCCGCTAAACTTGTTGCTACATCGAGTTTTATCCAAGTTAATGACGTTTGACACTGCTAAAGTCTTCTTTCATCCCGTCAAAGAAAGCGAGGCTCCTGATTACTTCAGTGTGATTGAACGCCCAATGGATTTTTCAACTATGTCTACTAAGATTGATAATCATTTATACAGGTATGTATTAAATACGCAATTGTCATAGCTTTTCATCATGAAATGGGGGGTAAAAAAGTATGGAACTCTCTTTTAATGCTGTTTGAACTAGTTCGCTTTGTGGCTTAAAGTGCGACTCATGACTAGGCGAAAAGCTGATACTGTTTCAGCCTTATCATGTCTCCCAACTACCAAACCATGCTTCAGGAGAGTTAATGTAGGCCTTGGTTACTGAAATGGGCTGTTTTGCTGCCACGATGCATATTTAAATGCTGTCCCATAATTATTAGCACACAGTACTGCATTCTTCGATACTTGCAGGCTTTCCTCACTCCACTTCCTACAAAACGCATGAACGATTACATTATTTGCGCTTGGTTCTATTTCAGTTAGGTAAGCTCCATTGTTGCGCACGCAGTTTTGGCATTTTTTGAAGAATAGTGTCTCTAAATGTGCCACCAAACAAGCAATTTAACAATTATGCCATCTCTCTAAACTAAAAATCCCAATTTTTTGTAGAAATGTCAGCGATTTTGAAAATGACTTCAATTTGATCGTTAGCAATTGCATTCACTACAACGGACGAGAAAGCATCTTCTACCGATTCGCTACTAGAATGCGGGACCATGTGAGTAAAAGCACATCTTAGTTTTTGATGATGTGGAAAACTATCGTTACTGATTTTTGATTAATTTCTTGTATGTTGTGTAAAATTTTGTCTTCACATTTTTTATGAGTTGCAACCTCTGATTGAAATTTTGCCGCAGCTTCACTGTCCAGATTTTTTCATAAATTTGTGCATGCTTTTTTACTAAATTTTTGCGAAGTTAAATTTGAACTCAAATTTTGTTACAATTTATTTTTTTAATAAAATTTAAGAAGAGTAATTTGAAAAGAATTTTACGGTAAAATGTCAATTTTTCTCTGCTTTCGCTCTTTAGTTTTTGATAAATTCAAATTAAAGGAACCTATTCAAAGAAAGCAGCAGGATACTTTGATTTGCAACAGCGTTTTTTCACAATCCACATGCGTTATTCCAGGGCGGTACAGCGATTAGGGCGGCAAAGCGTGAAGTTGCCAAGGCCGGCTTCGATGAGATTGGAATGCTTCTCCCAAAAACACCAGAGAAAAAGATAGAAGAAAGTATGTACACGGAAGCTTTGAATTTTGTCCTTGGAGCCCAGTGCTCTCCACTAGGAATCCTGCTTCTTTTCCTTTGCGTACTGTCTGCTAGGGCTGGTGGTTTGTGTTTCCATAATGTCTTTAGACTTCCCGGCAATGATTTACTTTGATGATTACGCATACACATACGAAAAACAAAAGTTTTAATGCTTATCATTTTTATGCAGTTAATCGGTTATGATTTTTTTTGTCACAGTAAAATTTCTTCGTGTCGGGATGTTTGAATTTCTTGTATCTTTTCAAGTGTTTATCACTTATGAGAAAAACCACAAATAAGATTTCTGCAGTGCCTCGGTTCTTTTGAGCTAAACTGGATTACTAGAGAACTCAGCTCAAATACTTACAAAAAATAGGGTAGCATAAGACATTTTCGAATTTGTTACGAAATTTCCCATTTAATTATCTGTGCACTGTGACGTCACAAGATTTTCCAGTTAAATACCCGACTTTTTTTAGCAATCGATGATGAACAACGACTAACCTTACCTCTGCAGCAGCAACTAGACATAATGTTGGTTAGATTGGATCAAGCCACGTTACGCGCTAAGAAAACGAAGAAAATAAGAGCCGAGATCGCGATGTTGAAACGGTATGCATTATCTGCGGCAGATGCTTAATTGTTGTTATTGTAGTACATATTTATCCTTCTGTCACAGGACAGCATCACACGCTAACTATTGGACGATCTGCACACTTTTCATTGCGATGACTACTCCGTGTTGGGAAGAATTCGCACCTCGGCACCTGCTAAGGAATTCACAATAGTCCAATATTTCTATGGATTTCTTCGAAGTCTTGTCCATTGAATTTACTGCTTGTTCGAAGCCACCAAGCAGAGATAATCATCGTAAAGCGTCTTATCCAAGGACGCAACAACGTGACCAGGGTGCGGGTTGAACCCAAATCATACATCAAGGTCGTCGTAAAAACGATGCCTTTGCTCTTCTCGGCCATGCTGCCGACGATATAGTACGATCTTTTCTAATTAAACTGTCTGAAAAAAATATAGCTCCTTTGTCGATTTTATTAGTGATTTTTTTCAGTGTTATCTCGTATTTGTGTTGTTTATTGCTGTCTTATGGATGTTTGTTACTGTTCTGAAGACTTGTGTTTCGTCCTGGCTGATTTTGTGACGTAATAGCTTGCCGCGTAAAATTTGCTTCCAAGTGTTGTTTTGCCCAAAATCATAGTTAGCTTTTCTTGTTTTTTTGTATCTAAATTGGTTAAACCGGAATGAACCCTTTGATGGACAGCGTTTTGGAAGGTTATTGTTTTGCGTTAAATTTAGGGTTCTCTGAGTCATTTGTTTTTTGCCGTGGTTTCTTTTTATATTGGAAATCTATCATTTTCGAAGTTAACAGTTTTAGCGAAGATTGTGCATGGAGGTCGGAGTTATCAAAAATTAGAAATTATTAAGTTATTATTTGAGTTTCAATTGTAATTGTAGAATTTGACAGTACAGTTTGATTGACATATTTCTCGAAAATTGACTTTTAGTGATCTTTTTCTAAATTACTTTTTTATTACTAAATTAATTATTGTTTTATATTATTTTATTAATTTACGCTAACTTTGCTTTTGCTTTTTAATTCTATTTGAATAAGATTCTATTTGAATAAGTCTATTTGAATAAGAACGATAAGGTAATTAGTTTAGTTATAGATCGATAATAGATAGGAATAGCTCGAATAGAGGTGCATGATTGATCGATTATAGTCAAGCGACAATAAAGAAGACTTCGAAGATCGAGAAGACTTTGGTAACTGTCGCTTTTTGAATAGAAAACCTTTAGAACAGTTACAGTTTTGATTGGGGGGACACAATCTTTTGTAGTTCTTTCCTAAACAGTATTTTGAATTTATTAAAAGTTTTGAGTTTTTCAAGTACTTGAATCGCTTTGTGGTACTATTTTTCGAAAGCTAAAAATTAATGCGATTTCTGTGTGTTTACAGTAAAATTGCTCGTGAAAACAATCTGCGTAAATCTGTGGGTGAAAAAACTTCAAAGGAAATGACGTCAGGTTCGGACGATGACGTCAGTAAGCATGCAACTACGTCGAGTGATTCTCAAGAAAGTTGTAAGCAAAATGACGTAAAAAATTCGTTTTCTGACGACGAAAACTCAAATAGTCGCGAAAGACTGTGGTCAAAACGGCGTTCTTTGAGTCCTTCAGAAGTCCCCATTAAGAAGCGGCGCTTGTCAAGATCTGGAAGTTGTCCGATTCCATTCCCAAAACTCTTAGAGAATCGCCAAATGAACGTTAACGATAATTTGATTTCCGGCATTTTGGCGGCCACAAACAGCCCTGTTACAGAAGGCACGCGGTCGTTACCTCCTAGCCCTACCGAACGCAGCGTTAACCGTAGAACGGCTGTACTTTTCAACAAGAAGCCCCGGAGTCGCTTATCTACTCCGACTTTGTCCGAAATGGACAAAATCACCAATTTGACTTTTAATCAAGAAGACCTAAATCCAACTACTAAAATTAACGAAAATGATAATTATGTCAAATCACTAATGCCTCGTGCCATTTCTTTCTCAAACTTAACTGAACTGGACAAGAAAGAAAAAACAAAAAATACGGCTGATGATGAAGAACTTGTGGCTGATCAGTCAAGTGAGCAATATTGACTTATTTATTTGGTTTAGATTACAGCTTACAACAGACCTGTCCATCTGACTCCTCTTGTTTAAAGTCGATCCTTCTCCCGCCTAAGGCGAATCATGTTTGGTTTGAGTCACGTCATTTTCTTTACCAACCATTAAAATTCAAGTTTAGAATTTGAACAGAATCAATAACAGTAACACTCATGTGAAAATTTGATAATTTATCATCAGCAACATGCAACTAGTAAAGGTACTGCCCACTAGTTTCTTAACCAGTAGTCGACTGCACACTTTTTCAAAGTGTAGTGGATTAGTATGTTCCATAAAGATGAAAGGAGTCCAGAGAAGTAATATGTTTGAGACGTTGTAAATCAGGGGTCGGCAACCTTTTGAACTAGTGGGCCACATTTAGTCCTAACAAGGTTCCAGCGGGCCGTCACCATTCCAGTGGACCAAAAGAGAAAGGCCTTCGCCAAAAACTCAACCTTTTTTTCGGACGAATCGATGGCAAAGACCAAAAAAAGATGGTCTTCGCCGGAAATTCTGGCCTTTTTTCGATTGGGTGGCGAAGACCACAAAAAAGGTTTTCGCCACGGGATGAGAATCATTTCGGCGGTTTATTGCTGCATATCTACCATTGAAAAAAGGTCGCGGGCAGGATGACAATAAAAGGTCTCGGGCCGGGTAAAATGCCTTGGCGGGCCGTAGGTTGCCTACCCCTGTTGTAAATGAATTGGTTGCCAATAGTCGAACCAGCTAAATGTTATCGATGATTTTGTAGCTGCCAAAAATAAAGAATATTGCATTTTGAATATTTGATTTTAGAGAAACCGCCAGCTGAATCGGGTGAAACGGACGTTGACAGTAGCAGGGACGATGAAAACGATAAAAGTAACCGAGATGATTCTACTACTACTGAAGAGCCCGTATCCAATTCCAGTGATGATGACGATCGTTTTTCTGACACCGAGTAAGATTGTGCTTGTTTTAGATAGGGGTGCAAATCTGTCAAGCTTTGGGGGATAAGTTAGCAAAATTGTCCAGTTTTCGATATTGGGGGGATGCAAATTATCGATTCAAAATTGGTCGAATATGTGTTATGATTTTGTCTAGGATATATAGGCCTATGAGCGGACTAACTGAATGGTATGTGTCTGACATGGTCTGAACTATATTAATGAGATCATTATGAAAATCACCAACGTGTGATGGTTTCAAATTGATTAATTTCGTGGGTTTTTATTGAGTGACGGTTCCTGTAGCCCTTCGGTTCCGAAACTAATAAGAGAACTATGATCCTAGTTTCCAACGTAAAAATGCCTTAAGAAAAAACAGCGTTAATATTAAAACTTTGCGCCTGAGGTTGCGTACTTTTTGTATTGCATGTGCTTGAAGACATATGTTTCGGTTTAGATTAAACGATGTTAGAGACGCAATTGCATGTTAATTTTCCTGCTATGCCAGCCAGATTAATGCATCTGATCTGACTGCATACCAACAAAATCCCCACCAACAACTAATCACATTGCACGAACGAAAAATGTGCCGATTATTTGACATAACAAAGTGGATTGTAGCCTTTTCATCGATAATAATTGCCATATCAATGACAAATGCTGCAAGCAGATTTGCACGCACGAGATATCTCTGAAAGAAGTCGTTAGCTTTAGGGCAACTTGGGATGCAAATTTGCAGCGGAGTAGTAAACCTTTTTTTTGGTGAACCTAACTGTATTTTTCGGGGTAGAGGCTACCGAATTATTGGGAGGGATACTCCCCCTGGTTTTAGAGTCTTTAATTACGACTCACGCTGCGTAGTGCGTTAGCTTTTCTGTTCGTAAGGAGTGGGATGGTGTATTTCGTTGTAAACTAGTTTTTCCATAAGGATATTTCCTAATCAAATTAAGTACAAGAGAGCCTCATGCGTTTAAATATTTTTACTCTCGATTTTTTTAAATAATAATCTTTCGAAACTGGAGTGAACATGCATAACTTAAGATTTTGTAATAGATCCAAAGTCGACGAAAAAATCCGCACTCAAAAAGCTGTTGTATCTCTAGTTCGTATCCGAGATGCTTATCACTCCGATGAGAGCTCCAGTGATGCGTCAACAGGTCATAAACCCGGAGTAATACTTGGGAATAATGCAGGTACTGCAGTTTTTTAAGTAGCGTTACGATTCCTGTATCAAAGATTTTATGAAAACTTCTCATGTCTATTTAATTTACGATGGTGGAAGGCCTTATTGTAAGATTATGTAGCATTAGTTCTGCAGTTTATGGGGACTTTAAGCAAAGGTGCAAAGACGCAACCACTAACCAGTATAACAATTTAGACTGACATCTACCTGTATAATTCTTGCCTAAGTTATCAACTGCAGTTTTGGTGACTTCAAAATCCTTGAGTCTAATAGGTTTAAAGTTTTCTAGGCAAGCTGTCACCTTTTAGTAGAATGCTTATTGCATTGCACACGCTCAAGTTAAGTCCATATTTCCAAGTAAAATCATGGGCCGAAAAAAATTTGGTATTTGACTTGTCGCGATCTCTAGCTTTTCAGGTACTGATATAGTAAAATGGCTTTAGCTATTTGCGATTATTATTTTTTTTTACAACTGTGAGGTAGCACTTCACTCACTTACCTGCTTTCCCATTGAGCTAGTGTTTCATCAACATCCGAATTCACACATAGTGTATCCTGGCAGCCCACGCGAACCTTCAAACCACACAAGAGGGCAATTTCTGCACTAGCTATCGTACACCCTTTTCTTTCATTACTCTGATCAAAGTCTGACGACAAGGTCACCAGAAAAAGAATTCTCGACCAGTATCACTCTGGCAATGCACTTAGTTTGACCGCATTGCGCTAGCATTAGTAAGCATGGACACCGTATATGCCATCGCACAAGAAATTTACAACGATTAAACGGTCACAATTGTGCTTCCAAAGACAATAGTTTTTCTGATTGTAGTCTAGTATGTTTACTTTTTTTTTAGTTGTTCGTGGGGAAATCCACAAACCGAGTTCTACTTCGGACGAAGAACAGGAAGGAGATATGGACCATATTATACCGCTTGATCTTGTATGGGCAAAATGTTGGGGTTACCCTCCCTATCCTGCATTGGTAAGACTCCCCTATACCGTTGTAATTTATGTTAATTGTTAAACCAATCTTCATTTAGTCTTGCTGTAATTCAAAGTTATATTTTGGATCATTTATTTGTTGCAGCAGATCCTTAATAAGACAAATTTATTTCATCACTCAGTATCAGCACGAAGGAGAATCAGCATTCGTTAAAGAAGGCGACACGAAAGTTGCGAAGGACCGTACGGTCATCGAGTCAAGCAACTTATACGCCATAATTTTATTACATAATTTTACTGATACTTTGCTGATGAAAAAACAGTGCTCCTTGCTAAGTTTTTTGGAATCTGAGGACTGTTGTGCTAGACTTGACCAGTGGACCTTATACCCGTGCCGTGTATTCCGTAGATGATAGTGTACTCCACTACTTCTCAGTCTAGTTTCGTCAGTACTGTTCTCGAGTTTTTCGAAATATCTACTTTTACACCATACTGTGTTACTTTCTCGGTTCACATTTTTAGTTATTTGCTGGCGAATGTTTTTTTCAGCTAATAGATCCCAACATGCCGCGTAGTGGATACTGCCACAATGGTGTTCCAATTCCAGTCCCGCCCATGGACGTGCTGCGCGCCGGAGAGGACAAGCGAAATGAAAACGGAAACAAGAAAATTTACTTGGTTTTGTTTTTTGACACCAAACGAACTTGGTAAATAAGAGATACATTAGTATAATGTGGACTTTTATTCAGCAGCATACTAGACATTGTAGACAGTATTATGCTTATGCTTACAAAGCAAGCTTAGGCCACAGATATGCTTATAAGGGCATTCAGGTAGGAATTTTTTCCTCGATTTTCTGTCAAAAAAATTTTGACAGATCTGAATACCAACTTCACCAAATTTGAGCTTTCTGCGGCCTTCCGTTTCTGAGATATAAAAGATTATATTTCCCTTCAGAAAGGCTTTTTCCCCAAAGAAATTTTGCCAGGGTTGTCAATTAGAAACAAAATCTTAAAAAGTCAGTAGAAGTTCTTCATTCTCCATATATATTTTGTGGCAAAGTCATTGTAAAACAAATTAAAGGTTCAGAACTGTAAAATTAGCTGCTTTTCAAAAAAGTTCAAGACAACTGTTCCAAAGCTAACCTTCTGTCACAATAGTGGCAAAATGGCAACACTAAAGTAAGAGGAAGGCGGCTAATTTTGAACTGCAATATCTCGAAAACGGGAAGGCGCAGAAAGTTTGTGAAAATGCATTTTAGGCTTAACCCAACATTTTGGTCAAAAGTGAAAACTTGACTTGGATCCTTTTTTAAGTTTACTCTTTTCAAACGGCTACTGTTTAGATTAACAACGGGTTGGTAACTGCAAAAACTTTCTTCTTGAATATTCAAACAAACAACAATGATGTTTGAGCTTTTGTCGATACAGCAAAACAAGCATTCGATTACATTAATCCACTGAAAAATATTAACAAAAAATGCTTTCCTACACCAAATTTAGACCGAGCCTAAAAGGTTTTGATTTTATCAGGCAATGGCTTCCAAGAAACAAACTGGAACTTCTAGGAGTTGACAGCAAATCTGACCAGTCAAAACTCGCCGAGGGAAAGCGGCCGGCAGTACGGAAAAATGTCGAAGCTGCTTTCAAACGAGCTTTGTTGCATCGAAGCAAAGTAACAGGGGAAATACCGGACAGTGATGATGACGTAGTTATGGAAGAGCCTCCCAAAAGCGCGGATTCAAAAGAATTTTAAGTTCTCAGCATCGTTCTTACTTCATTAATTTATATTTCATTGAAACTTTATGCATCTTGTACCAGAATTTAAAAATCAGCAGCGCACAATTTGTTGGCTACGGCTACCTGACATGGAAAAGTTTGGTAGACTTTTCGTTACCGGTATGCAATGTTTTGTCACGAAGTCCTCGTAATTCCAACTTTATCGTAAGCCAGTGCCACTAAAGGGAAGATCTAATTTGTTAGTGATCAAAAATCTGCTCGTAACGATAAGTCTTGCTGCTTATTCAACGTTGTACGAATAGAGAAATAGTTTCCAGCAGTATATAAATCTAGTTTCTACTTGCAAAATGCGAGGTCAAAGCGTTGTATATCAATCTATATACATAGTAAATTTAAACTTATATGCGATTTTTAATTATGGAATAGAACGCGTGTTGATAAATTAGTTCACTGCCGTTAGGTTTTTTCTAAATTTCTTGCTTTTTATTTTATAGGCGTCTATTTTTTACGCATTTTGTAATAAACTAAAAAGGCGATAACTTATGTGTTGAAATGGCTCTACGTGACCGTATATAACTATTAACTAATACCTCGCTACAGACAACAGAATTGCGCAGTAAATGCTACGAAGAGTCGTACCATGAAAGTTTTTTTACACCTTCATCGATGTTGACAATACGTTTCAGTCTTCTTGTAATTACGTTTTCATTCACGAAGCTGCCTTGGCCAGGTAGGCAATGATGGGACCTTTCGGTCTTCGAGTCGAGGTGCCCGTCTATCACACACGGCTGAAGCTTCACGTCAAGCAGGGAAGATGTAAATACCAATTTTTCTAGTCTTGCAGCAAACGCTCTATCTACTCGACCACTGATCGGCGTCATTCGATTGTATGTAATACATTAGCCTCCGTATTTGCATTGAAGAAAATATTACGCGTTTTCTGCATAATCGATTAAAAGGGCCTTAGTTGCAAGCTTTTAACAAACAAGGAAATTTTTCAAGGTGAAATAAATTATTGCAAGTCGTTCAAGTGCGCGTAGAAGCATCAACACAAAGCACAAAATAAAAAACCTCTAAATTACTCAGTTCACCCGGCATTTTCCCGCAACTCAATAGCGGCTATTTCACACCCTTCTACTGTAGAAGCGTCTACTGCAAATTATTGCAAGTCGTCCGAGTGCGCGTAAAAGCATCAACATAAGCACAAAATAAAAAACCTCAAAATTACTCAGTTCACCCGGCATTTTCCCGCAACTTAATAGCAGGTACTTCACACCCTTCTACGGTAGGAGCGTATACTGCATCATTTGTCTCGTTCCACAATACGGCACAACTTTTCCTAGAGATAACTATGCGATGGCCGCAGTCTGGTTACGGTTTTTCAGATATTTTACCTTCAACGCCAAATAAAATTGGAAACATTTGTCCACACTGGTGTTCTTTTAGATACTCAAAAAACTTGCCCAAGTCCATATGATAATCTCTCCCTCCATGCACACCGAAATCCATTTCCGACACTAAATTTGGAAACTTTCGTTCGTTGTCGAGGTTTTTAAATGCCACTTCAGATTCCTCTCTATGGACGACAGTTAATCGTTTCCAAGTCTGTCTCCGCAGTCTGCGAACAACAATGCTTGTTTTATCACCAGGAAAAGCACTCTCAGCCACTCTGTTTCGCTGCTTTGGACTTTCCAGCAATACCAAAAAGATTCAAAAACATAGCTTCACAACTGTGGTGTACTAGATAATTGTAGAATGCGCCCATGTCCATATGATTACTTCTTTGGCCATGAACTTGAAAGGCAATTTCAGCCATATTTTCAAACTTGTTTTCTGCAGCTTTCATCTCTTCGCGACAACGAACATCTATTTGCTTCCAACTGAGGCGCTTTACCCTATGTAATTGAAAATATGTTACTTCATAATCGCTTTTAAGTCTTCTGCAACTCGCGAAGTACCCAAGAGAACAACAACCATCAAAATTGCATAAGGTCTCATATGTAGAGGTGTATACTGTACAATATTCTTCATTTGACCCCAAAATTTTGAAAACACTTGTAAACGCAATTGCTTTTTACACTTATGCTGACTGGTCAGCTCTCAGCTCCACAAGAGCAATGGGCTGATTAACGTAAAGCAGATCTGGAACAGTGATCAATTATCCTGCAAGCTGCATTGGACGTTTTTGAACTGTATAAATATTGCAAAATGGCACCTACCTTTGCCAATAATCTTCACAATTCTCTTGAATTCCTTCAACACAAATAACTCCTGGCTTTCCAGGCATACTGAAGCCTGTTAAATGTAATTCTTTAGCCCACTCCAGTATACACTTTCGTTTCTCTTTGCTGTAAATGTGATGACTATAAATCCACATTCTTGAGAAGACGTACGGTTTTGTCTCATTGTTGCATGCACTTCCAGTTGTTTCTGACAATTCTGCATCAGTGTTAGAAATATATTCAGGTGCATTTTCAATTGCCCATTGCAAAATCTATAGGAAATATAAAATTAAAACTGCTTAATGCTGTCAGTGTTCTTGAAAACTATATTTTAGGTCAAAAACTATTACATGTAGTTTCTAAGCATCTGGTCTCTGCTAAAAATTGTGTAGAAAAATTGAAATCCTAAAAGCATATCGACTTCATCACAAATTACTATAAATTAAAAACAATATAAAAAGGGGTGAAAAACAAAGATTTAAAGTATGATAACTACATATGGTTTATGCATAAAATCACACCTTTTTAAAAGAAAGGCTTTATTTTACTGGAAATTTTTATCTAGTTTTTTATTAATTCTGACTCAAATCTAACCCAAACTCAAATGTTTACCCTAAAACTATCCCCAAATCGAACCCTAACCCAAAACCTAACTTAAACCCTAATTCTAACCCCTAAAAACGCAAATGAAAAAAGTGTTAATGAATATTTCTCATTTTCGTTTTATTCTCTTAAACTTGAAAATTTTTGGTGAAATACTCACTACCTTATAAAAACTGTCACCAGAACCACTGAACTTCTGATGCATATCAGAAAGGAGATGAAACAAATTTAGTCAAGAAATAAGATAAATATTTCTACTATGATGTAATTGAATAAATAAGCAAAGATGTATTAATCACACAAAACAGTATTCTCACTAAGTCGATTTTTTTCAGCAAATCAGCGATTTGCTAGAGCAAGGGCAAATAATTTTTGGCAATATAGTAAACATAGTTTTAGAAAATTCGACAAATTTGTGGAAATATGACAATGGGTATACTTTAATACTGGATTGGTATGAAATTTAGGGCACATAAACGTCTTTTTAGAGCTTTGGGCACAATTGTTTAAAGAAAATTTGGGCACTTCCCGATTACCCATGAAGTTAGAGGGAACACAACACAAAACGTTGTATGTTACAGTTGTTCTGGATAAATTGTAGTGTGAACCATCTCAAATTATGTTTTAGCTGGGGAGAGTGTTGCTGATTTTTTTTTCAGTAAATTCCATAATTTTATTTCTGCTGACAGAAAAAACTGTAACAAGATTTTTCTTTTTTAATAATAACTGCAACACTTTTCAAATCTCAAAACCACTGATCCTGGTTAAAAAACGAACAAGCTTATTAATACCATATAATTTTTTTTTCTTTTTATTTTGCTAATTTTTCATTTATCTATGTTTTTTAAAAAAAGTCGCTCAGTTAACAACATTGTTTTGTTTGTGTTAGTTTTTCAATGAGCTCAAGTTTCCACTCGTTAGTGTTATTGTTTAAGTATTGCTATTTGGTGCAGTTGACATAGATGATTGCATGGTCTTGGCCAGCGTACTTTTAACATATGGTAAAATAAACTTGACTTGACAATAATTTATGTGGGATGAAGATGCTGTATCATTGAAAAAACGTGGTTTTGGATGGAAAATTATCATATATAATGATTAATTTTATGGTACTCACATGATCAGTTGAAATATTGTGATTAATATTAGATCAGATACCCAATGGATGATGGTGCATAAGAGAAAACAGTATTAGCATGTTTGCCATTTAGGTAGAGTTAGTTAGAAGTAATTGAAGATAATTACAGCACTACTATGAATATCATCAAATAAAAACTTGTCAGAGAAAAAAATAACTATTTTTAAAAATATCATATATACTTGATGTCAATACCAAAATATGCAGCCTAAAAAAAAAAGAAAAAAGTTTTGATACCCAACTGGAACTGCAGCCTTTTAAAGTTATCTAGACTTGAAGTTTAATTACACCACACTGCCACAGAAATAATAAATAGGTTATGGCAATAGGTACCTACCTGATATATGCAACCTTCTCCAAGCTCAATTGTTTGCATGAAAACTGATAAATCAAAATTAAATTTCTGTTGCATGTTTCGAGCCATTACATCACATCTGTAAATAAAAATCAAAAAAGTTTAATATTTTTCAATTCATGAAAAGTAATTCTGAATTAAAAAGCATGATACTGATTATGCAACATTTGTACAACTACAAGTGCAACCTGGTAACTAGGCCTACTAACTGTAAGCTACCAAAGGCCTATATAGACTGCAGAAGCTTGGGGTGCAGAATAGTGAATTTAAATCAAGAATCAATGAGACTGGGTTTGATTCTGGTAAAAAGCTGAAAGCATGAGGATGTATTGTACATGCAACTTGCAAGAATACTTCTGATTTGTGTTCTGTTTATTTGCAATCTTTAAAAATTTTAATGCACCCAAAAACCTTAAACAATAGTAATCCAAATGTAGTCTAATCATTAACATGCGAACTTACCTCATGAATACATTTGGTAATGAGGCTTTGGGATAGGTTGAAGGTAAGGAACATTCTAATCTCAACACAGAGTTACTTTTATCATCTAATTTTGTACTAAGAGTAATATGCAAGTTTTTTGAGGGAATAAGAGAAGCACCATTAGTTTCAACATACTCCTTCATCACAGATAAATCGTGGATATCTTTTACTTTAACTTCATCTTCATGTGGGTAAATGCTTTCCAAGGTTGCAAGTTCAGATAACTGAAACTCAACAGTTTCCACATCAAACATTTTTCAGAGTAAATTTATCAATTCAAAGGAGATGCACCCAGATAGGCCTAGTAGGCAGAGTAATCATACAGCGTACAGTCTGACAGTACCTGATGTCTTGATTGCTTTACCAAATAATTCCTAAGTGAATGAAAGCCCAGTGTAGCACATTACACAACAAGCTGTATTCTGCAGGCTATGCAGCACTCGTAATGCACTAACATTGTGATGCAGGACGCAGAACTCTAGGTCTTAACATTTTTTCGATCCATTCCTTTTTTATTTTTTTGCATACACTACTTACCGCGTATTTACTTAACTTTTCAGTCGCTAAAGCACAACAAAGTCAAAGTAGACTGAAAGCTCAACGTAAACATGAGTCAGAAGTATCAGTTACCATCATAGTCCTTTGTGGTTAATCAAATGGCAACACAAAGTGCTATGGGTACTTCGCCAACATAGATTTTCAGAGATAGTTACTTGAAGTTCCTTATTGCGTCCTTTCCTGTATTTTTGTTTGGAGTATGAAATGAATGTCCTAATTTCGAGCAAGTAGGCTAATTAGGCCTATACTGGTAGTAGGGTGATACTTGCTGGACCATTGAACTCGGAGTCGCTGGTGTACCTAGCTAACTATTTTTGTGCTTTACGTGGTTGGAGTACTAGAGTGGAGCGGAGTGGCTAATTTTCACACTCCGACTCCACTCCAAAATTGTTTTAATTGACTCCGGCTCCAATCCAAGTTTCAAGTTTCAAGTTTATTTAACCATACGCAAAAATACGCAGGAAGGACACAGCGAAAAGACCACCAGGTCATCTAGGTCAACTGCACCTTTATGGCAATGCTTCTACACTTATGGCGGTAAACTTAATTTGAAAAAATGAAAATAAATAACACAACACATAAAGGAAACAAAAAAAAAAACACTAGACATTGCTGCCGACTTGAAGTTGTAAATTCAAAATTAATAAGACTTGTTTGGGGTACAGCTCCGAAATTTTTCAACAACACTCCGCTCCGAAATACTCCGAACAAAAATACGCTTCGACGAAAAATTTGAAACAGTAGTCATATTGCTCAATACCCTGAGATAAGCCAAGCGTAATCACACATTCTGATATTCCATTTCCAGAGAGCAAAAATAGTGGCTCATTCTACCATTAACTATCATTATGACTGCAAAGACTACTTTGAAGTCAGACTCCAGCTCCACTCCGGCTCATAATTTTAGTAGAAGGTAGTCATATAGCAATTACGTAGCAGCAGCTTTTTAGCTTACGAAAGCGACGTACCGTTACCACAGTATACTAATATATACAGTAGGTTCACTCCAAGCAAAATGCATTGTTAAAATGTCCAGCATTTTTTTGCCTGTGTTGCGTCATAAGGACTTTTTTGGGTGGGTCACGTCACTACATGGTGAAAAAAATGTTTCCAATTTCTTTCGATTATTTTAATATTGTATATTTTTTTAAAAAACTTTGGGGTTTTTTATTTGAATTAATGGACTTTGTGCTTGAGGAAAGCGCAGTGGGCGAGCGAACTGTTACATTTGTGCTTTTTCAAATCTTAGAAATTGGCTCAAAGCATGCTCGAAGATGTCGGGAGCCCACTATGACGTCATAATGCTGGTTAGAAATATACTAATTTCAAGTGTTTTAGAGCAATCGTTGATCTTAATTCAAAGCAAGGTCTTCTTGGCTGCTCAAGGTTTTTTATCCAAGTAGACGGTGGACGAGATGCATTTGTGACATCATAATGCGTAAGTATATATGAAATATATATATATATATATATATTGTTTGTTTTTGTATTCATGCTTGCTATTGGACAGCCTGATTTAGCCAAATGCCAATATTGAATAAATGAAAAATAGCTAAAAGAAATAAATCGGATCGAATGAAAGATGAAATCGGGATACCACTATGACATCACAAAGCTGTTACAAATTTGCCAATGTCAATTGATTTGACTGCAGCATAATGCATCATACAGCAGTACAAGGATTTGGTTGCAGCTAAGTTTTATAGGGAGTAAAAAGGGTCGTGATCGACGCTTTCGTGCGTGACGTCATAATCCATTTAAGTTTTGTTTCAGTTTTCTGTTCAAGCTTGTTGTAGGACAGTCGCACTACAAGCTAATATAAGCATTGAATAAATTCAAGATAGTAATCGAAGTATGTAGTCGGGAGACCACTATGACGTCATAAAGCTGTAACAAATTTGCGAGTTTCGACTGATTTGAATGCAATTATTATCCATCGTAAATCATAACTAGGTTTTGCTTGCAGGTTGCAGCTGATTTTAAATCGAGTAGGAGTCTAGATCAACACGTTCGTGTGTGATGTCATAATGGATTTACGTTTGATCATAATAATTTGTTTACTGCTTGATCATAATTCATAACTTATCATTATTTTAATTCGTATACAACAGTAATAAATGCATAACCAGGGGTGCCAAAACCCGGGGGGGGGGGTTCTGTACCCCCCTAACCCCCCCAATCTGTACCCCCTAATACCCCCCTAATATATCCACCAATAATTTGACTGTACCCCCCTAATAGTTTGAGTAGGGTCTACGTATGCATCCCCCTCAATATTTTGACTCTGGTGTGCATCTGAGTGTGGGTGTCCACTTGAATTCGGGGAAAAAAAGTGTTCCATTTTTTGGAAAGACTTTTTTTTGGTCTTTACTTAATTAGCTCACCTGAACAAAATCGTGGTCGAGGTTCATCTCCCCCAATGTTGAAAATAGGGCAAAATTGGGATAAAATTGCAAGTTATTCCCCCCAATGCTCCGCAAAGATTGGCACTCCTGTACATAATGTCATCTATCGGTAAGCAGAATCTATAAATAAAGGTATCTATCACTGATCAGGAGGCTATAAAGTATATATCGTATCAGTAGGCTATGCTAGTTTTATTCACTATCACAAAGCTAAGTAACAGTATTTAGCTTTAAACTAGAAATCTTCACGTAAGTTATCATACTTATGCTGTATTTATTATACGCTTTTTCACACGAAAAAGCATGGCAAAGCTGTTGAACAAAACGATTGACCATAATAGCCGAACGGAGCGGCATAGGCCTAGTTGTCTGATCATAGACTCTTTATCAGTGAACTGGAAATTAATGGTTTTGTATTTTTTCTTCTTGCTTAATTTGTTTTAAAATATGCCAATTCGTCAAATCAGCGTGACTGTTTTCTTCACGGTTTTTTTTATTTTACAAATACGTCTAATCAAATCAGCCGAATACGCGTGGCCTCAAAAAACCTTAACAACAAAAGAATGCTTTTTTCTTTAATGCTCTTCTCTTTTTTTCCGTGCGTCTGTCCCTATTCTACTAAGTAAAGAGTCACTGGCCTGACGGTATACCTAGCAAAGTAACTTGTGGTTTTTACTTGTTTATTGTAGCAATTAAGAACTAAGATAGTAATCAAAAAGCATTTCTTTTTAAAGAATTTTGGGGCTATCAATGTCACTAGATAGCCTACTTCAAATACTATAGAAATCAATGGCATATCACTGAGAAGAACTCACCATAAAACTCTTTTTAATCAATTAAAAGCAAATTATAATGTACAAAAGAAAAGAAAATGTAAATGCATTATGACATCACACACGAACGCGTTGATCTAGACTCCTACTCGATTTAAAATCAGCTGCAACCTGCAAGCAAAACCTAGTTATGATTTACGATGGATAATAATTGCATTCAAATCAGTCGAAACTCGCAAATTTGTTACAGCTTTATGACGTCATAGTGGTCTCCCGACTACATACTTCGATTACTATCTTGAATTTATTCAATGCTTATATTAGCTTGTAGTGCGACTGTCCTACAACAAGCTTGAACAGAAAACTGAAACAAAACTTAAATGGATTATGACGTCACGCACGAAAGCGTCGATCACGACCCTTTTTACTCCCTATAAAACTTAGCTGCAACCAAATCCTTGTACTGCTGTATGATGCATTATGCTGCAGTCAAATCAATTGACATTGGCAAATTTGTAACAGCTTTGTGATGTCATAGTGGTATCCCGATTTCATCTTTCATTCGATCCGATTTATTTCTTTTAGCTATTTTTCATTTATTCAATATTGGCATTTGGCTAAATCAGGCTGTCCAATAGCAAGCATGAATACAAAAACAAACAATATATATATATATATATATATTTCATATATACTTACGCATTATGATGTCACAAATGCATCTCGTCCACCGTCTACTTGGATAAAAAACCTTGAGCAGCCAAGAAGACCTTGCTTTGAATTAAGATCAACGATTGCTCTAAAACACTTGAAATTAGTATATTTCTAACAAGCATTATGACGTCATAGTGGGCTCCCGACATCTTCGAGCATGCTTTGAGCCAATTTCTAAGATTTGAAAAAGCACAAATGTAACAGTTCGCTCGCCCACTGCGCTTTCCTCAAGCACAAAGTCCATTAATTCAAATAAAAAACCCCAAAGTTTTTTAAAAAAATATACAATATTAAAATAATCGAAAGAAATTGGAAACATTTTTTTCACCATGTAGTGACGTGACCCACCCAAAAAAGTCCTTATGACGCAACACAGGCAAAAAAATGCTGGACATTTTTGACAATGGAGTGAACATACTGTATAGTTAATATACTGTGCCGTTACGCTTGAGTGCGGCTCCCTGCGTAAGTTATGCACGAGTAGCTCCTTGTCCTCATTTTTTCTTAAAATTGGCACTCCGCTCCGCTCCGGCTGAAAAACGCACGAGGAGCTAGTCGTGCAAAACTTACGCAGAAAGCCGCACTCAAGCGTAACGGTACGTCGCTTTTGTAAGCTAAAAAGCTGCTGCTACGTAATTGCTATCCCCTCAGACTGGCATTGCTGCCCTAACCCTAACTGTTATGCAAGGTTTAGAAGCAAAAAAAGATGAATACAGGCTTCACCTTCGAGGTTCCTGCATATTGTATCACATATGCACAATCTATCCATGAATCGAACCCAGTTGCCGCGGATCGAGAGCTAAGCATACTAACCACTCGACCACCCAGCTTGCAGCTTTAAAGAGACGAAATGTCGTATTTAAACCAAATGTATGAGAAAAAGCCAATACAGGGTTACGCTTCAATGCGGCTGCCTACGTGACTATTGCATGACTAGCTTCTACTGAAAAACGCAAAATCCGGCTCCGACTCCGACTCCGACTCCGACTCCGACTCCAAGCTCCACTCTAGTCAGTACAAGGTTGTATCAGTGATTCGCTACTAGGCGGCAGATACGGTACGGGTATGCCGATATGTTAGCCTGTGGCGCTAGAGGGTAGCTAGATCCGAGATGCGACTCAGAGATGCTGGGTGCTAGAAAATAGTTCAAAGATGAGTTGCCACGCCAGAGTAGCCGAAGTTTCGCAAATCCTCTGTAATCAAATTTTAGGTAAATCATAATAACACCAAGAAATCAGGAAGTGGCCAGTGTTGTGTGATGTAATGCCCATAAAAAGAGAATAAGAGAGCAAAGAGTGAAGGTCATTTACGTACTCTTTTTTATTTGGCAGTGGCTATTTTGCCTCTAGAGGCAAAATAGTCCCATGTTATTTTGCCATTTGGAGGCAAAATAGTCCTAACGGCTATTTTGCCGCAAGTGCCAAAATAGTCCTAAGCCTAATCCTAACCCATATCCCAACCCTAGCCCTAACTCTAACCCTAACCCAAACAGAGGAAAAATATTTAAGTATTGTATGTGTAATTGTCAGGGTTCAGGTGAGATTTTAGGTTTGGGTTAGGACTTACCTTATGGTTAGAGCCAGGGTTAGAATTTGGATTAGGTTTTGGGTTGTGGGTTAGGGCTAGGATAACAATTTTCTTATTCTTACATAATGTAATTGTAATGGCAGCCTCTGCCAAAAAATTAACAGTCCAGAGCCTAGGCTATCTTAGATCTTACTGTCTTGACAACAACCCCCCCAAAAAAGAACTGATGTGAAGTTAACCTTCATACCTTAATTCTCTGATTCATTAGTTTAATGTTTTTCTTTCTGGAAGCGTATATGTGATATGTTGATTGTCATGAGTTTGACTTTTCCTGAATGCTGCTACCAGGCTTCTGCTAGCCTATTTCAGATTTTTGCAAAGTAAAGTTAAAAGGCAGAACCAGGAATAATGCAGATGCAGAAAGTACAGTCTGCTAGTGTGATACCTTACTGGTAGGATAACATCTGACACGAGAAGTTACCTTATCAGTGGAAACAAGCAGTTGTCATTCCATTTCACAGAAAAATTGTAGAAATGTACCTACCAAATATCACTCTATAACTTTAGCCTGTGTAGTGTGTTGGTTGTTCAAAGCTATCATTTTAGAAAAAGTGCTTGTTCATTTGCTAGGGAATAATCTGATATCTCCAAATCAGCATGATTTTGTCGCTAGTAAATCCACACATACACAGTTGATCTCAGTTCTCAATAAATAGAGCTTTTCATATGATGGTGATAATGATATATATAGATGTTTTGTATATATAGATGTTGATTTACTGTCATGTTGTCATTAAATCATTATTCATTTTGTGAAACAATGTCCCAAGTGCTCTTGTCCTGAACCCCCTTAACTGAATTTGATTTACGTTCACTGTGTTAGTGGTTTGAGCACTATTGGTTTAGGAATCTCTTGACTATGACCCTTGTCGTAGCCTTTTTCAAAATTAGATGTTGTGTATATATATATACTGATCTTGAAAAAGGTTTTGACACAATTTCTCATACTAAATTGAAACCGTTATCCGTTTAAAAATTTTACTTAATTGATGATAAAGTTGTGAATTGGATATATGAGTTTTTGTCAAACAGATTTCAAAATGTGTGCATTAATAATCTTTGTCTACTGTATGTCTCAAGAAGTTACTAGTGGTGTTCCTTAGGGGCAGTGTGCCGGGACCTCTTGTGTTTAATGTTTATGTTAATGATTGAACGAATAAGTGTTTTTACCATGAACTGTAGTAATATTTACCTTTATGTCCATATGCTGATGATACGAAAATCTTTAAGTAATGATGCTTCTGAATTGCAAGCTAACACAAATATTGTTGAGCGTCGCCAGTTATTCGTAGCTCCAACCAAATTTCAACGTCTTGCCATCACACAAAAATGAAATGTTACTCCCACCAACCAGTATTGTATTGGTGATTATGCTATTGAAACTACTGGCACAGTGAAAGATTTAGGTATACTCATATCTAATGATTTAGAATGGTCTGCTACTGTGTGTCGTACTAAAGCTAATGCTTTTATGTGCTATTATGACATTCTAAAATTGTTTTCTATCCACAATATCTGGATGTTGCTTAAAGCCTATGTTACATAATATGTACAACTGTATGGCCAAAACATGAGTATCACACTTAAATTTGGTCACCACAATTCAAAAAGGATATCACCTTTATTGAGTCTCTGAAAGACATTTTACTAGAGTGGCTTATAATCTTTGCAAGGTTTCGTTTTCTTTATATGGTGGTTGATTGCATGAACTAAATTTGAAATTTTTAGAATACCGCCGTTTAAAATTTGACCTAATTCTTGTATACAAAATATAATATGCTACCAGCTGATTGATATTGCTTTTGATGAGTTTTTCACTTATACTTAGTCTTGTTACAATTTACATCGTCATATCTAAACATTTACCTAAGCATTTTTTCCTGAAATCTAAACATTTACCTAAGCGAGATTCTTTCAGGCATTTCTTTAGTAATTGTATAAAATCTGTATGGAATTTACTTCTGGAATCAATTGGTTCATTTACCAGCTTATCTGCCTTCAAAATATATTTGAAGAAATTTGACTTGTAAACATGAGATAAGTTCATTAGTATTTTAATCTCAAGGCTTTCCAACAATGTGTTTCTTGCAAGCATGCTTTAAGTAACTGCTCTGAATTCAATTCTTATTTATTGCCTGTTTTACAATTTGAACTGCTAGATAGTGTAATATGATTTTTCTGCGGAACTGGTTACTATTCTTTTTTTTTGCTTCAGTTATTGGTGTGCTCTGAGTGTGAACTTGATGCCATTGTGTTGTGCTGTATTACTAAATAAATAACGTCTGACATCAGTTTTTGTGAAAAGCTATTATTTTGTGAACAAAAGTTGTATCAAGTATTGATACTGTAGCAGCGTAGCCTCCTTTTTATTTGGCTATTATTCCCCTAAGTTATGCTTAATTGCTTATAGACAGTTTATTTCTATAAAAATAAGTTTACTGCAGTTGCTTTTAACAATATAGCAAAGACTAAATACAAAACATTATGTTGTATATTCTGTAAAAACAGTTGTTCTGAACTGGTATGTTAGGGTTGGAAGTGACATTGCCTACTATGCTTGATTACCTGTTTAGTGAACAACCCCTTTGGTTATCGTTTGTATGCGTTTTAGTGGTAAAGTTATTAGTCAATGTTCAGTTAAGCAACCTTGGAAAAAGACGTCAATACAGCATCTAAAAAATAACAAAAAAGTTTTTCTTCCACAGGATTTGAATAAACAACCTATTGATTACTGGTCTAATGCTGTGTTCCCTGTAACTTTACGGCTAGTCGGCGAGTGCCCAAATTATCTTTAAACAATTGTGCCCAAAGCTCTAAAAAGACGTTTATGTGCCCTAAATTTCGTACCAATCCAGTATTAAAGTACACCCATTGTCATATTTCCACAACTTTGTAGAATTTTTAAAGCTTTGTTCACTATATCGCCAAAAATTATTTGCCCTTACTTCAACAAATCGCCGATTTGCTGAAAAAAATAAGCTTATTGGGAACACTGGTCTAATGCTTATCAATTAAGCTAGAGGGTGCTTCTACTCAAGCTTGATTTTGATTTTTTAACCTAACAACTTAAATGTACCTAACACTATTTATGTAAATCCATAAATAAAATGTTTTTAAATTTTAATGTGTGAATGACAAGAATAGTTTAATTTTAAAGATTGTTTTTGCAAATAGTATTTTGTAAGGCACAGAATCTGTGAATGCGAATTAGTATTCTATAAAAAGACAATTTTTTTGCTAGTTTTTAACTATGTAACCATGAAGCCAATTTTTATCAGTGAATCAGCGTCTTTATTGGGCACACACTGACTTATTTTTGGATTTTCTGTTGTTTGCTGTGAGAAAATGGCTGACTTTTTGGGCACATGCTGAGTTACTAAAACCTAAAGAGGGAACACTGGTTTTAAGTATTTCTAAGTACCATTTTCATGGGCAATCTGCAATGACTTGTTTCTTAGCAACCGCGTTCTATGCATTCTTTGCCTCGCAATACATTGAATAAAACATATTATGGTACAATATAAATGTGTTTAAGTGTTTACTAAATTTTTATTATGATTTGTAGGTCTGAGCAGTTGAAAAACTTGAGAACTTTTGGTAGGGTGCTTTTTAACATAACAATAGCTTTGAAAATGGCCTTTCGTGATCTTGTAAATAATTCAAAAACATTATCAGTTGAAAACATACAGGTGACTTTGGTGATGTTGCTGTTCATTGTTGTGTAGTTGACATTGTTTGTATTTGCATTTTGGCTACATTTGCCCATCAAAACTAGTATGCTTGTTTGCAGTCAGCTGTGTTTCGTTTATTCTAGTACATAGTGTTTGTTTGCATGTCAAAACATTTTTTCACTTGTTATCATCACCTGTTGTGTTAGTTGTTTTCAAAGGTGCATACCATAGAGGATAAATGTTATGCCAACTATTTGGTGTTTTAGCTTTGTCCACTAAATACTTTTTCCCTCTTGTGTAAAAAAAAAGCAAGCAGAATAACAAGACAACTGATCTGATGAAGCTTTTGTATTCTTTAAGTTAGTTAAATTGGTTTACTGGCATCTATAATTTTTAGCTACTTGTAAACTGTATAAGTCGAGAATAAAGTTAAAATTTGTTATGTTTAATATACCGTATCATAAATCAATTGTCTATTAGTTAAAACAAACAAATGTTAAGTTTAGCTGAATTAATTTGTTTGCTTTATTTATGGTACACAAACACAACTACATATAATATATTCTGTTGATCTATTTTAATTTACATAGGCCTACTACTTATGCTTCATCACACCAAAATCAATTAGGCATTTCTTATTATGGCCAGTGTATCATATAAGCGTAATTGTGTTGGTACTTCTTAAGTCTTTATCCATCCTTGTTTTTCTTTATATTTTGTGCTAAAACTGCACTATTTTTATGTGCATGAATTTATTTCTGGGCAGCAGCCATAGTGTTTGTTCGTATTGTGATTTTGTGCTAACTTTTGTTTCTTGATTAATTCTATCACCACAGCAAGAGGTTTCTAGGGTAGGTTATGAATTATTAATAGTGACTGGTTGCTAAATTAGGATTTCTAAAAAGCTTGTTTGAAAATACTGCAGCAATTTTGTTAGTAGGCCAAGTAAAGGTTATTCTCAAGGCAGAAGGTTAGGAAGGTACTAGTCTTGTCTTTTAACAGTGTATCCTTTTAAAGTTTCTGAGCTTGTATCTGATTATGTTTCTGAGTTTCATCAAATTTAAATTAATATTTTCAATTTCAATTAATATTTTTGTTGGTACTGTCTAACTACAGCTGAGTAGGTTTTATAGCCGAGGTAGATTATATGCTAAATATGTACGATCTACAGGTACTCTTGCATTGCCATAGTTACTGATGTCACATTGCTATGCTAATTTTTTTAAAGAATGAGTTGTTTTGTGATTGACTATGATGCTGTTCTAAAAGATTTTGAGTTATTAGAAACTTGAATGTAAAATTTTAATGAATTCACAGCAAAATTTTACTATCGCTATTCAAATAGGTTTCTTCTACAGTAAAAGTTGCTGATTGCTTTTAATTCTAGTTTTAAGGCAATTTCAGTTTTAATGAATTTATTTATTAAAGTTTTGGTTGCACTGCTACATGTTCCACATTTAGCAAACTGTGCATTGTGGACTATAAGACAGTTCTTTGCAAACACTATTTTATTTTTTCAACAAATGAGCACTCTGCACAATTTCAAACACAACAACAAATATTAATAGTACATTACAACAAGGCACAGTTCGTATTAAGGAAATTTTGACAGCACTATCAGTGTAGTTAGGTTTATTTATAATAGTGTTGTAATTAATTAGAATTTGTGTCTCAAAATAGCATTAAATTAACCACATGGTGGCGATCTAGAGCTACTAATTAGTGTACATTTTCTGCTCGCTTCAAGTTATTAATTTTATTTTTTGTGAAATTCCATTTACTGGTCTGAATTAGGCTTAAAGTTAAATCTGTGTGCGACAGCTGCTGGATCTTGCAACTTTCAACAACTTTGTTTATGCATAACCTATAATGTGGTCTTTGATCAACATTATTTGCACAATGTTAAATTCATACATCGTAAAAAACACACATCACAATTTTCAGCTTTAACAATCTTTATCGCGATCTCAGCGCGATGTTTGTAGTTCAGTGTAGATTTGCATAGTTCCATCACAAGCTTTATTTTGATGGTGTTTCAGTATTTCGTTTGTACTCGTTGGCAGCCCTCGGCTCTGCCGATACTCTTTGACAATTCAACTTTTTAAAGTTTAACACAGTGCAGTAATCAAGCATCATCTAGCTGTAGTTGTGGAAAACTTTTTTGAACAGCGAAATTTTCTCTTTGTAACTTCAAATATTCTCGAATATTCTTTTCGATATTGTGTGTTAAGATAGCCATATATCCAGGGGTTGACAATAGCGTGAAGCCAGGCAATGCAGCTGACTATTAAAATTGTACTTGGGGACACCGTTAAACCTGCAAGGACCTGAAAAAAACAACAAAATTATTAGGTGCTGTATCGTTTCTCTGTGAAAACTTAACTTTTTAAAACTTTGGGAGGTGTGTTCTGACAATTTATGCATGTAAAAAGAAAGAAGCGAACATTTTTTGCGATTGTTACGTGCAATATTTGGATGTTGGTGCCTCAGATAGATAAAAATACTTTATGACGGACACAACGGATTCTGTTATGTTTTTAATGTCAAAATATGATGTCATTACCTCGACCTCAACACCCGCCTTAAATAAAAAGTATGGTTTTGGAGCGTAAAATTGGTATTTAGGAGTGAATATCTTCACTGAGAATAGAAAAGCCTACTCAAGTCTAGACCACCTTTTTGGCTCCTATCCAGAGTAAAGCTGTTTTTTCGCGGGGGAAGAGGGAGGGTTTTGTAGGTAACTGACGTCTTACGTTTTCCGGTATTGGTTATTGAAGTAAGTTGAGCATTTGCTTGAACTCGATTACTTACTCTGATAAGGTAGAGAAGCGATGTTGGTAAGATGCATACAGCAAATGCGATGCATATCATGAAACTACTGTACGCCAACTGTCTTTCCCTTTCCCGTTTCTTCTTCAGTGATTTGCGTCTGAAAAATATTGTCTTTTCTAAGTTGCTTCAAATTTAGTTTGCTAAAACAATAAGAGCATATTGCATTTCAGCGCTTGACGATTGGGGCATAAACTTGAGTGATTTTAATATACATGATTAAAACTTGCTTCGTTGGCAAATGGTTGCCGTTATGTAACCTGGTCCGTTTTGAGAGATAGAGGACGGATGAACTCCATAGAGAACCAGTGCTCAGGCCACAAGCCCTCACCCATGACCTGATTAAAGGTCAAGAAGAAATAACTTTTCTCATGCTTTTTCAGTCAGATTTTCGTGCTAAAAACCTAATTCAAACCTTTGCGATAAGAATTACAGTATTTTGCTTCTAAGCATCCCTTGATTTTATATTAAATGATAAAACTTCTCATGACTGGAATGAATTTTACGTACAAGGTCAGTTTCTCTTGAGTATGCAAACCCTCTTACCTTTGTTTTTCTTCTTTGGATTTTGCCGATTTTCTGAGGGTGCTTTTGCGTTGCCAGTTTTTGTAGAAACTTTCATTGTCACTTGCGCCGGAAGTGCTTAGTTTTTCTTTTCTTGTTTTGTGAATTTTTACACTGTTTGTTGTGATAATTTGTGTTGTTTCTGACATTGTTCGACTTCGCGTTTGCTTTTCGTTGCTGCTTTCACTTATTTTACTGTCCCGCACTCCCTCCTGATACTGTCGGAAATGAGTTGGATAGCTTCCCTTATTCTCCATCCGGCTTAAGTTGAAATTGCTCAGATCAAATGTAGGTAGAGTTGGTGTACTGAGAGATTTTTTTCGGTGAAATTGCTTCAGCTCGACCATCTCTGGAAGCGGAGGTTCACTGTGCTGGTCTGGGATGACGTCGTGGTTTGTCATTACGTCATCGTTTGGGACTGGCTCATTTGCTGGTGTACTGTTTGTTTTTTGTAGTAGTGCATGTCCGTTTGAGTTGATTAAGTTCTTGGATTTGTTCTGAAGCAGTATGTTCCAAATGCTGTTTCTTTTCTTAGTTGAATTTCGTTGGATTTCGTTGACTTCGTGTAGTTCGTCGGAAATCGACACGCTGTGATGTTTTTCAGTGGAGTGTATTTCGTCATCAGTTCCCTCGTGTCCTCTCTGCGACACTTCATTGCTTACACTTTCTTCTAAAAAACCAACAACGAAAGATTAAACGTTGATAGTGATGAAGTAGCATTTTGACAACATCCAGGAGCAAAGACTGAATTACGTTGCTCTATTTGGCTAAGTGTTTTATTTAACTTCTTATGCAAATGGCACAGTTTAAGGTGCTTGCCAGAAAATAATGCAATATTTGCCATAAGTACGAGTTTATACAACTATACTTCTGAACCACTATTATGAGTATGTAAAGTTGCTAGATAAAACATTTATAGTAGTTTTCAGGAAGCATTAGAGTGATGTAATCTGAACTGTGGGGTAGCACTCTTTCTACAATCGCAAACTAACTTACTGTGTTCGGAGTCGTTCTTAACAGGCCTAAACGCAATTCCTTCAACTAAACTGGATGGCCTCATTTCATCACCGGTATCGTCGCTGGTGTTACCGGACGATTTGTGTCGCGTGGTACTGCTTACTGAAGCTGTAAAAGTGAATTTATTTCAAGTACTGAAAGTTGTTTTTATTTTTCACCGATCAACTTCTTTGCCATTTTGACAATATCAGCATTAAGATTGACGTTAATTCAAAACTGGGGTATTGTTTGTTGTATCAGCAACATGAAAACTCATTTCTTAGTTAAATCAAGTTAAAATCTTTTTTGAAAATAGGAAAGTTCAGAAATGGAGCCACTTTAGTTTCTGTTTATCACCGCACATGTGTATTTAGACATCAAATTTCTATTAAGCTTACATGTGCTTTTGACAGATCTTCTTAATTTCTTATGTCCTTTCATTTTTGCTTTGACTTGCTTGACTTTGCGAAATATTGCAGTATAAGCCACGATCAGAATGAGCAAAGGAATTGCTTGAAAAATGATGTTTAAGGATACGTGGTACAATCTGAAAATATTTTAGCCATTAACATATCTGATTCTGTATCAGTTTTGAAATGCAAGTTGAAAGAAATTTTGTTTGGCCGGAATTTTTGTAACCAATAATTGTAACAACGTAAGACAACAAACTAATAATTATCATACCGCGCTTGGTAAAACTGTTGTGTTCTAGCTTGCTTGTGCGTCATTTCACTGGCTACTTTCTTCCGCAACTTAATAGATTACATTATATTTTGAATGAAAAGATTTTAGCAGGTATTTACCGTAAGCTTGCTGACATTTGGCTTCCAATCGCACATCTCATGACGGAGTAGCTCCACGAATATGCTCCACCTATTCAAGACAAAATGTGCTTTTATTTACTGTCTCAAAATAACGTTTGAAATACAACGTTTTGTATTTTCTGGTATTTCTGCCAGTACCGACTCAAATGACGCCAATTATAATAGAAATTAATGATCATAATGCTGAATCCACTCAAATTAACCTTCGTAAATACACAACTGATATTTCAGTTTTGCGAATTTCAACTTCCGCAATACGCTTATAAAACAGCATTTGTGTATCAAGGAATTTGCAAGCTGAACCCACGGCGGAGCTTTGCGTTATTACGGTTGGATGCAGAGTTGCTTCTTTTTTTAAGTGTGGATGAATGAATCCTGAACAGCCCTTAATGTAGCATTTTCAAATACAATGAATTTATTGAAACAATTTTTTGCAAACTTATTCAATAAAACTAAATCTTAAACTTTCAAACCAGCAATTGGTTAGTTTGCGGTCCGATTGTAACAAAAAAATTAAAAGTTCCTTTTCTTTAGTACATTTCGCTGGTTTTGCTTACCTATAAGCATGGGTAGGTAAAGTAAAGCAGGAACAAGCCAGATTGAAGCCAGGCACAACGCCAATCTTCGTCCAGAAAATAATCGTTGGTAACTGCAGTAAAAAGACTAAAAATTAGTAAACTAAAAAAATGTTACATTGTCGTAAATGGGATGAGTTAATAGTGTTCTTTGTTTTTAACTTTCAGCAACCATATCAAATGAGAATGCAGTTGAATGTTAGCACATATACGTTCCAGTTGTAATCTCTGCACAATGTATATTTAAACCAAAATTCTGAAGAATGCAGTGAAATTCGAAACATGCATTTGCAAGCTACTGTAACATAGGTTGGCGCTATGCTTCATATGTTATTTGAGATTTTCGATTTTCGGATACAGCTTAGAATATGGCAGTACGGAGAAATTACGGCAAGTTTCTTGTTTTGTAGTAATGTTAGTTCGTTTCTTTGAATTTCCATTAATGTTATTTTTTTGCACGTCTTCACTACGTATTTTTTATCTTACCTGCTTGCCAGTACTATTCCAATGTAGCGGTTTATCGCTATGGCGACCAAGTTGTAGAGTGACGATGCTAAAGTGACGTAATAGAGATAGGCGATTAATGAACATAATGTTTCCGAGTAGATGTTTTCCTGAAACGTCATGCAATTAGTTATAGTCCATGACTACGATCATTAGCGACATTCTAGAATGTTGGATAAGTTTTTGATGATTAGCAGTGATTATTATTAATGACTGCTGCAATTAGCATCCAAGGTTGTTGATCTTAACCACATCAAACGTTCCACTTTTTTCGTCTCGTATGTTATCTCGATCGTAGTTTTGCTTGGCTCAGTGAACAGCGACGCATGTTTAAAGTCAATTGAATTCCTCAGTGTCGAGAGTCACTGGATTAAACCATTAAAAAAACTAGATATCTCAAGACAAGACTAGCGATTAATATTAAAACTATATTTATCATTTCATCGAACACATCAAGCTTCGTATAACATAGTCCTAGCTGGCGCATGATGAAAATCAGTTTGGATGTATTTGTCATCAGGACAATCATCTCGATACAAAATAAAAAAGCAATAACAAAGCAATATAAATTTTTCATGAATGACCAAAATATATCAAAGCTTTTTCATGCAATGCTTATACTTTTTTAAAATGACTAAAAAAAACTTTAAAATGGCCAAAAAATCACAGCGCAGTATTTGTGAATTTCAGACATTTGACTGAAAATCCTGAAGAAAAGCAAAACAAAACTAGATTTTACTTAACATACAAATATGCACCGACTTACCCCAATAACATATCCGGGTAATATAGAGGGGACCACAATCACAGTGAAAAGAAGATCAATGAGGCACAAATTCGCAATTAGCACGTTGAATGACGATTGCAGGTTTTTGTTTCGCACGTAAGCCCACACAGTGATACCGTTTCCTACCGTTCCAAACAGAAGAACTACTACTCCAATCAGTAATCCAAAATATCTTGATTCCTCTGAAATGTAGCAAGAAGATTTAGATGAGAAAAAAGTTCTTGCTCACACATATTTGTTATCTTGTGACTAGAAACTATCTTTGAAAGTTAAAGATATCGAGTCTTTTACATCCAATATCCACCCTCCACATTATATGATCCCCCTTCATACCTGCAGAATCCCGCTTATTGTTATTTGTTGTAAAAAGCACCAAGGAAAACCTATTTTTATGGGGTGAATAATATGGCGTTGCTCCTGTTTTCAGCTGCACCGTTATCTCAACTCAGGCTATTATCTTGTAAAAACTCGGAAACCGTAGATGCAATAGCGGTTGACTGAAGACTAACTTTGCTGTCCTACAATATTCTTTTATTTTCAAGACTTGGTTGAAATGCTTACCTGTTCCAAAGGTTTCTATAACAATGGGGTTAGTAGTAGTTTCGTTTAATCCACTGCTTTCCATTTCAGATTATTAAGTAACAAAACTTTCCATGCGGTAAATAATCACAAAAAGATCGTATATAAGTTGCTATCACTTCAAGTTACAGTATTTCTGAAATGAGCAAATTCATCATTCGCTGTCAAGTTTAAAAAGGTATGGTTACTTGCAGTGTTTTGTTATTAAAATGTACAATAATTACGTAATTTATTATCGAAATTCTAATTTTCATTGCCAAGGGACAAATGCAATCGAAATCAGCAAACTATTTAAGTTTCATGATTTGATTCATGCTATCGCGTTAAATGAATGAAAACTTAAAGAGTTTAAATAGTGAAGAGTTTTCTAAATTTAAAAGATAACGATCACTTCGAACAAGATTTTAAATCTCGGCGGAAACAAACAGTGAAATACATGAACGTGGGCAGAATCCTGGAGGAGTTTCCGAAAACAATACTAAAACCAGGATCTGAGAAACCTGCAATGCACTTTTACATTTAACAGCCCTTTGAGCTTTTTAGTTGACTGGCATACAAAACACTTTATAACAGCTGAAGTGATGTTTTCATCTGCTGAACTTAGTATCTACTTAGCTCAGACTAATCTGTTCCTTCTGTCGCTTTGGTGTACAAGTTTCAATCGAAAATGGCAACTTTTCAATTTCGAATAGCAATTGTCGTCACAATCATTAGCTTGTGACGTAGTTTACTTGGTTTTGGCTCAGTTTTCAGAGATTTTTCGGAAAATTTCTAATAATTTGGCAGAACGTCCGGACACGTTAAAAAAGGTGCGCTAATAACATGCCCGGATGTCTGTAAATCAAAAAACGTAACAAAACATGATTTCCTCTTTCGTAGTTTTGTGATTGTGATTTTCGATTATAGCATCCCAAATTATTTTTCACAGCATAATGTAAACTTCAAATCTTTTTTTAATTGTACTTGCTGTATTACGCCAGAGCGTGTAACGAGTTTGCGATGCTCATCTCCTCGTCGTTGCGCCTTGGCAACACAGTTCCGATCTTTCGAAGAAATGTTGCTGCGGTGGCGAGCCGTTGGTCACAGTTTGCTTCTTTTCGCCAATAAAACACAAAATATGTACAAACAAAGCATAATCTGGACGATATTATTGTTGACTCCATACCTAATGCGGCATAAATTCACGTAATTTCTGTGATTGAGTATCGCACAAATTTTTAATTTCGCTGCATTTTCAAGTACAGTATCAGTTCTTTTTTATTTTTTGACGTTGATGTATTCAAAATCTTTTCTTGTTTGTTTATTTCATTGTAAACTCAGGAACTCTTGTTTTAGCGTTGTGGTCGAGATGTTGCTCGTCTGCTGGTGTCTGCTTACTGTGTTGTGATTATACGTTTGCACGAGTTTTAGCTGTGTGATGCCTTTTTTCTAAAGCGTGTCATCATTTAATTAATTGCTATTACGTAAAACATTTATTCTATCATAACAGAGGCAGCATATTAATCGAACGTTTTATCGACGATTAAGATATCATAGTAACCTGTATACTATAGCCATTGATTTAATGTGACGGCTGCGTTTCCATCGCCTTCTTAAAAACCAAACTTTTTCTTATGCTTTTAGGTATTTGTCTCTAAGAGACAACTTTGTGAAATGATAAAACGTGCTTTGCACGTGAAAATGAGTAATTTTTTTTTTCAAATTGGAAATAAAATAAAATTTAAATGGTGGTCTGATCAAAGTAAAATCAAAGTTGCTGTTTTATTTTTAACTGAATTGTCACTGGTGGCTGTAAAGTAAATTCTAGCTAGCACTTTTGTGTCACAAAAGCCTTTATTACAGTAATACACATTGTTTGGAATTTTGATTTTGGTCTTCTTACAACATTATCAATTTATCACGAAGTCACGTGATACTGTTGCAAAAGTTTTTTTTTATGAAATTAGTGTTGATTTAGTTAGCAAAATATGTGAAAAACGTTCACTTGTTGCGCAATTCTTTAAGTGTTTAACAAACACTAATCAATTGCACAATATTGTGACGACTAATTCTTATTAAAGTTACGTACTTTAACATTTGGTTAGTGATTGCAATATAGTCTCGTTTACAAAACTGAATTAAAACAGTTATATCTAACTTTTTTTTTCATAACACAGTACACGCCACTTTTCAAAATTAAAAATTTTAAACTCAACACTCTGTTTCACCCTCAATTGGGATCATCAGGGATCACGTCTTTTCGGTGCTACCATTTCGGCGCCACCTATTTCGTTGCTGTACGTTTTCCGCACAGATCGTTTCGGCGCCAATTCGGTGCTCTTTGACAGTTCACTTATTCAGGGTTAGGGTTAGGGCTTTGGGTTAGTGTTAGTAAAAAGCATAGAATATTGGCGCCGAAAAGTCGTGGACCCGGATCATCAGGGGTATCTCTATCAAATAGAATCTTCAAAAGCATGTTTTTAGTACGTTTTTTTAGTCGGGAAGGGATGAAAGAAAAGGCTGTATTTTTTTGTATTTTAATTAGTTTTATTTTTGGTTAGTTTTTGAAGAAAATTGCTGCTATCAAAAGTATACCTTGACAAAAAATATCCTTTAAATTTTTGTGGTTAACTTGCTTTTGGATTACAAACTTCAATGGCAAGTTACGTTTGTGATAATTTTTTGATTGAAAATAGCATGCCAATTTTATTTTTTAATTTTTCGGCTTTGAATCTATGATGCTAGTCCGATTTGGTATTGGGAATTGGTAAAATGGTTTTCCCAATCAGCGAAACTTGTCCGCTATTTGCAATTTGTTAACACACGTTTAGTTAATTTTGTTCGTTTCTGTCGTCATGAACTCTACCGGGGATATGTTTTGTTTATGTAATCTGACTGATGCGTTACTGAAAACTAGGGGAAATTCAATGCTATTTTTGGTTAATTTCATTTCAACTTACGCGATATCATCATTTGCTATAGTAGCATGTTTTTGTTACTATGCTGCAGTTTGCGGTGCGTTGAAACTCGTTTTAAACGTATTTACGTGTACAAAGCTTGGAACCTATCCTTGACCAAAACCTAATCATGTAGCCCTTAAAAAAATAACTAAAACGGCAGGATAAATATTCTTCATTTTGGTTATCTTTTACTAAAATTATTCGGTGAAATAGTACTCTCGATTTCGAAACACTGCAGGGTGCCAAAAGGTGCCGAAATAATTTTTTGTGATCACAGGCAAGCGCCATTGAATACGTTTCAATCGACTTTAACGTTGTTTTTATTTTTTCCAGTCATTAAATGCAGCCTATTCCAATAGCTTTGAACAGACCCCTCGCGCCAATACACTAGGTCGAGTATCCTCTTCCCTTTCGACTACAGCGCACGGAACCAGTCCACACCGAAGACGGTAGGTTTCATTTTGTGTGAGTTACACATGCACATTAACGAAATTGTGCACCCTTCGTTGATTCTAAGCAGCTACACTTGTTTTCATAAGAACTTGTAAATTTTGCGTTGAGGTTAGCTGTTCTTAAATTTTCACGAATTTTCAACCTGATTGGTTCTTAGCTAGTGCGTTTTTCTAAAATTGTTTTTTTTTTTTTTTTATTAAAAATTCTTGCTTTGCAATGGCCCATTAGCAAATTGATAACCAAATGTTTAACTTCACCAATTTAAGTGCGGCACTCCATGGTTTGCTATGATTGTAAAAACTTCGATCAGTATTGTTGTTTTAACTCTTTAAGTTCATTTTACTCCGTTTATTTTTTTCCTAACGGTATTAAATTAGGCGTCGGAAAAATATGATTAACTTTTGCGTAGAATTTTTAAATCTGTAATTTTCGGACGTGAGATTATATATTTGTGAGTCATTTTGAAGTGGCACGCTATTTTGTTTGTAAAATTATTAGTATAAATGACGTTTCAAATCACAAAGTGTCTTGTATGACTAAAATACTCGTACTTGCGCAAAACTACTGCCCATATCAGTTTTGTTGGTTTATTTATGCTAATTACAAGTACTAATAGCGGGATCTATGATTGTAATTAATTAGTTATGCTGAAGAAACTGAAAAACAATACATCAATGACTTTCAAAAATAAAGTAAATTAGACAAACCTTTAATGTTTTGTTACAATTTGATGATAATTCAAAAAGCCAAGAAAAGCTCTCAATAAGTTTTTTATTTGACTTCAAATGAAAACAAAAAGTTTATCTAAATTCTTGCAGCCATTCCCAAGCGCTAATCTGATCTAACACTTTTCCTGCATCTGACTAATGGTTTAAATTGTTTACTTGCAGAAACATTTACAGTTTCATGTCATCATCTCCCAACCTGTCAGTGATGGCCTCCGTTACTTCTTCTACGTCACAAAGCAGAAAACAAACCGAACCTCATTTCACTTCCGGAACTTCTTTGTTTCCTGTCAATGGCGAAGGTACCTGAGTAACATCATGATGTTTATTGCTTTCTTGGTTGTTTTTTAACCTATAAGTTTCTCAGCAAAATCTAAAACGTAATTTCGGCCAAAGTCTGCGAAGTATCAAAGTTAGAATTATTCTGCAAGATTTAATGCTGTTTTAGACTCAATGCGTTATTTTTTAAACCGAAAATAGGCTCGGTTTTCGTTTTGCCCTTGTTAAGTTAGGCTGGAAACTTGGCATCTGTCCTTAAAGAGTTTCTTTTTTTATTATTTCTTTAACTTACTTTCCTGGTGTAGTGCCGAACATTTTCAACAAATTCAAAGTTCAGTCTCCAAATATGGTAGAGCAAAACTAGGTGTCTGAATTGAAACTTTTATAAAATGGTCACTTAAAACTTTTTACTTAAAGGCTGTGAATCATCCAGCCAATTAGGGTGGTTTATCATAGCTAAAATTGAACAATAATTTTTGATATATTTAGTTTTAATTTTGAAGCTGCGGTTGCAAAGATGTCCAGCAAATATAAAAAGATATCCCCCCGAAGAAGTTTTTGGAAACTCTGAGTTTTGTTCTTCCCGCCTAACCCACAGGAAGTCTAATAGTCTTAGGCGGGAAGAACAAAACTCTTAAGAGTTTCCAAAAAGTTTTTGGGGGGATATCTTTTTGTATTTGTTGAATATCTTTGCAATCGCAGCTTCAAAATTAAAGCAAAAAATATCAAAAATCCATAGTTTAATTTTAGCTATTATAAACCACCGGAATTGGCTGAATTTAACTTGGCCTTGAACTGCTTTGAGCCCGAGATTTCACCTATCAAAAATAAATTGTTGGTTTTTCAAAAAAGTTCGGAAATAATCGAAAAAATGCGGCTCAGAGACAAAATTGAACTGCAAATTGATCATTCAGTAAAATATCATAACTACAGCGTTTAAAAAAACACTTTACATATATTGTATTGACAATATTTTTGCCTGTTTCAGGCCAACCATCTCGCAGTAGTGGAGGAGATTATATTCTGAAACTACAACAAGAGATTGAGGCTCTTCGAAGGGATCTTGATTTGAAAGTTTGTCTTTTTGGTTTTATTATTTCTGTTTGGACTTTGACACCCCAATTGTACCAATGTATGGTGTAGATCTTATTTAGAAGATGACATGTCCAAGTTTCATTTCAATCCAAAGAAGTCCCATCATTATATACCTTTAGCTGATGATCGTGGTATAAGTTACAGTACCTAAACGTGCTTTTGTACCAGTTTTATACCATCCTCGTTTATACGCCTCGGCCAGTGGATTCACTCTTCGCCGGTATTCTTGAGTACAGCTTTTTACCAGTTTTTTTGAACGCTACAACCGCTAGGCTTTAAGAATTTAAGATTTAAGAAAAAAGCCACCCAATCCAGAAGATTGATTGCAAAATCAATCGTAATTAGCTTTCAAATGATGCTTGGTCTGCATGAAGCATTTTAAAAGTAAGTTGATTTGCATTTGGCGATTAATTTGATCGAATTTATTTCAGGAGAGCAAACTGCAAACGAATATGAACAGCATAAAGACGTTTTGGAGTCCTGAACTGAAAAAAGAACGAGCTTTGAGGAAAGAAGACTCGATACGAATTAGCACCTTGCAAGAACAACTGAAAGTCGCGCAAGAAGAAAATCAGGCAAGTTTTTAGAGTTGAAAAATTTCAGGAAAAGATGTTATTTGATAGAAAGGGCAATCAAACTTTTAACAGTGTTAGTCTTGGGCCAGTTGATCTCCCGTAAGTGAAGTTATCCATTTCGCTTTTAGTGTTTGTGAGCAAAAGTGACTTTGGTCAAACTGGCAGCGTAAAATGTTTGGCGTCAAATCGTCCTTGTGCATAAACGTTGCTGACGAAACAGTATCGGACCACCATTTTGTTAACGAAAAGCTTGAAAATCCGCTTGATTTACCTAAGTGCTTTCATGTTAAAATCGAAACAATTTACAACCCTAAAATCCATCGGGGTCATGCTAGTATCAAGAAGACGTTAAAAAAGTTTACATTGTCTGCAATATGCAGTGAATCTTTAATATTATTGTAAAATGCGACTCAAAATAACCTTGAAACGCTGCCTGCTGTTGACGAAAGTTGCTAGTAACTGGAATATTGCCAGTTGGAGGAGATAATATTTGTTGTTTCTGTTTATAGAAAATAAGGGAAGGTTAGCTAAGTTTAGAGTATCAAAAGTTGTGCTCCCTTTGTCCCCATGTCCTGTCTGCGTCGTGCCGTTTTGCCAATAATTCGAGTAGACGATTACCGGCTCCACAGAATCGTGATGAAATTGAGCGCTATTGTCTCTACTTAGATATATCAAATATGGTTCAACACATGCTTCTGTATCCCCCAGAGCGCATCGTATACGGCTGAACTATGATTAATTAGTTGTTGTGCAACCTTTCGTCTAACTCAAATATACCATAACCAATACCGTTTCTAGAGAGACTAAGATTGTCTCAAAGTAGGATGCAGTTCCCTGCAGACTTTCTTTTGATCGATTGCTTTCAGGCATTATTATATTAATTTTACTTGGCAAAAAAAGAAAACAATGCGGGACGAACATGTAGTGAAAATGCTAGTCAATTGCAAAAGAATATTGTGCACAAGGCAGAGAGTCGAATCCGTAATCTTTTGAGTTGCTTTTCAATGCGACGGTACCTGCCAGTGCGATTGAGTAAATTTTTATTGGAACTTCCGCAACGCTTTGCACCGGAAGTCCCTTCGTTTTTTTTTTTCATGCAAAGTTACGAATACTGCAACCAGAGACCAAAATCGCCATAGCTTCGACGACTGAAGGTAGAAACGAAACTTGAAATTTAGAACTTAAATCGGGTACATATGCAACAAGCTTTGTGCAAATTTTGGGGCAATCGGTCACGTGATACGGGTTTCAAGTCAAAAACTGAAATACCAATCGGAAATTTAAACAGCTCTAGCTCCAAAAGTAATTGCTACGGGAGAATAAAAGTTTCGAATTTAGAAGCGCCTGGGAATGCAGTTTCAGCTCCCACATTTGAATTATGACGATTCTCACGCTTTTTTTTTCTTCATTCATTTCTGTTTTTGTTTTTTTTTTTCTTTCTATTAGGAAATTTTTTTATTGGGACAAAAACGTCAAAACCACCAAAGCTTCTCAAATACCCCCCAAAACAATTTCTTAAACGACTTACTAGAATTAATGTCCGCAACGTCTTCGTTAGCTGTGGAAAAGCAACGAATGAGAATGAATCCCATTAATATTGGTTAAGTGATTTTTTAGATTGAGCGTTTTCTCCCAATGTGTTTGCTAAAAACAAATTAATAAAAAAAACAAAACCTTCAAGTTTTACTTTAGTAATAATTGAAACGCTTTAGTGTTAAAATTATGGATCCACCGAAAACATTTTTTTCACTTGTGCATGCTGTGATTGCTCCATCATCAATGTAAAGCAATGTACGGCTTTGTTTGTGATGCGACATTTTCGTAGCTTCTGACATGAAACTCTGGCCTTGAATTCTAATATCCAAGTTTAATTTGCCTTCCTTTGTTTTTCTTAAGATTTTCAATATATATTTGTGCTTTTCATTCAGTTTTGTTATGGTGCTATTATACCACCGCTGTTATAAAGTACTAATATCCACCATAATCAATAAATAAATAAATGAATAAATCTTTAATCAGCATGCAAAACGGTGGAGCGATATTTCGCAAATTGTCGATCAACGTTACTAAGCGGTGATGCAAGCGGTAATTCACGCTTTGAAAGCTTTTCACCAAAGCTGTGAATTGACAAAGTTTGAAATAAAAATCTTGCCTAATAATCATTTGTTGTCCCAATTTCTGTGCTGAAAAAACTAGTCTGCGCTTGTTGACATCCTGATTGAATTGTTGCATTTTAGGCAGCAGGTTTTCGTGGCGTGATTTTTACAGCATTTTTGTAGTTATTGAGAATAAATTGTGTAATAATAAAGACAAAGATTAGTTTTCTTTTTTTTTGTAATTCGCGCTTTGAAAGCTTTTCATCAAAGCTGTGAATTTAGAAAGTTTGAAATAAAAATCTTGCCTAATAGTCCTTTGTTGTCCCGATTTCTGTGATGAGAAAACTAGTCTGCATTTTGTTAACATACTGATTTAAATCGTTGTATTTTAGACTGCAGGTTTTCGTGGCGTAGTAGGTATTTTAGAGACAAATACTTTGACATGGTTTGAGGGTACCACACCCCTCGGGAACCCCCCAAATGGATAAATGGATTCCCCGAAAGTCATTTTTTTAAACGGCTTAAGCTAGTGCGCTAATTTTTTTACATCTGTAGATATTTAAAAGACAAATATTTTGACATAGTTTGGGGGAACCTTCACCCCCGGAACCCCCCGAAATGGATCGCCCCAAAAATCAATTTATTTTTGAACGGTTTAAGCTAGGACGCTAGTTTTTTGTTTTTTTTTTAAGTCAGTGGATATTTAAGAGACAAATATTTTGAAATGGTTTTGAGGGTACCACCTCCCAACAACCTTCCCGAAATGGACCCTTCAAAAATCAGTTTTTGAACGGCTTAAACTAGACCACTAATGTTTTTTGATATCAGTTAACATTTAAGAGACAAATACTTTGACGTAATTTTGGACTTTTGGGGTACCACTCGCCCTCCGCAGAACTCCCCAAATGAAACCCCTAAAAATCAAACTTTTTAATTGGCTAATGCTAGAGCGCTAGTTTTTTGTTTTTTTTGGATATCAGTAGATATTTAAGAGACAATTATTTTCACACAGATTGGGAGTACCACGCCACAGAAAAGGACCAACCTAAAATCAATTTTTTAAATGCCCTAGGCTAGGGTGCAAGTTTTATTTTTTATCATTTAACGTTGAACAGGCAAATATTACAACATAATTTTGGAGTACCACCCCGCCGGAAATTCTCCCAAATGAACCTCTAAAAATCAATTTTTGAACGGCATAAGCTTGTGCGCTAGCGAGAATGAAAAGAGCTGGGTTCAGTTACCTACCTAGTCAGACATTGCTTTTACCCAAGCCACAAATAATTTGAAATCAATACTTTTTTTAATCAGAAAAAATCACATTCCAATTTTTAAATTTGCAATTGCATGTGATCAGAGGGTTTCAGGTTTCATTCTCTGTGAACAATACATCTCTGGAAGACTATTTTGCGATTCTGTTTCAATGCGCTTCATACTACTATAGATTTTTTCTTTGCTCTCTAAATTAAATCAACTGATGCTGGATTCCAACCACGAACACATTGCAATTAAGAGTTATTCTTTTATCTTTCATTCGACAAAATCACATTCAACCATGTTTGTTTGTATTGCATACGATTGAGTTTTACGGAAATATCTGTAACCTTCGAAGTATGAAGCGGAAAATGCTGGTGAAAAGAAACTGGCGGAAGTCCCGTATTATCTTCCTCCGAGAAAATGAATACCTAGTTATTGTTGTTTTTGGTTTAATTTTTTGATTGATATTCGGCGATTTTGGCATTCTCTTTTTTTAGGTTTGTTAAATTCTCTGAATCATGCCAAAGCATAAGGTTTACTTTACGGTGCATGTAGGTTCACGTGGTTAATTGCTATTATTTGACTTTGTAATTTGCGCATGTTCCTACGAAGGAAAACATTTGCGTTGCATTGGCATTTTAACTTTCTGATAGGTTGATTTCTTTTTCTCACAGCTCCAGCGGGCTTATTAGCAGGAAATGTTGCTAAGTGTTTTGTTGAAACACGTTGCGTTTTTCGATAACATGATGTTGCATAAATTTTTTTGTATAATTCGTAGAACGCGTTTGGCAGCATTCAAAGTGTGATTCTTGTTAGATGCGTGTGTAGCTTTTTAATCTATCAGTGTACTCACTTACCGAAATAGCTAAATAAATTGTATTTGCGTACTTTGGCTTGGCTTAATTGAAACCATTCCAGTGTTCCCGATTGCATCTGAGTCACATGAACGTCGCTTTTCACAGCAGCGCTGTCCGGTATGTCCAAACAACGGTTCTTCTAGTCACGGTGCAGTCCAAAGGTTTCTGACTCCCAGTTTGATTCTCAAATTCGCTGCGGTCGGACTTGATTTTTTTGTAACTTGCAACAAAGAAACAACTCTAGTCTCTTCTTGTTTAGACTTTAACTTTTTGACAGATTTGATGCCATTTGAAGTTTAATGCTAACTTCTTTTCTGTTCATTGTGGCCGACGACTTGCCACCGTTGTGCATACCTGCTAATCAGAGGTGGAGTCTTCGAGGACGTCCTTGGCCTCGAGGACAAATTTTGAAGTCCTTGGCCTTGGCCTCGAAGGTCACGGCCTTCGTCTTGGCCTCAAAGCCTCAAGTCCTCGAAAATTGCCCTATCCTCGGCTTGAGGACAGCGCTATTTTTTAAGTTGTTAAAATTTTGTAGATCGCCTGAAAAAAGTTTTTGAAGACCTTTTTTTTGGAGATCACCTGAAAAATTAAAAAAAAAATTTTTTAAGAACTTTTTTTGAGAACGCTTGCCGCCTGTGTCCTTGGTCCTTGGCCTTGGCCTCGAGCATTCCTGTCCTTGGCCTCGAGCCGTGTGTCCTCGATTCCACCTCTGCTGCTAATGTTGTCAGGACTAAGTCCCAAGTATATGGTTATCCCGCCTAGCTTTACCGTGTTTTGACAAAATGAACTAAAGATTTCGTTGGGAGTTTAGTCATTTGGGCAACCGCATTATGTTCGGACGTCGTGAACGCAACGTTTTATAAGTGTAACTAATGTGGTATAGTTTTTACATTTTTTTTTATAAAGAGTTTACAACATCGTAGCTCTTACAAATCATTCGGTAACTTTTTCCCTATTCGAAGCACTTCTGTCTAGGGAAAACACACTACGGCTGTGCAATATTACAGCATATGAATCCTCTTCCGCTTGAAAATTTCCGGCACAAAACTCATCTTGCGACGTCACACAGCTCTTTCCATGTTTACTAATCGGGAATCACAGTGTAACGTCGGGTATGAGCAACCAGTCGCTGAAGATCGGTACAATTAAGTTTTGGCGACTAATAGTGTTTTGCACTTTGTTCTGTGCGATTCTGACTAACTGAACTAGTTGTTAGATCATAATAATTAACTTGTCACGTGACTGGAATAGCAAAGTACGTCACGTTTATATTTAAGAAGTCATCACGAACGATTCATTGTTCTAACGTACCCGATTTTGCAAAAACAAATTCTAAGACTGGCATTCAGCAGGCTGCATTTTATAGGACATGCTCCACGGCAACTGACTGCGAACCAGCTGACCTCCAACTAACCCTATGTTGGCGATCAATTGGGTCGCGGTCACTGGTCAGTTAGCCGCCTTAGTAGGCTTGGTTTGAGCTGATTTTGGGACGCGAGTCGCTTCTGAGGTTTTCTTTGGAATGTTGCTGGATTTTTGGAATTTATGATCTGTTCATTGTTCTAATTGTTTTTTGGTCAAATTTTCATTGTAAACCTAACTTTGTCCTGCCATAGATATAATTACTCCATTTTTATGCACCCTTAGTGTCTTTTTGTATATTGGTGTTTGTAGGACGTCGTTTAATAAATATGCGAAAGGTGATGAGAAAACTTGGAGACAAGTATTTAATAGTTTGTTATGTGGAAACGTCAGAAAACGAAATAACGAAAACAATAAAAACTCTGATTCTTTCTACAACTGCAGATTTTGTCGTCGAAATACGAACAGAGCACGTGCATTGCTGTGCATATTGTACTGTGAAAAAGTGTTTGAGTCAGAGCACGGAGAATCTCATTCTTTTTTTCCGTTTACGTCAACAGATTGCGTCTTCATAGCCATGTCTTTTCACAGCCCTTTTCCGCCATTTGAGTCATGCTTAATGCGTGTAAGGTGGGGCAGTTTCCAGTACTAAACAATTGTGCAATGCCTCTGTATTAATACAAAATAACAGTGATAACATATGATTGATTTACTTGGACAAACCATCTTTGAAAATAAACAACTGCTTATTACACAATTTATTCTACATCATCATTTCCGTTTTGGGTTGTTACTTCTGGTTCGAAAATGTCTTTTCTTTTTGGATGACAAATCGCGAAATCTTTCAGAACTGTGGGGTTAGAGATAAATGTTTTTTTCATCAAAAATAATTTTTGAACATGAGTCACCACAAAGGGGTGTTTCATGTGAGCATCAAGTCCAGCGATTGTGCGCTGCAAGTCGCGAGTAAAAGGCCATTTTCGCACGACGTATTTAGCCTCACGGTGACTCGAGGGCTACTGCCTTTCTGCTGACAGCTCTATTACCAACCGCCTGCTGCTTTGCAAGGCAAATATGTGGGGCGCCGTTTGGAATAAAGTAATTTGTTTTGTAACATGTCGCTTTTGAGCTAATTTACAATGAAATTTGTAGGATATACATATATTCGAAATTTTCGACTTAATATATACGACAAAATACGCTCCTAAGTTAGAACAAAAAGCCTACTAAATATATCGTAAATTTCCGATATATATTGGACAAAATGCACTCTTAAGTTGGAACAATGAACGTTTACAAAATAAAGTCGGAAATTTCCGACTTATTTTGTAGACTGTTTTGTTCCAACTTGAATGTATTTTGTCGTACATATATCGGAAATTTTTGATGTATATCGGAAGTTTACGATACATTTTGTAGGATTTTTTGTTCCAACTTTGGAGTGTATTTTGTCGTATATACATATATTTATCGGACAAATTTCATTGTAAATAAGCTCAAAAAAGCGGTGTTCAAAATAAATAATATTTTCCAAACGGCGCTCCATACTATTACGTCTCTTGTGCGATCGAACTTCGATGGTCAATGATCATACAGTTTGTTCTTTGACCTTTTTGATTAGGAGGCATGGTTGTTGAGTAAAAGGCAAATAATTATTTACTAAAGTAAATATAGGTTCGTTACTGGTCATGGGATTTTAGCATTCATTATATGCTACGATGCGACTCTCTCACGCAATTTTACTAGCGTCTACTCATTTGTGTTGCTGTGGCTAATTAATTTAGAATTTTAGTGCCATTTTTACAATATTGCAATTATTAATTTTGATCTTACATGCAAATATTTGTGAAATAAAGTATGCTATAATATCCGATTAAGTTGACAAAATTGGCTGACATCGGAAATGAGATTCTGTAACGCTTCTGACGAAGTTGGCTTTGAGAAGATCGTTGACAGATCTTACGTCTCTTCGCACCAGTGACGTGCGGTGAGGCTTCGGGTAGGTGAGGCACAAATTTTTTTTTTACATACATGTTTGCAAAAAAATTATTTAAGACAATAAATGACAAGCGATTAACTGTTTTCATAGCCATTAAACGGAGACCAAACTTTTCGATAATTAATTCTTCGTTTAATTTCTACTGTTCACTTAAAAGCCAAATCAATTCTTGAAGTTTTGAAAATCTGTAAAGGTAGTCTGTGGTTTGGCTTTGAATGTGGACATGATTGAAGTTTTCGTGCTTGCTAAGTCACAAAAACCAGGTTTCGGTCCCAACGTTATTATTTGCTAAATCGTGAAAGCAAAAATGACGATTTTTATGGCCCAATCACTCTTTTGTTGAGTACGGTTCTACTCTTTCTGAAATGAGGGATTCTTTCGTATTGATGTCTGGAGCAAATCTTTTAAATCGGTTTTCTTCGAGCTATAACTTCAAGTGTAATCAGCTTTGAGACTGAATTTTCCATTTAAGTTCTTTTCATCGGGACAAATTGTTTTTATTTCGCTAGAAAAGTAATTTGTTCAATTTCGCGATAAACGAAAGACTTCAAAAAAATTGCTTGACTTTTTCGCATTCTATGGCGTCATATTTAGGCGCGCCGCAAAATCAGAAAGGCCCGTTTATACACAGCGCGAACGCGGAAAGGCGACGAGAACAAAAAGGAGCCGTTCGCAGAAGAAAGGTCATAATACAATAGACTCGTTTATACAGAACGCGAATACGAACGAAATTCAGTTTGCGCGGAAAACCGCGTAGATCCAAAGCGAACTTTTAGGCCGCGTACGCGACGGCTTTTGTGTTCAACCAATCAGCGCTTTCAAATTAGGCTACGCCACCACGTATACTACGTCGCTGCACTGCGATACAGACCAACAAAACAGTGTAATAATGCAACGCAGCTCTGTCGTGCAATACTGTGTATGTGGGCATAGAAATTTATCGAAAAAGATTTTCTTAAAATTCATTGGCGTACTATCTACCGCAATAAACATTTGACATTGCATAAAGTTTGAAATTAAGTTCAACCGGCTAACCGCTCGTTATCTCGACCCCTTAAATTCCTGGTAAAATAATAGTTAGACGGCTATGCTAAGGTCGAGGTTACTCTTCTGGTAAAATGCAAAAACTTTTTAAATCGTTTTGTCTCATAATATCATTTTTGTTGTTTTTCAGATGAATAAACTTTGCCGGTCTAAATACCGGTAATGGGTACGATTTTTTTTTTTTACTGCATAAGAACCAATAAAGTTAGGTCGAGGGAATGGTTTTTAAGTGTTCTCAAATTTTAACATCATTTGTCCTTAAATTTATTGGAGTGACTCAAGCTCATTTTGACTTGATTAAACATTTATGTTTGTTACTGATCCTGATTATTGAACAAAACAGTATAATCCAGTGACCATGGTTGTTGAAACATGGTTACCATTTTGTTACGATACGGTACTGTAAATAGAAGGTATCGTTTTTGTTTGTTTTAAAATTTGGCCTGTGTTTTTATTCAATTGTTCTCAAAAAATATTTCATTATAAAAAATCAATTATGACGTTAAACAAATAAAGAATTGCTCTATTTAATGAAATACAAGTGCTTTTTTCTTTTCTTAAATGACATTAAACAAAAAAAGAAGTGATTGCTCTCCAATAATTAATGTTTTTTTAAGCCGTCAGTTAAAATATTCTTAAAATTGATTAGGGTCAAAAGTTCAAATTGGATATAACTTCTGCAGTGATGGTAGAATTCGCCATGACAAACAAACCGTCGTTATAATCAATAGTTTGTTAATTACAATAATTTGCACGGGCAAATGATCAACTTTTAGTATAAAACATTTTGCGGTTTTCGCGCGGTAAACCGCTTTCTATTAGAACAGCAAATTGCGTGGAAAATCACCTGGTTTTCCGCATAGTTCGAGTTCGGGTTCGCGTTCTTTAGAGGCGGTTTGTAGGAGTTGCCCAAGCCCAATTTTTTGGCTCCTCTTTGGAAATCGTTACACTCATCCTGGGGAAGTTTTGTGCCAAATTTCACACTTTTATTCCGGAAGTAAATGATTTTGCCCAAATCCTGGCTTTAGCCCCTCTACTAGGGCCTTCAAAAGCATTATGCGTTGTCTGCAATTTGTCTGAGAAAAAAGGCATACTTTTAGTTCGGTAATTAAAATTGCTAGGTTGAAGCGAGGCACAATCGACAATGCCTCACTTCGCATATTTAAAGCGATGCTCGATGGCACGCCGTAAAGATATTAATTACACCGAATAGTTTGGGCGTTTTAGTGCGAAAAACATAAGATAAAAGCAATAGATACACAAAAAAAGTAAATATGATAAAAATTAATAAAGTTTTTGATAAATATTTGATTTGTGTGAAAGCATTTTATTTTAATTATATACTTTATTTTTGATGCACTGAGCTGGACAGCGCTGTTTCGAGCTTTTAGCTCTTATCAGCAGCCCTCAGTATATCTAACCAAAGGTATTCCCCATCTGGACGAACCTCTCGGCCAAACTTGAACTGGAAGTTGTTCTGACTTCCCAGGAGTCGACCACAAAGGACTTCAAGCTTGTACTTTATTTTTGTTATCCTTTGTACAATTTTTCAGGTGAGGCATGGCCTCACCTGCCTCCCCTGACCGCACGTCCCTGGTTCGCACATACCCAAAGCTTGTAATTCCAAGTTTTTGTAACGAAGAAAGCGGACTGGATTTTGAAGTGATATTTGTTAAACGCTGAATTATTTACGTGAACTTTCCCCTATGTGATTTTTTTACTAGGCACTCCTCAGTATGATTACGTGGTGCGTGATTCAGCAAAATAAATACTTAATAAATTTTTCTTGAAAATAAATAAAATTACTTTGATTGATTGCAAAATGAATAATAGCTCTGTTTCATTATAAAGCTGGGAATTGCTAACGTTTGTTGTGGGTAATTTCGGCGAAATCAAGTAATGACATTTTCAACCGCGATAATGTTGCAAGCATCAGGTAACAGCGTTTAATGGGGGTCCATTATACGTGCGTGATTCATCAAGTTGGACTTAATTTACTGCTGTGGTCTCAAGCGAGTGAACACTAATTAGATAGAGATGCATAATTATTTGGTACGATGGTGTATGTAGGTTTTCGGGCGGTTATCTAAACTAAAAATATTACGCAAGAACAAAATAATAATGCCAATATTTTATGGCGAAAAAAAAAACAGTTTCGGATTAAATTTTTCGACTTTCAAAGTTAGTTGGACTTGTATGTGTGTGTCGTCATTCATGTGAATTGTGAAGTGACGCAAACTGAAGGAAATGTGCTTTGAACTTGAGGATAACATTTTAGCAGTTGATTCTAACAATTTTGGGCAATTAAAAATGCTTGCGAGGCAATTGCTCTTCCCTCTCCCCAAAATAATTTCTGCAAATCGTATAATTAATCTCCAGATATGCGGTTTTATATTTAGTTTCGAAATTTTTGGGACCTTTTTTCCGAAACTGAGTACTATGTAGGTCTAGCGTTAGAAGGAAAACATAAATGATGAAGTGGTCTAGTCGATTAATTTATCACGCCTTCACGGTATGAATTGTTTTGAAATGGACTGAATTACGCGTGAAGTGTTTTTGGGGAAGTCCATAGGACCACTTTTGCTTTGTCACTATTACTTCTGGTGTTTCATTTAGCCTGCAGTGACGTGATTAGATATTAGAATGACGTTGTTATTTCAAAAACTTCACCTAAAGGAAGGTGTTGGAATTGTGGCGTTGAGTTTAGGTCCAGATGACGACAAACTGCGTCCCACGATTTTTTCTTTCAGTCGTAGTGTTTTTCCCAATTTAGGCTATGACTTCTGACTACGCAACCAGTTTACAGATTACGTGAAAATTTGCTGGCTTTCATTTATTAAAGTTTAAGAGGAAGAATGGTTTGGAATTTAGTATTTTACTTCGGCCATCAAAGCAAAAAGTTTGCGAGGCTGATATGACTAAAATAGCTTGCTATCCTTTTTTAATATGCGCAATATAGTTCCTTGTAATCCAACATTTGTGTATACTTTTTTCAAGATGGCATATGTTATTTTTCCTTTTTTTGTTAAATGTTGATGTTAGTTTGCCTGAAATTTGATTGATTTCATACCTAAAACTATTGTTAAGTTTGCGACGTCGTCTCTGTACCAAACCAACGTAGTTTATGGATCCGTTGAGTTTTTGCTTCAAATTTTCAGGATTTGAAAGCCCTCAGTTTTCCCTAGCTGGGTTCAAAGCGATTGCCTGCAGTACGATTGTTTCCGCAGTGCCAGACCCATTCAATTTTTGTTTAAAACTCTGTTGCGGAAAACGATGGAGATATTGAGGTCAATCAAACAAAAAACGAGTGTAATACAATTTTTGGTGGTAAATTTTAACTGTTGAAGAACTAAACATGATTTTGGCGCTCTACCGATAAAGTCGCAGTAGTTTTATCTTAAACCAAAAGGCTTTTAAGATCAAGCTTCCTGTCACTGTGACGTCACTGGAAGAACGCCAGCATTATGCCCGGTGAACACCAAACGTTTAGGCCTAGGCCTATGCCTACTTTTGTAATTTTTAATGTTGAAGAACTTAAAAGATTTTCGAAACTTGAAATTCAAATTCATTAATCTTAAAATTGAGATTCATGGAAAATTTTTGGGCGGAGGAGTTGAATTGTGCTCTTTGACAGGTTGCTATTAGCATTTTTCACTGTGTTACAACGTATAAACTTAGAGCAATGAAGCAAAAGTAAACAGTGGTGCAGGAGGCGGGGGGCCCGGGGGGGCACTGGCCCCCCCGCTTGATTTTAAGGTGTCGATCGCGCGTCAAAATTTCGGGCAATTTTGGTTAACGATTTTTTTTTTTTGGAGTTCAGCATAGAACTCGAAGAAAACTAGACCAAATTTGCACGAAGACCTTTTTTCTTTTTTTTTTTTAAATCATCTCAATTTGGACAAAAAAATCGACTAAATCTGAGTGAAGACCAGCCAATTTTATTTAAGCAGAAAAATGCAGGTGACCAATTTATTTTTCGGGCAAAATTTATCGAGTCAACAATCTTCGGGAAGAAGTTTGGTGCCCCCCCCCCCCCCGAATCATTTTGAGCTCCTACGCCCATGAAAATAAGCAATACAAATTTGCGGTTGTGTAAATTCACAATAGGAAATTCAGCGATTCAAAAGTCTATTTTCAACGATTTTTAAAGCTTTAACTTTTTAAAAACTTTGAAAGGGATTCTAATTCAATTCAAGTCTAATAAATACTACCGCTTTTACTTCCAGCATTCACAGTTAACGATGCAAGCCTTACAAGAGGAGCTGCGTGCGCAGCGGGATCTCAACCAGCTGCTGCAAGATGATTTCACGTCGTCGCACCGCCAGGATGGCGAGCCTGGTTTCTCGACTTTGTCTTCCGGAAACACAGACGTACGGTGAGTTGGTCTGTGCGTAATCAAAAACACCCTTTGTCTGTGAGATTTGGCGCTTCTCAAGATCTCGATCCATCGTAATTTATTTTAGTTTTACCAGTGTAATAACTGATAAACTTTTAGAGGAACTGGGTTGGTATGGTGACTTTTTGACGTGACGCTCAGCACTTAAGGAAAAGTATGGGGTTTCATTAAATTAAAAGTTAATTCAAACCCCCAATTCACAAGCTTACCATTTGTTTATTCAACTCTTTACATTTGCTTTAAAGCCGAGATTGCACACGCAAACGTAGCGCCTTTTGGTTTTCGCAATATCAAAAAAAAAATGTGGAAAAGCGTGTTTTTCGTATTACCTATTTGCGCAGGGGGCCGTATTACGCAAAGTTTTGTTAGAGGTGCGACATCGCAAGTTTTGTTTGTTTTTAAGAGTTTACAACGTTTTTTGCGGTGTGTTGTGTAATGATCCCCCCAGATTGCACAATTTGTACCGAGGTTTCCCAGATGAATTTAAAAAAAACTTTACCGTCATTAAACCATTTTTAACTCTTCCATCGCTTACTTCCATCACAATTTTTTCATCCATCACTATTATTTATTTAGAACCTTGAATAACTGATCCCTGAAGCGCCAGATTCAAACTGGAAGGCTGGCAAATTGTTCCCTAGTTACGTAGCCGAGAAATTGCGTCCAACTGGACCATTCTAGTCGAAAAAAAGCCTGTTTGTTTTAAGCGGGTAGTCATTTATCAAATCAAAAAGCAACTAATGTTAAGAAAACAAAAGTGACTGTCTTCTTAACTTGACTTAAGGGATATTGATTTATCGATTTTGGTTGGTTTTGGTAAGCAGCTAGCAATAATCTTTGTGACAAAGCTCAACGCTTATTCTGGTGATACTGTGACTACCTGATCGAATTGACCAATTGGACGTACCGGAGATTATCGAAGTGATTTGAACTCCAATCTCTTGCGAAACCATGTTTGATTCTTACCGGAAGCACGTGGCATTCGTCGGAAAGAGCATTGTGGATCTAAGGACGCTGCGGTGCCCTCCAAAATAACTATTTTTTTGACGGATTGCAGGCTTCTCGAAGAAAACAACGACCGCCTAATTCGTGAAAACGAGTTGCTCCAGCAGACGATGGAGGAAATGGAGGCGCGAATAGAAGCGCAACAGCAAACGCTTGACACCAGAGATGAATCAGTGAGAAAGTTGCTCGATATTCTCCAATGCAAAGGTAAGAGCAGTCATTCGCGACTCGTATCAATTTACGAATTGGATTTTTCACACGTTTCCTAGGTCTTTCAATTAAAAGAATTGCGGGGTTTGCCGAAGAGTTTTCATAACTGTTCATTTAATTTTGGTGGTCCCTACTTTTTCGAAGTTTTATGAAATGATCACCAACGCCAACCGCATTTAAAAATTCCGTAGTTGTTTGGTTATGACTTACGAACCATTCTATCATTACGTAATAATGCATAATCATGTTCAACCCTATGACTGTCAGATACATTTTTGCAAGCTCCTTTTCCATTGGGCGGAAATGGCGGTGCAATATGTGGAAGGTAGGGCGCTTCTAAGTTTCTAACAATTTCAGTTTTTGTTCTTCGGCAATTCATTGCAAACGGTTGTGGAGCCAAACCAGATGCGCATAAAACCGGTAATTCAACATGAACAAGAATAGTTTTGCTCCCGTTAGAATTGACTGGTTTATTAAGGCTTAACGAAAGTCGGCGAGGACGATTCCGGGATGAGCGTTGAGATCGATGCGTTACGTGTGCAGGTATCCGATTATGAGAGCAGACTTGCCAGTCTTGAACTGCTGCTGCAAGAGAAGAACAAAGAACTTCTCAATTACAAGCAAGTAAGTGTTTCAATCAAGGGTTAATCGGCTTGGGCTCATTGTCGCCGAGATTCATTTTGATAAAATGCAATTGATTCCGTTTTAATACCACTTGAAAATCGGCTTCAACTTTCGGTTTAAAGACTTAGATAAACATGGTCGTCTGTGATTTGACAGCAAAATTTGTCGATCGTTTAGACTGATTAGAATTTTAGGTGCATAAGAGTGTGGAGTTACCACATGTCACGCGACGCTATGTCCTGGCGAACCCGGTGCCAAATTAGCCATTTCCATACTACTCGAAGAGTGAGCAACTGGACATCCCCATTACCACGCAAGCGGCCACTACTGATTGGTACCTATGGGTCTCATCTTTACTACTCGCTGGTTTGGCGGCTTTCGTACCCCGAAGAATCTCGGTTTAGGTTTTTTAGTCTCTGTGCAAAGTATAAAAAAACGCTATATCTTTACTGTTTTGAGCTGCACATATTCCGTCCGGTTCTGGTTAGTTTCAGTGCGTGTTAATTGCAACGACCGACGCTCGCGTCGCTTGTTTCTTTGTTTTTACTCGGCCATTTTCGAACTAGTGAGTACGAAGTTTCAGACTTTTGCTTATAACTCGAGAACGGTTTGGTCTAGCTACATGAAATTTTGACAGCAGTTGGATTTTTATGAGTTGTATGTTTGCACCAAATTTCGAAGCAATTAGTCGCGTGACTTTGGTTTTAGGACCCGAAAACCGCCCCGCAAGTTTGGCGTAGAAAGCGGTCCCATTCAAAAACTGCTTAAGTGCGGCAAAAAATATTTCACACAGTTATATATATGTCTTAAGATACCCTTTCATCCCTACCAACCCCTCACCTTTGGCCGCGATGAGTTTTTCTTTTTTTCCTCCTAAATTTTGTACGCTCTTTTTTTAGACCACAAAACATCGAAATCTAATTTTTGTGTGAAGTTGTTAAGCTGCAAACGCAATTTCGTCTCCCGAAATTTTTTGGGGCCCTCTCCCGGGAACCCCCAAAATGGGGCCCCAAACAATCAATTTTTTGAACGGCTCGAGCTAGAGCACCAGTGTTTTTTAATATCAATAGATATTTAACAGACAAATATTTTGACATAGTTTGGGGGCACCACCTCCCCGGGGACCCCCTCAAATATACCAAAAAAATAAATGTTTTAGACGGCTTCGCCTTAGGGTGCCAGTTTTTTTTTGATATCAGTAGATATTTAGCAGACAAATATTTTAACATAGTTTTAATAAAGCAAGTAGTATAGGTGGTTTGGTCATGTTTTGAGGAAAGAAGATGAAAATGTGATAGTGAAGGCTTTGAAATTTGAAGTGAGTGGTAGTAGAGGAAGAGGAAGACCGAAAAAAAATGAGGAAAAACCAAGTGGAGAACGAGATGAAGAAAAATGGACTGGTGAAAGAGGATGCATGTGATCGAACAAAATGGCGAGACGTGATAAAGAGAATGACCATACGAAATCTGGCCTACTCCGTCGACGGGGACAATACCGGATCCAACATGTGAGGATGATGATGATGATTGGGGTGCCGTCCTCCCTGGGACCCCCCCCAAATGGTCCCCACAAAAATCAATTTTTTCAACAGCTTAATCTGGGATGCCAGTCTTTTTTTGATATCGGTAGATATTTAACTGACAAATATTTTGAGGTACCACCTAGTTTTGGGGTACCACCTCCCCGGGGACCCCCAAATGGACTCCCCAAAAACAATTTTTGAACGGTTTAAGCTAGAGTGATTGTTTTTTTTCGATATCAGTAAATGTTGAGGAAACAAAGATTTTAACGTAGTTTGGTGGTGCCATCTCGTCGAAACCTCCTAAATGTACCCTCCAAAGTCAATGTTTTGAATGGCTTAAACTAGGATGCTAGTTTTTTTCTGAAGTCTGTAGATATTTGCGTCGGTCGTTCAAAGGGGTTGCTTCTCAGCAAGCTCCCATCTGGTTAATAAATTGATGTTGTTTGGTATTCCAGAACCTACAAGCACCCAATGAGGCGTACGATGATGGCTCAAGTGTCAAGGCATTACAGACTCTTCTACAAGCAAAGGTATTCGATTCATTGTTGTTTTAGTCGAAAACTTGCAATGAGATCACTGTGGGACTTTTCCTATACGTCCAGCCAATAAAGCATTGTTTGACCGTGCATTGTTACATCATAAATATGCGTTGAACTGCATACAGGAAAATTGTTCGTGCATGAGCCCCCTATCAATGGCTTTGTTCCAGTCGTGACTGTTGATAATCGTTAATTTAGCGATCAGTTATTGATCTGCGTCGTCTCCAGTTGTAAATCACATCACATTTTAACTACGAAAAACTTTTTTCGATTTTTGAAAATAAAAAATTTCATAATCTAGTAGAGGCGATAGAAACAGTGTTTTCTCGGCGGTGCACGGTAACATTGTAGGTAGTAGCACTATCCTTTCACATCCAGTAGCAGTTGCTTCGTTCTGGTTTCATTAAACTCGAATCACACCATTATGAATTATTGATGGACATCACAATGGTTATTTTTGTGATTATGCAAACTTCAATGTTACGTTACTGTGTAGTTCTCTTTCGATTTTCAAAATGCATTTTTTATTGTTCGCGCTTTTCACTGTTTTCATAGTTCATTGCGATTCATTCACGCTGGTATGACAGTTTTTTAACATAATTAAGCTGCATTCTGGGCTTTGATTGCTGAATGCTTCTACAGATGGTTTCTTGCCTGTTAACAAAACCGAAGATAATATTACACCATTCTATGTTTAAATTATGTAAAATTGATTGCTTGGCATGAGCTGATATTTTTTAAGACATTTAGTACTTTTCTCTTGATACGAGTCGAACATTAAAGCTTATTTTTTGCGAACATTTGTTGGCTGGCCCATTAAAATAACCCCTAGATTAGGAATACCTTGTTGAAAATGGTCTCTCTAGCTTGCTTCCACTCAACTATCGTAAGCGTAATCCGGACTTTCTTCTACTTTTACTCTAGTGACAAAGACGCAATTTTTGATAAATCACTCGAAATTTACTTAGGTTTAATGAAACCATGGTGTTCGTGTACTCTGAAACAATTTATTAGGATTAAAACGTGAGAAAATTCATTGGGATTAGTTGATTTGGTTTGAACATTCATTGTGTTGAAGAGAAGGAAACATTGCTGCTTGTTTTGGATCATACTTATTGCGTGAAATTGTGTTATCTATCAGCAGACTTGAAACAATTTCTGTCTTTGCAAATTCAAAAATATACTCAACATCACCGTGATTTATTTGTTTATTTATTTTTGTATCTTTTTTAACGGCCAAAATTCTAAATATACTCACAAACTAAACGGTCAGAATTCTTGTAATGCTCAGAGATTACAATACATCTAAAACGTTGATGTAGTTTTGGTGCATTATCGAATTGTTCACAACGGAATAAATTGTTCGGAGTGCTGGAGGACTTGAATTACCCTCGACTTGGTCCTTGTAACCATTTAAACGATTGCCACTCCTTTCTCTGTCAAAATTGGACGAGTAGGCATGTGGTTTATTCAGCCTGCTGTACTGGAAGATCTCTTCGTTGTCTCATGGCAACTAATAATTCTTAATGAATAAAGATACTGTATAATTATTTGTGTAATTTCGATTTTATTGGAAGTAGTAAAATTTCAATGTCCCAGTGAATGCGTCTAAATTTTCAAAATTTTTCAGGAAACGAAAGTAGCCTCTCTGGAAAGAATAGTTCACGATTTGGAAGATGAAATTGCCACACTTCGCCATGAAGAGGCGCTAATGAGTGCTGACAGAAAGGAAGAAACAAGACAGTTAGAAGCATACAAAAGCCACAGCAATTTTATGAAAGAAAAGGTACTAAATAAATCGACCAAGTTGATCGTGCTTGTTTCGATTTCCAGTTGAGTTCAAAGCAAAGATTATTAAAATTAACAATAACAGCTTGCCTACTTTGACGTGAACTCAGCAATTAAAATGTAGTACAGTAGAGCCTTATGTCGTGTGTGGTATTGAGGGTTGTTGGCCCGAAGATAGTAAGGTCTCTTCTCTTTTCCCTGGTCAAGGCACCTTGGGACGCAAGCATAATTACAACAGACACGATAATATCATAATTTGCGAAATTTTCTATATTAATGCGACGCCAGATTAGGTACTGAAAAGCTCGTTACCCTGACGTCAAAAGCATTTTAGGTTGGACCAGTCTTAAGATGCGTTTACGCAGAAAGCGAAGTTGAACAATTGCTTGTGAAGTTTGCGATAGATTGCAACCTTTCGCAAGTTGTCAATAACGTCAAAATTTGGTTGCTTCTCGTACGGTATTAACGCACCTTAATATTACGGAGGGACTGTGATGTTGTAATTGTAATTACATTTTATTCACCAAGTTGCCTTGGCCAGGAGACAGCGAAGGTACCTTTCGGTCTTCGAGTCAAGCTGCCACCTGCCCACCACACACGGCGGAGGTTTTACACTGTCCCTTTAATGGCTAAACGTCAAGCAAGGAAGCTGTGAATAGAAATTTTTATAGTCTTTGGTTTGACCCGACCGGGAATCGAACCCGAGTCTGCAGCTTCAGTAGCAGACGCTCAATCCACTCGACCACTACTGGACGTTCACTAGAGCTAGCTAAACATACTAGGTTGTTAATTTTGATATCGATCAAGTTTGCTCATGACGTCGTAAATTCCCATCTGTGTGTATGTATGACATCAGCATGAATGACGTTATTATCTTAGTTGGACTTTCACCTTGACGAAAAAAGGTATCAACTTTGGATCACTGAATAGTATGCAATTACGCTCGTGACCAAAAGTGGAACCTGCAAGAATTCATTGTCTTGACTAAACATAAACAATAGCTGCAATGACGTTTTCGTTGCTGCAATTACGGCAACAATTCAAGAGGAAGTTTATTTCCACAATTCCTTTTGTAACTTCGTCAACATGATTGATGATTCAATTTCAAAAGTTAAGCTTTTGTATTAGGTCAGAGCAGTATTACCGTGTGGGCATATCTTTGGCCCAGTGCAATAGGATGCCCTGCAGCTTAAATTTGACCAATTGGCGGTCATCTACCCAGAGTTATGTGCTAAAGTGTTGTTGTGTTGCAGCAAAATTCCAGTTTTATTAGTAAAAACTTCTATCCAATTCGAAAAAATCTAACGCTACTCTTAAATTTCAATAATTTTTGTCTAGTCAAAAATAACTTGCAACTAGTTAAACTCTTTTCAAGATCGAGCAACTCAAATCGGATCTGCTAAACAAGGACAAGGACCTCCTGAGCTTCCAGACTCGTCTCGATACGATGAGCAACCAGCAGAGCGACAGCAGACAGCATATCGACGTCTTAAAGGAATCGCTTCTCACAAAAGAGCAAGGCTCTGCCCTTCTACAATCCGAGGTAGAGAAAAGTGAAAGCGGCCTAAAACCAAATAGAAAATGAGACTCTAGGGCAAGCTTGGGGTACTTTGCCCGAGATTGAATATCTCCGGGTAGTTTGCGACCGGTAGGCTATAAATTTTGCGGTGATTGTTAGATGAACAAGAATTCGTAAATATGGCGTGCAAAGCGATTTCCGTCTCCACATGAAAAAGACGACACACCTTCTTAATTTTTACTACTTTTTGGAATGAAAGTACCAAAAAAATACGCAAAAAGTAGGCATGTAAATGGTTAAAAGTTATCCCGTATCCATCGCAGGTTGATACTCATTTGGTTATGTACAAATACGCTCCAATTGCTATTAATGTGCTCCTCCAACGAAATCTGTGTCAAAGCATATTTTATTTGGATGGGAAGTTAAAAGTTGCCAACCCATAAAGCTGCTAAGAAATCTACAAACAGATTCACCACAACGAAACGTTTTTCAAATCGTTGACTTAATGTTTATGATCATTTCAGAAGTGGAAAATCCCTTTTGAGCTCCCAAATCAGCCAGTCTTGAATAACATATTCTTATTTCCATATTATGTTAATGTTGCACCACTGTGCCAAATGCACAGTTAACTCACACACTAAATTCTGATGTAATATTTAGGAAGGAAAAGGTTACAAAGGTTTGCTCTACAATGCACTATTCAAATCGTGATTTTACACAAGTGTAGTCATAGCTCATCTTCAAGGTTTAGCCTATATTACCCTCTCTATTTCTTCAAAAACCCCAGGTTTTTCACCACGTAGTCACACCGACAAGGCGTAATCAGCGCACTTAACTGCAGTCTGCAGTAACATATAAGAAAGAATCAAAAAGGTCAAACAAAAGATGAATTCCAGACAACTCTTATCTTGCTAAGGTTTATAATTGTTTAGTAGGGACCTATAAAAGCTAAACCACTTTTTTATTAGTTCTCGCCTTAGAACCCATCTTAAATCTTAAAAATGTAAACGAATAATTCGCAAATGACTTGGTTATTCGCATTTCTCTTTTATGTTAAATTAGGGTTTTCTGATGAAATAGTCCCTTGGAAAAAAAAACGAATCCGAATCATGGTTATCTTTTTGCTTTTTTAAACATAGCAAATTATTCGCAGGTGGAGTCACTTCGGGCCAGGATTGAGGAGAAGCAGCTGCTACTTGATCAGAAACAAGAGCAGTTGAGACGGTTCCAGGATGATAAGAGCAGTGGTGACGCTGAACTCCTTCATCTACGTGACACGATGGACGTCAAAGATAGAAAAATTACAGTTTTAATGAAGAAGGTGAACTAACATTTCATATATCAAGCAAACTAAGACTAATTAGACGATTATTTCGTAACTTTACGTCCAAATTCTTCATAGTCCGCCGACAATCTCAACGCAACATGATGATTGCTCAACCTGTATTGATAAGCCATGAAATTTTAGTGATGGGCGAGCGTGGTTTTCAATAAAACGCTCGATTGGCCACTGGTCAGTCCATTGAACATTGCTACCTCGGCTTCGTGTAGTTTAGACAGACCCTTCTGAAAACGTATTACAGTCAAATCAGATGGTTGTTGGGGTTTGTCTTGTAATGGCAATGCATAGGGGTAAACGCCTTTTATGATTCCGATCTGGATTTTTTTTGTCACTTACTGTTGCTTGTTGCGTATGAATTGTTTGAGGTTTGGCGCAGATTGCTACAAAAATAAAGCAATAATTAAGGTTCTCAAATTGCATTCTGCAATGCAAATCCTGCTAGCGTATAAGTTTCTTTTCATCAAAGTTTTTACTTCGGTGTTTCGTACCGGAAATAGTAAGTTATGGATGTGTAGAAAACAACTGTAAGAAATAACAAAAAAAACGCTTTTTGCGTTTAATTAACTTTTATATTTTACTTTTAGCCCTGTTTACCCCCAAAGCGCAAAAGAACATCTCTAGCAACTAAAGTTCTTCAATTTCTCGATTTTTTCGTGATTTAGCACTTTTTGGCCATGATTCTGCAATAAGCTGGCACCGAAACCAAGAACCTAGCCTGGAAAGTGGACACTCTAAATATCTCTCAAATAACGTCATCAATTTTGTAGATTGACAGCCTGAAAGAAGCGATGGCAGAACGCGACAGGGAATTTGAAGTCTTGAAAACACAACTGCGTTCTTTGCAACAAGACTCAAACTCGTTTAACTGCAACATGTCCACCATGGAAGACGCCTTGGATAAAAAGGTAGAAATTGTCAACTAATTATGCTAAAGTGGCGCATGAGAGATCAGAGTTATCTGTCTCGAAACCTAGTGTGGTTGTGAGGCTAAACATCACCCCTTTTGAAGCTCTTCGCTGTAGTAACATACCGAAACTAAAAACTTGCAGCCTAGTTTTACTGAAAACATTTCCGAATCATCACAAAAATTATCTAATTTGTGATTTTAACCGGCCAGTGGGTCAAGCCGTACCGCATTCGTCTCTGGAGTGGGAGGTCTGAGGTTCAAATCTCGGGCCTGTCAAATCGGACGTAGTATTGCCAACGGCTGGCCACCGCTGCGATATCTTTTTGGAAGGAGCTGTGTTGCCCGCAGGCGCAATGACGCGGAAATGGGCCTGCAACTTGTTACACGTTTCAGCGTAATATAGCGAGTATAATGAAATATTTGATTTGAACTACGTAATTTTCTAAGGTTAGCTGTATAGATATTTTCTCACAATTACGTGACGGTGAAGAAAGATTTTTTGCAGAATGAAGAATTAAAAATGGTAAAATCAGAAAAAGCAATTTTGGAAGAAAAACTTCAAAATGACGTAGACGAATTGAGAAAACTTAAACGATCATTGGAAAAGAAGCTTGATAAACTACAAGCTGAGTTCTCTGATAAAGAAGTAAGGATGTTTGTGTTGAGATTAACTAATATATACCTGTCCCTTCCATACAAGTATGCTCACATTTTTTCAGTAAGCTTTGTTAATCTATCGCCCTAATGATTACTTTAATATTGGTCAAAGAATTGCTTCCAAGTTATCAGTTTTGAAAACTAGCAGCTGTACAGTTCAATGTTGCTGTAGCACTGCTGCTTTCACGTAAATCTTTTGTAGGTCTTGAGTCAACTCAAGTTCAGGTTTGTTTATTGACGCCACTAAATAAACAAAAAAACAAAACAGATAAAACAGAGAACGAATGGTGTTATTATTAATGAAGAAAGCAGCGCCTGAGTGACGGCGAAGGTACCGCGAGGTCTTCGAGTCTGCAGCCACTCTGGAAAGCCAAAATAAAAGATATGGCATCTTTTTTTTCCACCTGAAAATTGTTTTCATTTTCAATAAATTTGTTGCAGACTGCTTTAAACGAAGTCCAGGAAAAGGCTTCTTCTTTGGCTTCAGCTGACCTCCAGAAAGACTCGAAGATCAAACACCTTGAAATATCACTGGAGGAAAAACTCGAGGAGGTTTCGAGGCTGGATAGCCTGCTGAAAAAAGTAAGTGTTGAGTTCTTCCAAGTTCAAATGATGTATCGCATAATGAAGGAGGTAATGAGAAATGTTGGTTATGCTATCACATTTACTGGATACTATTATAGGGTTACTGGTGTTTGATTTTACATTTTCTTTTGTCTTGCGATTGACAGATAGCAAGATTGTCAACGATGTTCTCATACTTGTGAAAACATCGTTGACAATCCTGCTATCTGAGACATGTTGAGCACATTAATGACATCTAAAAGCAACGCAATTTTTAAGCTTTTTATTCAACAACCTTGTAAAACAAGAGAGGCGCAAACCGTTAGTCGTAACCATCATTTAGGAACTGACTGATCAAACATTGGTGGTATCAAACATCATTTAGGAACTGACTGATCACAAAATTTTCATTTATAAATTAGTCTTGTGATAGTGCCTGGGAATATGGATTAGTCTATCGTCTTCTCAGAGTCAACGTGATTGGTAGATGTTGAGAAAGCTGCAGCTCATTATTGTCACAAACCAATGCAATATGCATTGGTCATACTCAAAATGACGATTGTATTAGTCAGTCGTCATTGTTTGTTTTAAAATTTTATGTTTTAATGGTTTAGGCCAATGAAGAAGCTAAAACTTTGGAAGTGAGTCTGTGGCACATTATTAACCACTTGCTTTTAGTGATCTTACTAATTTAATAACACCATATCTTTATTCTCTAGCTTTGACTAATTAGACTATAAGTTGAGTTGATGCTGATTATTAAATTTTTCGGTAAAAGTTTTAAATGCAGTTGCATGCGCTGACTAGACATTTGATTACAGTATGAACACGATGAAAATGAAATATTTTGCAGTGATTTGCTACGTAATTATTTCTTTCTGATCTGGAAATAAAACTTTTTTATGCTAAGGATTCCTACTGCTAACAAATTTTTTCAATTGCCAAATTATTAATCAATTGCTATTCTATATGAAATCAAATTGTTGAGAATGAATTGCCAGTTTCACACAGTCACATTGTGGAGATTTTGTGTAGTAAGAACAGCAAGCCCGTTGATGGCAAATGACTCGATTTCTTCAATCAAAATCAATAATGCAATAACTTACCATTATTATTAAATTCGGATTTGTAGCTTACACAAAATTGCTCAAAAATTTCGTATTATGTTGACCTTTCGCACAAGATTAAATTAGGGGTTCTCTGCTATTTTAAACTACCGGGAAAGTTCACCAAATGATCTGGGTTTGTTTTTTACGTATGTTTTATCATTAAGGAAGGGGTAGTGAGTGGAAGATTCCGAAGTTTAAGACCCTGTTATGTCTTGGATTTTTATAGCAAAGAATGCTTCGGTCTTTATACTTACAAAACCGTATTCAAGAATTAATTTTTAATGCAAATTGATCCTCTCGTTTTCCGTTATATTTGTCCGTTATTTTTTTATCTGCTAGAGTTTCTGCTTCATTATTGATGCTATCGTGCTCTCCTAGTCAAATCAAATCTTTCATTATACTTCTTTTATTACGCCGAAGCGTGTAACGAGATTGTGGGGCCCATTTCCGCGTCATTGCGCCTGGGCGACGCAGCTCCGACCTTTCGAAGAAATGATGCAGCGGCGACGAGCTGTTGGCAACACTGCGTTCGATTTGACAGGCCCGAGATTTAAACTTCAGACCTCCCGCTCCAGAAACGAGCGCGTTACCGCTCGACCAATTAGTTGATTTTAAGCTATATTTGAAAGCTGATTGAGATTTTAACATCTTTGTGTTTGTAGGCGCAAAATTCGACTGCTCTTGCGATAACGAAAGAGGAAAACAAAGAAAAAGTAGAGCAACTGGAAAAAACAATTCAAGACAAAACAGAAGAAGTGAGAGGGATTCCTCGTTTTATTTCGTTGGTTGACGATTGGTCTATTCTAGAAGCAACTTCACATCATGGCGAAGCGAAATTCAACGCTCAAGCAAAGAATTAAAAAAATCAAAATCACGTCTTCATAATGCTCTATGCCAGGGGTACTCAACTAGTTTTTGCAAAGGTCCAGAATCACTAGATGAAAACTCGTTGGGTCCAGTCCAAAACTAAAAAAAAAGGTCTTCACCGCAATTTCGAATCGATTTTAGTCCCCGGATTTGATTAGAGACCAAATAAAAGGTCTTCATCGCAATTTGGAACGGGTTTAGTCTCCGGTTTTAATTAAATGGGTTCCTATTCGCACCCCTAAATCAAATTCAAAAAAGTGTGAAGATCCTAATTTAGCACTCCGGAGGTCCGGATGCGTACCGCCATGCGCCAGTTGAGTAGCCATGCTCGATACACTGAAGCTTGTAGCGATTTCGCAAGGTTCTTTTTCTCAACGTTATGCCTGGGCTCAACAGTATCGGACGAACAAATGGCGCAGTAGTGACGAGCAATTGGTGAACATGTGCCTATTTTGACCGGCGCTGTAATTGGCCCTCAAAGGCCCTTCGTGAGAATGTTGAAGCTTTGGCTATCCTGAGTGAGGATGATTTTTTTGCAATTGACAGTTGATTTATTTTCTCAATTGTGGTAAAAAATTTTTCGACTACTGCCGCACGCACAGCAAGATAATGATTACTTTTTTTTTTAGGCTGAAAGAAGTCAGAAAGATTTAGATCGTCTTCTTGAAATATTGAAAGAAACAGAACATGAAAAACATTCAAAAGACAAGAAGATCGCAAGTTTAGAAAAGTAAACGCTAGCTGGCTCCTTGCATGAAGTCACTTAATTTGATTTGATAGATTATGTTTGCCTTCCAATTACGAGAAAGAGGCGGTTGCGTACTTTTTTTGGGATCACGTCTTTTCGGTGCGACCGTTTCGGCGCCACCTATTTCGTTGCCGTACGTTTTCTGCACAGATCGTTTCGGCGCCTATTCGGTGCTCTTTGACAGTTCACTTACCTAGGGTTTGGGTTAGGGTTGGCGCAGAAAAGGGCCGCGTCGAAAAGTCGTGCACCCCTTTTTTTCTAGCCATCTTTCAGTGAACTCATAAGTTGACCGAATTCCAAGCTTTTCGGTTGCCGTTTGACTTCATCACATGTAAATTTGCTGCCAAACAGAGATAATTATCGTAAAGCAGCTTATCCAAGGACAAAACAACGTGACCAGATACGGGTTGAATCCAGATCACGTGGTCAGAGTCGCCGTAAAAATGACGCCTTTATCCTTTGGCCCACGCAGCCGACGTAGGTATGATCGCTTGTGATATGTGGCGTGTGATGTGATTCGCACAGCTGCTCTTGGCTGGTTGAGTGTTTTAAGAACCATGCTTTTTGACAGTTATTTACCTAAGCTTATGTGCTACATTTGTCCTTTGCGGCATACAGCAAAAGAGTTGTTGTTTTTGTAGGGAGACGAGAGACTTAAATGCGAAGATTAAATCCCTCAATGCTCAGATGGTGGAAGAATTGAAACGAAAAGGGGCGGCGCAAGATAAAGATATTGCTAATTATTTGGTAATAGTTATTGAATATGACGTTATTTAATAATGTTTTTGAATGCATGTTGTTAAAAAAAACTGCCAATTCCGATACTTGTCTGTGTAACGTTGATGGCGTTGGTCAATTTTAATTTTTATTCAAAACTTATCAAAAATGCATGAGCCAGTTTAGTAAAATTTTGAGAAGCAATTGCAACTTAATGACGTAACCTCTCTCCATATCTCCATTGCAATATACCATTTCGTCAACTCACTGTCGTTTCTTCCCTTTACAAAAGCTTCAATGGGGCAAAAATACCAACCACTCCAGAATTGCAAGCAACCAAACATTCAAAGATGGGCGGTTATTCAAAGATGCTGAATGTTTCCTACATTTTCTTGTCACGAGTAGGCGATAGAGAGTTAATCTTCTCGAGCTTTCCGGTTCATTTTAATCCTATTTGGGGTTATATGGCTTTGATCATTGCTGATTTGAAATAGACAATTAAAGGTGCGATTGCTTGTAAATTGATTTTCTATATTCTTTCACAATAACGATCTGATGGACTGAGTGTGATAATTGCGGTGCTCTGTGACTAGTTAAAAATATTTGACTGCCAGTAAATTTGTTGCGGCATTTTCAGGATCAAGTACGAAAGAGCAGGGACCGGGTTGAAGAATTGGAAGTTGCGTTGAAGGAGAGTCTCAACATCACTACAGAGAGGGAGGAAGTCTTGGCCAGAGAAGAGGAGAGACGACATAAACTCGAAAAAGAAGTGCGTTTCAAAACCATGCGAAAATTTTTACCTGAACGATCTGAAATTTGTGTTTATTAATTTGTTATTTATAAATTATTAATTTGAAAATTAATTTGCATCAACGTGAAATGCTGGAAAATTTTTTTGTGCTCTCAAACTTTTCTGTTGTTTGTGTGAATTTATATCTTAAATCTTCATGACAACCTAATGGATTTCTAGTTTAATAACTAGTTTTCATTTGCCGGCTTCCCCACGGATAATTTAAAAGGTCAAAGTTGCGTGAAAAACTTTCGTTTTCAAGTTTAATTTCCGCATAAACACAAAAAAAGAATTTTTTGTTTTCACAACTGTGAGGGCTGTTAGGAGCAACAACCCGTAATGAAACCTATATTTGTAGATGGAAGAATTAGTGGTTCAATTCGGAAAGACACAAACACTGATGGATGACACAGGAAAGCGGCTCGCTTCCAGTGAGGCATCCCTTTATGAGAAGAATCAAAGAATTGATATTTTGAAGAAAGAAAATCGAAAATTAATGGAGGAAGCACTGGAAATGAAGTAAGATTTCAGTTCTTCCAAAATATGTTTTCGAGCATATCATTTAAATCACTCAAGCAACTGCCAAGAGGTGGCGCTTGTCAGCTTTAGTCGCTTTTGGCTGTTTGCAGTTTTCGTGTGCAGAAAAGACGATGGGATACTTAATTTAAACTACTTTGCAGTTCGTACAGTAATTTGTGTTTTTTGTTTTTTTTGTGCGTAAAAATTCCTCAAAGACCAAAATCGTCAAACAAAAGCATAATAAATTTTAAAAAGCGAAATTTACTTTTTTCAATAACCTCACCATTAACCAAATTTTGGGGTTGAGATACTTAACATCTTGGTTCTAGACAAAGCGCTCTTCTGGCCACCATCACCGAGAAAGACGCGAACATTGCGCTGTTGGAATTATCTCGATCCAGACTCAAGCCAAACAATGAAGAAGTCAGTATGCTCCGGAGAGAAAAAGATCGACTGGTGCAGGAGCTCAAACAACAGGTATTAAACAAATCAAGCTGAATCGACTCGTATACGATGAAATGCAAGGCTTTCACTCTTCGCAAGTCATTTTATAATGTTTAAAATCGAATAAAACTTCCTGAATTTTTTTTTTTATAAAACTCTGCAGTAGTATTGTAAACTAGTACTGGATTTCTGCAAGTATTAAATTTTTACGCCAGAAATGTTCGAAAAAAATTAGGTTCGGTTATAGTGTATGATGCTGTAGAAACATTTTATACTGGTATGAAGTTTTGACAATCTTGGAATTTTGCTTCTAATTTTGTTTTGAAACTCCCGCAAAATTGATCGGTAAGAATATCCCAATTTCATTATTGAAATAAAGCAGCTACCGAAGATTTGTACATTTTCTTGATAATGATTAAAACCGTCCTTCTTTATAGAATTTTAATTTTATTAAGATATGAAATGAGAAAAAAATTATTTTATCCGCATATGATTATGACTATTGATCGTATAAACACAAAATAAATGCTTGCTTTCAAAAAAACTGCTTAAGCTTATGTTCTTAAATTTTTTTTATGGTCAATGTCAATAATTATGTATACTGCTTTCGTCGATCTTGAAAATTTTTCATGATAATTTTCATAATACATTAATTAGCAAAGTGTTGGAAATTTATGCAAAATTTTTAACATATTTTTTCAACCACACTTTGGTAAAAAAAACAACAAGCTAATAAGAAAGATAACTACCAATTTTACTACTGTAATGGCTAGACCTGTGATTTTAATTGGTAGTTTTTACCTGGGAAATGAGCAGTGGTTTATTTTACGACTGTAGGTGCCATCTCATAAGCCAGTTTTTCAACTTATGACCTTTCTCGCTCATTCGTCTGTCTTATTAACTGCTTGATGAAAGCAATAATTGTTTCATCCTTGTTAAACTATTTGTCTGTTTGATATTAGCGATGTGGTTCAAATGCAGTAGGAATTGCTTGTCGAATACAGATACCGTTGGTACGTTTTAACTGAAAATATGCATGGAAATAAAGAAAATAGAAGACATAAATTCTAAAGCTGGATCAGCCTACGGTTGTTAGAAAAAAATGACAAAAAACAACTCGATATTTTGTTTGCTAAATTTTTCTCTCTTTTGTATTAATTGATCGCAAAACTCTATGACTTTTTCCAAAATTTATCACGTTGTACTCATTTTGGTGCATTTTGCTGCAATAAACTTTAGTTTACTGAACAAATAGCCATTGTAAAAACAGTTGTAACTGTTGTAACTAGAAGGTGTAGTTGGGTTGAAACTTTAGTTTCATGTGAAGGTTGATGGTTAAAATTTAAACACTGCTTTTAGTTTAAATCATTAAAACATAGACGTTGGTAGCAAATTATAGTGACCGTGACCTTTTGTCTTCCTCTTATGTAACCAGTCATTAGCCTGTCATTTACTCTCTCATTTACTGCCTAAATTTTTATTATTTCACGACAGCTCTGTATGTCATTCCAATAAAATCTTGCTTCTGTAATGATTTATGTAAATTTTAAACTATACCTTATTATCCTGGACAGCGTTGGAATTAAAACTTTTCAAGTGCTTGAGGGGTTGGTCAATCGTCATTTGGCGCCTTTAGTTGATTGATTATGGTGTAAGTTTAATTAATTTATCCAACTAACTGAAGTTTCGCCAAGCACACCCGCAACACCATTTAGCTCTGTTTTAATGCTTTAGCCAACTAGTGCTTGTGTGAATGGAGCTTAAACTAGCGTCCTCCTTTTATTTATTAATGCTTGGGTTCGTGTCACAGAGGTCGTTTTTTTTCCAGCCCGGAGCTTAACGAATTGGAAAGAAACTTGACTTTGAATACTGTGGAATATAGAAATCTCGAACTGTGAAAAGATTAAGATTGCAAAAATTACAAATGAGAGTTTCGTTAATTTTTTTCTTTATGGTCAAAAATTAGATATCATTTGAATTGATTTTTTCGGATCGCTTTCGTATACAGCATTTTTTCAACTTGACTGTCGCGGTTAACAACGCGTAAACTTTCTGCAGACTCAAAATCGCTTGAAATTGATCCACGACAGCGACGACTCCGCATCAACGAAGGAACAGTTTGGCAGCAGCAATACCTCACGTCCTTCCAGACCTTTGAATGCCGGGGTAAGCTTCCTTTTTTTTTTAATAAGGAAGAATATTGCGCAATGCAGTAATTGTTACGATGCCTTAAATCTCATCAAAACAAAACAGGAAACTATGACCTTGAAGCTCTTTCGAGGCGTTTTATAATGACACAAACTCCTGGTGTACATGTGATGGGAAATTTGAAATGTGTATTTGTATGCCATCGTATTTCTCTCTTGATTTAGCAACTTATGCTCTGCGCCGACTCGGCAGATTGAAACAAATAAGGAATACGGTGGTGCTATGGCTGATACCCCCAATGAATGACCTAGCGCGCCAACTTAACGTTGTCTTATAACCTTCTAGGTCAGTGGTTCTTAAACTTGTTGGAGGTACCGAACCCCGCAAATTTTATGCGGATACTCACCAAACCCTTCGTTAAAATTATTTGTTAACAAACTTGAGGCTAAAGCAGGGGTGCCCAAAGTTTTTGAGAGGCGGTCCGCATAATTCTCATAAAATGTTTGGATAAGTTTTATCCCGAATACTGCTCACATTAGTTTTGCATTGTTCTACCAAATGAAATACTTCTTAAATCGGAGTTAACGTTTAATAAAATTAAACTTCGTTTTGTGTTCATCGTAAATTAAAGTTAGTTGAATTATAGTATGTGAAAAAACTTTTTATTGCACAACAAAAACAACCCTTTGTATTATTGCACCATATACAGGATTTTGCTAAAGGAGGGGCTTGAGCCAAAAGCTAACATTTGTCTTTACCGAAGTTTGTACAGTATCCAGCATCTGATGTGTTGAATAACTGCTGCACGTTTAAAATGTATCGTGGGCGACATCTGTGAACGAAGCCCTCTGTCGCTGGGCGATTTTTGCAATTTATAGAAAAAGTAGCCATTTTAGCGCTATGTGGAAGAAATTTTGCTCTTTTTTAGAGCGACTTCAAAGAATCGCATTGCTCAGTCAATTATCCTCCACTTGTAGGTCAGATCTAAAACATGTTTAAAAGTTATAGCATAGTCGGGATTTTTGAATTTTGAAAGTTTTTGAATTACTTAGCTAAATAGGGAAGCTTATAATTAGCCCCCGCAACGCCTGTTCCCCAATGGGTGTACTACTGAACACATCTTGCGCGAAATATACTATACACTATACAGCTGCTGTGACCCTACGTTTAGAAATGCAAACTTCGCGGTGATAAAAATGCAAGTAATGAAACAAAAATAGTTACACCCCAGCTTATGTAAAGGCCGTTGTAACGCAAATTTCCTGCTTTCTAACTCGTAGTGGCGTTATTAACGAAATAAGATTTGCAAAAAATTATTTGAAATTAATGTTTTATAAAACCAGCGTCAACAAATTTGACAAAAGTATTTTTTGGTGAAAAACTTGCAAGTATCGAAAGAAACATAGTAAATCTCGAGATCAGTCGCGGGCCGCACACTTTGGGCAACCCCTGGCCTAAAGTCAAGTAGGCATTTGTTGCGCATCAGCAGTGTGCATCAATTGATGAGCTTGGTCGTTTTAGTGTTTAGCAGAGGACTGTGATTGCTATACACGTAGCGTGTGTAATGTTACACTTTTCCTAATCTCCGCTGAACCCCTGATCCCGACTCATCGAACCCAGTTTAAGAACCACTGTTCTAGGTTGTGTGATGTTACGGTGGAATGGTGTTGTGAAAGATATTCAATTATTCCGCATACCTAGTCAATAAAGTATCAGATCAAAAGCTACTAAAAATAAAAGCAGTGTATGATAGATGCGTGGCGAGCAGAATTTGTCATTTGTACCGATTTTTTTGTGCCTTTGCTATATATAATTTGGACTAGAAATAATATTGCTAATTTGTTTAGGATGGTGATGATGGAATATGGGCTTAGTTTTCGACGAGTTTTGATTCTATGCGCTTCTGCGCTGCTACCCCACGGATTTGGTTCTCTGTCTTCAGTGCGGAGGCGAAATTCTGCTTCCAGTCTCAATTTTCGGAGACGCTTACGTTGTTTTGCGGATTTTGCAGACGTTTGCGATATGCATGAAGGCGCATTGTTAATCACCAAAGCATGAAATCACGTGACCAAGTTATGTGGACTTTTTGAGCCATTTTGATTAATTTTATCTGTTTGCTTGGCGCTTATGCAATAGTAGACTCTTGCTTATCAGATATTTTATTTTTGGATAAAGAAGGACTTTTTTGTTCTGAAAAAAAGTGGTCAAACATTATAAGGCTTAACCTGAGCAGTTTGGAGAGGTTAACGTTAGAGCGAGTTTTATGGTTATATTAGACAGTTAATGGATGTTCGTTTTAGATGAATTCCGTATTTTGCCTTGGATTAAATTACGACACCTTTAACTGCAACGCCGAAACGTGTACTATTCATTTTTGCACTTAACATGGAATTTTTGTGTAAATTTCGATTATGGATGTTAAATTCGCTATTTGGTTGATAAGATTAATCTGTTGTAACGAGATTGATTATGAAGCGAGATTGGTGGTGCAATGCAGTGCAGATTGTTTTATTTCAAGAATGTGAAGTTGCCGAAAACTTCCTCAGATTTTACCAGAATCTTTGCCCGATTCTGTTTTGATGACATTTCAGTTTTTTTCTGCTTGATTTTAGCCTTTGCAGTATTGTGCGTTGTTTTTACTTCTAAGTGTGTATTGACCGTATCGTGAACTTGTTGTTTTGATGCTTTACTACTTTAACTGCCACTAAAGATTTTGACAGTGTTCTATTCCTTCCTTTGATATTGAAAGATTCAAAAGTACCGAAACTATTTTTTACGATACTGCAACGTACATCTTGTTACATGAATTAAACAAGATTTTAATGGACAACTTTAAGAGCAGCACCAAATTATTTCACAACTTAAAAGATTTGCTTACGCTAATTTAATCGTTTTTTGCAACTAATAATGATTTTTGATGACGTTTTTGTGACGTTATAAATGCGTCGTGCATGTTAAACCAGCAATAAACGCCTCTGCCCTCTAGTAATGATACATCTACGAGTTTTTTTCTCAAGTTTACTACGTTTAAGATTTTTGGTTGATTTTGTTTCATGAAGAAGTAGTCTTGTGTAAGTGGTTAACTGGTTCGGCTTCAAGTCTCACTGATTATGTAACCGAGTTCGATTCTTGCGCAAAGCACTGCAGGTATTGGTTGGAGTTTCCGGGCTCTTCTGTGTGGACGAAAGCATGGTGCAGGGAAAATACTACTCCACAGGATTCAGTTGGATGGAGAACTTGGGAGAAAAAGTGACCATTTAAGAAGTTGACTTCCCATCACCACATAGGTGGCCGTCGCTGATTGGGTAGTTGGGTTCCACGACTTGCCATCACCACGTAGGTGGCTGTCGCTGATTGGGTAGTTGGGTTCCATTATTCTTGATCCGCTAGGTGGGCGGCTAGTGGTATTCGTTAGAAAAGACATTCGGCTTTAGAAGTGTACTTCAAGAAGATGCAGTGACGTTGTGCGGTTAGAGTGGTTGGTTATGCCAACCTCCAAAACAACGAAAGAAAACCGTGGCTCGAATCAGCGATAAACAAAACGAAATGTAAAACAATTTTTGGGAAGATTACAGCAGCGCGCGAGTCTCCTTGCACCATTGAGCTCGAGCACTTGAGTGAGTTGCTTTGAGGTATCAGATTGTGAAATGTCGACACTTAAGGCTTACGGAAATTCGCGTAATTCAGCGAAATACTTTGTTGTTCTGAAGAAGAATTGACCATAATTAAAGCCTGCAATGCTTTATGTCAACTTTTAGCATTAAACCACTTTACTTCTACGTGTGTGGTTTAACTCGTTAGCTTTAGGTCCAAGACTTTACACTCTCCGAACCGCCAGTTAGTCGAGCTGTAATGTATTCGTCTCTGGAGTTGTAGGTCTAAGATTCAAAACCATGGCCGGTCAAATTCCGACAGTGTTGCTTACGGCTTGCCTCCGCTGCAACATTTATCGAAATTGGCTGTATTCTGCTAGCGCATTAACGCGGAGGTTCCTCAGGCGCAACTCGTTACACGTTTCAGTGGAATACAGCGAGTATAAAAAACTCTTCTCTTTACCTTACTACCGCGCATGTCACAACGTTTTACTAACGTCGTTTTACTCAGGCTATGGTGCGTTATGAACTCGTCCCACTTTTGCAAAAGAAGAACTGCGTGTTAAGCATCTACTGCAGAGTTTTGAAGTTGAACCATCTTGGACGTCCTGTCTCTGAGCCTCATTTTACAGAAGAGATATTTTTTTTCTTTTTTAATCTTGATCGTCCAAATGTTCGACTGTGGTTCAATTGTTGGGTCCGTAGAATTTTCTCGAAAAATTCTGTGTTCCTGTGACAGTGCATAATGTTTGTCCTTATGCGTGTCTTTTTTTATATATTTTTGGAACATTTGCATTAGCAAGCAAAAAAATCTGCTTCTTTCAGCTGAAATTTGTTAATTACGTAATTGATGTGGTTAAATTCCTCTGCAAGTATCGATTTTGTTTGCTTTTGGATTTTTAATTATTATTGATTTTGGCCAATCTCAAGTTGCAAATTCACATCAAGATCATCCGGATTTTCGCGTAATCTATAGACTTCCTTTGACACAATTTTAACCTCTAAGGTCTAAGGTCATTCTTGAAATCAGCGTCAGGTGAAAAAAAGACCTTGAAAAATAGAAAAAGTAGACTCTTTGATAACAAAACCTTACCACCAGCTGTTAAGGTGGATAAAGTTCTGAGTTTTAAAACCAAAGTGACGTCTCTTTCTTTTGAACTTGACATTGATAAGGCTCACGTAGCCCTTGTAAAATTTGTCAATTTTGACCAAACACTCTATTTCAAAAACAGGCAGGAAGCCCCAAAAAAATTATTCCAAATTTTATGAACCTGACCTGTTATGTTAAACATTTTTTTATAAGAAGCAGTAAATTTTACCTTGAGGCTGACTGTTCTTGAATTTTCACAAATTTTCAGCCCCATTTATTCATTGACGAATTACGATATCCAAATTCATTCTTGCTTGGTTAAACGTTGCCGTAGTTTTCAGGCAAATCAACAAATGGCAACATTAAACAGACCGAGAAAAAACTCTGCTTTTTTAATTTTTAACCAGTGTTTTTAATTTTTTTTTATATTCTTAAATTCTTCTGGTATTATTCTTATTTTGTTCTTAAATTTTGAGCAAAAATTTTTATAATAAAAAGCTTCTTATATTATCCTGTTCTTATAAAAAAAAAAGTGTAACACATACTTTTAGACTTCTCTGGTGATAGTGTGACGTGGTAAAAAAGTGACGTGGTAAAAAAGTGACGAGGTAAAAAAGGTGAAAAGGTACATTAAAAGTAAGAGGAGCGTGGGAATTCAACTATTCCCGCTGCCATTGGAATTGATGCCTTACCTCTGCGCTTTTCAAGAACGTTTCACTGATTTGAATTATGTTAAAAACAACACAAATTTAATCGGTTTCTAAATTTGCATTGGAATTCAAATTAGACGACAACCTGCAAAGTACAAACACATTAAACTTTTTTTTAAGCAAAATTTTGCGTTGCACGTAAATACAGACGTACTGAAATGTTGGCAAATGAGTTTTCATTCAGTTTTGGAGGGTAAAGGATAAGAGTGTCCGTCGTTATTTAATGATTTGTTGTCTTAGTAAATGCTAGGACAGATGTCACTGCATAAAGCTAGCATGAATTCATGCATTGTACATCGTCCTTCTTCTTGTTTCAAGTGAGTAATATGATATAGGTTAAAAAATTAATACTTGTTCTCATTTACTCAAAAAAAGCAACTTAAAACGGACTAAACACAGTTCTATCTGGCAGTTAGCTTCATATTTTCAAATGTCACCAGGTTTGAGAATTAGTATATGTTTTCAGTGAAGTTAAGTACAAATTTTTGCCATTTTTGTCTTCAGTTTTTTTTTAGCGGAAAGTTGTGGGAATCTGTGCTTAGTTTGTCAACAACACTGTAGCTAATTTTTCTGTTGTAAAACGGCCTTGAAATTGACTTTTAGTTCAGGGTCAGTAACTAAAAACTGTGAGGCGATCATGGGGACACCTGAGGGGAGTTAATGGACTGAAAAAGGGCTTGTATGAACAGAATTTGCTGCTTAAACTGGTTGCATGCGACAGTTTTGTTGTGTACACAAATGATTGCGCTTCAAATACTATAGCGCGCCTTGCAAGTTCTGAAATTTGCGTGAGACTAGATCAAGAAACATATTATATTTTGAATTTTTGATATATTTTAAGAATAATATATATATGGTGAAAATAATGGAAATATAATTGGCAATTTCTCTGTTTTTGTGAACACGAATCATTCGTGCAGTTGAAAGGGAAAAAACTGTTGGGCAAACAGCGAAAAATATTTGTACACATTTGTAGGCCAAATTAGATCTTTTCAACGTAGTTTAAAATAACCTAGATTGGACCAATTGGAAGTGTCCTTGAAATATTTAACCCACAGTCTCAAAACAAAATTAAAATTTGAATTATACTGCATTTGTTCGGGCCGCTTTTTTGAATAAAAGCGATTAATTTTCCGCTCTTAACGTAATTAGAGTAAAACAGCGAACTTTTTTTCGTCATCTAAATCTTGAATAAAAAGGAATTTTGTTCTGTGTTTAAGAAAAGTCTTGGCTGTATTACCTACATGTTCGAAGTTAGTAAAGTATGGTAATTTTTGACAAAGTTAGAATTCCTTTCTTTAATACTTTCCCTATGCACCTCACGTGCTCTTCTCTGTCCATTCCATTGCGTAAATGTCACTAACAATCCATCGTCGTCCGTCTCTGAAGTTTGATGAATTTTGGGAAAGATTTTTGTAAAAGTTTTGGGTTGTACCTTGTGTCTCGTGATCTGTGGTGATTGACCAACAATCGTGGAACTGCAACACGCGCAATAAAACGCGTTTCTAACTTTTCTTGTGTTCTTATTGCATTTTCCGCTCAATCAAAAAAGGATAAACCGCCCGCTGGGCAGAGTTTTCAGCATGGAGAGTTTTTACATCACATCTATTTGATATCAAAATCTTCACGCGTTTTTAAATTGCCTGGCTCAATTAGCAGCCTCTGAAAGCTTTTTAGTGCATTTTTGAGTCGTAAATATCTTTTGTGATATTGTTTGGATTTCGAAAGTTGTAAATGGCACCCTGACATCACGATGAGCTAGCAAGCCATGACACAAATAAAATTGAATGAAATTGACGATCAGGATCCGCATTTGAGTCAGCCGGACAATTATTGACTTTGAAGACACACACAAAAAGAAAATTTATGTCTGCAATTTGTATGTTTATGATCCATTTTTTTATCGCTTTAAATGAGACTGTACTTAGTGAAATGTCATTAAAACTCAGCAATCCAAACATGAAGTTGTTCGACGTTCGTGACGTCATTTTACTTTAGAAAAGCGGTAATAAAGCTATTTGCTTGTTTGAATAGGAAGTAATTGACAAAAGATGATGACAATAACACATGGACACGTCAACTCGGCAATGGTTTGCAAAATACTTTCGGTAAAAGCTGGACTCAAATTATCTTCACATTAAACTTCGATTGAAAATATTAGCCAGGTCAGATTTCATTTTTTGCTTTAATTAGGTTTTATTGAATGCTTTGTTTTATCTTGTGATGATTTGCAGTTATCACAAATGCATGCTGCTATTGTGTATTGCAAAAACTGTGAATAAATATTGTCCAAATTTTACCGAAAAAATGAGTTAAATGATGCAAATATGACGTAGGTTGCTACATTCTAAAAACTAGTTTTTGCAGCTGTGGCTCTTTTGGATGTTTAGTTTAGAAACCTTTGAAATGATTTTTGTTGTTTTGGAACCTACATAGTATAACTCCGAAATCTTTAAAATCAGTAAAACACCTACAAAATAATGCCTTTAACGGGAGGTTTCGTATTGGCTGTTCAGGAGAGTGACAGCAAATCTTATTCAAATAGAATTCGAATAGAATAAACTCAGAATTGAGAAATCAAATCAAATCAAATAAACGTAGATATCAAATGTAGCTTACACCACTCAATAATTAGTTTACCTGATTGATGTAAATTGGCCAATATGTTAACACATGTTTTGATATTATGTTTGTTTGATTAGGTCATTAAGAGTAGTTAGTAGCTCTTTAATATATTTTTTGTCTTGAAACAAAACAATTTTACTGGTAAGCATTCAAAAGCAAATCCTTTGACTGCAGAATTTTGAATACGTTGCACAGCCTGCAACACTTCAAAGAAAACTTGTCAAAAGTTAGCGGTAAAAGATCAAAAGATAGCGTTTGTTTTCACTGTCATATTTGCGGCTAATTTGTTGCTATGAGTTGCCTTTCATCTCTTTTGCTCTCTTCGCATTAATTTGATCGTTTTTGATGTTATTATTATACTTTGAATTGTAGTTTATTGTCATGCCTCCTTGAGTCTGCGATGTCTTTCGTAGTTTGGTATAATTGGCTGACTTTCTTGCTAAGAGGGGCATGATGCAAAGTAGCATCGTACCAGTGGTGCAACCAGGGGGCTAAGGCGGCTTCAACCCCTTCTTAACCAAGTCACTTAAAAAGTTGAATCCAAATACAAGCGTTTAAACGTGTTTTGGACTTGACCTGTGAGTAACAGGGTATGAAGGGGCTGAGCAATTAAATTCTTTCAAATGACTTCCGAATTTTAGAAATTTGTTTTTTTTGAGGTGGTTCCAACACCGTGCGAATTGTGATCTAAATAGAGGTAAAATGGATAATTTTTGCCGAAAACTCCTTTGCTCCCAGGCCCCGTTTGTGATACGTTTGAGTAGCACAACTTTGCACAGTACCGCCGTCTATAATTGAGACAGTTTTCGAAGGAACCCATTTTAATATTTAGTTGATAATTTTTTGGCTATGCTGCAAATTAAAATTACAATATCTTTAAACTTACTTTCATATAATTATGTCCTGAAGTATTTGACAAAATTAGCATCCCTTCAATTCGTCAAATTTTTCAGCGTTTGATGTTCTCATATTGCAGTTGCTCAATGGATAAAATCAATGTGATATAAAATTTTAACAGCAAGTAAGGCTTTTAATTAATCTTGAATGTGTTTCAACGTGATAATCAACAAGCTAATATGGCAGCTGTTTTTTAATCAATCTTGTTATTTCAGCCAATTAGCATTATTTTGCTAAAAGCACAAAATGTTTTGAAGCAGTTATTTGATCAAACAGTAGCGGTATTGGTTTTAATACACATTTTTAATTTTAATTTCAAATAGAAATAGCGTTGCAGAAATTGCTAATACATTTCTTACCTACACCTTTTGGTAAATAATATCATGAACGAGAAGCACTAGGGAGCAACCCCCGCATCATAAGTCTTTGAACTCAAGTTTTATTTGCATTTTGCTGAATTTTGTTGAAGATCATGAAGAATGTGTTTTCATTTTCCTAACTTTGTAATAAAATGACGTTTCAACATTAATTTTGAGACGTTGGTAAACATTTCTTCATGATAGTTAATTTTCGTTAATCTTTTAATTTGGAAACATGAAATAACGTTTAGCATTACAAAAGTTTAATCCTTTTGTGACAAAGAAAATAAAAATTAGCACCGACACCATTGCTGACGTCAGAAATACGTCACTACGAATATCGATTACATTTCGTTTAAATTATGACAAAGAAAAAAATCTCTGAAACTTGAAAATTTTGATTCGACGTTGTACTTTGATGGAAATGAAACCACATTTTTGTCCGTTTTTATCGCTGAAAAATTTTGACCTCGCCCCAGATTTGCTGACCTAGGTAATTTGGTCTAAAAGTGCAGTTTATCTCATTTCTGAATTTTCCTTGTATGTGATTTTGTGATTTGGTAGTTTTAGTTCTCATATAAACATCTCCAGCTGTTGGTTTTGAAACAACTTTTTTAGCAAAATGAAAACCAAAATTTTTTGTATTTTTGCTTCATAATGTTGACTTTTTGGACATAACATCAAAAAAGTTGTTTTCACTTTTTAAGCGCAGTTTTTTGAAATATTTACGCATCTAAAAAATTATCCTATATACGTCATAAATGACATCAAATTTTTTAAAACCAAAACCACCGTACGTTACGCGTGATATGCTGGTGGTAATGATACTAATCTATACTTATATCAAGGCTTTAACTAACTTCAATTGCAAAGTACAGTATTTCAGGTTTGTTTTCCATAACCGACTAAACAGGAGTTTGCTGCTTAAATGCGTTTGTTAGTGAGATTTTCTTCAAGTTCGGTCTCAGCTTTCGGTTATCGTATTTGCAGGAGCTTGAATTACGCTTTATCAATATTGACCAATCAATCACCTAAATTTAGGCCGTCCCATACTTTTTGATTATTTTTAGCACGTTACAACAGATCATTTGAGAAAAACAATCTTTTTTGCTTTGACTTGGTTAATATTTCGGCTTCTTTTTTTTGTGGATAAAATTAGTAAAAGCTATAGGTAGCTTCAACAAAATTTTATTTTATAATGTGGATTCGTGAACTATTTTACTATAGCTATCTATTCGCAACGAAACATAGCGTAATTTGATCAGTTCTTGAATCAGTAAACTCCATTTCCGGCTTTTAGACTCCCCGAAAATCGATTTTTCAAAGTTGCAAAAGTTTGTTTTTGTTCACTTTTTGATTAGTTTCTTTCTTCATCATCAAAGCTTTTGATTTGATTAGCTATCAGGGATAATGTTTCAACTAAAATCAAATTAATGTCTTGACTCGAAAAAATCTTGTTTTCGATTTGATAGAGAACAGATTCAGGGTTTTTTCGCCATCTTATTATTTTAAATTGATGTTTGACAGATATTATGTTGTTAGCAACTTTGCATCACTAAAAAATGCAACGTTACCGATCTCAAAAACTAGTCGTCAACAAAACTCATAAATTTAATAGGATTTTTGTGAATTATCTCGCAAAAAATGTCGCGGTAATGTTTTCAGTATCAAAAATCAACGGTATTGAGTCATAAATGTCTTGGTTTGTCACGCTGCACTCAATGGGTGGCTGTTTGAGATCAGGTTGATACTTTTTTTTACCCTTCATTGCCTAGACGATAAGTTAAAAATCAGATCATGCGAGATTGAATGTAACTTTTTAAGCAAGACTGACGTTCCGAAATTGAGACGTCATGGCTTTGGTTCAGGGTTTAGGGAGGGGTGACTAACTTGCTATAAGTGTCCGCATGAGCTCTGTTGCATTTTTGATTTTTGAAACATTTAAAAAAAATTTTATACCTCGATTTATAATTTGATAAAGTCAATCATTTTGTGAGCATTACAGAATTTTGGGGCTTGAGCATTTTTGCGGTTATTTTATAAAATTCTTGGATATAAGATTTGGGTAAAAGCTACTGTATTATTTGTGTTAAATGTTTTGCTTGTTATGTCTAATGGATGAACACAATTGCACAATGCCAAATAGAGATCGGACTTCAATTTTTTTGCCTTTTATTGAAAATAGTGTGCAAGAACTTCATGCAAGGATTGAGAAAGAGATCCTTTGTTTTTTGAAGGAAAAGTTTGTCTACTTTTTCCTGGATCAGGTCTAGTTACACTCCATGAAAAAAGTTACCTGAAATCGCACCATTAAAAGTTATTTAACTCAAAGACGTTCCTCCATTGCTCCAAGTGAGAAAGATATGTGGGATAGTAAACTTTCTAGTTCATTAAAATTTCCGCTAAGCATCATTTATCACACTTGGGTTAGAAAGTTAGTTGCAAAGTTTGCTTACATTAACTCTTGTAAATGCCATGCTTCAAAAGCACTGTGTTTTTTGTAGACAAGTTTTGTCGCTAAAGCAACAAATCAAACAGATAAAAATAGGTCAGAATTTCGCGAAACTGAGTCAAAATTTTGCGGAGTCAAAAAATGACTGAGTCAAAATTTAACACAATTGGGTTGAAAAAGAATCGGTATATCGTCAAGTTTTACTAAACAAAATGCTCAGATGAAACCACCTAAACGTCTAACACTGCAATGCCTGAACCGACGCGGCTAATCAGTCAGCGCAGCGTTTGTCTCTAGAACGGGAGATCTGATGTTCAATCTCAAGCCGGTCAAATCAAATACAGTGTTGCCAACGGCTCGCCACCGCTGCAACATTTCTATTTTGTATCTATGTATTTTGTTTTGACTTATTTAAGCCTGCCTTCTAGCCTGCCGCAATTGGCAAAGTGATAATTATTCCTTCATCAGCGCAAAATACTCACTCATGTTTTGAAGTTTGCAGTTTTACAGATGACAAAAAAGATAGAAAGTAATACAGATCTTCCAAACACTTTGTAGAGCATTGGCGTAGAAATGGACGCTGGGGGGCCTGCCCCCCTCCAATTGAATTGCAACCAATGATAAAAATTTGACAAGAACGCTTTTTTTCAGTTTTAGTTTCTTTTAGCATTTTTTGCGTACAGTACACGCGTACAACAGCAATGAACAAATATACTGATAACCAGGGGGCCTATGCCCCCTCAATTCAGTTCTTGCCAAACAATTCAAATGTATAGCCCGAGTGAAATTAAGGGTTTTCGTCCTAAAAGTTGCTTCCTCAGACCCTCATCTAACGTTTTTTACGAGCGTAATGCAATAACCAAGGCAGGATTTACCATATGGCACTGTGCCAGGGTTTCGAGCAATGTAAATCTGGCCCGGGCAATAACGTAATTTGTAGGCGTAGCCATCTATTATACCACTTTTCAATGACAGCTCACCTCCACTTCGCCAGTTTTTACGCGACAAAAAACTTTTGAAAAAAAAATTGGTATGGGCAATGCTCATTGAACAAGTTATTGAATTTAAATTGAGGGGTACAACTGGTTATTTTCATGACAAAACAAAAGTCTGTAACGATAATCTTCGATTGGATTGTTATTTACTGCTTAAAATATTGCAGGAGGAAATGTACCTGACTTTCCCCTACATGGGCCAAATCGCTTCCAAAATTTAAGCCTAAAATAAAACATTTTGAACGTGTTTTTGGCTTAAGTTGTTAAGTTAAAGAAGGATTGAACTACTTGATTTTTTCAATTGGCTTTCAAATGTTAAAAAACTAGTTCTTTCAAATGGTTCTGAAGACGTGCGAAATGTGATCCAATGACATCAAAGTAACTTTTTTCCAAGAAATTACAAAAAATTGCCGAGCGGCTGGGGGCAGTACCCCCCAGACCCCCGTCTGTGATACGTTTCAGTAGCACACGCTTCCTAAAATTTAGACATTTTTACCTTTCAACTTTTGGTTTAAGCTCTCCCCCTTTAACAAAATCCTGGTTAAGTGCCAAACCAGGCCGCGGCATCTGATCTTCGATTGTACGATAACTTTGTCCCGCAAAAAGTTCCTGTTTCGAAAATTTCGGATGACGTCATCGCCTGTGATTTGTGGTTTGCCCCCCTCCCCAATCAAAAATCCTGGCCACGGTTATGTTGTAGAGTATTCCAAAATTAATGACTGTTAGAATGAGTTTTAAATTAATTTCAAATGATATTTTGAAAAAATAAAATAAAGAAAAGAGTTGAAGGCAGACAAAAAGTTTGAATTCAATAAATCAACATTTAAGCTAAATGGAGAACGCGTTTATCTATATGTTATAATTCTACTCCTTAGCCATCTACGTGCAGCTAAAATGTTAGTTAATTGAATTAAATTTTAAACTCTTATTTGCCCGAAAAATGAACGTTTGGTTCTATTTGAAGCCTGTAATTAACAAACAACAGCTTTGTCGAAATTCATAAAATTATAGGTCAAAGTAGAATTTCTACGTAACTTTGATGCTATTTTTAGAATTGTCGAAAATAGCATCGGTATTTTCCAATAACAAGTAATGTAGCTTTTGTATCCTAAGAGGCGATTGTAAAAAAGGATACAAGGTGCTAATTACAATAACTGGGCTCATGGTTAAATTTCTGAATAATTCAAATCTCCGAAAAAATGCGTAGCGGTCAATGATATTTTGCTTATTACTTCTGGTCTTACAATTTAAATTAGTTTAGTTTGTTCCTTTTTTTATTATATTATTTTGTTTAGTTTTCTAGTTTTATTTGTTCACTTTATCATCACGTTCGGAAGCAGCCTGTAGTCCAATCATCCCGCAAATGAAAACTTTTACATAAACACAGAAGAAACAAAACGATATGCTGCAAAAGTTAGTATAAAATATGATGCAAGAAGCAGAATGTCACGTTTTTCTTTACTGAAACGAATAATCTTAAAACTTTAGCCTCCAGAAATTTTATGTTTGTAAATACTCTTTGGTGTTGCTTTGGCGCCGTATTTATTTTGAAATCAATTTGTTTTGAATTTTTTGTTTCTTTTTATGGGTTTGATAGGTCTGCTTGCCTGAGCGAAAAAATTTTGGTGAAGTTTTCATCATATTTGGTCATCGACAGTTAGTTGGATGGACAGGTTTGGTTCGCATTTAATTCAAAGTGATGTAACGGAGCTTAAACGACTATTTGCGGCAAGTCCATGACGTGTTTAACATTCTTTGCATACAAACAGATTTACAGTACCGGTACCTAAAAATCAAAGTTCTGCTTCATGATATACATCTGCATTGGCATTGATTTTTTTAATTATTCAGTATTCATAGGTATACAGTTAGCTGAACGCAAACTAAGATTTTTGCAGAAAAATTCGTACTAAGCGTTTTGACAGAATTGAATTTGGAATTTGTTCTTGCAAAAAAAAAAACGAATCTAACCATGCGACATTAAAAAGAAGACGCCATTTTTTAAGTTTCAATGATTTTGTTTAATAAATCTAGCACAACTCATCAAATGTTTGAATAAGATGTTCAAATTTTAGGGCAGATAGATAGCAATAATGGAGTGGTCTTTAAAGTGTTTCCACGTGAAATTTGAACTTTCTTCCAATGACCGCCCACTTTTGTTACTGTTATGGCTAAACACTTGTCACGAGAGTTCATTTGTTTCCATTTTTTCCACCAAATACTCAGCCTCTGACTCGATATGAACATTTAATAGTCATGTAAATAAGCTTTCTGTTTTGTTTTTTTGCTGTAAAAATTAAAGCTAAAACACCAGGATAATCTTATTAAAATCCGCATGCTTACGTGATTTTATCTTGCCATTTTCGTGAAGCATTAAATACTATAATAATTCCAACTTCTAAATAGCAACAAAGTTTCAAAAGATTTAGGAGGTTTTGGTGAAAATCACAGAAGTTATTTTTTTGATCATCATTATGCGATATAGTATATATAGCACAGGACATAAAAAAGATTTAAAATCTACTTCGATTTTCCAGCAAAGAGTACTGTATTTTGAAAGAAATTAACATTTTTGTTAATCAAAATGGTAAATGTTTTTTATTTTTTCGGCTCAAGTTGTTGTTACGATGAAAGACTTGTTTATGTTTCCAAATGGCAAAAGGACAGGAAACAGCTTGAACTGTAGCAGTCCATCAACGGAAAAAGCATTTTTGTGTTTTGGGGTGTGTTGACACGACAACGATATATTAACGATGTGTAATGTTCTGGTTTCATTCATCATCATAAATCATCGTTTACTAAGACGGTTTGTGGAGTTAGCCAGTCGATTAAACGCAAATTGATATCATTGTTCTTTAGCCTGTCTTTGCCTTTACGTACGTAAATTACAGTACGTCTGACTTCGAAGTCATTTTTTGAGATAATTCTCCTGTTTTTCTGCCCAACTCATAGCTTAGCTTTAAGGCACATAAAGAACATATTTTTAAGTAATAAACAAAAGTTTTTGGCTTACAAACAGCCTGCACTGTTTGCCCATTAAGGGCGGTCGCTACCTGGCGCAAATTCGTGAGCGCACAGGGCTACCGGTGCATATTTTTGTTTATTTTAACCAAAAATTCGTGCTGGCCTTGTGTCTGCTTACCAACGTACCACAAACACCCTAACAACAATAATTGGTTAAAACAAAGAAGGATCCGCGAGCGATTTCACACCGAGTGCAGACTGGGCTTAGTAGTGGGTATCAATCGCAGATAAGCTGCAAATACCGGCACTTTTTTAGTGATGAACCAGACACTCTGCGCCTGTCTCATCGCAACAACACAGAGCACCTTTTTTTTGGTTCTTTTTGCAAGTCTTTTGTCAGGCTGGGCCGTTATAGTTTTGATTTGACCCACCTTGGATTCAAACCCGAAGATAACCGCTAGGCTAGATGATCCACCATCCTGACTCGGATGTGTAAGATTCACACGATCGAGAGTAAACCTAAAGGCTAATGCTGCGTGATCAAATATTTTCATTCACAATTAAATTATGTACAGTGTAGGTTAATTTGTCAAAATTCGTGTGAGAATTTTTTCAGATTGGATTTCCGCTCTGTTTTACTGCTTTTTATGACAGTTTTTTTGCTTTTATTACCCTGTGCAATTTTGTATTGCATTGACAATTTAAATGTGTATTGTTAACCGCTAATAGTAAAAACTGATACATAGAAATAAATAGTTGCAGACGGGCGCGCAACCAGAATTTTGTTAAGGGGCTACGTAAATCTTTTTGACTGAAAAATGCCCCCAGAGGTAAATCTTTTGGACGGAAAATGTCTCAAATAGGCAGCGTACTGAGAAATCTGGTACAACTCACGCGTATTACAGAAGGGGAGTTTGGAGGCGAATTCCCCAGCAGCTGGACGATTTTTGTGAGTTTTCAACAAAAAAAATAGCCATTTTAGTGCCATTCGGATCAAATTTCGTGTCTTTTTAGAGCTATTTGAAAGAACTAAATTGCTGAGATTTGAAAGCCAGTTGAAGAACTAAATTGCCCAGCAGCCCCTCAGGTCAAGTCCAAAACAAGTTTAAACGCTTGCAATTTTGGTTTAAAATTTCTAAGTGACTTGGCTAAGCCCCCCCCCCTGGTTGCAGAATCAAATTAAAAATGCGTTTTTTTGTTTTTTTATAGCCGCAAAATTTCTCAAGATAGATCGCTTTCTCAGCGTTGTCATGTATAACGATATAATTGATTTCCTTTTCGTAGCTGTATGGGGTTTGTTATTCTTACTTTAAAACAAATAGAGTAATCAGTACTTTGTTCGACATAAATACGCAGTACAGCCAGCTTAGAAAATAAATTGATAGGCCTAAAGTGGCCAAGATCAAAGAAAAAAACTTTGCTCAAAAACAGGTTGTTTAAGATTGACTTTAATTCATTAAAACTATGTCTTTGTTTTGTTTTGTGAATCAGAATCAGATAAAAGAGAATAAAGTGATCAAGTTTGACACTAGATGACCCACTAATTCGACATTAAAAGTTCTCGCTGTGTTACTTCAAAAAAAAAAAAAAATTGTGTAGTCTTGAATGACTCAAAATTTTTACAATTCAAAAGTTATGCTATTATTTTACTGCTCGAAGTTGATAAAAAACCAAGCCTGACTGGAGAATTTTTAAACTATTTTATATTTTGGCTTTGCCAATCATCTTGACCTTTTTGCCGGCACCCCTTTAAAATCACCAACCAGCAGCTTTCAGTAATATTGTCGTACCCCTTTTTGAATTGCAGTAATAAAAAAAACTTTTCGTAATCAAAATTAATGTTGGGCATTATTTAAATCACTGAAATGTTTTGAAGTTAGCACCCATAATTAAGATCGTTTGGGTTACACTAGAGTCTGTTATGGGCGCCTTTAAAATATAATGTAATTGAATCTGCTTTAATGCGATCTTCTGCCTATTAAATATTCCTGATAACAACTAAGTCTTATGAATTAATAGAATTATGTCTATGAAAATATTCCCTCTAATGTCTCTTCTCCCATAGTAAAGAAATGAAAAGACAAGTATTTTTTATAACTTGCAAAGATTTTTTTTAATTTTAGCTCTTTATCATTTTTTAAAATCATTTTTGCAAAAACTCAAAAAACTTTACTCAGGTTTACATGTTTATGTCTCAGTTTAGTTTTTTGTTTTTCGGTTGTTAATGAAATAAATCACAAAAACCGTTAAAATTTTATTACTTTTGCAATCATAAAATAACCACAACCATGTTAATACCGGTAATGCGATAATGATTTCTATCGAAAATATACCAAAAACATGCACACTTGGCATTTTTGAGAATAAGATTTTTTCAGAAAAAAATTCTACACTACGAAAGTGAAGTAATATGTAGGTTACTGCAATGAATGAAACTTGAATTCAACTGATTCAAAAGATTAATTCTACTTCAATAAAGACATCCTAGATAATTCCGCATTCTAATGAACCAGCCTTTAGGGTTAAAAACTTTTAATTTTTACATGTGACGAATTCTGTGATAAGAACCAGTAAATTTTGAACTGAGACTAACTGTTGAGGCTAGTTGTTGCAAGCTGCTAGGTTAGAAGTAGTCAAATGGCAAAATAGATAGCTCTGCTAATTACTTGCAAATGCATTACATTGGTCCTTATTTATTTTTTCATGCCGTAACTGGCATTGTTTTTAATTTGTTCTGAATCAAGCAATTGTGAACCTCATTTTCTCATAAAATAGTTCTCAGCAAAAACGTGTACTTTTCTACTATGTTTGAGTACGGCAGCTGACGTAGATAGCTGTAATTAAGTTTTTGCTGTTTAATAATAATTAAGTGAATTGAATTTTATTTCTTTATTTTCTGCCTTGATATTCTTCAATGCTAGCAAATAATTGCTAGCAGCTTCGCTATTGTCAAGCAATATTGGTATCAGAAACTAAACAATTATTCATTCATACGTATGACCAGGTAGTGTGGGTATGTCTAACCTCACCAACGCTAATTAAGTATCCTTTTTTGAGTTCTGTTTGCAAGTTTTTTGTCAGGCTGGGCCACTACAACGGGTAGAAGGCCACAACACCACCACAGCTGAATATTATTTGAGCTGCACACCAATGGTCTGAACTCATCCTTCATCTCATTATGTTTGTATTGTTCATTATCATCGATCTGCTAAAAACATTTGGCCGAGTAAACAAGGTTAAGAGATAAAGTGACCGCAGCAACAGACGAAGTGACCTATAGTGGCCTTTCCAAATCGTTCCTACACTTTTTTTAAGAACCAGTAAATTTTAGTTTGTGGCTGGCTGTTCTTAAATTTTCCTGAATTTTCAGTCTCGTTTGTTCTTTAATTTGTTTCTAACTTTATTGAAGAATGAAGTAACTAAATTTGTTCTTGCCTTGTTAAAAATTGTTTTTATGATAAATCATGGTTACTGTTATATAAATTAACATTGCACATATGAAAAAGGCCAAAAAAACTTCGCTGATTACGTAAAATTGTGTTGTTCTATAGCACGTGTTCCAGTGCCGTCGCTACGGGGGCCAGGGGGGCCGTACCCCCCTAACGTTTGCTTGTGTCCCCCCTTTTGATTTACTCAAAAAACTGTTTTTGGAACATCATGCAACGACAAGACAACAGACAATGATGGAAAAAGAAACAATTACGTTCAAGCATAATTCTCCTTTGACGTTTTTTCGATTATTTGCGAAATTGCTGGCAACCAACTGCTGTACATAAATGTGAAACAATACTCCGTCTTATTAACACGCCTTTACGGATGCGTCGCGAAAGAGAGATGTAAGCCTGCAGAATCGTTACCGGTACTTCGTAAGTGATTATGACATGAACAATATGTAAAAACTTTTTTTTTCAAAGACCAGCTCTTTTGATTTTTAGAGCAGACTGAAGATTTTGAGGTCGCAGTCAGTGGCGCAGCCAGAGTGAACGGGCTTTAGCCACCTTAGCCAAGCCACTTACAAAATTTAACCTCAAAATACAAGCGTTTAAACGTGTTTTACACTTGACCTGAAGTAAGGAGGGAGGGCTGAAGGGGTTAAGCAATTTAATTCTTTGAAATGACTTCTGAATTGTTGCAATTTAGTTATTCATGTGGCTTTAAAAAAGTGCTAAATGTGATTAAAATGGCCTTAAAATCGCTATTTCTTTGTTGCAAAATTGCAAAAATCGCCCAGCGGCTAGGGGCGGAGCCCCCAGGCCCCCGTTCACACTCACTAAATATTTGGTGACTATGCTTGTTTGTAACACGCTTGAGTTGCATCAGTTTGTTCAGCGCTGGGGCTAAATAAAGCAGTTTTTTGCAAAACAAAAAAAACAACAACAAGTTTTTGGTTCGCCTCTTTTAGCAATATTCTGGTTGCATGTTTGGTAGCACTCACTGCTGTAGATACATTTTTCAAGCGATTATGGGCCACAGACAAAACGAAGTAAAAAATGCTGCCGGTTGATTTTAAAATCGCACATAATTGTTGCCGTACAAAACCTGAAGATCAGTTTTTATACGCAAATTTTATTGCCCCCTACTTTTGGCTAGTGCCCCCTCACTTCGTTTGCTCTGGCGACAACACTGACGTGTTCTTAATTACTCTTTTCGTACTGATGTATTTTTTGTTCGTAATTTTGCTCTTAATTTTTAAGGAAAAATGAGCCTCGTGTTCTTGTAAAACTGTTCTCATGAATAAAGTGAATGTAATTTTTAAAACATTGCGATTCATTTATTGGTGATGCCACCGCAGTACATACCGTACATTGGTCTTACATGGTGGAATATATATTTAGAAGTGATTTTCCATCTTCAGGCTACATTGTAATTTAACATTGTAAGTTAAAATGAATACAACTTTGTCGGAAATAAACTTTACGGCAAAAATTACAAAATTTTAAACTGTTCATTTGTTAAAAATTACATACTAATTACCAACTAAATAACTGCCACTACCGGTATGTCAATTTTGCTTTCCAAGAAGTTTTTGTCTTGTTATTAAAGCTTAATTGTGCAGTAATAGCCAGCTCAATGCTGGTTTTTTTCCTTCTTTTATTATGATTTTTATTTCTTAGATGTTACGCCGTGTAGACAAGAGACCGCAAAATCGCAATTTTAGTTTTGATTTTCGATATTTATTGAAATTGGTAGTCTAATTTTGGTTCATATTCTGGTAATGCTTTTTGCCATTTATTCTTGCAAATTTATGATATGGCATAGCAGATCTGTTTTTTTTGCTACATGTTTCGAGATATGTCATATTGGAAGAGACCACCTTTGAAATTGGTGCACTTCTCGATCCACTGAAACGGAATGTATAATTTTATGAGTACGACTGCGTAAAGATAATTTTGATTAGGGATAGGTTTGAACCAATGATTGGGATTTACAGTTAACAAAACTTTTATCAAGAGTGCGATAAACATTTCAAAATTCTTTTTGTATTGATTAACAGCTGTCATCTTACCTATTTTGTATTACTCAAATTAGCACTTTGGTTTACGTTCAAGAGAACAACCGGTAAAAGATTTCTAGTGTGTGAAAACTGCAAGGATGTTTAGATATGAAGACAGGCACCTCCATTAATCTTGTGTTGAATGTAAACATATTTTAAACACCGGTATTACTGATTAACCAGAATGCAGTGACTTGCTGTTATTAAACTGTAGCCACTAAATGTTTTTAATTGCGAATGCCGGTTTGTTTGCGCTAGCTTGACGAAGCAAATTTGAAAATTCTGTTTTTGATGGTTAAAGCATCGAAGCGACTGTTTCCTAAAATTGTTGAATTCGAAAACTTCAATGATAAGTGAGAATAAATAACGTGCATTACTAGTTAACATATTTTGATGGAAAAAGTTGAAATCAACGTTAGAATCAGGAGAGAGAGTTTGGCCTCCCAGACATAGACCAAGTTTTCTGGTGAGAAAAGTATTTCCGAAAAAATTTTCGTGGGTTTATTGACAATTTTTTTTCGCCTTTGCTCTTAAATATTAAACATGCAGAATGCCCGAATGTACAATCAGTAACCAAGTGCCTACCAATAGCGCTGATCTATTGGACTTAATAGGCTCAAGTGGATGATAGTTTGATTTTTGCAGCCTTTGCGAATTCTGCAAGTACGGATAAAAGCATATGCGGTAGTTTGGTTCTAAAAATGTCGTGGTTAGTGCTGCCGTCGAGAACAGGCTAGGTAGGCTCCCACCTTCTTAAATCTAAACCAAGCGTTTTCCGTCGGTTCGCATTGATTTGCGATGGCTTCTGACCGAAATTTGGCCGAAAATTGCACTAATTCTCTGTGATTCCTCCCATAATGAAGACTTTCCGTGCTATTTTCACCAATTCTTTGGCCGGATAATGTTTCAGAGCTACCCACCTCTTTGTTAAGGACGGCAACACTGGTTTTGTTAGTTTTTAAATGCTATGTTTATCGTGCATGGATGAAACTTCAGTTAAAGCTATACCCTGCTGCTTGCTGCGATACTGCAGCTAGTACCTTCCCAAATAGCAACTGAGAAGGCAAAAAGGTAGGTTTTTTATTTGATCGGATTGATTTTTTGTCATGTCTTCTCGTTACGGTAGCATAGCCATTTACTAAAAAAAGAAAAAAAGAAAAAGCGAGAAAAAAGCTATTAAACTAAGCACAATGTCGCAGTTTAGCTAAGACGAAGTCATTCATAAAAGAGTTAGGAAGTTATGTTGCTAATAGATTTTATCCAAGTTTGTGGTATTCTACAAGATTTTATCTGTATGTTTTGCCTACATTTTATCAGAAGAAAGTTTTTGAAATTTTGAGATAAAAGTTTTATAAACATCCGAAAGAAACATACAAGCAGATAATAACTTTGGTTTTGAGAGAAATTTGAATTATGATTATAAACAAAAATTTAGTTTACATAATTTTAATAGTGCTGTTTCGGAATTCGTAGTAGTTGAATCGAAGGTACGCGCACAACGTTATCTTCGGGAATATCTTGATAGGCCAGTTTTTACCACCATCAATTTCGCGCTAGATTTGTACTCCTCGATCCTTGATCTTTTACTCGCTTACCGGTACTTGAATGGAATTATGAAGCTTTCCTAAAAATATTTTGGCAATACTCATATTAAAAATATTTTATTTACATCTACACTGAAAAAGATAGACTATTCTGGTGCCATCGTCAACCCAAATTCGCTTGCTTGTAACGCTTTGATGTTAATTAATTTCGTTTGTATTTTCGCGGATAAAAAAGTCATTTTCGCAAAAACGTTTTATTGATTTCAAAACAGTTTTTTGCAAGTTTTTGTTAAATTTTGCAAGCTTTTAGGCATGATCGAGATTCTAATTCAGCAACGCAATAAAGACCATAAACAGTGTCATTAATCATTACAGTAATTTGGAAGAGCTGCTTGCTGTTTGACTTAGCAAATGAAGGTTAACGTTTTTGTTAAAATAATAACAATCTACAGTAGTCAAGATAGCCGCGCGATAGGAGGCATTATTATCAACAACAGTGTCAAATTTGCGACCTAACTGTTAAGTCAAAGAGTCATATAGTTGCATTTATTGCAGAAATAGTTTAAAAGGAAGAAAGAAAGTACTACCAACAGCAATGATTTAAAATGGCTCCAGTTTTCTTTTACCAAATTTATACCAATCCTAAATTTCTTAATTGAAACCTTTTGGATAGTCTTTTTGATACAATTAGCGCGACTTAACCCTTACGTGCGGCATAGGATTTTTTAAATGCCGAAAACTAAAACAGCTGTAAATGTGATGAGTGAAATCATTTAGTTACGTCTGTTATCAACCCTAAACAGAGTAATCTAGTAGTTTGGTAGTAGACAGAATTTGGTTAACAATTTAGAAAGCTGCTATTTTTAGTTTTTGATTTGTTTTTTCACAATTCAAAACCTTAGAGGTTAAATCGCGCTATTACTGTATTTGGTAAAATGAACACGTTAAATTTTATCATTACTTGAAGCGATCTAAGTTTTTTTCGAAAAATTCAGCGCTGAATTTCAATCCGCTAATGGCAGCTGGCCTTAGTGATTGATGAACTTGCCATTTGCATGCGAAATTGGACTTTAGTTACTAGAGATGTGGTAGCAGCATTATGTTTTTAGATATATGAGATACTGTAGAGTAAAAGCTTTAATTTATATGACGCATTAATCAAACACAACCTTGAAAACATCAAGAACGTACTGAAGAATTTTTTCGGAAATATTTGGATTATAAGATTTACAACGGAGAATGTCTCTTAAATCTTTCTTTGTTTATCATGTCATAGTGATTTTTCTCGTTATTTTGGAATGCCGGAAGACAGAAGCCCATTGGTGGTGAGAGAATGTTTTTCTTTAAGGTTTAGATTTTTGATTCATCTTTGCTTCAGTTTTATCAAGGATTCAAAAAATTTTGAAGAGATTGGATATCGGAAAATCGATAAATGAATTCAATTTGTTATCTGCCAAACGAGTTGGTGAAAGGAATGATCTTGTGCGCGAACGTGTGGTTGGTTGGCGGAGACCCTCTCCGCGTTGGTAGACCTGAAGTACAGGAAAAAATATCGCAATAGCGGCGAACATTTGGCCACTGTGTGTTCGATTTGACCTGCCCAAAAGTCAAATCACTAGTCTCCAATCGCATAAACCAAACGCTTAAACTCATCTGCCAACTGGACGACAAACTAACGAACTACCGCTTTTTGATGAATAAGTTTTTTTCCAATTATTAAGTTTGTCTTGCTGGAAAGTTATGTAAGGTTTGTCTGGTGTATGAGTCTATGACATGAAGTTGTATTGTAGTTTATTGAATCTTGTTCTTCCTGTCCGAAACCTGCCATAATGTTTAAAATCAAATGAAAAGAAAAATAAATTGAGTTAAATAAACTAGTTTTTTGTTCAAAAGCGGAGAAACCTACCCCATTAGCTTGTTTAACTAGGCGATAATACCAATTGAATATGAACTAAATATAATGACCCGAGACAAAAGTGGTGTTGTATTGTCTTGTTGAAAAGAAAATCCCTTAATAGAAACTTTAAAAGGTGGCTGGCTTGAATTGTAAATAAGAATTGGTCAATTAGAGATAGTGACTGGATTATGCTACATTTTGCGAAAATATGCAAAAAATTGTACATTAAGATATTATAAAGACATTATTTCACTATCTTCTGAGATGCCCTTTTTCTAATTTATATTTCTAGCTCAGACAAGTTAAGCAAATAAAAGCTTTTGACAAAACTGTGTAAAAACGATGGTTTTATTAACGAACAAAGCGTCCAGCTCAGTTAAGGATAAATATTAGTCTATTTGCCTAATGGCAAGCAATAATTGTGATTCTGCGCATTTTGTTGCCTTCTGACTTGTTTTCTTGTCCCGAGCGCAAAAACCTTGTGATGGCATTTAAGCCAAGTTATATTTTGATAGAATTTGTTTACTTTTGAATTCTTTGCGATATAATTCCTGGCCTGCGCTATGTTTCTTGTCTTTAATAAAATTTTGCATTTTATAAATCTTGGTATTATCGTTTTTCACGCTCTGATAATCTCGATATGTGGTGAAAACATAAACAAAATTCTGAAAATTTTGTTTAAAATTTATATGAGCAAAATTTTAAGCCGTATCTAATGAAACTTCAAAGCCTTGACAACCAACACCAAAAGCTTTGCTGATTTAAAGAAAGTTACACACTTTGCAAATTAAGCTACGCTTATTTGTGATTGGGTAAGTTTGGCAAAAATACCAAATTTGTCGGTTCAATTACTTCTAAACTAGTAAAGTACCTTTAAGCCTATCTGGGGTCCCGTCCAAAAAATGATTATGATAAATTTGAAAGGAAATATCTTGTTTTGCATGAACGCTTTAAAGCCTCATCTTTCGAAACTTGATTTTTTGTTTATTTTTGTGTTTAGTGTATTATTACGATACATTCTTTTTTCACAAAATTTTTAGATTTTTAGTCGCAGTTGGCTAATTTAAAGCTACCCGAGTAGGTAAATGTCGAAGTGTAATTGTCCATAAAGAATTAGGAAATGGTTATATATTTTAAGACCAGGATTCATTGGGTGCCTCATTTAACGCAAAACCTGAAGTTTTTTTTTCTCTGAAACAGTGAAACTAAAAAAGTTGACTGTATCAATTGGCTTGGCCTGAGAAATGTTGATCAGGTCATTTAATCACCGCTTACCAAAATATAAGCTCAGCCGAAACCAAATGCTAATCCCACTTAAAATGTCATTATGTCAGAGGAAAACAAACTGGATTTAGTCTCTTGGTATGATTTTAGCAGAATTTACTAAAACATACATTTCTGGTATTTTAGATTATACGGTAATTTTTTTTTCACGGAGACGGTACTGCGATACTGGGCTTGGTCGATTTTAGGATATCAAATTAAATCGACAACAAACAACTTCCTGAAAGAAAATTGCTGCTTTGAAAATTTTTCTAAATTTAATGCAATAAGAATTACGAAACCACAAATAATTAATTAGCTAACCAAACACCAAAGTGTTGAAAACAAATTACTTTCTCATTCAGGTTCTAAAAAAGACCAAACATGCAATTTCAATTATTGCTTTTGATTGCACCTGCAACTGTTATTACATTTTTTCTTAGTGATATTGAATAGTGATCTTAAAGAAAGCAGAAATTTTGTGGTTTTCAGGATTGACTTCTCGCGAGCAGTAAAAATAGTTTTCCGCTCTAATATTAGACTCAGCCCATTTGTAAAACATTGGTTATCACAGAAAAAAAGGTGAAATTTCGCAACTGTATTGTGCACATTTGTTGCATCTTGCACAATTGCCCTCGAGACGTAAGGTCACATTAGAATAGCATTTCATACCTGATTGCCCTTGAGGTTTCAAGAACAGTTTGTAACTTCTTAAATTTTGATTGATGGGATGTTCCTGTCTTTTGCCCAGGTCAGTGCTGTCAGCCTTTGACCTTAGGCAGTGGTCCTTCAGCATAAAACTGCCAGCAACTGAAAAGCAAATTAAAGAAACAGCCTGATCATTACCGCTGTTTGCAGCGGATTTTTAATCGACTTGCTGTGTTTAATTAAAAACAGTGGCATTGTCTTGCTCTGTAAATCACATATTTTCGCCTAACTGCTAATTAAACTTAGGTCAGATTCATCAGATAGATTTTAGTGCAAATTAAGTTGCTCAACCGTCCGAGGTTTAAACTCTACATTCTAAAAGACAGAAGATCTGCAGCTAAAACAACAGAATCGGTTTCGACTCCGAAATGAGTCATTTCAAACTTTACAAAAATTGATATTTACAAAATCCTTGATTGACATTAGCGCTAAAAAAAAAACGTTGCGAAGCCTTCACCGTACGCGGTAGACTGTATGGGGGCTGGCGAAAGCTTCTTTGGCTCGAAGACCGAAAGGTCCCTTCCATGTTTTCTGATGACCAAGGGAACTTTGCATAAAAAAGTGTATGCAATTCCCGTACATTTACAATAAGTAGTTACTACGCGATATTCTCTTTAAAAAACCTGCATTGGTTTAAGTATTTGTGCGGTCAGACGTATGAATGTTTCGAAACACTTTCTTTTCACTTTTTAACCAAGAAAAGTGTCAATTTAATATAATTTGCAATTGCCACTGGTATTTTAACCACTACAAACAGGTGCGCAAATTATAACCCATCATGCTTGTAGGTTGTGATTTGGCTTTGCACAGCAGAGGTATCAGAAATGAAAACATAGGCATCCGACGTTTGTTTGCTAATAATTAACAGTTTAGAAAGTGATCTTGCTTTAACTTTAAGCCTGCGCAAAATCAATTTATATTGTGAAAATTTGGTTCTTAGAACTTGCACAATGCAATAGTTGTATTACACTTTTTTATCAGAACCGGTAAATTTTAGGTCGAGACTGGCTGTTCTTAAATTTTTCCTGATTTTCATCCTCATTTGTTCTTAACTTTAGTAAAAAATAAAGTGACACAAATCAATTCTTGCTTAGTTAAAAGTTGTCTTTGTTAAAGATCATGATTAAGGTTGAACAAATCAACAACGGCAATATAGAAAAGACAAAGAAAACTCTGCTGTTTAAAATTGCTATAAAAAAGTGCATACACAATTCAAGTCATGCCCAAAGGCATAGGTGGGCAAGTTAACGCAAAACGTTAGCTTCGTTAACCACTAGTCCGTTAACAAACTTCACACCTCCGTTAACGTTAATGCGTTATTTTCTGCTTTAATTAACGGAAGTTAATAAAGTCCGTTAATTCGTTAATATTTTGCGTGTAATATACATTTCTTTCTATTCACTGGCTTCTAGAACACGTATTGACGTTGTTGAGCTGATTGTAAAGAAATATCTGTTGCAATGGTGGTCTTTTTGTGTCATGGAAGTTATATTTTACAGTTTAATCTAACTTCAATATAAAAATAAGTTCAAATGCACTAACGAAGCTGCGATCAGAAAATCTTTGGAAATTGCGAACGGCGATAATTAATAGATCTATGAGGCTGCAACTTATTATTTGCCACAAAAGAGAGCTCCTTTCTTCTCTTTCTTCTACAGAACTCATGCTAATGCGCAACAAGTGTTACCAGTGCAAACTAGCAAACAAGTTAACAGAACTTAACGGAAGTTAATTTAGTCCGTTAACATAAAAAACTTTTTAACGGATTAACGAGTTCATGAAAAAGTTAGCTTCGTTATTAACGGATTAACGATTAGCGGACTTGTGCCCACCTATGCCCATACGATACAAACACTCTCCCTTTCTTGCGATGAATCTTTTTGGCCAAAAAATCGTGCAAGTTTTCCATCAGTGTAATTTTTTTTTCATATTTTACAAAGTATATTAAGAAAATGGTTGGGGTCTAGGCAGTTCTGCTCTACGACTGTGACTAACTTTGATGTATTTTCTGTTTGTTTAGGTCACTGGCCAACCGGGCTTCCTTGGATACTCTTCTACTTGGCTCCAGGCCTCTGTGTGAGCAAATGGACACTTTGTCTCGGAATCAAAAGGCACTCTGTCTCAAATACAGCACCCACATGCAATACGTAAGCAAAGGAGCTCAGGATGGCATCGAAGAATGTAAACATCAATTTCGACACCAAAGATGGAATTGTTCAACCGTGGAAGATAATAGCGTTTTTGGAAAAGTGGTAAAAATAGGTGAGATTTTGATTCTTTTGTTTATGACATCATTGAGAGTCAGCGAATTGGTAAAGCAAGCCCTAACCTCAAAAATTCGAACAAGCGGTCTGTGTTCTATTTTTGGGTCGGTAAAAAATCAAACCGGGCTTTATGTCGCCTCCATGAATCCCTTTTCGTGATTCGCGCTATAGCCTCAGTATATTAACAACCAATTTAAAGCAGTAGCATCAAATTAAAAATCAACTTCATGTTTTATCTGTTTCTCATTATCACTTAATTTTGTCAAGTGACCTCGGGGCCTCAATACGTTTTTGCCAAATTGCTCTTTCAATTTGGTCAAATGTTTATTTACATTTAATTTGATTATTTTCAATCTGTTTTCGTGTTTATAGTGTTGCATTAAGTTGGCTTGTAGTTTACTTTATTTAAAATGAATTTTAAATGACCATAATGCCTTGAGACTGACCTCAAAATTAGGCATACTGCAGGTTTATAAAAACATTTCCTGCCGTTGCAGAAAAAGAGTTGTTGCAAACATGAATACAGATTAGGGTTAACTTAACAGTGACATTGAAGTTTTTCTTTAAAAAACGAAATAACAGCTTATCGACTTTTCAAGTTTTTTTTTTCAACTCGATTTATGTTTTATGAAGTTTACATAAAGCGCATTGTTACAACGTGTGTTTGATCGTACGAGATCACTATCAACTGAATTTTAGGGATTATTGAGGGTCGTATTGTTACTTTTATTTGCAGTACATATTTAAGCCCTTCCACAGAGATCACCTACGACCACCGCATAGCTTTTGATCAGTTACTGACTTAAAAGATCAAAAACCGCTTTAAAAGTGAAAGAATTTTTTAAAAATCCGATGAAAAATGGAGAAAATTTCAAAGATTATCTTATGCAAATCGGCGTTTTGTTTTTGCTGGCTGAAAATCTTAACTGGATTAAAAAGTAGCCACTTAAAATGTTGATAAACACACATGGCTAGTTTTAGTGAAAATGCACCTATAATATCATACCTCCATGCGAGATAAGGGTTGGTGGGGTGGTCAGCTTTTTCGCGCTGTTAAATCTTCAAAATCCCCAGTAGCCAATGACGAACTGTCCGGCTAAAATAACAAGAAATACCACACCTCCACTTTGGGTCAATGCATAATTGTGAAATATGTGGGAAGGTAGAGATTATTATTATTTTTAACCCAGCTCAGACCAGTATTTATCGTATACTTGACTTTTGTTTGCAATGTTTTGGTTTTCGTCCAGTTTGCTTTGTTACCAGTAGTTTGCAATTGGATAATTTTCAAGAACATTTTCTGTGTAAATTTGGACCATTTTTATAAACATTTAAGCTATTCGAACAAATTATTCTGTTATGCCAAAACATTTTATCAAAACGTTCGCAAAGAAGGACAAAGAGGAAGTCGCACTTTTATGTTTTGACATAAATTTAACTGTATTTGGTTGGAATTTTCAAAAAACTGCTAAAGTTCGACCTGTTAAAAGTGAATTCGTGGGAAATTTGTACCGAGGCCTTTCTGTCAATTGTCAGTAAATACTGAGGTCAGGCACAGGCATGGCTTGCAAATTATTTGGAGTATTTTCTAACAAAAGGATACCTTAAAAAACATAAAAATTCATAAAAAATTAAAAGCATGAAGTAAGATTGACAACAACCTTAGTGGAAATAACTGTTTTCTACATATTTTTCAAAAATTTTTTAATGGCGGCCACAATTTTATTCAAATTAGGAGCGACTAAGGAGGAGAGGGCGCTTTTTGCATCAAACTAATACGTCAATGTTATTGCCAAAAGTTAGTATTTCTTGAATATTTTGCCACTACGCTTAATTGTATAAGCCGCTTTAAATCTTTGTGTAACCTTATACTAAGGTTTCCCGTTGTTTCCTGGCATAGCATGTAACATCAAACCGTTTATTTAAAAGTGCCAAATCATTTTAGTTGTAATTTTGGACTCCAGATAAGATCAGTTAATGTCGTTTCACATTAGTTGAAAACGATTTATGCGTTACGTCATCCTCAAGCCAACGTTATTTTGTACTCATTTTCAAACAACTCGATATCAAATCATCCAATTATATTTGGCACTGTCAGTCGCTCACATGCAACAGGTTTTCTGCACGGTGGCCCTGCTTGCCGGCTTACCTATGGACAACGAATAGGCTCGTAGGCTAACGCCAAGTGTAGAACGCCAGAACAAGAAAGCGTTTCATAATTTCGGGCAGAACAAGAAAGCGTTTTATGATCATTATGCAACATCGTAAGTGCTTTGCGACACCGTAAGGGTTACGATATCCCAAATCTAAACGTTCGATTCTTTCACAAAAGTGCACGGGTTGCGGTCTGCTGCGTTTTGACAGCGTCTTTATGTTTTCCATATTCAATTTTTCAATGTATCAATCCATATCGATGCCTGAAATATTCCACTGTCAGTGCTATTGGATAGGGCTGATGGTTGCAATTGAAACGCAAAATTGTAGAGAAAAGGAATTTGTCCACTTCTAGCGGTTCTTTTTTTTAATCCTTTTGTCTCTTTTTGATCGAAAAATGAGACAGGGGTCAAGAATGGACTTGTGAAAAGCATACAAAAGCTTTGAACAAATTTATTTTGTTTAGGAAGCCGCGAAACTGCTTTCACATACGCGATATCAGCCGCTGGGGTTGTGGTGGCTGTGGCTAGAGCTTGCAAGAACGAACAATTACAAGGCCACTGTGGATGCAGTGGAGCCTTGAGACCGGATGGCCTCGACCGAGATTGGGTGCGTTTTAATGATATTTTATTGACATCCGTCTTCCTTTTTTCTGCAATAATACTGAGAAATCATTTTGAATTTGAGATATTAATGAAAGAAACTGGTATGATGTTTTTGTATAGATGTGATTATTATTTAAATAATAAAAAATGGCGATTGCAATATCTGATAATCTGAAGTTGTTAAGGAGAAGCACAAGATAGTGAAACACGATAGCCTAAATATTTTACCAGTGTGTAAAACCATTAGATATTTACAGTATTTTTGGTGATGTGGATATCCTTGTTTATGACTCCGTATTCATTTTTTCAGAAATGGGGTGGCTGTGGCGATGACACAGAATACGCCTACGGATTTGCTCGGGAATTCATCGATGCTCGAGAGCGCGATAATTTGGCGTCTAAGAAAGTAAAAGACAAAGCACGCAAAGAAATGAACAAACACAATAACGAAGCTGGTAGAATGGTGAGTTTTTCAAAACTTATTTTCATACGATATTCTTCTTTTAATCAACCACTTTTTGTGAGGTTGCCAGACAGTTGCACAAGATAAGAACACCACAATTCATGGCCTTCCACCATCTCCTACTGAGATGAAGTTGGAAGTGGCTACAGTTCCTATTCCTACCCTTGCTGTAAGCCATCGTTACTGCGCATATACGATAGTCCATTTGTCCAGCATTGCAGTGTGAGTTGTTTTGGTACATTTTGGTCTAATTTGGCGCCAAGGCGTGGCCCGAGTTAATGTGACTATGGCCCTAGGGTGCTGGACTGAACCAGGTCAATAATTGTACATATAATGAGGCTCCGCTAACGATTCTTTTGCGGAATTGCAAATTGCTCTGAAAAAAAAAAAAAAATTCAGAGCTATTTTGTTCAAACCTAACCGCGTTGTTCAGAGTTGTTTAACTATTTGCGAAAATTTGTGGCGGACGTAAAGAAAGCTGCAAAGTCAATTTAGTAACCGTTTATTAACTTTTATGTTTGAAAGGTTAGATAGTTTTTGTCGTACGGTCAGCGCATAACTTTTACGTTCAGAACGCTAATTTCGCGTATTTCTAGTTGTTTTACCATCACTCATGGTAGTCACATATTTTTGTTGTTCGTACAGTATCTTTCTATATCTTAATTTTAGAAAATTCGGCCTATTTTGTAAATCAGAGGTTTTCATCAAAATTTTCTTCGGGAAAATTGTCATGGATTATTGCGGTCTGTAGAAAATTGCTGCGATTTTTACGACGTTTAAATAAAAATCTCAATTTAGTCTTGTGTCTAACTTGACTGTCTTTTTTTTAGTCTATCTAATTTGAAGTGTCGCGAAGATAGCCCCAAGCATAAACTAAGTTTTGCGCAACATTTACATTTTGTCAATTTTCGCAAATAATTTATTTCAGTTGCGCAGGATAAGTTTGTTACTTGACTTTTGTCTTCTTTGATTTCGGATTTGAATCATCTGTAAACCGATTAAAAAGTTGCTATATTCTGCCATTTAGATTTTGCGGGTTAGTACAATTTTGACTGACGATTTTCGACGTTTGAGCTCAAAACAAGCCGCGTTTTCCTCGCTATCATGAAAATGCTTTTACACATAGTAGCGTCGGTTAAGTACGATACAATAAACTATAATAACTTTTTGCTAGCCGGTAATAATGATAAATCGGACCTTTTTTTTTATTGTGCGCTGTATTTTTCTGAGGCTCTTTACCACCTTACTACATCAAAATGTTTGGTTTATCATTTGGTAACAGTGCCTTCAATGGCATAGCAGCACATAACTAGGTCAGGGATCGAACCGTGAGCCAGAAAATTTACGTATCAACTCGATGTTTGCTCACTATTGAACGTTTGACTTTCTCTGCTGCGTGATCGCATTTTTTGGCAATTTTTTGGTGCATTTTTCTTTCTTGTTATTTTTCAGTTTCTTTTTCTTTTTTTCAAAAAATATCTCAAGGGTGCCCCAAAAGTGGACATGGAACATGACTGCACTCCGCTAACATTCCGTTCTACTTTCATGCTTTGTTTTTTTCAGATCGCTGTCAGATCTGCGCGACCTACATGCAAATGTCACGGAGTCTCAGGATCCTGTAGTCTAAAGACGTGTTGGATGCAAATCCCAAGCTTTCGAGAAATTGGAAATGAACTGATGACGCAATATAAACGAGCCTTGGAGGTACGAGGAAACCAAAGAGGAGCATTACGGCCTCGAAGGCCATCGGAAGCTCCAGTTTTACGAACAAGCCTGGTTTACTTGGACTCTTCTCCAGATTATTGCATCTCTAATCGAAAAACTGGAGTAAAAGGCACTAGAGGAAGAGAGTGCGTCAAAGACGCTTTAGGGCCGGAAGGATGCGGATTGATGTGCTGCGGCCGAGGTTACCGTACGTTCCGGGTTCGAGTGGTGGAAAAATGCAACTGCAAATTTCAGTGGTGCTGCTCGGTGCAATGTGAATGGTGTGAACGCACTGTCAAGCGGCATATCTGTAATTAAGCGTTTTATGGGAGATGGCGCTGTGGCGCAGAGCATATACGGTCAAGTTAGCGAAGAACTAGGAAATTAATGAAAGGGCTATGCAACTTGCCAAGATTGCGAACGTGGTAACGCTGCTTCGAGCAGATGGCGACGAACGTCGAAAACGAACTTATTCGCCATTCTAACAGTTATTGGCAGCATGCTTCAAATGTATCTTTTTGTTCTACCTCACATTGCTCACAGTCTCAACAACTGATATTGTAATATTTGCTTGGAAAAACTTCCAAAATTAAAATCTCGCTTTATGTCGGCTTGTTAACCTACGGGAAAAATTTCCCTACGTATCATCTCAAAACTTCCCTATTTTACTTCGTTAGTCTTGGCTAGTGGCTTCAAAAGCCACGAGTTACGGAAAAATTCAATTTATGTTTATAATTGCCACAGAACAGACCAAGCACAAAGTGCAACTGCACACTGTTCTTGCAGTGGTTTTCAAATTACAAATTACTACAGTATACAAAATGCTAAGGACTTTACAGTACTGTAGAGCCTAATACAACACGAAGCTGCGAACTTGAACTAGAAAAAACTCTGTCCTTTTGCTAAACTCGAACTTTAGCTCCAAAAAATAACTTTTCTGAACTTGAACTCGATTAAAACTGTTCGAGTTCATTAAACAAAAATTAAAAGATCAAAATTTGCTGAAACAAATTATTTTTCGTTGATCAAGCAGTGTAAATTAATTGATTGATGACTTAGTATTTTTGTCATTCCGAACTCGAAAAACTTGAAATGTTTTCCGACCTTGAACTCAAATAAAAATCGATAGAGTTCGCTGCAAACAATGTTATCATGATAGATTTATTCGGTACTCGAAGCATTAAACGCTTCAACTAATTTGAATCTTTTTTGTGAATATAATTAATCTTAAGAAATTCACTAGATTTAGTTTGAATCAGATTCGAAGTAAGGGGAATTTTGGAAACAAACACAAAATGAAAAATAGTTATTGGGCTTCCGGATTTTTCAACGTTAAATTTTTGAATAAAAAAATAAAGAAAGAAAGAAATTCTACTTTAAACGGCTTAAGAGATACTGCTCGAAATCGGTTTCATTGAAGAAAAGAGAACTATTTGAGGCAATAAAGAGGTGGTCCAAACCTTTTCCCATAATTCCCTTTATTCGCGAAGATACGATTTAATCCGTTTGACTTCGTACCATTGGCAACCCTGGGTTTCGCAATTTTGTGACATCACAAAAAGCATAATTTTGCAAAATTTTTCGAAGACTAAGAAACGCGATTACCAACTGGTAGCAATGAGACTATAACCAAATCTGAAAATTGGCTACTGCTACCGCAACCTGTAGACCAAGGCTACCAGTACTGATCTAACAGTAAGCCTTTAGTGATGCGACAAAATTGCGAAATGCAGGTTTGTCAATGGTACGGAGTCAAACGGATTAAAACGTATTTTGGCGAATGAGGGGAATTGTGGAAAAAGGTTTGGGGCACCTCTTTATTACCTCAAGGAGTTTTTATTGCTTCAATAAAACCGATTTCGAGAAGTATCTCTTTAAGTCGGCATGAGTTTGGCTTCTTTACCTTCCAGGCTCGAGATGTTATTACCTGCATCTCCAATTTTCCCAGTACTTACGAACATCCCACCCCTTGACATTCTTCATGACTATACTTTTCCGTTGTTACGATTGCATCAAACAACTTTTTGACTATAGTGTTACGCTTTAAGTCGGTAGTCAAAACAGTATGGTTATTTCATATTGACTTATATTTTTTTGCTTTTGTTTTTTATTTCCAGTATTTAATAAAAAAATATGATTGTGTTACTATATTCCTTACGCTTAATTTAGAGTTTTCGAGTTATGTTTATGTTAGAAACTATTTTATAGCTTCAAGATGATATAAAATAAGCTGCGAAAGATTATTACAATTTACGCGTAACTTGAGGCCTACCATATTTTTGTTGCCCAAAAATAGGACAGGTTTCACCAGCTAGTAAAATGCAAGGAGGATAGAATACGATCATCCCGCAAGGTTATATTCTGCGATGCGAACATTACGGCAAAAAAAGACACTAAAGCAAGATAAACCGAAATTCTTTGTCAGATTTAGCCCATGAATATTTTGCTGTTTCCTTATTTTTTTTTTCGATTAGAAAGCATTAGCTTTAACGTGATCATAAATTTTCTTACACGGAATACGATCGGGATGGTACATATTCTTGAAAATGTCAGAAACGAACTCAACTGAGAAGCTGTCTCTTCTTTTGGAGCATTAAGGCTGCATCGTAGAAAACATACGTTCTGCATTTGCATTATGAACCATAATGCCGAAGAATTGGGCGATTTTTAACAGTTCACTATAAAACTCTACAGCTCTGCAATGTAGGTAATATTCTGCCTATTCTTGCCCAACAAATCAATAGCTTTTGTTTTGCTAACACCTCTTAATTTACAAACCTACGCTCTAATCTAAACCCACAGTCACTGCTAAATCCTCTTCCAACGCGTTTACGTCAGACCAGCAAAAGTTACTTTTGAAAATTTATGGTAAGTACGTATATGATGTATTGTAACAAACAAAATTAACGATGAACAATTTAGCAATGGGTGTACGGTTTTGCAATAGAGCAGTTTTATAAAAAAAAATATATATATAAGTGGTATAACCGGTAGTTCCAGATATCCTCGGGTAAAACAAGAAGACATTTAACAACTTCTGAGTGTCCTCGAAGGACCACTCATTTATTTTTGAAAAAAAGAGTACAAATCCTCTTGAAAGAGGACGTATGGTAGCTCTACGTAAACCAAACTCACTGCTTTTATTAACTTCACTAAGTTATTCGAGACAAATCCAAACTAGTAAATATATGGCGAATTAGAACGAAAATTGAAAATCAACTCTCTAAAGGTCAGTATAAATCGGCGCCATTCCACACCACACTAACGCGCAGGGCTGTAGGTCTCGAGACCGGTCTCGGTCTCGAGACCAATTTTTTGTGGCCTCGGTCTTGGTCTCGGCTGTTTTGTACCGGTCTTGGTCTTGGTCTCGAACCGTTGTGGTCTTGGTCTCGTAGCTCAAAAATTGGTCTCGAGATCGGGTAATTTTTGTAAGTAAAAAAAATAGCTAATTTTGTAATTTTGGTAGAAAAAATAAAATAGCGAGATTGTGTAAATTTTGTAAGTAAAATGTAGTTTTGTAAGAAGCTAACGAAGCGGTTACATTATCGGTTGGACAAAGAGGTTTTGCACCTGGAGATTAAGATTGTCGCGTTTTTACTTGAGAAAACACGTCATTCACACATAGCGGTTTTGATGACGAGGAACGAAACTAGAGTCCAAGCAAAACTATAGAGTTCTTGCCCAATTCGAGCCCTGCAGATGTTTTTGCGACTTTTTTAATCCCCAAGTAATAGAAGTTTTTGTGTCAAAGGATGTACACAATGCTACTTTTGAGATTATAGAGTGCTGCACAAATAAGTGAGAAATTTTTTGGCAGTCGTTTAAGCAGTTGTTAAAAAAAGTTCGCCTTTTCGCTTTTGCAATTTTACGACGCTGCTAAAGAAGCAAAAACCTCAACTCGAAGTAGACAAAGCTTTAGGAATTAAACTGTTTTACAAGCATAGTCGCTAAAATTGACGTCAATGCTCTCAAAATTTAAGAACAAATCAAAAAACAAATGAGGCTGAAAATCGGCAAAAAATTAAAAACAGCCAGTCACAATTCAAAATTTACTGATTCTTATCAAAAAAGAGTGAATACATTGTGTACATATTACTTTATTGTCGATTGTAGTCGCGTTGCCAGGATTTCGCAAGGGGGGAGGAGGAGCTTTTTTGGAAGTTTGATACAACCGAAAACGAACTTGACCCAAATTTTTATTAGTCTTAAATTAGATTGAGGTGGTTTTTCTGTCAAAATTAGGTGATCTCCAAAAAAAAAAAGAAAAAAAGGTCTTCACCGAAATTCAAAAGGTTTTTCCGGCCGAAATAAGAAATTCAAGGTTTTTTCCCGGCCGAATATAGATGATCTCCAAAACAAAAAGGTCTTCACCGAAATTCAACGGGTTTTTCCGGCCGAAATCAGAAACTCAAGGGTTTTTTTCGGCCGAATGCAGGTGATCTCCAATAACAAAAAGGTCTTCACCGAAATTTTAAGGGTTTTTGCGGCCGCAATTAGAAATTCAAAGGATTTTTCTGGCCGAAATTAGGTGATCTCAAAAAAAAAAGGTCTTCACCGACTTTGAGTGAGCTCCAGAACCAAAAAAATCCACTATTCTGGTCCAAACAACGGCAAGTTCTTCACAACTTCGGCTCCCAAATCCCTTTGGGGGGTCTGTTTTCATTTTTGGAGCAAAAATCGGCCTCAAAAGCACTAAAAACGTGCTATTTTGCATATTTTTCAGGCCAATGGGGGGTTCGAGCTCCTCCTACCCCCCCGCTGGCTACGCTACTGGTCGATTGTCGACAACAGTGATATACTAACCTACCGTATATATTTTGTCTCTTTGTCAACAGCGAACAAACCCACTACTTTAAAATCGGTAATTTTTGTTTGTTCATGATGTATAGGCCAAAGCTAAATGTAAAATGACAAGTGACGCAAACAGGAGGGCAAAGTGGGCTGCAGCTCTCCTCTTTTTAGTCATATCACTTACAAAATTTGATTCATTAATGCAAGCATTTAAACGTGTCATGGATTTGACCCGTACAGGTAAAGAAGAGGGGCTAAAGTGGTTGAGCAATTTAATTCTTTCAAACGACTTCCGAATCTTAGCAATTAAATTCTTAGCGATTTTAGCAATTAAGTAGTTCTAAAAACGTGCGAAATATGATTCAAATGGTTATTTTTTACGAAAAATGACAAAAATTGTCTAGCGACTGGGGCAAACCTCTGGATGAGATACGATTAAGTTACAACAGTTTGCTCAGCGCGACGACAAGACAATGCTGTGGACTCGAACTTGAACTCGAAAAAACTTGGTATTTTAGCCGAACTCGCTCTCGAAAAAAGAATAATTTTGCTGACCTCAAACTTGAACTCGAATAAAACTGGCCGAGTTCGTAGAACGAAATTTAAAGATTAAAAAATCCTTTGAAATATTTTTGTTGATCAAGCTTTGAAAATTGAGATTGTGATTTTCCCAACAGTGCATGTTTTCCACTTTTTATGCTTAGGCGACCTAGAAAAACAGCTAGGAGTATAAAAAAAGAAACGATTAAGGTGGAAAAGCGACGCAACGTTTTATCTTGAGTAAATTAAGTGAAAAGAAATTTGTCTCTCATATAGCGAAACCTTTACTATCATTGCGTTAACAGTTATCTACTCCCATGATTCTCAACCTATGGGTCGCCTAAAAATTTTTTAGGGTATTTTTTTTGTAAACATCTATAAAGAGTGAAACTTGCAAAAAGCAATAGAGTAATAAAATAAACGCATATAGTAGTCAACCCTAGTTGCATTTTTGTAACAAAAAACTCCAGCAGTAAAATTTTGAGTTTCTCAAGATCGCAAAGGTGTAAAACGCTTAGAAGTGGTAAACGATATATTTTCAAATTAAATCTTTCATTGTGCTCGCTGTAATACGCCGAAGCGTGTTACAAGTTTACTGGGCCTATCTCCGCGTCATTGCGCCCTGGCAACACAGCTCTTTTCGGAGAAATATCGCGGCGGTGGCGAGCCGTTAACAACACTGTGTCCGATTTGACCGGCCCGAGATTTGAATCTCAGACCTCCCGCTCCAGAGACGAACGCGTTACCGCTCGACCAACTAGCATAGAATTCACGCAGTGAAGAAGCTTTGTGCTCGGGGAGACTAGAAATCAAAGGTCATGTATGTCAGACTACGTAAGGGCGTTATTGGTAAGGATATTGAAAGCTAAATAGCAAATATTCATAAACATTTCAGTGAAAACTTCTTTGTACGATTTTCAACACAGTTCTGTCATCACGAAAAGTTTTTTTTTCTACATAGCTTTTAATTTAAACTATGTATCAGAATATACATGGGCCACAAAATTTTACACCACTGATTTTTTCAATAAACGTAAGTCGCTTTGAAAAAAGGTTGAGAACCAATGGTCTACTCTACAGTTTGTAAAAAAAGTACGAAACTTGGATAGTATTTGCAGCTCAGTGGAATAAATCTGCGAGTTTAATTTTTGACAAAAAATGAGCAATTATAAGAAATGAGTTTGAGATTGAAAAGATTCACGATATATGAAATAAGTCGCGGCGGTTAATTATTGCAATAAAATTAATTTTGGTTACACAATTTTCGAATTGAAAGCTTCATACAAAATTTTGTATTAAATAGGCTAGCACAACGCAAAAGTGTGAAGTCTTTGTGAAAATAGCTTTTAAGCAAATTAGTGCGGTCTATTCGTGACAGAAAAGTACGTTTTTTATCGTATTTGAAGAATTCAAAAATCTATATTTTACTTTTAACAGAATATTAAATAACTTATGATAGTTCTTGAATTATCATTTATTGTTTCATTAATTTTGTAGTGGCAAATATTCATAGCGTAGAGCCATTGATATTTTTATCGAACTTAAACTCGAAAAAATTTAAATTTCAAAATAGACCGAACTCAAACTTGAACTCAAATAAACATCGATCGAGTTTGCAACCCTGCAACAAAATATTTTTCGGGTAAAAATTGTATTGTTTTGTTTAAGCCTTCTCTTAGCATAATCGTAGTTACACGCTTAGAAATCCCCCCCACCTCCTAATTGAAACTCCTGGCTGCGTTTTTGCAACTATACCTTTAATACGGTACTTCAAATATACAAATAGCTTTTTACAATTTTTTTGTAATTTTATTTCATTAAGTTTGCGTTCAGTTTTATTGACCCGTAATTCCTGACAAAAACAAAAGTGACCAGGCTTCGAGCTTTGAATAAGAGGCATTAAGTTTAGTTAAAGGATCTCTTTTTTTGGTGAAATTCCAAATAAAATGATCTGATTAGGTGTTTTGATGAAGTAATCGTCACTTGGACTAAAGCACTTTGTCATCTAAATCAATTTATATAATCATAAAACCAACTTAGGAGCAAATATGAACTCCAAAAACTTTTTTTCAAAAAATCGAAAAAGCTATTGATGACGTCATTTTTTTTTTGGTCTCGGTCTCGGTCTTGGTCTCGAACTTTGCTGGTCTCGGTCTCGAAGCCAAAATTGAGATCGAGACCGGTCTTGGTCTCGGTCTTGGTCTCGGAAAAATTTCGTGGTCTCGGTCTCGGACGAGTCGGTCTCGACTACAGCCCTGCTAACGCGATAAACACGGTAGATTGTAGATAGATATAGTAATAGGCTGTGTCTTTTAAGTTTGATTCAGCAACAAAAAAAGACAAGGATAGTGTTCTTAATGCTTGAAATTATTTTATGAATGTTACTCAAAATTTTTCGCACTTACAACTGATTATTTCATAGATTGAGCATACGTTAACTCGTCAGAGAGAATCGAGAATTTTCGAAACCCTTCTTCTGGTCCGGCAATTTTGAGGCGTTGCTTTTTTATGGGCTCTTATTGGCAGTCATTATTTGTGATTGGCCTATATGCGCTGCGCATTTTACTGATTTGAACTTTTGCGCTGCAAGGGCAAGTGGAAGGAGTTCTTAGTCTCCATCCAGTGGCGAATACGCAGAAATTTGTTCAGAAGAGAGGGATAATCTGAAAAATATCATAGTCCGTAATATGGTAGTGGTATGTCTATTTTTTTTTTTTTTTCTTTTCTTTTCAAAGCATAGACACAAATTAGAAGAGTTGCTTAGGGAGGCCAAAATTTTAGGGACGTAAAAAATTAAATGATAACAAATAAGTAACTCCAATTGTCGTTTATGAACTCCATGTTTGTACGTGAAATAACTATAGTGCGAATGGACTTGCAAATAAAAATAGTAGAAAGTATAACAGACTTAGGCAGGGCAATAGGATATAAGTAAGAACATACCATCAGCAATACTGCGGTATCAAGTTGAGGAAATCAGTAAGTGTATGGTAGTGCTATTGGCTATGAAAGCGTTAGAATTTGCTGCGTTTTGATCAACTGAAACAATGCACAGCAAGCTTTTAGACACAACTGCCATCAATTTGTGAAAAAATAAAATAAAGCGTGAAGGCCCGACTCATAATGCCCAAACTCGAAAATTTATCATTTTAGCTCCTCAAAGAAATTTTATGAAAATAAAATAACTTATAGACAGTATCCAGAGTTTTATAGGCACAATCAAACCTTTGATTAACAGCCTAAGACATACTGTTTCGGAATCGATAATCGTCTTTTATTCCTCGTCAGTATAGCTAGGACTACAGGTATGAACATGAGCGTAGAAAGACAAGGAATCGCAAATTAACCAGATTATAACACAATTTTTTTCCGAAAAATATTGCGTAATCACATTATTACAAGAGATAATTATAATAGTTCAATTCAAAGTAGTTTCCAATAGCATGCCTTAGACAACTGTTTCGCCCAATCTCAGGGCTCATCAGTAAGGCTAGGAAGGCCAAAAGGCCAAATATCCCAGTGATAAAATCTTCAAAACATACATCTTTACCAATTTATCAATCAATAAATAAATCTTTACCGATTATGTTTATAATACATAAATCTTCACCCATGCATCAGTCAATTTCAGCCAAAATAAGTACATCTTAAATGAAAAATCTTTAACCATTGAAACAATATGCCATAAATCAAATCTTTACCGACTAAAGTACAAATCTTAACCTACATCTTTAAGATGAAGGATAGGCTAGCTAACTCTCTACTCTCCTCATAGCTTGCCTTAAATGGCTACGTCTCCAACGGGGCCGAGACGGCTCTAAACTAGAACCAGTGACTCGCAGTAGTATGAAGAGTACTCAACAATGACAATTTATTAAGAACAATGTACTAAAAAAATTAGTAATAAGCTATAGACAGTATCGATAGTCTTATCGACACAATCAAACCTTTGATTAACATACTGTTTCGGAATCGACAATCGTCTTTTATTCCTCGTCAGTATAGCTAGGACTACAGGTATGAACATGAGCGTAGAAAGACAAGAAATCGCAATTAACCAGATCATAACACAATTTTTTCCCCAAAAATATTAAGTAATCACAATATTACAAGAGATAATAAAAGACGAACAAAAGACGATTGCCGATTCGAGGAATAAAAGACGATTGTCTATTCCGAAACATGTCTCAGGCTGTTCATCAAAGGTTTGATTGTGCCTGTAAGACTATGGATACTGTCTATAGCTTATCATTAATTTTGTTTGTACATTGTTCTAAATAAAATAACTTAACATTGTGATCCTTACAGCCAAATACAGGGTGTCCCAGAACTCGCGCACCATCTAAATTTTCATTAACCGGAGGCCATGGGTACACCTAATCTGGCATTTACCAAAAACTTTTAGAAAAATTAGTTTTTAGTTGATGACGTCATCATAGTTACAGGGGGTTCAAAATTAACGCTTGCCTGCTTGCCCGAGGCAAGCTGAAATCGCCTCGGGGACAGGGATGTAGCAAGGGGGAAGCAGGGGGGGCAACTGCCAGCCAAAATTTTACTTTGCCCCCCCTCCAAATAATTTGAGTTAAACGTCATTTTTAACCAAATTTCATGCATTTTGTGCCTAACTACGTCACTTTGCCCCCCCAAAAATTTTTTTGCCTCCCCAAAATTTTCCTTGCCTCCCAAAAATTCCGTTCTGGCTACGTGCCGGCTCGGGGAAGTTATTTTTCGGCTTAACTTGACCGACGGGCAAGCTAACAAAATACAGCATATTAAACAACATCAAACAAAATTATTTAGAGACGTAATTTAGGTCCACTTTTGTTGCAATAAAATAGAATGTAAGTAGAGAAAGCTGTTGCTTGGTTTGTTTTAGCACTTTGCGATCATCACAATGAATACTTTGTTTAATCGCACGCACATCATTAATAGCAATTAACACTTCTTAATCGCACGCAATTTTTCGATACTTGGACGAGCTTTGCAACTTTTTGTCACAAACTGTTACGTTTTTTTTTTCCGAAAAAAATTTTACCACGCTTGCCGCGTTTACCGCTGTTTCAAATATCACAAATACAACTACAGGGTGTTTCACAATTATTGAAACAAAGCGGCAGCTTCTAAAACCTTTACCAATGACCTTATTCTTTTTCTGTTTTCAGATTGTCATAGCGAAATAGTTAACATTTTTATACGTTAAACAAAAAATAGTCTAATTATGCCTTGGTCGATGGAGCAGAAGATCTTTTGTGTAAAGACATATTACGAAACGAAGTTTTTCAAGATTGTTCAAGCAAGGTTCAGAAGGAAGTTCAGCTTCAACCAATTTCCAAACAGGAGTCAGATTTTCAAGTTGGTCAAGAAGTTTGAAGCTCATGGCACTTGTGGAGATCGTAGGGTAGCGGGCTCATCGCCCTCAGGGCCTCCAATAACAATCAGCACCCCCGACAATGTCAGCAGGGTTCAAGAGTCAGTCGGTCGGAGTCCGAGCAAATCTCTCCGTCGAAGGAGCCAAGAACTTGGCATTTCTGTCTCTTCTGTAAGCGCATGCTGGTTAAGGATCTAAAACTTTATCCATACCGGATCCACGTAAAGCATGAACTAACCGAGAATGATAAGGAAAAAAGGGTAGCGATGTGCCAGTGGTTTTCGGAAACGATCGACAATAACGAGAAATTCTTGAATGATGTCTGGTTTTCAGATGAAGCCCACTTCCTCTTGAATGGTCACGTTAACTCTAAAAACTGGGTGTTTTGGGGAAGTAAGAACCCTCACAGAGTCGTTGGACGCCCTTTGCATTCAAAAAAATGCACAGCATGGGTTGCCATTTCCAACACTGTAAAAATTTTTGGGTCAGGACGACCCAAAAAAATGTAGTCAAAGACGACCCAAAAATTTTGGGTACAGACGCGCCCAACCCAAATTTTTTGGGTCAAAAAATTTGGGTCACCGCGACCCAAAAAATTTGGGTCGACGCGACCCAAAAAATTTGGGTAGCCGCGACCCAAAAAATTTGGGTCGCCATGACCCAAATGCCTTTAGGTCGCCACGACCCAAATTATTTTTTGGTTGTAGCAATTTATTAATTTGCATACCAGCATTATGATGTTTTCTGAGAATCAGTTAAATATGCCAGCGTATAGCAAAAACAGAAAGACTTAACAAAATAAAACTGCGTTGAAAACCATAAATTTTAAAACCAGACATCTGGTACAGTTTTTTTTTATGTATAGTTTTAATGATTGAGCACTTCAACATACGTAAAAAAACGTAGGTTCTTGCAGTAACCCATGAGCTCACAATTGCATTATCTTCTAAAAAAAAAAATACCAAATCAACAAAAGTTGAATAACTTAGTTTAGTATTGGTTTTTAAAACTGGGATCGTACGATTGTGCTATAAATAGAGAAAAACAAGATTGCCGAAAATCAGAAAAGCAGTATAATCAATGGTATCAACAATTCAACTAAACACTGAAATCACATTACTCAGTCAACGTAACATATTTTTTGTATCATAAGGAACACCTAAAGTATTTTTCATTTCGTAAGAAAATGAAGGTGCGTCTTGTATGGATAAGAATATATTTTTCATGATTTAATTTAGTGCACCTTATATAAAAAAAAATAAAAGCAAAAATGGTCATATATTGATAATGCATCTTATGCTCAGATGCGTCTAAAAAACATAATATCTTGAAAATCACAAAATTGCATTACTACAGTTAACTAAAATTATGTAACGAAGCAATCAATAGTTAAAAAAAGTAACACAACCAGAAAAACACTAAAAAATATAAATTGTAACCATTATCTGCGCCAATTAAAACTAAAAACACAGAAAATGTTGTCAGACAGACAGAATTTGAAGTGCCTCGATGGTGCATGTAAAATTAAAGCAATTAAGAAGACTACTGCACTAGAAATTTTTACGGAAAATTTAAATCGATTCTCTAAATTTTAAAACCAGTTCAAACCTGTTACCCACGCTCTAAAACTAAAATCTTGACCTTAAAATGCGCGAGTGAATAATCTTCATTCACGTTTTCCTCTACTTAACATAAAGTTTCTGGGTGAAGTAGTCACTTTTTAGCAATTATTGCTGCTCCAACAACTTCAAAAAATGCGAAAGAGCTAGCCTATAAATCAAATCTTTTACCGCCTAATCTATAAATCATACTGGTACCTTACATCTCTCAGAAGAATGATCAGAGGTGGGCAGCGTAAGCATAAAAGTTGCGCCGCAAGCGTTTCCGCAAGCCCCCAAAAATAATTACGACGCAAGCGCAACAGCATGCGCAAGTGTGACGTTTTGAAAAGTATGATTTTAAAAGGTGGATTTGCACAGTATCCGTTTTTTTCTGCCCTTGTTTGTTTTCGAACGTATTTAGCTTCTCCATGAAAAAGTATGTTGTTTTTTGTCCGCAGTTTTACATGTCTAAATTCTAATCAGACCGTAACATTTTAGATAAAAGTTTTCAAAACAAAAATTTTTGTAAAGGGTACAGTTCTATTTTGAAATTCGCTTACATCTTCCATACACGAAATTTTTGAACAAAATTTTTATCACCATGTTATACAGTTTACTTAGTGCAGATATGGAGTAACGAAAATGCGGACGAAAAAAGCGCATACTTATGTTTCATAGAGAAGCAAAAATGTACGAAAACAGACAAAAGCAGACGAAAAAGGACTACAATGTAAATCCACCTTAGTTGGTCCAGTATGCTCAAACTGCATTCGGTTAAGGTACGAAACCAGTACGATACGTTATTTAAAACAAATTATCTCGATACCAATCAGTAAACATAAAATTATTGATTTTCTCTCAAAAATACTAACATTTGGAAAAATGCGCATCGCTCAACCCCGCTCGCATTGAGCGAATAGCCTTTTTAACCAATAAAAAAGACGCTTAACTCCTACACTTCAGAGAATTGGGGTGTTAAATTCCACTAATAAAGTCGTCATGTGCTGGCAAGAAAACGACTTCGCAGTCGTTGTTTTGTCTAATGGCCCGTCAAAAAAATTGGTGACCAGCTTCGATACATTTGTGCTCCTGGAGCAATTAGCATCACACTCTGACGAATGGGGCATACTAAAAAAATTGTGGTGTTTTTTGTTTAAAAAATGTTAAACCACCTAATAGTTAAAAGCTACCGATGCTGTCACTTTTGTTAGCAATATCTTTTAAATCTTTCCGGTCTCGCAAAAAGGTTGTAAATAGTAGTTTTTGTTGTTTCTTGTTTTGAATTACGGTATAAGACGTAAGACTATTGCTGTTGCAAGCAACGCGTTACATTTTGCCCAATGAAATTTTAAGATTTTTTAGGAACATGGTGCGTAGTTCTAGAAAGACAATTACAACAATTTTTTTTTCAATCCTTTTGCGTGTTTGAAGCACGCAAAACGTTAAGCTTTAAAACTCTGGCCTGCAAACGTCAAAACAACGGACAAATTTTTCTGTTTGAAATTTTATTTTACTATACCATTCTTTGAAATACTCAATTGGAAAATTTGAAAAATCGGCAAATATTTCGGAGAAAAGTTACAGCAAAAGAAGACCCTTGTTATGAATTCAATCGAAGTTCTGCAAGCAATAGACGAAAGCAATTTGGCATGACGAGGCTTTTATGAACTTACCTTATCAATGCTTTTCTAAAGTTTAATCTCAATTGATTTAAAAACAATCATTTTTACTCGTATTTGAATTGCGCTTATTATTGCTCAAATACTTGCGGCGCAAGCGTTTAAAGATAAATTGCGGCGCAAGTGCTGTCGCAAGTAAAATAGTTTCAGCGCAAGTGCGTACCTCTGAAAACGATAAGCTAGCTAACCCTCTAATCTCCTTCCTTATAGCTCGCCGTAAATGGTGCTTCACTTCAATTTCCAATACTTTTCATGAACAAATCAAGCTAAAACTTCGTGAAAATTTAAGAACTGCCTAAATCAAAAATTCACTGGTTCTTATGAAAAAGAAGACAGTGTAATTCACTTACCTTGACATGTTTCTACCATTGCCATAGCCAGCATCCACAACTATTATATTGATTTTGAACAAAAATATTTTGCCCAATCACATCGCTTGCATGACCATATTTGATACCTTCTTACCATTAAGCCATATGCTCAAAGGAAACAAAAGACTTTTACTTCCGCATGTTTGTTAAAAAAACACAGATAGGTGTTGGCAATTTACTTCAATTAATTTTAAATCAAACAGTGTAGTTTGCGATTGAACCTAATCTGTTAAACATTTTTGTGAAGAATCAACACTAATTATCGACAAAAATTGTTTTACGATTAATATTAAGTCACAAATTTACAATGCAGCGGGCATCATTAATTGAACGAAATCCCAATTTCTCTTTTTTGTCAAACTTTCGCTGATTTAACATCTTTTTGTTGGCTTCACAGTCGTTGTTGTGGAGAAGCTATTCTCGAGCTTTTTTTTTATCTCTTTTTCTCCTAGGCCAACGCTTAATTTTTTAAATTTTTATAAAAGCTTATTAAAAGTTCTTAAATAGGAGCTGCAATAACTTAACATAAACAAGGATTATGCTAATATAACTTATCAAAATTTTTCCAAATTTGATCAAAATAACTGCTCAGCACTTTTTCTCTCTTTTCTGCCGCTGCTAAAATCGTTTACTCAGCAAGTCGGTTTACTATTATTATACCAGTTTCTATCTAGGTCATCACGTGGTAAAAAGCAAACTGTCTGCTGAGGTGCGATTATCAACCGCGTCCAGTAATTAAAATAAACAACAAAAGTTTTGAACAGCACTACGCATTATACGCATTAGAACGTCTTGCTTTAAAAATTGCAAACAATAAAGGGTGATAATTAAGACACAAGGCATTATCTTTGCAGATTACGTTACATTCCACGCATTTAACTCAGCGAGATGAACAGTAACACCTTAATAAATAAGTCAGTTTAATAAATGTCACCGAACTTAAATTTTTGATTTATATTTTTCTTAAAGATTGTCAATAAACTTTAGTTAACAAATACAACTGACTCTAAATATTTCTAATATTAAATTTTCTTTGAACCCAATAGACTTAGTCAACAAATTTAAACGATCAAAAACTTTATCATAGCCTCAAAAACAATTTTAAAACAGCACTAAATATAAAAACCTTGCTGATATTGGTATTAAGGAAATTCACTGGAACAAAATTTTGAATCTTAGTAGATTTTTGAATTTTAGTAGATTTCTTACTTGCAGGGGTGCCCGATCCTTGTTGAACATTGGAGGGGGAATAATTTGCGATTTTACCCCAATTTTGCCCTATTTTCAACATTGCTGGGATGAACCTTGACCACGATTTTTTTCACGTCAGCAAATTAAGTGCAGACCAAAAAAAAGGTCTTCACCAAAACTTCAAAAGGTTTTTTTCCCGAATTCAAGTGATTCACATGCAGACCACAGTCAAATTATTGGGGTGGATGCAGATGTAGACCTTAGTCAAAAAACACTTACTACATAGAAACATTCCACATAGAAACTCATTCCACAGTAGAAACACTTCTCATTCTGTAATGTGTTTTAATTTTTTGATCCTTAATTTTATGCTGATCCGAATTTTTGCATTGACTAGAATGTGTCTTTGACCCAAATTTTTTTGCTTTGACTAAATTTTTTGTTGTACCGAATTTTTGTATTAACCCAAATACTTAGAAAATATTTCTTTGGCCCTAGTTTTTTGTTGACCCAAGTTTTTGCGATGACCTAAAGTGTTTCTTTGATTCAATTTTTTTACTGACCCAAATTTATGCAATGACCAAAAAACTTTGACCCAAAATTGTTTGCTGTCCTAAATTTTTGCAATGACCCAAAAATTTGACCCAAAATTTTTCTTTGACCCAAAATTTTTCACTTACCCAAATTTTTGCAATGACCCAAAATTATTCACTGACCCAAATTTCTGCAATGACCCAAAAACGTTGACCCAAAATTTTACTTTGACCCAAATTTTTTGACCCAAAATTTTTCGCTGACCCAAATTTCTGCAATGACCCAAAATTTTTTGTTGACCCAAATTTTTGCAATGACCCAAAAACGTTGACCCAAAATTTTACTTTGACCCAAATTTTTTGACCCAAAATTAACGGCGACCCAAAATTTTACAATGACCCAAAAATTTTGACCCAAAAATTTTGGGTCAAAGGCCTTTGACCAGGATTTTTTGGGTCAGCTGGACCCAAAAATTTTAACAGTGAAGCATGGTATCATCGGACCATTTTTCTTTGAAGATGATCACAGTATTGCAGTAACCGTGACAAAAGAGCGCTACGTTCCAGTGCTTGAGCAGTTCTGGGGAGAGCTCGATAAGCATGAGGACCTTGATGAGAAAGAACAGTGGTTCCAGCAAGATGGTGCCCCTCCTCACACTGCTAATGTTACCATGGCTTGGCTCCGTGAAAAGTTTGGGAAGCGTCTCATCAGCCGCAAAGCTGAAGTGGAATGGGCACCTCACTCACCTGACCTGAATCCTCCAGATTTCTTCTTGTGGGGGTTTCTCAAGGACAACATTTACCAGGATAACCCACTCACTATTGCAGCTTTGAAAGCAGCCATTACCGAGAAAATTCAGGCCATTACACAGGAGGAATGTGAGCGTGTTATCAACAACTTTGCACGCCGCATTCAAGAATGCCTTCGACAGAACGGTGGACATCTGGAGCATGTACTCTAGGAATCTTCTTGACATATTATTTCTGATTTGAAGATAAACAGAGTCAGATTATAAAATGTTATTCTTTCACCTTTCAATAAATGTAATCATCATTGTGGTATCATTTAAAATCCTGAATTTGTGCCCAATCGCTTTGTTTCAATAATTGTGAAACACCCTGTATACCCTGCGCTGCATGAAGATAATGTCTAGAATTTTGCAATTTTTTGGGTATGATTATTTTGAAGATTTTTTAGCTCATACAATTTTTGCAAAAAAATTTCGGTCTTCTAGCTAGTGTAGTTTCCAAAATATTCGCGATTGAAAATGCATTACAATCAAAAAATCAATTTTTGCGTAATGTATTAGGAAAAAGTTCTTTATTACGTCACCGACTATAACAATCGCACACAAAAACGTCATTCTCGATATAGGATACGCGTTCGTTTTCACCAGGGTGTCGAACCGAACCTGAACCCGAACCGTAAACCCGAATGAACCGTTTCATTTTGGTGAACTCGAACCGAACCTGAACCAGCAAAATTTTACTTCAGTGAACCTGAACCAAACCTGAACCTTCAAAATTATGCTCAAGTGAACCCTAACCGAACCTGAACCCCTAACAAAAGTAAGAATATATTTTTCCATATCCGAATGCCGCTGGCGCTGGTACACGCACAAAAGCAGCAGTGGTGATCATCAACAGGATCAGCAATTTCTCCTTTTTTTTCTGGACGAAACGAGCAACGACAGTTAAATTTTAAGTCAATGAACCCGAACCGAACCTGAACCAGTAATATTTTACTTGAGTGAACCTGAACCAAACCTGAACCTCGAAAATGGTGCTCAAGTGAACCCGAACCAAACCTGAACCGCTAAAATATTTTGAGCAGGAGCTAAACCTGAACCCGAACCGTTATTTGAAACGGTTCGACACCCTGGTTTTCACACCTACGTTGCAATGTTTTTGCCAAGAAGTACATTATATAATTTTTTCCAAAGATAAACAGCCTCAAAACTCATTGTGCCTATTTTTTTCGGGCAAGTTGAAATTTCCTCAGGCAAGTAGATATATAATTTTACTTGCCCGATGGGCAAGTTGTTAAAAAAGTTAATTTCGACCCCTTTTACATCAGAGCAATATTTCCCAAAAATGACATTATTTATTAAAGACGTCATAGGTGGTTCAAATTTTGCATATAGGTTTCCTTTTTGATATTGAATCATAAAATGCCGAAGTAAATTGATTACGTCACAAAAACTTCTTAAGATGTCATTTAAGTTAAATCATTGCCACTCTTTAGCCAGTTCAATTTCAATCGCGTCACAATAAATGCTTTGTGACATAATCAATTTGACTCAGGCAATTTATGATTCAATATCAAAAGCAAACCTATGTGCAAAATTTGAACCACCTATGACGTCATTAAAAATAACCTTATTTTTAGAAATATTGCTATGACGCAACTATGATGACGTCATCAACTCAAAACTAATTTTTCTAAAAATTTTTGGTGAATAACATCCCACATGCCAAATTTGATGTTCCCATGACCTCTGGTTAATGAAAATCTAGATGGAGCGCGAGTTCTGGGACACCCATGGTACTTCATAAAGTCTATACTTTGCAACGACTGAATTAACAAACTGAAGGCAAAGCTGCAACTGATGAGCTCAAACGACAGAAAAGATTACCGTTGTTTGACATTTTTTTAAAGAGAAACTGAGGGGCACGAGCATAAGTAGTTCCTCTCCGTACACCGCTGTCCTCATCACTAAATAAATACACGGTTATCCCGAGCCCGAAGCATCAAAGCTTATTCTTTAGCTAAAAGTAACTTTTGTGGCTCAAGTCGAAAACCTCTTCTTGATAAACTGAAGTAACAAATGAAAGTCAGGAGAATGTTTTGGCATACCGAGAGGGCAAACAATAAATAAATAAATGTAGGCCTACAGGAGTGGATTATCAATCGTCAAAACCGTTATAAAGGGGGTAAGGTTAGAATGAATAATATCAACCTTTTCAGTCACATCACGTGACCTGTCGAATTTTGATAAAAACACCCTTTTTTTTCTAAATTGGGGTTGAGGAAATCAAATAGAGTGCATTTAATCCCCCCAACTCTATTTCATCCCCCTAAACCCAAAATAAACGAAAAAATGGGCGATTTACCAAAATTGGCCTGGTCACGTGATGTGACTGGAAAGGTTGATAATATTCATTCTAACCTTTTCCTTATAAAGGTTATAACACAGAGAACTATATAAACAGAGAACAGAGAACACAACACAGAGAACAGAGAACTCTCTGTGTTTATATAGTTCTCCGTGGTTATAAAGTGCGGATTGCGGAGTTGAATTTACAGGAGTGGAATATTCGAAAATCATTCACGTGTGCTGGGGTAAATTGTTTCTGGTCTGCGATCCAGACTTCGCTTAGGTAATAGCCTAGTATGTTGTAGGTTGAGCTGTTTGCGAGCCATTAGCCTGCATATCTGGACGATATTCTTGCTAGGCTATGATTTAGTTTAGGTTATCTTCTCGTATTTTGATAGCAGTAGGGCCTAAGTTACCGCCTACGTCTAAGATCTCTTGCATGTGATCTGTCCTCGTGGAATCTACGGTAGGCCTATTCTAATATGCTAAGCTAGAGAGTAGTCTGCGATAGGCTAAGTAATCCTGTGCATAACAAATTCGTATCTGTTTCCACGCGGTCAGATAAACAACCCAGAACCTAAGCTTAGTTGCCTACTGTGCAAGCAAAAGGGTGCTGATCCTGCTGTAACCTAGAAAGTAGAAACAGTAGAAAATCAAGACTACGCTACCCTTTGGTCTTTTAAAGTAAACTGCTGTTTTAAATTTCGTTTAGCACCTGATCCCTGGCTTCAAACCAGGGCTGCAAACTTGATTGAATTTGGCATATTTTAACGAGTTCGAGTTCTCTAGTCCTACTTTAATTTTTTCAATTTAAAGTTCTGCAAAAGCATGAAGTTTTTTGTGTTCAGGTTCTGGCTAGCAATAATACCAAACCTACTTTTCAACTTAATCACTCTCTTTTTGTATACATGCTGTTTTTCCAGTTCACCACGGGATAAACAAGGAAACGACAATGTCAATTTACATGGCAGAATCAACAAAAAATATTTCTTTTGGACAATGTTTTTATCTTTAAATTTCATTTTAATGAACTTGAACAGTTTTATTTTAATTCAAGTTCAAGTTTGCAGCCCTGCTTCAAACCTCAAACTTATCTGGTATTCAGCCATTTCAGATTTGTACAACTGTAAACCATTGTGATAGCCTTACCAATAGAATTTCAGATTTTGATTGGCACCAATACCGTAAATGACTTACAATGGCAGGCATTGTTGTGCCAAACTATGATGGTGAACTTCATGCTGATCAAGTGTTTATGTCCTTGAAAAATGGATTAAGAGATAATCCCATGCGTAAGTACCAGCTGTAAAGAAATCTTAAATGTTAAAAATAATCTAGAATTAGGGAGTAGGCATACTGGCAAGATTTTATTCACTACAGGATCCATGATAACTTGAGTAAATATGAAAAGGTGTACAAAATATTGTTAGTGTGTTGGCATTAATTTTTTTAATGAGGTTAAGTACCGGCATCTTATAAAGGTAGGCTACGGTAAATCTTGGATTTTTTTGGATTAGCTTTGTAAAATTGCTGAATTTGGGTTTTAATTGTCCATTAATTTAGAAAAACTTTGAATTTTTTATGTAAAAATTTGCATTGTTCTTGTTGCTATGTTTTCATTTGCATGTTGCTGGTGAGTAGCAAATTATGTGATCAATATAAAAACCTTGTTAAAGAACACTTAAGCTTGCACAAGAAGGTTTAGGCTATCTTGTAAGGTTGCAGTGAATTCAAATTTAGTATTGGACTCTGCTAAAAAATGTTGCCAAACTGAAACTTTAAAATATTTGTAAAACAACTTTTAACTTTTGACAAGGTCTAAATTTGGACAGCTCCCCTAGTGGTTGGTTTTATGTTTTAGTCTGTAACAATTAAGCCAATTTTTATCAGCATATCAGCGTTTTTGTTTGGCACACGCCAACCTATTTTGAAATTTTCAATTGTTTACTATTAGAACGTTGGCAATTTTTTGGGCACACACCAACTTGCCAAAACCTAAAAGCAGGGCATGGAATGGTATGGAAGACATTTTTCTGTATTCCGTAGTGGCAATTTTCTTCCATTCCATACCAAAAATTTTCAATTCCATTTCCCATTCCATACTGAAATTTTCTTCCATATTCCATTCCATACTTCCATACCAAAACATTTTTCAACTGGAAGCAACACAATGCATAATTTGCATCTTCACAATGTTAAGTGTACCCTAGCGAGTTATCACTTGCAAAACTAAGCAATCACTTAGACCGATCAGTGGTCGAGTGGATTGAGCAGAGCATCTGCTACTGAAGTGGTAGACTCAGGTTCAATTCCCTGTTGGGTCAAACCAAAGACTATAAAAATTGGTATTCCAGCTTTCCTGCTTGATGTTCAGCAATTAAAGGGACTGTGTGAAGCCTCCATCGTGTGTGGTAGACAGGTGGCAGCTTGACTCGAAGACCAAAAGGTCCCTTCACTGTCTCCTGGCCATGGCAACTTAGTGAATAAAATGTAATTACAATTACTCGTGAAGGTATGTGTAGCATTACCAGGGTTGGAAATATTGATTAGTAATCAATAATCGATACTACGTTGTTTGCTTTTCAGGTTTCTGCTATCACAAGTGCTTTGCTTTCAATTTTTTCTATCGGTTATCGCCTTTTCTATGCTTTTTGCTGACATTTTATCGATTGGTCGAATCTTTAAACTTTACTTTTGTTCTTGTTGTGTCTGCCTAAACTTACATTGTTTCGTTTCTCTTATGCTATATTGCTCTTTATAATATTATTCTAAAAGTGTATTTTGTCTATCCTTGATAGTACTGGTAATAATAGTTGTTCCACTCACAAGTTTCATTTAATGGTCAATATGGCAAAAGTTTTAGAGCATCCTTATGAAAAATAGAATAAAAATTTTTGTTCGCATTTCGGCATCGATTACTAATCTTTGCTTTTTCTTTCTGATATCTTTGTTTTTTGTTTCTTTACTTTACTCTTTGCTTTTTGTGTGAACTATCGATTTGTCTTTGCTTTTAAACAGCACCGACTTCCAACCCTGAACATTACAAAGATGCCAATTACATGTTGGGTTGCTTTGCATATGGTCTAAACATATCATAAGAGTTAGGACCACTTGAGAAACATTAACTATGCAACTATTCCAGCGGGTTTTGTATTTATAATCTAAGAAGCCCTTCAAAGATTTAATTGCGCGATCAAATTTACAAACAGCCTAAGCTTCCATCAGTATAAATACAATGCTGAAACTTGATTGAAAAACTTATGGAAGTTAAAAATTGATAAAAATTTTAAATTTTTCTGTACAGTATAGACCGATTTCCTAAAGCACTGTTCTTTGCATGCACTATTAAATATTAAGACAAATTATCGCAGCAAGTCCATAGCTACTATCATAGTTATGAGTTGCTTTTGTTGTTTTTTGTACGATTTGACTCATCTCATTCCATATTTTAAGCACTATCGCAATAAGCTACCATAAAAATATTAATCATGTTTGTCATTTTAATCAACAGATGATAGACTGACAGGTACTGGGCATGCAGTGCATGCTGCACAGGGTTTCAGTCACACCAACTATAAAATTTGACATAACCAAACTGCTAAAGCTCGTGTACTTCAATAAAAATACCAAGCTTTAACATTGAAAAGAACTAACACTAAAAATAATTAAAATAAGCTCAATCTGGGATGAAATAGCAAATGTATGAATTTTTGTGATGATTGAAGAAAAATAATGACAACTTGGTAAATTGTCAATCTCGAAATGAAAAATACAAGTCAAGCCTGTCAAAGCCGTCAACCACAGCATCAATACTGCAAATTGCAGTGTACTTACTATAATGCAATACATACACAGTACACTGTTGACACAATACATGCAACCAAAGTATCTGGATTTGTCTACAAATAATAAAACCGATGTTGAACTCTTCTGTGAGAATATGATTTATCACAGTCCATTAGGGGTATAACAAATTTTTAACCCTATGTCCCCATATGATATTTTGTGGAGTTTTTATGTACAACTCAAGAAAATATGGATCTTTTCGATTCTGCTTAAGAAAACTTCACCCTCCAACTGATAAAACTGTTAGCCGTCTAGTTAACTAATGATTCCTTGGAAAATTGTGCAGATTTTTTGTTTACAATGAACACGAGGCAAAATTAATACTTCACTACTGTGCATTTGTTAAAAGAAATTTAGTCTTTCAGTGGATGTGCAGAGTGGGAACAAGTCTTGCATTACTTTAATTGCTTGCTCTGCACAGATATGTGATCGTTGTGTTGGTATAGGTGTTGGGTCTCTGGACCGAAATCTTCTCAGAGACTTCAAAGCTTTAGGATGCTCTTGGCAAGCTTCTGATAGATGGTCAAAGTTAGCAGGGTTGAAAAACTGAGCAGAGAACCAGATATCACTCCGTAAGCCAATGACGAAGTCAAATGCTGTTTCAGCTTTCTGTCAAAACTCTGGCATCAAAATGAATGCAAGCAAAGTATAAATCGCTCTGGAGTTCCACCTTGCATTACTGAGAGCAGGAAGAGATTGAAAATTCACCTTCGGAAAGGTTTGAGAAGTTTTGAAGAATTTGTAGCATGATATTAAATGATAAAGAAAGGCCATGTCATCTCGGCACCGGTCACATTCAGTTTTCTTTAACAATTTTCCAGTGTTATTGAACGCTTGCTTGAGTTGTGCATACTCTTCTGTTAATCTTGCAATAAACGGGTAACTGAGATTTGGTGAGGTTGGTGTTCCACCATAGTGATCCTTTAGTACATGTTTCAATATCAAGTCCAAAATATGGTGTTGGCATCCAATGAATACAGGTTTTTCTTGTCCAATATGTTCAAAGTGGTTCTGCAGCAGTGTGACTGCACCAAGACTTTTTCCAGTATTTGCCGCAGTTGTGTCAGATGCTATCTTTTTTATTGAAGACCAGAGATTGTACTCATCAAGAATTGCTTTTATCCCATCAAATATTGTCTTTCCTTTTCCATTTGCCAATTCAACAATCGCAAGCCTGATTTCCTTGTTTTCATTCTTCAAAACTACTACCTGGTATTCCTTCTTCTGTATTGTCTTTCCGTCAAAATGCTAACACCAATTTTCATGTCTTAAATTTTCTACGAAATGCTTTTTTACTTCTCCTTTTCTCATTACAGCTCTGTAGACACCACTTTGACTGGGTGTAGGTATAGAAACACCACTTTCTTGACAACGTTTTGCAGACTTTGTGGGCTTTCCTTGTACTTAACTTTGCTGTGGTCACTAAACGTATTGCAGAAGCAGTTTTTTGTTTTTTAGAGGTCGAAGGCTTCCCAAAATCTTCATCACTACTAGGAAGCTGTTCTTCGTGCACAGATTCTTCACTTTCTGAAATTTTCTCTGTATCGTCGTTGAAGATTTCTTCTGTTACTGAAGCTTCTGTAACTTTCCGCTTAAATAATTTCATTTTTCTTGGATGAATCGCTTTATTGCCTTCTTTTCTGCTGCTGTAGCCTACTTTACCTTTCGTTGACATCTGCAGTTTGTAAAACTCTCCGTCTTCTTGGCACAACCATTTTCCTTTCTCATCGGTTACATTAAACAACTTAGTGAAATCATAGTTTCCCGGTCTTGGGCTATTTCTTTCATACTGTTTGATTAGATTCTCAATTTTTCGTTCAACTGTTGATTTACCTTGCTGAATTGGCAAAGTCAGGTTTTTCCATAGTTGTCTTACTTCACCTGCTAAAATTTGAGTTCCTTTTTTTTTGCTTTTCACTCCTGAAGCCAAAGTTTTATATCTATCTAAGATATGTTGTTCTTTTGGAATTTTGTTCATTTGACTGAGACACTCCACAGTTGTATGCTGTCTTGAAGTTTTACCGTATTGGAACTGCATTAAATTTGTAGTCCAAGTTTTCTTGTTCTTGTCTGAAGGAGGTGCAATCTTTGACATTTCAGCTCTCAAGTTTTATAGAGAATAAGTTAAATGATCTAAATTTGATAGCCTTGTAAACCTACAGGAAAACACGAAATTAGGCTGAACTCATAAATAAAAAAACTACGTTACCATATCACCCAGGCCACCCTGAAACTCAACTGGATTTGCCTCATCACCTAGCAATCTTTAGAAATCACGTAACGGTACATCATATCATTTCAGTTTAACTCTACGCGTTTTGGCATTTTTATCAAATTAGTCTTGTTTTCTAAGAAGCTTTGGCAAACAACCTAGCAGTTATGTCAGAAATGTTGGCATTTGTGGAATGAACTAACAGCTAACCTGATTATTTGTTATTGCTTTCAATGCCTCAGCTGTTCTCAGAACAATTGAAAACTTAAGATCACAAAAAGGGCATCTGCCTGTTTACGGAACTGACCAGTTCTAATATTTGCTAACAATTTCACTAAGGAGGGTGACTTTCTTTATGAGTTCAGGTCTAGTAGCTATATTTTCCTGGAAAACTAGAAAAAACTCCACTAATGGTAGTATGGGGAATAATGTCCATATATATTTTTCTGTGAATACCATAATCGAAATCTAGTATGGAAGATTGTCTTCCATTCCATTCTTGAAGTCTTCCATTCCATTCTGGCATCTTCCATATTCCATAAAAATTTGCATTCCATACCATTCCCTGCCTAAAAGGAAACACTGGTTTTAGTATTTTTTAATCTTTAATGGAGTTCTTTGAATTTTTGAAGATATTGTAATGTTCCAAATTTTTAAAAACAAATTTTGAAGTTTGCAGTACATCTGTTTCTGTTTAGGTTCGGTGTACCATCCAGTCAAAGCTGCAGTTCGAAATACGAAAGCTTATCGGACGCAAACAGAAAACAAAGATGCTAAAAGTAGGAAAAAATTTGATCAACGACAACAAATTCTTCATCTTGGCTTCTTCACGGAAAAAACAAAGCCATTTAAGACTTTGGGAACTGTACATTTACATGATGGAGACTTGATTTTATCAGCACTTACTGAAGATGTCATAGCAAGAGTAAGTTTACTATTGAATCAGGTTGTTTTTGAAAATTAAGTAGTTAAGATAGTTTGGATAGTTTGGTCATGTATGCAAAAGGCTTCTTGCGAATAACCAGTGCCGTTGCTATGGGGGGCCCAGGGGAGCCATGTCCCCTAACAGCTGCTTGTGCCCCCCCATTTTGATATACTCAAAATACTTCTTTAGAACATCACCTATCCTCAAGACAACAGTCAATGATGTAAAAAGGAATAATAATGTTCAAACATAATCCTCGTTTGACTTTTCTTGATCTTTTGCAAAATTTCTGGCAACCAACTGCTGTAACATAATTTTGACGTAGCAATCCGTTTTATTTTTGTTAAGATGGTGCACACTACTGCACAGATTTTCATTTTTGCGTATTCGGTATTCATTGAGTGTTTTTCAAACCATGGATTGCGATGCGTTCTCGGTCACTAAGCGTTTACGGATCTGTCGCAGAATAGAGATGTAGGCCTACAGAATCGTTTCTTGGTTAGTGATCATGACATGAAATAAAATAAATGATGCATGAACTGTGGCGCAACCAGTGGACCCTTGGGGGGCTAATCAACCCCCAAATACTGGCGTTTAAGTATGTTTTGGACTTGATCTGTTTAGTAAGGGGGCTGATGGGGTTGGAAAATTTCTTTCAAATGATTTCGAATTGCAGCATTTTAGTTCTTTCAAATAGCTCTGAAAACGTTCGAAATGTAATCAAAATGGTGCTGAAAAGGCAATTTCTTGCAAACAAATTATAAAAATTGCCAAGCGGTTGGGGGCTACGCCCCCAGAGTTTGATCTAAGAAAAGATTGTATTACATCAGTTTCTCAGCATGTCACTTGAGACACTTTCGAATAAAGATATTTTTGGTTTAAGCCCTTCCTTTCCCCTTAAGAACAAGCTAAGAAACGTTGACGGCCTTATAGGTCTCTTTTTGAACATGAATACAGAATTTAAAAAATTGTACATAATTTGTAACCATACAAAGTTTTAATGTGCGAAAATTCAGTCTAATTTAGTGCCCCCACACTTTCGGGTGGTGCTCCCCACTTCATTTGCTCTGGCGACAGCACCGCGAAAAACGTTTTACTTGCAAAAGCATGCGAAAAGACCTGTTGAGTGACCTTAACAAGAAGAATCAATCACATTGAGGATCTGGTTTGGAATCGCTTATTGAAGAGATACTGCTCGGGATCAGTTTTATTGAAGAAATGAAAACTACTTGAGGTAATAAAGAGGTGCCTTAAACCTTGTTTCACTATTTCCCATATGCGCAAAAGTAGGTTTAATTCGTTTGACTCCATACCATGGGCAACCTTGCATTTGAAATTTCATGGCATCAGAATAGGATAACTTTGCAAAATTTCTTGCAGAATAAGCAACGTGATGTTCGATGTGTTACTTATGCAAAAAGTAATCGAATATTGCTTTGCTTATTTTGCAAGACATTTTACAAAGTTATCCTTTTCTGATGCCGCAAAATTTCAAAACACAGAGTTACCAATGTTACGGAGTCGAACAAATAAAGAAAATAGTGAAACAAGGTTTAGGGCACCTCTTTATTACCTAAGTAGCTCTCATTTCTTCAATAAAACCGATCTCGAGCTATACCAGTTTCTCTTTAAACTAAATGAAAGAGGGGATAAGCTATTTCTCCTACAATGCTGCTTTCTTCACAACAAAGCTGGCTGGTCGAGTGGTAACGCGTTTGTTTCTGGAGCGGGAGGTCTGAGGTTCAAATCTCGGGCCGGTCAAATCGAACACAGTGTTGTCAACGGCTTGCCACCGCTGCGACATTTCTTCGAAAGGAGCTGTGTTGCCCAGGCGCAATGACGCGGAGATTGGCCCCGCTAACTCGTTACACGCTTCGGCGTATTACAGCGAGTATAATGAAAGATTTTGATTTCATTGGTATGTAACCATAGAATATTTAGCATGTTTTAATTAAATTTGGTTATTGTATTTTTCGGACTATCATGTGCACTATCAATTAATGACCTATTTTAGTATTATTTTCTTGTATAAGCCACACTAAATGAAATGCAACTTAATAAGCTCTTAAAAACTACAAAAAAGCTCCAAATTGCTCAAAATGAAATTGTCAAGAGAAAAAGAGTATCACCTGATCCATATATACGGCGCACCTTCAGTTTTTTAAAGTTTTTAGAGTTTTAAGTGCAGCTTATGGTCCAAAAATACGGTATATTAGCAATTGAGCTTCCCCTTAACCATGTAAAAACTTTCTGTGCGGAGTGCATTAAAATATTTTTGTATCATTTATAAAACTACACACTTTGTCCAGCACAGCTTACCTGCAGCGTACCATTATGCGGAAAAAAAATGATTCAAAATCTTACAGGTTATCATTATATCTTACCAGTTTTCAAAGTACTCAACGGGCTTGGGCAGTAGCCAGTTAACAATACGATAAGTTCAGTTAAATATAATTAAAATAGTTAAAAAATCCCACTACAGACTGTTTTCCCTTAATGGGTTCCTTAGGCGGGATGGAAACTTACATTAAACAAAAAACAGAAAACACCTCAATACACCAGCTACGTCTCCCCTCCCCACGCCGGAAGCTTTGCAACAGGTGCAAGCCCAAGCCAGTCCACTTAAACTAGCCGTGGCACGTGCCAGTCAGGGCCAGAAGCCGCTACCTTGGTCGGTAGTGAGAAGGGTATAGATTGGGTTATATGAGGCACCAGTATCGAGCAGTTTTCAAAGAGCACATTTTACTTCTAAATGCATTCCTGGGCCGCTGTTAATGTCAGGCATGCTGTTATGAGGATGAAACAAACTGTAAAGTTTTAAATTATTTTTACATCCAATCCACAATATCTCTAGATTAAATTAATATTATTTTGTAAGGATTGTAGGTTCAAGATCTACAAGCTCTATTTTAGCATCCTTGTTGCCGTAACACTATAAGTGCTTTTTGTTCCAATGATGGTCGGTGGTTTTATTGTTTGGCATTTACTATGGTATTTTTATGTTTAAAATTGCAAAGGCTAACATAAAGCAACTTTAGTTAAAACGCGTATCTAATTTTTTTTTAAAGATGAAAGATATGCCTAAAATTAAGAAAGATTACTTGGAAAAAACAAGAAAAGTCCGAGTGATAAATCGCCGACCTACTTCAACTCTTTCTCGGTCTAATCGAAGTGCAGATAAAACTGGTGCTGGAATCAATGCACTCAAGCTACGGCTGAATGAAGTGCTGGAGATGAAAAAGCATGTTTTTGGCGAGCAAACTCTTAGTGGCTATCTGGCAATGAAGGTGGGAAGTATTTTGTTTTCTTGAAATGCCCTGCCAAATGTGTTATTAGTCCAGTCGCTTCTAAAGCTACTCGTAGCACTTATCCAGTGTTTCATCCTGACATCAGCTGGGCCTTGAAACACATACTGTATGTTAGTGGAGTAATTATCTCAAATTTATTTTTGATTGCACACTGATAAAAACTGTAAAAAGACGGTTTTTCAAACCATAGTGCCACGAAAACACTAGGATATAGTGTTTCCAAAAAACTTGACTAAGTCCTAAATTTTACATTGAGAATGACTTGGGATTTTCACAAAGTTTTTTTTTATGAGAAGTTGTCTGTAGTTTCATGCGCTTCAAATGCAAGTCATTACAAGAATAGACAATGCAATGTGTGCTTTTGATTCATGAATGTTGTAGTGGCATAACTCAGTTTTAGAACATTGGATTAGTGATCGAAAGGCTGCTAGCTTCTGGTTTCAATAACAAAGTAGTTTCTGGAAAGCATATTTTCGAAGTGTGTCATTTCTTTTAGCCCTTCGATTTACTATCTCTCAGGCTGGCATCGTTGCCCGAACCAAAACCTAATGCAAGGTTCTGAAGAAAAAGAGTAGAAGATTGCAGTGAGAAGCAAACGAGGCGAGCTTTGCCAGACACGTGCCTTACCATTATATACACCGCAGACACGACGCTGTCGAATCGTCAAAGCGCGGTTTTTAACTCGAGTAATCAGAAAAAAAAAGCGTTAGATTGTAAATATACGGGCACATTTTGTTAAAATGCTTAAAAAACACTTGAATCATTTGCTGTTAAGGCCAAGCTGTTTTTAAGGGTCTATCAGTCGTAGTTGAACCATCTAAAAAAAAAAATTAACAAACTTTCATACTGTACACAAGAAACTAATGACCAAATTTTAGGAGGCTGAAATGAAAAAGGCTAATGAGCCAGAACCTGGTAAAATGCTCACCCCTCCCTACCAAGATGGGGCTGTTTCGGATGCAATAGAAGACCTTGCATCTATCGAAAAAAGTGAAAGTCAGTGAAATTCTTTAAACTATTTTATCTCAAAATTACGTTATTACTGTATCGTAGTTCTTAGGTTTTTAAAATGCATAGTAAATTGGTAATAAATTAATATGCAAACACAAAGTTTGTTCGAACTGCCCGGATCATATCTGCTGAGAGTATTGTTCAATGGAATGCGGAGCCATAGAACTCAGCGATGTTGGGAAAGGAGAAAGAGTCATTTTTCCAAGCTCAAGTAATAGGTATTTGGCACCCAATTTCCACTCGGGCGAGCGTTGTTGATGAATACCTATCGGTCGCCGCTTACAACCCATTAGGTAGATGACTACGCTTTCCTGAACTGAAATAACGGAAATGCAAAGCAAATCTTATTTATCGTTTCAAGTATTTTTGTTAACAAGTGGATACCATGGTTTTGTTTTCGGCGGTTTTAATTTTTTTCTAGTTATAAAGTGATATTTGTGTAAAAGCGTAATCGCCACTGTTCTTCAAGCTGTTGTGACTATTTTTCAAATTTTGAATTCGGTATTCCTGAAAATTTATTCAACTTTGTCGTAAGTTAGAGTGATTGTTAACTATACTTTTTTCGGTATGAAAACGATGTAGGCATAATACACGAGAGACCGAAACATTGAAACATACTGTGCTGGACTTCGCTTAAGATTTTATTAGTCCGCTTTCAAGTCCCTGTAATTGACAATATTTTGAGCTCGCTTATCACTCCTGCTGCGATGTTACTATGTGTTTGATTGTCCAATACCGCTTGGAGCTCTTGAGTTGGAGAGCAAAAGAAATAGCGCTGCCATTGTCTCGGGATTCTTTGCAATAAGAAGGATTTTGTGGATGCTTTTTTAGCTGAGGGTGCAAGTATCGCCACAAAAGCAATAGAATATTTCCACGAAAATGCTGAGGGAAGAAAATTGGCATCACAGACTCTACAAAATAAGACTTCCGATATTGATGATGCATTTCGTGACAAGTGAGCACTGAGCAACTGAGTATTCTTCCTTCGAGCGCTGTTCAGTGTACTCTTACATATGCAGAATTATTTTTTTAAAAACACCATTAGACACTTAATTCTATCTCGGACTGAAACTTAATTCTATTCAATAAGACATACACCTGATGATCCCATTGATAGGTGAAACAGATTGTTGAGTTTTTATGTTTTGTGGCTTTAATACTGTGGTGTCTTCTGTGATATTTGCTCTAACTGTTCGTTATTGAGTACTTCCAGAAACACTGATTCCGATATCAAGCACTGAGCCACAGATTATATCAAAAGTCAAAACTAGAACGAAGCAAATCGCAATTTATCGTATAGCCTACCATAATCTCTCGCGACAGTTTTGACCTGCCGGTATCCTAAAGTCTTCAACGCTAAAGAGCATAAGCAAAATGATTTTAGTTAGGTTTTCGCTTTTATTGTATTACAAATCAATTCCAAATACTTTGATTGCTGTTTTGCATTTGTACGAACCCTCATCATTTTTTTATTTTAGTTAATGGTAGTCGTACCGACCAAATTCTTTATTTTGAGCTTGTATCCCCTTATTTAACTTTTTTTTAGTTGGAAAAAACAGAAACGTCTTAGCTTTGTCAAAGATAAGCTTCGAGCAATCAACAGTTTGCTTTGTGCAATTTTTAATATGAGGTCGAAGTACATCAAGTTATTGGTATGTAAAACTTGTTGCTATTGTGTGCTATGTAAAACTTGTTGCTATTCATTATAAGCACGAGTGCTTCGTAACTGACCCTGTACAAATCATATCTGGCGAAACGTAATCGTTTACTGAAGATTTAATGAAGTCAATATTTGTGGAGAAAGAAATTATTAAGGGCAGTGTCGTAAGATTCAGAAATCTAGCGATATCTCTATGAATTGTAAAGATGTTTTGAGCATTTTCAAATAACATTGTTACATAAATGACCGATCAGCCTTGTTGTACTTGTACTGAACAATTGAACATTCAACCAAGTTAGGCTCTCCCCAGTCTGTCAATCAAAACATGGTACAATAGAATGGTATGTTATAGCATCCCATCAGTGGCGCTGTGGAGAATTCGGGTGGTTTGTTTATCCAGCGATCGTTTATTGAGTTTAATTTCGGGTGGAGATAAAGCCGGTTCAACTTCAATCAATTCTGATCCCGTCTTCTGAACCCGACTTTTTAAAAAAATTTTCAACTCTTTGTATCTATGGTTTCTCTGACGTTCGACGCTGAATTAAAAACTGATAGTTTATTTGAACTGCTTTTCCTCTTTTGAGTGTACCGGTAATTGTAGAACATTGATTTGTGACTGAGTTCGACTTCCGTTTATTCATTAGCAGTCTGATTATATAATCCCGTCTTCAATTTTATCTCACAGAAAAACACCATTTTTCTTCGACTCGTTTGTCCTCCGGCCCGTCGGGCCACATTAGCGTTGTGAAAGTTTTTGTTTTTTTTATTTAAATCAGACAGTTTTGGAGGAAGAATGCAGTGTTGCTGAGAAAATATCCCATTTCGAAGCTAACAATAGAAGTTTTATTTGCACTTTACAGACTCCCCTTCCTCATAAGCTAGCTGTGGATTTATTGAGAACAGAAGTAGTCATGGATGCATACGGAAAACCGACAGCTAACTGGTCTGGTAGTTTGGGAAATAGTTGGTTAAATGCAGATTGAGCTTAGCATTTGAGCCATTTAATTTATTTTGTTGCTGTTCACCTTATAGGTTTATTTAGTTTTTTTATTTTATGTTGTTTTTTTTTTTATCTGTTTTATCCAAGGCTCCAACTAAGTGAAACTATCTAGCAAAATTTAATAAAGTAGCTATTGTAGTACGATTTAACATATTATGTAAAGAATGTTATCCGTCAATGAATATTTCAAAGAAATCAGCTTGCAGTTCATGATCAGTTACACATTCCTTTGACAAAAATATTGTTTGAGTTTGGTTATATATCCCAGCTCTGCAAGTACGGTGTAACAAAAATGCCAGATCGAAGAACCCTGGAAAACCTGGCAAAAATAAACATCCCCTCCAACAGAGGGTAATGTGGTAATGCACAGAGGGTAATAATAATACACAGAGAAAAACTACACCCCGAACCTCATGGACGGGCGATGCCAATGGCGAAGTGTATCAATCCATCGCCTCTTACGAACTGCTGAGTGCTACTTCGTGTCTCAGAGAAACAAGACAAATTTTCGTTTGTATTTCGACTTGTTAATCTATAATGAGTGGAATTTGAATTCAACCGATTCAAAAAAGTTCTCGACAGCTGGGCCAGAGCGAATATCGTAACACAGAGCACGTCAAAAATTTAACTTTAATTTTTGGCGTGCTCTGTGTTATGATACTTGTTATTCTAAGTAAAAATAACATCCCCTGCTGTAACTCGTTGATGTATTTTGACCGTCGTTTTCGAATCTGCGTTTGTTCGAAATTGCAACCAATCAGTACTCGAGTGGATAGGGCATCTGCTACTGAAGCGATAGTCTCGGGTTTGATTCGTGGTGAGGTCAAACCAAAGACTATAAAAATTGGTATTCACAGCTTACCTGCTTGACGTCAGCAATTGAAGGAAAAGCGTGAAGCCTCCACGGTGTGTGGTAGTGGGCAGGTGGCAGCTTGACTCGAAGACCGAAAGGTCCCTTCGCTGTCTCCTGACCAAGGCAACTTAGTGAATAAAATGTAATTGTACTTATGAAAATCAATAAAAGGCTAAGAATAGTCGTGGGAGCAATAAGTCAAAGGTAAAGCACTTGATCAAACAATTACTGTTATCCTCTATACTCGTAAAGCATTTGAAACCTCTTAATTGAATTTCCTATTTTCAGGAAAAACTATGCAGCCGTTATTGCTCGGGATAGTTATTCATCAGATGCTAGTCGCTCTTCAGTAAGTTTACCTCTAACATTACTCGTAAACATTGAGCAAATAATCTGATCTTTTACTAAATTGTCTTGTGCGCTTTATTGTTTTTGAAAGTTTTATAAAAATCTTCAGGTTAAGTGTAAATAACACCGGATGTATATTAAGTTTTATACTGCATTATCCTTTGTAGTGTTTTCAGTTTCAATTTTCCAAGTGAACGGATTTTACACAAAGCAATTTTAGGATGCTACTTCTGAAGGAAAACGTCCTTCCACACAGCAATCATTACACGGACGTACTGAATTATCAAAAAAGTAAGAAAAATTACCTTAAGTCGAACACGAAGCCCATACTCTTCGTGGTATTCAGTATTAGCCATTAACACTGTCTTATTTCTATGTAGTTATCTGTTAAATAGGACTTGGATTCTTCGGTAGTAATTTTGAAACTGGGTTCGATTTAAGCCGAAGGCATTGAAAAAGGGTGTAAAAAAAGAATTTTAGTTTTCTGTTTTGTAATGGGTGATTGAGTGAAGGAATAAATATGGCTTCTCCTACATCAGTATTTTAGATGATTGTCAGCTTATGTGGAGTCAAAAGCACATGCATTCTGTTTTATGCTTGCTTGCATTTTGCAAGCTTTTCAATTTGGAGTTTTTTTACTGTCTGTTTAAGTTCTACATTTAATAACATGATATACATTGCATTATTCAGACAGGTGGGAATTTTCATGCTAACTGCGTATTGCGATACAAAAAAAGAAGCAGAGAAATAGCAATTTTGATTAGATGTTTGTTTGCCAAGTTGGCTTGACTCAGCGAAAAAGATCTTACGATCTTCGACTCAAGACATGCGGTGGAGGCTCAACATTATATTTTCATTGCTGAATATCAAGCAGAGAAGCTGTGACTAGAAATTTTTATAGTCTGATTTGACCCTACCGGGAATTGAAAATATGTCTACCGTTTCAGAAGCAGACCCTTTATTCACAACTACTAGTTAAAAAAAACACTTCGGAGGCGAAACTTTATGTTGCAAATAAACCCACAATTTGTAGTTCGCGCCAAAAAATCTCAACCACTGTTGCCCCTTCCATCGTAGCTGCGAAGCATAGCACACGTAATCTGGACGCTGAAGAACTTTCCAATTGGAGGTCACGTGAAGTCCGCAGTAATAATGTACCTGTCCCACCTGCTAACTCCAAAGTAGTTATTAAACCTCAAAAGTAAGCTAACTAACTAACTAAAGTTAGAAAAATTGCTTGGTCTCTACACTTTTTTTAGGACACGAGACTCATTTTTGCTCAGAACAATACCAAGCCTTCTCTGCATGAAACATTTTTTCAAACACGTAATGCTACTGTCTTCCGCCTAGTTAATCTTACTTGGTATGGCTTTGAATAAGGTTAAAGTATTAAGCTCCTAAAGTCTTTGTTGCAAACTTATGAAATATGAATAATTGTGCTTGATAGCTATGGCGTCAAGGGACTTGTTTCGGCTCATCATCCTGTGATGCGAATGATTCAAGACAAAGTCAAGCCGTGACTGTTGTCTGACTGCGCTGCTGGTGTGAAAGTAACCTGTGAATGACGTCATCGGTTACGAAATGTGTGAGACATATTTGGATGTTTAGGCGCAAGCAAAACATTTTCTCTCTCACTCTGGACAGCACACCGCCCTGGATGACCATCCCTCAAACCGAAAAGACGATTCATGACAAAAAAGTTCTTGTATTTGGGAAAAAGTGAGTAGCATGTCACGAAATGATTGAGATTTCACGTTGAAATGTTAATCTAAAATGAGCAATTTAAAAGGGCATTCAAGTCAAGTCTTTCGCTCTCGGCCAAAATGTTTGGTTAAGCCTAAAATGCATTCTCACTAAATTTGAAGTGTTTACGCCTCGTTTTCAAGATATTACAGTTCAAAATTAACTTTTCTCGCACCTCAGTGTTGCCATTTTGTTAGTATTGTGACAGAAGATTAACTTATGAAAAGCAAGCTTATTTACATTTATTGAAAAGCAGCTAATTTTACAGATTTGAAACTTTACTTTGTTTCGACAATACAGTAACTCCACCGCAAAACCTTTAATGAGAATCCGGAACATTCAGTAATTTCTTGAAATTTTGTTTCTAATTTGGGTCTTCAGAAATTTTTTTTTGAGAGAAATTCGAGAAAAAAATGCTGACCTAAATGCCGTTCAAAAAGTTAGTTGAGTTCTTTGGAGAAGCTTTCCAGGTGTCGATGTGAAGATTCTTACTTGGCGATTGTTTAATTCTACTGCCTAGACCGATGATGTCCTTATTTGGTACCGAAATCCATTTCTTTTTTGGATGATTGTTAATTAAAAGATTAATTGATTTGGCTTTACCTTGCCTTCTTTTTTTTAAGACTAAGGGTCTATACTTTTGCATAAGCTAGGCTTAATCCACATGTTTGATTTTAGAGCGTACGAAAACCGTTCTCATTGTACTTCAATAAAACCTAATCAGGAAATTTTGTGACTAATGAGAAATCTATGTCGGCAGTGGCCACGAAGATAGAGGCGAAGTTTTTACGACAACCCTGATCGCATGATCTGGGTTCAACCCGCGCGCTGGTAACGTTGTTGCGTCCTTGGATAAGACGCTTTACGATGATTTCTCTGCTGGATGGCTTCGCACTAGCATCAAATTAGCGTGGAAAGAAGTCAAACTTAAATCGAAAATCTTGGAAAAAGGTCAACTCCTTAGCGGTTGAGGATTTGTCCAAAATATAAGTTCCACTGCCGCTTCCTCGGGAGTGCAGGATAAGTATGGATCAATCAGTCAAACCAATTTCACATCATTAATTGGTCTGGCATGATCCCAAATCATGATTTGTAGTCTTCTCCCAGGATATCGATTTTACATCCCCACCCCAGGTGGAAGAGATTTTAGTGGCATTTTTTTTTGTTGATCAACAACACTGTTCGTCCAGCAATAGCCACTCAACGCATACCTTCACTATAGAGTAGGTTGATTGGAACTACAAGGCTCTTTTTTTTTTTTTTTATTGGTTAGAAAATAGTGCAACGGATATGTTTTACCACTGAACCCCAGCTGGGATGGAAAACGTGGTAGAGAAAAGTGATCATTTCCACAGCAACACTCGAAAGAAGCGGTATCCCACTTCCACATAGGCCACTACTGTTGATGGGAACCCATTGATCTTCTCTTAGCGACCTGCTAGATGAGCGGCAACACTTTTTTACCCCCAACGAGGGATTTTGTTTGGAGAATTGCGGCAATTTTAGATTCTGCATTTGCTTTCCGACGAATTCCAATAGTTTGCTTTTTAGGATTAACCAAAGTACTCGTAGTATACACATATAAGCGAATTTGCATTTTATTTGCGGTAATAACTCACCAATAACCATTCTTCTTTGATAAGTTAGACAGCAGAAAAAGAGACATGCAGCAGAAATTCTGAAGGATGCGAAAGACGATTTCAACAAACTTCAAGTGAAAATGGACAGACAAATCCAAGAGGAGTGCAGGAAGCAAAGAATGTAAGCATTTTTGCTTTATCGTTACGCCATTCCGTGAGGATTGTTAAGGAAATATTGTGTAAGTAAGATTAAGCCTCAAGATGTTCTACATCTTTTTGTTTCTGAGATGTTGTAGTCCATCATTTTCTTTTTCAGCCAGAAATTGAATTTGGATTTACAATCTTGTACCAATGTTAGGGCACACCAAAATTCCACTTTTTTTTCCAAACATGGACATCAGTATTGCAATCCGTGAGGATGTCCGAAAAAACGCTTCTGTGAAAAAATCAGGGAGTTTCGTCAAGTATTCGCGCTGCAACAGCACTTTTAAGTTTTAGTGGGGTATTTTCTTGAAATTTGGGGGTGCCAATATCTAAAAAGTGCTATATTTTTGTTTTTACGTAAAAAAATCGTTTTTACACGTGATTATATTTACGTGCCAAGGTTGACTTATCGATCTAAGCATGATTTGCCGATACTGCTGCTCAACAAGTAGGTTTTTGGGGTAATTTTTCTCATTTTAGAGCGATTTTTGAACAAAATTTCAGGTATTTTTCTAAGTTTCAGCCATTTTTTGAGCATGAATTTACTGAACATGTTAATACTACACTTTGCAAACTTTGTTTTAAAGCCTGAACACCACGTCAAGGTGTTGCCCGTCGTTCAGGTTCCTCTGTTTTATCCCGGAGAGGGCCCTTTTCCTGCATGTCATAAAGGGAACGATCACGGTTGGGAATGGTAAGTTCAGTGTGTTTTGGCCAAAGTGGATTTACGAAAATCTGGGTAGGGCTTTCGTGTGTCTTCTGCACAGTGTAGTAGCATCCTCCTTTGTTCCTCATCATCCGTCAAAACGTCCTTGAACTCCTCCATCAGTCTCACTCCTCTTTCCGCCACATCATTTACAACTTTGAGGTGAATAGTGAGAATAAGGTATGATGTTCAGCTAATAGTTTGGACTAAATGTGAATAGATTTGACCTCAATATGTTGACAGTGAGACCAGATATCTAGCTGTGTGACGAAAAAATAATTCTACAATTCCTTTATCTTAATTAATCTAAAAAACAATTAAGGTTATTGGATCACAATATTGAATTATGACGTTGCCATATTCCACGTGTAGTGTTGCAAAGCATTTTCATTAAAGCATCAGTGCGGTTGCAAAGCATTAGTATTAAGTTTGTTTAAGCTGGGGAACAAAAAGATGGTATCAACAAGATCTGCAGATGTAGCATTTCCTCTTGAATAGATTTGAATAGAATACTCTCAAGGAGCATCTAGCTGTTTTGGCCAGTTCTACAAACGGGAAACTGGTGAAGTTATTGGGAATTACAGATCTTGATAGCGGAACTGGTTTAATTCAAGCGAAGGCAGTCAAAAATATGCTGGAAGAATGGAGCATTGAGCTGCGATGTGTTGCAATGTGTTTCGACACAACTGCATCCAACACCGGGAAATTCGCTGGAGCATGTATTCTATTGGAAGCTCTTATAGGCCACCCATTACTGTGGACATCATGCCGTCACCATATGCTGGAAGTCATTCTGGGAGATGTCTTCAAAATAATATTCGGTCCTTCCAGTAGCCCCAAAGTAGAATTTTTTGACATTTTGAAATCAAAATGGCCAACACTAAATTTATCTTCAATTGACCAGTCTGACCTTACCAATTTAGGACCACTGGACAGTTTCAAACTCAAGGCACAAGAGAGTCTTCAATATCTGTGCTCTGACGAAAGCACCTACTCACCCAGAGATGACTTTGATGAATTACTGAAGCTGAGTTTATTTTACCTCGAACAGCAAAGTATTAGTAACTTTGCTTTTCGGCGCCCAGGAACACAACATCGTGCGCGGTGGATGTCGACACCAATTTATGCATTTAAGATGTATCTTCTCCGCAGTCAACTGGACGTAGATGTTGCTTTTGTCAATGGATTGAGGCGGTTCTGTAACTTAGTGTCCATCTTCTATACTCCATATTGGTTGCAGTGCCCTTTAGCTTCGGAAGCAGCTGTGAACGACTTGGAGTTTCACCGAGCCATGTTGAACTACTCTAGCGTTGATGAAGAAGTTGCTGAAGCGGCCAGACATGCCTTTTTGAGACATAGGTGGTATTTAACAGCTGAGTTAATACCACTGGCATTGTGCTCTCAGCAACTGCCCGACATCGAACATGAAAAGTTAGCTTTCAGCATTTATAAAAGTTATCAAAAACATGTATCTTGTGTACAAAATCCAACTGCCCCTCTAACCTCGGAGAAGCCTCAATTTCCCAACTTATCCTTAGACACTTGTGTCTCTGACCTTGTGGGCGAGCGATCGGTGATCATTTTCCAGCGACTGAACCTATCTTTGCAAGACATTCGCTTTCTAACGTATTCACGGGATAAATGGTGCGAATTCGATGAATATAAGAAATTTAAAATGCTGATTAATGACCTCAAAGTTGTAAATGATGTGGCGGAAAGAGGAGTGAGACTGATGGAGGAGTTCAAGGACGTTTTGACGGATGATGAGGAACAAAGGAGGATGCTACTACACTGTGCAGAAGACACACGAAAGCTCTACCCAGATTTTCGTAAATCCACTTTGGCCAAAACACACTGAACTTACCATTCCCAACCGTGATCGTTCCCTTTATGACATGCAGGAAAAGGGCCCTCTCCGGGATAAAACAGAGGAACCTGAACGACGGGCAACACCTTGACGGGGTGTTCAGGCGTTAAAACAAAGTTTGCAAAGTGTAGTATTAACATGTTCAGTAAATTCATGCTCAAAAAATGGCTGAAACTTAGAAAAATACCTGAAATTTTGTTCAAAAATCGCTCTAAAATGAGAAAAATTACCCCAAAAACCTACTTGTTGAGCAGCAGTATCGGCAAATCATGCTTAGATCGATAAGTCAACCTTGGCACGTAAATATAATCACGTGTAAAAACGATTTTTTTACGTAAAAACAAAAATATAGCACTTTTTAGATATTGGCACCCCCAAATTTCAAGAAAATACCCCACTAAAACTTAAAAGTGCTGTTGCAGCGCGAATACTTGACGAAACTCCCTGATTTTTTCACAGAAGCGTTTTTTCGGACATCCTCACGGATTGCAATACTGATGTCCATGTTTGGAAAAAAAAGTGGAATTTTGGTGTGCCCTAACCAATGTACTGGTACTGCTGGTAAAATACACGCCAGTGTATTGCACAATGTTTTTTTTTAGGCGTGGTAGATGCATATAATACTACAGTACCAGTTCTTTTAGCATGAGTCAAATGATGATTTTGAGGTAACAAAAAATTTGGTTGACATTAATTTTAAAAATTGATAGAACACGCCGACAAAAATTTAAAAAATATACGCTTTTTATTGAACTTTAATGAAAGGTTCGTAAAACTACTGCTAATACTCTCAATTTACATCTTTCTTGATTAGAAATCAGTTTAAGATTATGAGATGCAAGTTCAACGCTATTTGCGTTGGTCCACCTGCGTTTGAAGCGTTGCCGATGATGAGAGAGGCCGCTAAGTTGAAGATTAGAAACAGAAGAGATAATACAATGCAGCCAATGAAATGGTAGGAATCTATATATTGGATAGATATTAATGTAGTATTAATTTACTGTCACATTCAACTCCAGTATGTCATATTGTCCAGTGTTTTGATTAACGACTGTTACGGCTCGCTGAGAACACATTACAAGAAGCAATAATTAAACGCCAGCAAATTCTCTTTGGAAAATTTAAAAGATTGGATCGTATCAACTTTTCATAAAAGTGCTTTGGAATAATACTAACTATGGACAGATTTTAAATCCAAATTCCTGGAAAAAAGGGTCATACTTTATTTTCAAAATTAATAATTAACGGTCCAACTTTGTAATTATATTAAGGTTCTCTGATTTGCGTGCTGAAATAGCTTTTGAAGCCGGACTGCAGGATGATCCGGAAATCAATTATCTGTTGAGTAAAGTTGCTAGATTTCAGTATGATGACGACCAGTCGATTCCATTTTCTAAGGTGAGCCATATTTTGCTAGTAATTGAATAAAGTTTATAGTTTCGAATTTGTTTTTGCGACCATTGTTACTTCAATAGCTCTTCATTTAATAAACCGCTTAATGCAGCCAGTTTAGGCCAAGGCTACGTTGTACTATGAGCGTACGAGGCGTATCGTGAGTTTGTTTTAAACAGAAATTCAGTGCGCCAGGCGTACCGTCTTACCATCGTTCAAACTATTGGACAAGACAAACTAAGGATACGCTTGTTCGTTCTTATGCATAATGTAGACCGGGCCTTATGCTTCAACCTACTTTGGATCTTGTTTTACATACGAATATTGTATGTGCTATGCATTGTTTATCGCTAACTCAATCTCTAGACTTACCTGAGAATTCTTCAAAAATAATTAGGTACCTAAATCGATAAAGGACTTAATCAGCATGTGCGGAGCAAGCAATGGGCCATGGTCCATTGGGGCATTGAGTTTGCAGTTGGGGCAAGAGTAATCTTGTAGTTGAATTTTCCAGAATTTCTTACTTAAAGGTTTGCAAAAAAGACCCTAACCTCCGAAAAATGAAGGTGTAAGGCGTTGGTTTATTACTTTATTCCTAGAAATTTTAGCACTATTACAAGATTATTTTACAGGAAAAGTTTTGCCTCTTGGTGATGTCAGTACCTGCGTATATGTTGCTTACTGGCCCGATGACGTACGGTCTTGCTTGCATGCTGAAAGTGCTTGGACTTCCACAGGAAATCCTCCAATACTGGCTGAGTGGCAGAAAACTGGAGGAAATTAGCAATATGCAGAAGTACATTTACTTTTAGGGAGGATCAAAATTTGAGTTAATTGAAATTGAACTTTCAGAGCTTGCGTAGTGTTTTAGACGAATTGTAAAAGTACCGAGTCGATGTTTACCAGTTACTGCGGCTAGGAATGGATGCTGGGTCGTATGGTCTGCCTACCTTAAACCACTCAGTCACAGTAATCAAACCCTATGTAACTTCTGATGTTTTTCTCTACTTGTAACCATATAACCTGCACAAAATACAAACTAAAGTGCATATGTGATTATTAATGAAGTCATTCATTAGACTTACTACCTAATGAATAGCATAATGCCAACCAAATTTTCTGAAAAAGGTATTTTTGCAGTCAAGTATTAGTTTGCTGTTTTTGACGTAGTCAAGTAATTTTAACTGTGATTTACTTGTCTCTTCAACGAATTAATGTGCTTACACACTTAAAAACCAAGTTTATTGCACGCTTTTCCGAGAGGGTGGGGGGGAGCACTGGAGAAGCTTAGCCGCCCCTCCTCACAGTCTTCATCAGACTATCACTAATTTTGCATGGATAAAGTCCAAAACGATTCCATCCAAGATCCAAATGTACCGTAATTGATCCCTCCAGCTTGCGCCGTTCTACTGTTGGTCTTTTCGCATTTGCTTTGTCAGGTAAAGCTTGTTTGGGAAGTCTTTACCTAGACATCGAACATGCCAAACCTTCTAAACTGAGATGTTTTAATTGGAAGAAATTGCGGCTCAAAGTTGAAAATTTTTTTTTAATTTCAGAGTTCACACCTTGTCAAATAACCTAACTTCAAATTTCTTGGAGTAAATTAACATTATTACATAAAACTCTGACCTACAAACGTCAAAACATGATTACTGCAATCTGAAAATAGCCTTATTGCAAATCTTATGAATTCTGACGCTTTTTACGATTCCAAATATTTTAAATCATTTAAATAGCGCTTGTATGCCAAATATTAGTCCTCTTGAACTGCTTGCTTTTTATAGTGTTTTTTTTTGTGTGTGTAATGTGTAAGTATTTTTATATGGACTGCCTTTAGTCTGAAATAAATGTTATTATTATTAATATCGGTTGTCCGCTATTACCTAAATACAGTAGGCCTAGGTTGCTTTTAGTAAACAGATTTTTTGTTGATTTCGTTTGAAAATGTACAGTACCAGCAGCCACACTTGCATATTGTACGTATCGAATGTTTTTTCGTTTTGAAATGTGCAGTAAAATAGTATTTTGTTACCGAGTTCGGTATTTTTCTTGGAAATGTTATTTGGAGCCTCTTGAGCTGCATTCGCAATACTGTAAATATTTCATCGTCATCACATGTTAGATTCGGTGTTGTCGACGGAGTTGGCCGGATTTCGTATGGTCATTGTCTTTACTACGCCTCGCCATTTCGTTCGATCACATGCATCCTCTTTCACTTGTCCATTTTTCTTCATCTCATTCTCCACTTGCTTTTTCAACGTTTGTTTCGGTCTAAATTCCAAAACCTTCATTATCACATTTTCATCTTCTTTCCTCAAAACATGACCGTACCACCGCATACTACTTGCTTTAGCCATTCTATCTAAAGACTCATTTATACCCAACATGTCCATCAACTCCACGCTGTTTCTTCGATGTAATAGCTTCACACCACACATCGCTGGAATCATCGCCCCTTTCTGATTTTCTCAAAATTGCCATTTCTTTTTCTTTCAAGCGTCATGCTTCACTTTCGTACAACATAGCTGATCTTACACAACTTTTGTAAACCTTCCCTTTTATTTTTAATGAAAACCTTCTGCCTTTTGAGTATTTCGCTGCATTCCCTGAGCTTCATCCAACCAATTCTTGTTCTAGCTGTTACTGCTGTTTCTCACCCACCAGTTGCATTCAATCTGTCACCTAGATTGGAGAACTTGCTTACAGTTTCCACACCATCACACAGTATTTCGTCTGGTCCCTTGAAGTTCTTTACCACGCTTCTACATTTCTTACAAACAAAATTTTTATTCAAATGTACTGCAGTTTTCGTCTTATCCGTGCATCTCGCGTGGACCCACTTACCCCATGCTGTAGGCTACATAACACCGAGTGAGACATAATTCGTGTTCCACACACGCCACAAGGGTCTATCTTACTGTCGAACGTTTCTTCCTCCACCCCACTCTCCATCAACTTCGTCTTTCTGAGATTGACTCTCTTCCCTTTGCTTTCAAATGCCTCTTTCCATTCATCAAAGTTCTCTCTCAATTCTTCCGTAGTTTCCCCCATTGGGATCAAATCGTGTGCATAAAGAATTTGCTTCATCCAGACTTTCCTTGCATTTTCCGTTACTTCATCTATCACCATTGCAAACAACAAAGGCGACAACACAGATCCTTAATGTACGCTAACTTTCACAGAAAATTCTTCCAGCAGGCCCTATCCAACTCCGACTTTTGTTTCTGCTTCTTCACAAAGACTCATCACCGCCTTGACCAGGATTTCAGGCAAACCTTTCTTTCTCATTGCCCATAGTCCATTCCGTACTGTAAATATTTATATTAGCTAAAATCTTTTTTCATGGTTTAGACCAGCGGTCACTAAACTGCAGCCCGCGGGCCGGATCCGGCCCGCGAAGTGATTTCATCCTCCCCGCCACATGTTGCGGAAATAAAAGCTCTTAACTATTAGTGTTACGCAAAAAGGTATCAGATTTTTTATAAAATATTGACGTCATTGTTGAACCTTGTATTCTAATATTGTACTCTTTAAATGACTACTAAAAAGAAGAATAGATTCTGAGTGGCGGGTGTTTAATAAAAAAAAAAATAGGAAGAACATTTTTTTGCGGAATCCAATAATGGCATAGCTAGGTGCCTGATATCCAACAAAAGTGCTGCTGTTTTGAAAATATAATCTTCGTCGGCACTATGACACCAAACATCTGCTAAAATATCCGAATTGCCCAATGCGTTGTATTAGCTGTTTCTTCGGCTTTGTGTTATAGAAACTACATTTTTTCAACTGGACAACCTTACAAGCAAGGATGACAGTACGGTACGACTCAATTTGCTAAAAACTACGGTACGCGCTGGTTGTGAAGGTACAGGTACTGTACGTTGGTACCATAACGCTGTTTAAATGTGCGTATATCAACATACTAATGTACCGTACCATGCAAGTAGGCTATGTTGCGTAAAAAGTTTGCAACTCCCTGACGCTACGTATCGTACTTGTGTTATTATGACGCATTGTTACTGTCTGTAAATTATTTTTAACCCGTATTTTGAGTTCTGATTATTTGTTCTTCTCTTTCTTCCCGAAAAAAGTTTGCAACTCCCTGACGCTACGTACCGTACTTGTGTTACTATGACGCATTGTTACGTGTCTGTAAATTATTTTTAACCCGTGTTTTGAGTTCTGATTATTTGTTCTTCTCTTTTTTCCCGAAAACTAAAGCCAATTAGGCGTCACATGAGTTGAAAAGCTCCAAACTTGGCAAAACTGATTTACATGAATTCTATTTTGGAATATATGTGCAGTTAAAACTTTTTTTTAAAGCGCCGAAAACAGGAACTTCGAAAAAACCTTAGCAATTTTTTTACGTACATACCGTACCTTTCAAGTACGCTACGTTTAGAGCTTTGATTGGCCTAGGTACCGTACCTTTTAAGCACGGTACGTTTAGAGCGTACCATCCAATAAAAAGTACGTAGGTACAGTACGCATTCAATATTTTTTTGGTACGTTACGTAGTACGGTACGGTAAATTTTTGTAGCCTACGCTATCTTTAAATTTTGACCGTACCATACTGCCATCCTTGCTAACTAGTTTAAAAGGGCATTCAGGTCGGAAATTTTTTGCTCGATTTTCTCTCTCTCAAAAAAAACAAACTTGACAAATCAGAAGACTAATGCCGCAGTCACTTCTCCAATCAATGACGCTACAATCAAGCAACCAGCAGAGGTGGAGTCAAGGACTCAAAAAAAAAAAAAAAAATCCAAGGCCAAGGACCGACTTTTTGAGGACAGACCGTCTCGCGGCCAAGGACCGAGGACACAGTTTTTGTAAATTATGGTTGGTAAATTTTCCTTAATTTTTAAGCGCGAAAGTGCTTATGATATTGCATTTCGTTAAATCGAGTGAAGACCAAAAAAAAAGGTCTTCGCCCTAATTTCAAGTGTTTTTTCCCAAAATCTAGTGAAGACCAAAAAAAATAGGTCTTCACCACGATTTCTAGCTACATTCGGCCGTAATTTGTGGTATTGTGCTTTTCCGTCTGATCGTCCAGCGCTCAAATCTCGATGGAGGGACGCCTAAATCTCGATGGGGGACGCTAAATCTTGATGGGGGGACGCTAACTCTCGATGAGGGGACGCGTCTCCCCGCGTCCCGCCTACAATTTAAGTACTGGTTGTTATTGAATAAACCTTGCTTGCCAGCACATCAATGTCTTCTTTTGAGGAAGGTACTGGTACTGGTGGTAAAATTCGTTCATTTAATTTTTGTTCGAGTTCGTTTACATACGTGTTCCAGCACGTGCGACGAACATTTAGGAACATTTCAGCCTGGTTTTGGGTTCTGCTTTTAACCTGGAGACTAATATACACGTGATCTTAATATAATCACATGATATACGCAGGCGCGTAGCCAGGATTTGGAAAAGGGGGGGGGGGGCTTTTTTGAAAGAGTGAGAAAAGTGCAAACGACCTTGACCCGAATTTTCATTGTTCTTGAATCATTTTCACACGGTTTGTCCGAAAATTGAGATGGAATTTCCCGGAAAGCTCGGAAATTCAAACGTTTTTTCCGCCCAAAAACAGGTGGTCTCCAAAAAAAAAAAAAAAAAAAGTCTTCACCGAAATTCAGACTAATTTTTCGGCCACAATCGGAAATTCAAACGCTTTTTCATACCGCATCACGACATCTGCTTCACAACTTCGGCACCCAATTTCCTTTGGGGGGGGCTGTTTTCAATTTTTCACCAAAAATCGGCCTAAAAAGCACCAAAAACGTGCGATTTTGCATACTTCACCAGCCAATGGGGGGGCTCGAGCTCCCCAGCGCCCCTCCTGGCTACGCTACTGAATATACATGTGATCTGAGAATGATAGCACGTTGCTAACATGCCAACCAACTACTCGGTCCTACGTACACCGGTTCACTAAGGTTAAGTCTAGAACCTCTTCACGCGTTTTAGTTCTGAATGTTGGTTTATTACCTACATTTCAGAAATTCAAGTCTGCACCAACACAATACGCTAGCAGATCCTCTCCTCGAGTGTTTATATCGGAGGATCCACATATGGTGTGATGTGCATTTGATTTGTTCATTTTTAAAATTATGTAGGAAAACGCCAGTAACCTCGCGGAAAATTTGCGAAGACCTTTTTGTTTTCCTCTTTTGGCGATCGCCCGAAAAAAAAAATTTGAAGACCTTTTTTTGAGAACACTTGTGCCTGTCCTTGGTCCTTGGCCTTGGCCTGGAGCATTCTTGTTCTTGGCCTCGAGAGGGTCTGTCCTCGGAAAGACTGTCCTTGGCCTCGGATTTTTTTGTGTGTCCTTGGCCTTGGCCTCGAGCCTTGTGTCCTCGACTCCACCTCTGCTTGTTACATTAAGATAAAAAAATCCTAGAAAATTTCAGTTTCATTAGTATTATATTTTCACATAACAATTATGGTATAACCAGCACTTAAATTCCTGCTTAAACTGTGAAATTTTGGATGGGGGGACGCTTTTGCAGCCTTGACCAAACGCATTCGGAATGCGAAAGTACTTTAGTGGAAATTATGTCTTTCCATCCCCGAAATCGAGTGAACCCAAAAAAAAGAATAGGTCTTTGCCGAAAATTGAAGAGTTTTTTCCCCTAAATCAAGTGAAGACCGAAAAAAAAGGTCTTCACCGCAATTTGGGACTTAATTCGGCCGGGATTTGTGGGATTTATTCGTACTGACAGGCCCTTTTTCGTCTGATCAACCAGCGCTCAAATCTCGATGGGGGGGACGCTAAATCTCGATGGGGGGACGCATCCCACTCCGATTTAAGTATACGGCCTGTGTGCTGCATAGTTCGGAGTTTGGCGGAGTCTTGACCAAGTCCCAAACTTACGAATCTTGTGATTTTAATTTGTGTCATGGTTTATGAAAAAAGTTGGGGTCAAGCCTAGGCTGTGATGGCCTAGTGCGCACTTAGGTGGTAATGAACTGCAATTTAGTGTAAACAGCCTCAGCGCATGGTTTGCGTCCGCAAGAAGTTTAAAATAGCAAATGTGAAATCACTTCAACTCAGGAAATATTCCGGTTTCAGGTGTTCAGCTGATAGTAGGCTAGACAGTGCAGAACTTGCATGTATTTCTTATTCAGTATTTGCCTGTTTGTGCAGTTTAGATCACAACAATAAAAGTTCCTCTTCAATTCAACTGATTCAAAAAAGTACTTAACAGTGTTGGCACAGTGGCGTTGGCTAGAGCTGATCTGTAGTAGGTATAGTGACTAGCCTATTTCACCGCAAATTTTTAAGTTAAAGAGAATAAAATAAACATGAGAAATTTTCATCCACGCTTTTTTCATTGGCAGTGGCTGCTGTTACGTTAAGTAATGCTTCACTTGTAGGATAATAGTACATAATTTGTAACATTTCAGCAATGAAATATTTTTATGTTAACTTCGCTACTTACGGTAACTCTTGCGATGTTTATTGAAGCGACAAGACTGCAAGTGCAAGAGGGTGTTGCATCGTAGAAGGTAGAAGCCGCAAGGGTAATCATTAAATTAATATATATATGTTTTTTTGGACGCGTTAGGACCCGACATAACATTAACAAACCGATGCATTTTTAGGACGCTATCAAAAATCAACTCAACTCTAGTGTTTATAAGTAAAAGTTCAGTTGGAATTCAATCAAAATCAATTAAAATTTAGTTTTGAATAAAAAATTAGATGTGAATTTTTGCGGTAATAAATGCAGTGCTGGTACTGAAACATTTTCGCCCTAAAAAAAGTTTGAAACTTTTTTACGGCTTTAATGAGTTAAATATGGCATGTTGACGCGGTTAATGGGACGTCTTGATAGCGTAGAGGTAGAGCATGCAACTACCGAGTTTCGCCTGTGGATTTGATTTGCTGTGATTGCAGTAGCTAATAAAGAACTCTGGCGGTAGCATGCTAGAAAAATTTGCAGTGCTATAATATCTTATTTTTTATTTTACTTCAGAACGTTGCATTAGAGTTGGGGTTCGGGCAGTGATGCCACCCTGCGAGATACGGTAGTAAATCCAAGTGCAGTAGTAAGAATTTGATAGCCTTCAATTCAAACTTTTTCAGGACGGAGGTATGTTGGCAGGTTGGTATGGACCCGTACTGCGTTTATTACCGCATGAATTCGCATCTAATTTTTTATTCAAAACTAAATTTTAGTTGATTTTGATTGAATTCCAATTGAACTTTTACTTATAAACACTAGAGTTGAGTTGATTTTTGATAGCATCCTAAAAAAGCATCGGTTTGTAGTGTCGGGTCCTAACGCGTACTAAAAAAAGTATTAATTTAATAATTACCCCTGCGGCTTCTATCTTCTACGATGCAACACCCTCTTGCACTTGCAGTCTTGTCGCTTCAATAAACATCGCAAGAGCTAAGTGGTGAAGTTAACGTAAAAATATTTCACTGCTGAAATGTTACAAATTAGATAATGTTATCCTACGAGTGAAGCGTTACGTAACGTAACAGCAGCCACTGCCTTTTTCATTTGCTTTTTTAGGGGTTAAGATTAGGGTTTAGGTTAGGGTTCGATTCGGGAATAGTTTTAAAGTAAGCATTTCAGTTTTAGGTTAGATTTGAGTCAGAATTAAGAAAAAAGTAGATAAAAATTTGGAAGAGGCTTGGCAAATGTTCCATTCGCGAAGACATTTTGAAGTAAAGTCTAAAAAAAACTTAACCCTAAGCCCTAACCCAGAGCCTAACCTAAATCCTTACCTGAATCCAAATCTATAAGTGTGAGAAATAATAAAAATAAAAATTTCCGAAAACGAGTGATGTCACTGGAATCTTTGTTTATTTAACCACGTGTGTTCCATTCGCCAAGACACTTCGTAAAAATTTTCGGTGAAATAAAGCCTTCCTTTTAAATATTGAAAACTAAAAAGGTCCCATGACTGTCTCTTGGCTCTAGCCATTTAGTAGCAAGTCTTACTAGTAAGTGACAAGCACTTGAGCTTGTAGTTGAAGTACCGCTATCAATTAAGGACAAATCCCTTTGCTGCTAACAAAGGGACAAACCCAAAAATGGCAAGCCATACAGTGATTGAGAAATATAGATTATAATATCAGAAAGAGAAATACCAGGGCAAAAACTGATTTAGTTGAACTGTTAATGATTTTTTGGGTGTCGTTAAGTATGAGCCATCGCTTTATTTTCAGCAGCACTGCGATTTATGTATGAGCGTGTGCGTTCTCGCTGATCTAAGCTATTCCCCAGATCTAGCCCTAACCCTAATGAGTGCAGTCATGAGAGGAGCAAGAGCGCGCGCATGCTCATGCATGAGTCACAGAGATTCAGAATTAAAGCTTACGGCTTATATATACTTAGCAACACCTGATTTTTTTTGTGAAAATAATAATTTTGTTTGCATTGCAGGTGCCATTTAGGTGCTGTATTTTGAAGCTGCTCTATACATATTAGGAACCTTAATTCATATTAAAATCTGGTCCTTAATTGTGGCAAACTGGTAGAATTTTAGTGGAATTCCATCCTTGGCAATACCACCATGGAATACTTATGGTTGAAAAAGTAGTGTTCTAGAAAGAAACACGATCATGCTGCCGCCACAGGCAGTTTCAACAAAAGCTATTACCTCACAGCCAAAAGTGAACCACATAAATGCCATTTCTGATCTCAGCAATCACAGTGATAGTATACATATGATATCTACTGAAAGTAGTTTTCTGGATGACACTCTGACTACAGAGACATCTCCAACTCTTGAAAACGGTGATGCATTTTCAAATGGAAGCCAGGACAGCTATGGAGGATCAACCAATCACGCATTTATTGGAGAAGAAGAGTCTGTTACACCACGACCTCATAAAATGAACTATACATGTGCCCACCCTGAAGCATGTACTAAGTGCAATAGCTCTACTTCAATAGGAAAAATTGATGAAGAAACTGAAACAAGAGAACTAACTTTAGCGCCATTGCCAGAAGTAATTGAGCATGAAGTGACAATTGTAACGAAGCATCCAATGACTAGTGCTCCTGGCAAAGCACTAAGAAAGCTCGATCCTCGCAAATTAAATTTAACATTAGATTTATTTTCATCAAGGACTAAGAAAAAAGAGAAAAACAAAAGCAATAATTCATCAAATAACAGTTCTTTATCTCCCAAATCATCATCACCATTTTCTACCCAAGTTGCTACTGAGAATGTTTCAGAGTTGCAAGGAAATCTTAAGTTTATCCCCCCTACTGAACTTCAGAACAATAGCTTACCTTTAGCAAAGTTGTCTGATAAAGCTAAAACTGTTGATCTTCAAACAACTCCTAAAACATCATGGCTGCTAAGGCTTTTTGAATCGCAGGTATCTACAAAATTTTATAGTGCTGTATTTATGGTGTTGTGTGACTTAATCTGGGTTTGTCACAAGTTAAGTTGTTGCGATCAGATGTTTTGTTCTCTTTCCAACCTCAAAACATAATCATTATATTACATGAAATGCACAAGTGAAGGCTACATTGGAAGCTGTATTGGGTAATAGTATTAATAAAAGCTGGCTTAGTCAGTAGAACTTAGGATTTGAAGGCTATGAACACTGCAGAATACTCGCGTTAGTTCATTCTTTTGAAAGGACTTGTTAATGCTACTGGTAACTGATTGTTTAATATTAAATATTTTTGTAAATAATTCAAACAAAATTGCTTAAAAATGTGTTGTTTAGGTGTTTGATATGTCCATTGCTCTTCAGTATTTGTTTCATTCAAAAGAACCGGGAGTAATGGCTTATCTTGGCAATAAATTGTTTCTATTTCCAAAGAAAGATGTTGACTTCTACCTACCTGAGCTGCTAGTCCTATATATTCACATGAACCATGATATGAGAGATGCTTTGCACCCATACATTGTTGCAAGGTGAATATGGAATTGTTACAGATGTGCTCACTGGACAACCAGAAATAAAAAAGGAGGAGGACAAAAATTTTGCTACGATTGTAGCATATGTCAATCAGAAAGTTGAAATTTAGGCAAATTGTAGCAAAATTAGTAATAAAGTTGGTTGTAAAGGAGTTATAAAGTGGTTATATCCTTGTTTATTCCAACAAATGCATAAAAAAAGAATGCATTATAAACATGGTTTATGATGCAGCAGCAGACGAAAAAAATGCAGTAATTACAGATTGTCATTTCTGTTTAGCTAGCTAGCAAGATAATTACTGTGACAAATTAGGTGTACAATTAACAAAAATTGACAAAATGCCTGCCTCCGCTGAAAAATTTTTGAAACAGAAAAAATAAATGCGTTGCATTGTTGTTTATCAATGCAAAGCCATGGCCATATCAAAGCATCAGATGGTATAAGGTTGCGAACCAAAATTATTGGGGATCCCCACCTGCCAACAAATGTGACGAACCGACGATAGTAAAAGATGGCATAGCTGACCTGTATAAATTTGCAAAACAAGAAAATTTACATACATCATAAGCAGGGGTCTAGGAAGAGTGATGGGTCTGCACTGGGCAATTTTTATGATTTTTCACCAAAATGATGTCCGTTAATTAGCGCTTTTACACAAAATTTTAAAAACATTTTGGTTTATTTTTGTTTCAACAATCATCTGACATATTTTAAAAATAAGAGCCACGGACAACCAATAAAAAATTTTCTAAAAAAATCTTTATTGAGACATGAAGTTTGGTGAAATTCAGTATGATATAAAAATATACTGCGCAAAGATGCTCTAGCACCTTAAAGCATCTTTCAAAATCTTTTATAGCTTCATGTACTGCAAATGCAGGTGCAAAAATTTTTGCATTTTTAAGAAATATTAATACTTTTTAGTGATTATTTTAAACTTTTTATTATAAAGGGTCCTTGGGTGGGGGAAGTATGCCAATTGCCTTTTTATTACGGCCCTGTACAAAGTTTTGTTTGTTGATGACTTTATCGTCATTGGTTGGAAATTTAGAGATCCAGCAAGAAAAGGACAGCTATCTTGCGTGCAGTTAATTCTCTCATTTAACTAATGAGCAACTCGCACTAATACAATGCTGCATACTCGTAAGATATTATTGTTCCAAGACTGCAAGCGCATCGTGGGCAAAAATGTATTTTGCTTTATTAATATCAACGATCAGACATATTCATTAAATCTATGCTATCAACACTGACTGCTAGTAGTACCCCTTTCGAATTATGCAGTTGTTTATAGAGTTGAGTGTCAAAGTTTTTGACTCTTTATATTTAAAACAATTATTGCAAAACTGTTCACTTTCAAAAGGGGGGGATTGGTCCCCCTAATCCTCTCCCTTGGCTGCACCGGTGGATGTGCTGTAACTTTTGTGCCTTATTTTACAAAAAGCAAAGCGTTGCAAAGTTCAGCACTTTTGCAAGTTTTGTAGATATTGGGCTACTAATCGTCTTTGGTCTTTGTTTGTAAACCAGTATTTTAGTACTACGTTCCAGCAAAGAAACCACACTGATATGTTAAAGACTTTTATAAGCAAGTCCATTATTGTCCAGTGCAACTTCGATCAGAGCTGGACTGCAGATCAACAATTTGTTGCAAAGATTTACTCTTAAAATTGGACAGTTTCTGTTGGCCAATGCCTGAAAGGGTCTAATACAATAAGTTTGGATGTTAAGTAAAACTTGAACCAGAAATTCATAAGAATGATTATGTTACGTTGTGTCTAAGGCATACCCAAACAGTACAGTGTTCAAGCTTTAATGAAATTTTGTGCAGTGTATCGATTATTTTGCAAAAGAGTACCAATCAAACGCCTAAGTATTTTTTTTAAATCCTGATAATTTTCTTGAGCAAAAATCGGCATCATATCCAAATTGGGATCATCGAAACAATTTTATGTCACCGCCAAGGTCCCAACTACTTATGTGTCATGGAGATTGTAGATCTATATCAATGCCTTTGTTATTAAATGAAATATCACATTTCAAGTGAAGAAATAATATCAAAGAGGCATGAGAGTGAAATAGATAGCTATTACTTGTCTGTCCAAATGCGAGCCAGGTCAACTGACTACGACAAACTGACCGCGAGCCAACGGTTTTGTCATGATGATTTGATCACTGATTTCGTTACAGTGGTTTCGTCACAAAGTGAGGGTTTGGGCAAGATGGCTCTGGGGATAGTAAAATATGCTTATGATCGCTCTTCTCAGCTAATCGGCGTCATTTGGTTCGGAATGTATGTAAAATTTTGTTATTTCAGGTGCAAAGACAGTGTTGATTTTTCACTTACTTGTGCTTGGCTTTTGACTGGATATGCTTCATCGGGAAAGCACTCAAAGCGATTAACGAGAGCGCAAAAATTGAGAAATTTAATATTAAGTGGTGACTTAGGCAATTCTGAAGAAAAATTGAGGGAACGAGCTCCATATGCATTGTCTTTAAAATCGTCATCACCCAACTTATGTAAAGTATCTTCCAATGGCGAAGAAACCTTTAATCTACGGCACAAAAGAAAGTCACACAAACGTTCAAAATCGGATATGTCTGGTATGCACGATTTTTTTTTGTCTTAGAAAAATCTTCTGCACTAGTTGTTTAGAGTTACTGTAAGCTTTTTTAGTCAACATGGAATCAACAAATACATGCTTGCTGTATTGCTCCATTTACTCCAAAGTGTGTTATAGGAATGTGGCAGAAGTATGTAATATACATGCGATTATGCCTGATCTCCATAGCTTGTGCAAAGTGTAAGAATGTCTTGCCAGTGACTGCAAGTCTGCAACACTCTGTCACTGTTGAATAATTTTATTGGCTTGGGTATTCTGCCCAGATGCGAAAGTACCAACAACTCCAACGATAACCTGTATCAACAATTTTTGCATTCAACAACTTTTGAGTATCGTAACGAAAATTTAGTATTGCATTACCGTACATATTGACGTGTTTGTTGCGTTATTTTATCATTTATTCTTTTTTTGAGACATGACGAAGTAATTGCGGAAATTGATTTTCAGGCAATTCCCCTTTTGATGGAGGTTACAAGCATGGTAAATCTGGAAGTGAATGGGATTTATCTACCGGTCATGCATTCGAATGTTCCAGCATTACGAACTCTGCTGACAGACTGCGACCCGAACGGGAATTCATTCGGGCTCTTATGCAGATCGGCAAACGTCTTGCAACTCAACGTACCAAAGACGATAAAACACATAGGTAGGTCTCGCTAAACCACGTAACAAAATGTTCCTTAAAACTTCGTGTATTGTGAGAAATAATTAAAAGACAAAATATCACAAACCGATGTCCGTACCACTTTCACAAAAAGAAGCATGGTGAACAAATTAAAGCTTTGGAATTGTTTCGATTCGAACGTAAATTAAGACGACAGCAAGCACAATATTATATATCTCATCGATTTGAAGCCATCTCAGTTAGTGAAAAGTTCTGTGATGGCTTTTTGTAAAGCGCGTTTATCAGCTGTTTACTGCAAATACTTCAGTTTTCTTGGTGCAAATTGACACCGTCGCAAAATGTCAATGGGGCTAGTATATTTATACATTATTGTGTTTCTAAAAAGACAATCTATCAATTTTTGTCAATCTAAAATGTAGGTTTGTGTTTGAAGTACTGTATTGCATTCGTAGCGTAAATGGAAAGACGTTTTAGTGGCAATTTTACCAGCCGTTACGAGAGCTTATTTGTGAAGTTGTTTGCGGTTTGATGTAAAAGTTTTTGGTTTGAGGAACATTTTTGTAAGTTTGAACACTTCTAAATCAATTAAACTTTTGTATTTTCGAAGTAAACAAATTGTAAGTTGACTCAGTACACGAAACATGCGTGTTAGTGATGTCTAGATCTCTTAACCCACATTTCTATTATCTCAACAATATTAAAAGTTTTTGAGCATCTTAAATCGACAACTGGTTGATATTTGCCAAGCAATGTAAGCAGAGTTCATTCTGTGGTTGTGAATTATTAATATCAAATTTAAGAACTCAGAAACAAAGACGAAACTGGCTATTACTGTATTTTTTCAAGTCCAAAGGCATAAAGCTCGAGTCCTAAGCTCTCCTACCAGTGATCATATTCTACAACTTTTACAATACCGTAATACATTCACTGCATTGTTTAAGACACTTCAACATTTACGATAACATGCATAATAGCGTCCTTGGTTCTGGCCTTCATGGCTGTTCGATCCTGCAGCATTTATGAATTCAAGGTTTCTTCGCGGTCGCTCTGGCGCTACTTGTATGCAGTATCTGTTATTGTGTAAAATATAGGCACTGACGTGTGGTTGTATTTAGTGGCATCACATTTAAACAAACTTGAACGTTGAGTTCGTCGGTTGTCGCTGCTTGTAGGTCACGTGACGTGTTTGAACTACTGCAAGTACTTCGTTAGATCGTTAGTTTCGTTTTATCAGCTTTTAAATCTTCATGATTGTATAAAATGCCCACTTTGTAAAAGCTTTTTCACCGGAAACGAGCTAACAGTTTTTATCGGAGGCAATAAAAAGACTAATTTGACGACATAATTAATCATTATTTTCAGGTTGGTTGCTGAAATGCAGTTGCTGAATCTAAATCTTCCCGCACGAGTTTGGCTCCCATTTCGTGGTTCACACCATCACATTGTACGAGTACCTCCTTCTGCCGGTGTTGTGTTAAACTCTAAAGATAAAGTAAGCACTATATTTTGTAGTGTTGCATTTCAAAGTTACACTTTAAAAAAAAAGTCTGGCAATCAGCTTTGATTTGATATGAAACGCACGGAAATTCATTGGTCGTAGGCTTATTAACCAAGATTTTAGTTTTCCCAAAAAAAATTAAATGCATTTTTCAATGCTGGTTGCAGCACTAAAACGCAGTTTTGTGGAAGTCAAAAACAGTTCATTTTAATTTTTTTACTTGTGAATAAAATTTTTTGGCATGGCGTAGAACCACACAGAACGCTGCGCAACCATTTGGTGTGCCAAAATGTGGTGAATTGATATTGGTTGGTCGAGATTAAGCCGCAATCTCGCTGAGTGTAACGACGGTAGCTGTGTGACCTGTCAAGTATATGACGGTGCCGAATTTGAATTTCAAACCACGAGTTATTTCAAGCTAATCCAGAGGCGACATTTCATTCGGAAACATTCACACTCACAAAAAATACTTGTCAATACCATTTTGAAACCGTTTAAGTTGTCTGCTGTCTCGAATTGTTTAGTCGTTGAATATGCGTAGTTAAATTCGACGTTTTCAAACCTATTTTGACAATTAAGGCTCAAAGTAATTTCCACTTATTGCGTTGTTGTTACGTACTCGCATCATTCGTTTATTCCATAATTGTTTGATATCAATGCGAAAATCAATTAATTTTATCGTGACTGACAGTGCACTAACGTCGGTTGTTGTTGTCTCTGTGAAAACAGGAAGACAGAGATAGTTGCTTTTGCAAAGATTGCAAGTTTGAACACTGGCAATTGTGCGTGCGCTTAGGTTTTAGTTATCACCAATCAGGTTAATGTCCAGAATAGATTTGATTTTTCACGTATTGCTCTGTTTGTATTTTCTTCGCGTAATTATGAATGCTACTTATTATATCACAAAACTGCGTTAAAAAAAAACAGCTTGAATAACTTCTTTCGAAGGCAGTTTTGGCTACAAGAAGCCTTTGCATCTTAAATTGTAATCAATTTTTAGACTAACTGCTACCTTATACAATCTTACTATATCACTCCTTCGACAGGCTAGCGTGTGATTTTGTTATAATGCTTGTTGAAAGATTTTTTTTAAATCATACTTTGGTTTTTCCTTATAACTTTGTTAACATTTTAATTTCGAGATTAAGACTGTTATTATCTTGTTTATTACGTCTTTAATAATTCGGTCTTTCATCAACAATTTTTCAACTGCAGCGGATTTACACTGTAAGTCTGACAGCTAAAATGTACTTTCAAGTTCAACCATTGAAAAAGCTTTAAAAAAGTACCTTGTTTTTGGTCCAAGACTTGATATGAGATGTATAGTTTTACAAGCTGTTCAATGGTCGTTTATTACCGGTACATCATGTTCCTTTTAGATGGCAGACCCTGCCGTTGTTGTAACGCTCTCTAGTTAAGGTGAAACGCAAGTAAATGAGTTTCAGACTTCACCAATTGTTCATTTGTAACTAGATGATAAACGACAGTATGATAATATGCATGTTATGTTGTCATGTTCTCTCTGATTAAAATCTTACAGTGTAGACTTAGTCACGAGCAGTATCAAACCTACCTACGCAAGCGTACAATAAGTTTAATTCTCCTTACAGGCTCCATATTTAATATGCGTTGAAGTGCTTGAGTGTGAAAATAAAGAGACTGATGAAGTACCTGCCAAGCTGTTGGAGAGTTCTCTGAGGCTGGACTTGTCTGAAGAGGACTTAAAACAAGATACTACTCCCCCTATACACTGTGATGAAGCAAACGGTAATGTGGCAAGGAAACTGAGCCTATCAAACGGGATAACTTTCGATTCCAGCCCCACTTTCAGAATTGCAGGTATTCGATTCATTCAATAGGATTTGTATTTTGTTTTTGCTTAGCGGTTTTGTATTTTTTGGACGACTATATTGTGCGCGTTGTTCAATTCAACTATGATTTTTTAATTATTTTTTTGCCTCATGAAATGTTTTTTAAAAGTTGTTTTAAAAAAAGCAAACTTTTGGTTAACTTTTAACAAATTACTTTTTCGTGAAAGTATTCCTTTTAGTATTTCCACACATTTTGTCATCAAACTTAGGAAAAATACACGGTAAAATATTGTCTTTGATTTGTTACTCTAACATGCCTTCAAGCTATTTTTCTCATCAAGCTGCCAATTCCGTGGTTAAAGGTCGCAGCAAAACAGCGTCATGCTTGAATGACTATACCTGCTTTGTTTGATCACAGATGCGCTTGTTATCGCGCTCATGATGCGTGTTGTTTACTTACCTCCGTTTGACATATGCAATGTTGAGATTATTCAATTAGCAAATTTAAACGAAATGGGTTACTTCATCAATATTTGCTCGAAAGCGGCGTTAGTGTATCCAGTTTGTGCATATTAATTGGCAATTGATACGGAACTTAATGCTGTAGCCAGGGTCGGATTTACAGTGCCAGGGTCCGTGCTTGGACGGTAAGACCTTTTTTAGTCTTCACCTTTATTTGGCAGGAAAATGCAACGAAAACACTAAGATTGGCAGGGCCTCTTGTAATGTAGATACGGCCCTGGCTGTAGCAGCCTGAAGCATGACGTTTTTTTATTGGTTAATTTCGAATATCCCCATACTTATGAGATAACATGCTTTATGGAATACGAGCTCTTATGCTTTTTTTGTGACTACAAAATGGAGGGTTCAGGTTTATTGGTGTAGCTTTAAATAAGTATAATATGAATTGCAATAAAATGCTGTAAAAACATTTTATGCTGGTCATTTTTTATTTGAAGAGTCTGTAGTCTGCTAACGTTATTTTTTGTAATGTTCTATGTCTCCGGTTACTTTCGCTTGTGGTTAACTATTTCTCTTTCTAGTCCTCAAACAGAGCACTGAGGGTGATCTTAGTTCGAATATCTCGCTAGAATACGAAGAAACTATGCACATTCAAACTTTTCTTTACAGGTGGAAAGAACTCTACTGAATCGAAAGGACCCGAGGAAGGCAAAGGCGAAACTCTAGTTGAAAATGTAGAACAGTCTCAGGTTTCTTGCGATCTTCAAAACATAGCGGATGATGACGAGTGGTCGCAAAGTGATATCAATGACCTTCAAGGTTTGGAGGTACGATTTGTGACATCATATTGCTTCTTTTGTGTCGTGTTACAAAAATGAATTTTAGTAAATTAGCGAGTATAACTATGAGCTCTTACCGGTACTACTCCCACGGAAGGAGCAAAGCTGGATAGACATTATCCACATCACATCCTTATATTGTTTAGTTTTAATTTAGTTTGATTGATTAAATCATGCCTTCGAGCTGTGATTGATGATAGAGATATTTTATTGCTATTGATTTTCAAACTAAGTTTGTTGGTATTTCTCGGCATTAAAGTAGCTTCAATATTTCTTAACCATTGGTAGCAACATACAGTAGTATTTTTAACTAGTGGTTAAGTTTGTCCCTGCCAACAATGGCTGGTTTTAGCGAATCTATTCCCTTGGTAGTTTTAATATTAAACACCTTTTTGCCCTCATTGCTCGGTCAAAACTCGAGTGTATTCTAACTCTATTTTCTCAACTTTTTTTTCAGTCTCCCACTCAACAGGGCTCGGGAATGCATTCGGTGGTCACCCATCTTCATATTCACGGAAACACGGAAAGCAGCAGTGACTCAGTGTCGGTGTCTCGTATGTCCATGCTTTCTTTCGACAGCATTGTTAGCGGCGATGCAGTCAGTTTGGATAGCCACGAAGTCTACATTGCTGCGAGTGATATAAGGTAAGGCACCTCGCGTTGCTAAGTATTTCACCGACCAGTGGTCGAGTGAGTACGGAGTAGAGCGCATGCTACTAATCGGTCGTCTGGGGTTCGATTCCTGGACGGGATTCCTGGGTCAGACTATTAAAATTGGCATTTGCAGCTTCTTTGCTTGACGCTCAGCATATAAAGGGACATTGTGAAGCTCCCACCGTGTGTGATGATAGATAGTTGGGCAGGTGGCAGCTTGACTCGCATCGGAAGGTTCTTTTGGCCTTCGCTGTCTCCTGGCCAAGGCAACTTGGTGAAAAAAGATGTAATTACAATTACGGTAAGGATTGTGAGGTACTTTTTCATTTAGTACAAAAACTTTAGTTTATTGGTCAAAGTCTATTCTTTTGGTCTCGTATACGTGTCGTTCTATAAGGAAACCCCTTAGACTTTGCCCGACCTTCGCCCAACTGATCAGTATCCAAGCTTGCTAGTACTCAACATGCACTAGTATTGCAACATCACCTTGACACAAAAGTACTTGGGTTTTGGTCAAAAGTTAGGTGATATGGAAGGAGTTTATTTTTTAGGTTGAGGCTAGGCCTGCATACATAATTACATATCGCGTGATTAATAATAGTAATTGTTTGTAAGAGCATTTTGGCCGAAATGATGATATTGCACAATGTTTTTGTGATAACATGAACATGAGGCGTGCTATGCGACGTGGTTGAAGTTTATTTTCAGGATAGCTGTAAGTCATGAACTAGTGACGAAATTATAATTGTTTTGCGATAGTGCATTGGTGCTACGCTAATCTTGTTGCAAGCACTCTCTTGATCAAAATTGCAAAACAGTTTTTTCCAGATGCTTTTTACCTCTATTCTCATCCAATAAATCCTTACATAACATTATTTGGTGCCAGTCTATATTCTAGAAATTCTGTATATCCTTGTATAGGCTAATTCAACGGTAAAATTTTTGCGATGCGCAAGCACTTAGTAATCCATAATGATTGGAAATATTTCTTAAAGCTTAATTCAATGACGTCGTATAATATTGCAAAATAATGAAGTAGCGCTCTATAGTATCTATCGATAAGGTCATAATATACACCATGAACAAATTTCAAAAATTTCTACAAGCTATATTACTGTTTGCGTACTGAACTGTCAAGACTGAGAATTAATCCTAGGTGTGGATGCTCGCGTAGCGACAATAAGAATATGTATTTTGAAGCTTATGATCAAATCGACGCAACTCAATTGTTGAGAGCATTGGGTTAGTGATCGAGAGGTCGGTACGTGCTAGCTCCCGTCACGATTCCTGAAGTGGTTATGCGTCATTGTGTTGTAGCAGTCTGCCCCACGTGGTGGTGGTGGCCCAGATTGACGAAAAACACGCAAACTGAAATCTAAACGGGTGTAAACAGAAGTCGGGTAATTTACAGCCCAAACCTCTTTATGTAGGCGTCGATTAACAGAAAGAGTGCAGGATAAGAATTCCTCTGGTTTCCGTCGTGACCCTGATGACCCCTCTGCTGCGGCGTTGAAGGAACCCTGGCAGGAAAAAGTGAATCGCATTAGAGAATCGTCGCCATATGGACACCTGCAGAACTGGAAACTTCTAACAGCCATTATCAAATGTGGAGACGATTTGCGTCAGGAGTTGTTGGCCTATCAGGTATCACTTGACTCCAGTGCGCAGTGTTTTTGACTTTTTTGACTAACACTTGTAGAGAAGTTCGTTGAGAGGTGATGATGTTCAGGATTCGAAGCAGCTATTTTATTTTTGCTATTTGTGGTTAGGTTAGTGATAGAAATGTGGTGTAGCTTATTAATCTGCTGCTTTTTGTGGCGGTCGGCTTTGTCTTTAGAAAATTACACTCGTTCTCGTTTTTCCCTTTAGACCTTTTGACGCGAAACCCTGTCCCAGCCGCATCAAAATGTCTCATTTCTGATCCTGAGCCTAATTAGGTAATTCGTTTTTTTTTCTTCGACCTTTTTTATGTTAATTTGACTGGTTTGCCAAACTTTCGATGAATTTAGATTCATATTTTGTCATGTTTTCGAGTGACTCAAGTCTGTAATCCATTTGTAACCAGGCATTTTTGTTGCACAGATGCTGCAAATGCTGCATGAGATCTGGATAGAAGAGCGAGTTAGTTTGTGGGTTCGTCCTTATGAGATCATAGTCACGTCAATGGACAGTGGAATAATCGAGCCGATTGTCAATGCTGTCTCAATTCATCAGGTGGGTTCAGTCGAACAAAATGTTTTTTTTTAAGTGCGATCTTTTTTTTGCTATGCTTAATAGCGTCAATTGCATTACCAATTTACCATGCTACAACAATATTGTTATACTGCTCTTTTCTTGTTTTGAGTATCACGAAAAGAAAGTATTAATGATTCTGTTTATTGTTCAAAATAAACTTACTATGTATACTGGGATACTGAGGCAAATACGTCGTTATTGAATGAATTAGCAATTTACTTTTTATTTCCTTACTTTGCAAAGTTTTTGTCATCGATAATTGCTTTCAGGTAAAAAAGAATAGCCAGGGGTCGCTTCTCAATTACTTCTATCAAGAATACGGTGGTCCAAACTCGGAAGGATTCCTCACTGCGCAACGAAACTTTGTTGAAAGCTCAGCTGCTTACAGTCTCATCTGCTACCTGCTTCAAGTTAAGGACAGGTAAGTTCTTGATTTCCTTTCTTTCAACTTTGACTGTTGATGGTTTCAATAAGTAATGATGAAGTAGGCAAATATCTTTAATTGACTGTTTTTGACTGTATCTGCTAATGTACTGTGGATCAGTTGAGCCGTTCATGATTCGTTCATACTAGTCCGTAGTATGCTTTAAACTACACTTTGAGAGCAAATTCACTGAACTATGTTTGGAGACTGCTGAGACCTATGTAAAGTGAGTGCAAACTTTCCTTATTTCTGAGAGTAGAAACGTAAATTCAAACTTTCAGGAATGAGGAAGTTGTTTCAAATACAATTCTGCCGTTCTTGCGATTTATATCTTTTTCTTATTGCTTCTTAGTTTATTTCAAGTGAAAATTTATTCCGTATGGCGTGCCGCTGTTCCAGAGTAAAATTTTTGAAACTAAACAAAAATAAGCTCGTACACCAAGTGTAGATGAAGACCTGCATTAAATCTTCGCGTCTTGGGCCAATGGGCCTTGTAACACCCAACTATATCATGCAGGCACAACGGCAACATCTTGTTAGACGCTAAAGGTCATATCATTCATATCGACTTCGGTTATATTCTTTCAAGTTCGCCGAAAAGCCTGGGCTTTGAAAGCTCTCCTTTCAAACTCACTGAAGAATTTGTCGAGGTGCGTAAAAACTTAATGTTGCTGTTTGCACAATTGCACACCTTTTTTTGGGGTGGCTCTTTTGAATTTTGTGTTTTGATTTGGTTGTAGAAACTTTGGGATTTCTAAAGTTAAAGGTTTTGAAGATTATAACTATGCTTTAGTTGTAAAAAGTTGAGGAATCACTGAAAAATGCCTTAAATTTCAAAGTTTTAATAGTATTTTCATTATTAATGAACACTTTGAACAGGCATTTTCCCAATATTTAGCACGCAATTATGACTCATAGAGAGGAGTCGGCCATTGCTCACGAAATGGTTAACTTTGCGTGCTATGTTACGCAATTTAATGGAAGTATTAATGATTTTTAAGGTTACTACCATTTCCTGGTATCTCTTGTTAAAATGCAATACGATTAGCCCACCAGCAAAATCCAGCTTCATTGATATCTTGTTGGCGTCTCAAAATTTGCTTTCGAGCATCATTGCTACGTTTTGTTTTTCTGAGTCAACTTGTGCAAAAAATCAAGAATATGTAGGTTTTTTCTGGTCAAGTGTAATTTGATGTGAAAAAATGGGGGGGGGGCATGGTTTGAATTTTATCTCGGGACCTTGAGAATCCTACTATATCCATCATTGATGACCCGCACTGTTAACGTGATTGTTACCAGGTGATGGGAGGACTGAAGGGCGACATGTTCGAGTACTACAAGATTTTGATGCTACAAGGATTGGTGTCTGCTCGCAAGCACATGGACAGGATTGTACAGTTGGTCGACATCATGTCAGCAGGTAGGTTAGATTTAGCCAGGTATTTTGTCCGGCTGCAGCTGTATGGTATGATTCTATTTTAGCTCGAGTATTCGACTGAAAAATTAAATCAAAATAATTCCAACTAAACACAGGGGTAAATGGTATTGGCTACTGTTTGCTTATTTCGTTCAATAGATTTCAGCCACCCCTACACTTAAGTGTTAAAAAATGTTTAAAAAAGTCTTTGTCTTAGTTAGGGTGGTTTTCTGTCGTATTGATTCATCTGGAATTTATTCAACATGGGTTTTTTTGAGAATGATTCATTTCAGGTGTCCGCACCTCGATAACTCGCGTTTTGTGTGTGATTACTTAGCATTATGCTAGAAATTGCAGCGGTGTGCTTAGTCAAAGTCAATGCCAGATTTCTCAGCTTGGAAATAACTGTGCAATATCTGCATTGCGCTTAAGCAAGGACTTCATAGCAAATTTTATTAAACGTTGTTACTAGATTATGCATTTCGTGCAAAAAAAAATTTAGTAATCAAGTTAAATTAAGCAAAAGGATTCTAACTTTGTATTACCTTGCGTGGTGCTGCTAGTTAATATTTATTGTACTGTTTTTCACGGTTTGTTTGCGTTGTACACTTTATTTTGCTGAAAATCGTGGTAGATTTTTGGCACAACTCGTTTTTCCGTGATTGGATAGCGGATAGTTTATCGCAGTAACCGATCAGTATTCGCTCGTCATGCATCACCGGTTGCATGCTTGCACGTTGCGGAAGCCGATTACATCATAATTTAGTGACGTCATGACTCTGCAAGTGTCTGATAACTCGCGAACATTGCTAACCTTTGTCCCTTCATACTCAATTTGTCAAATTCATCGGTGTTTGCTTGGTAATTAAATTTTACAATCGATTACACAGCACTGAACTCGATTGGGTAGGTCTGATCTCAGAAATACGTTACTGTCCGTGAAAAAAAATGTCTGGAATTTGCTATGGCAATAGTTTAAACCAAAAGCTAAATTTTTCGCCTCTAGTACCTGAACGATTTTTGTAATTTGTAGTTGTTTTTATTTATTTTTTATAAAGAACTACCCTGACCATTTTCGCGCCATTTGGATAACATTTCACACGTTTTTGAGAGGTATTTAAAAGAACTAGGTCACATTGCTAAGATTTGGAAACCATGTAAGAGAAATAAGTTGCTAAGGCCCTGCAGTGTCGCCACACTTACTTACTGGTCAAGTACAAAATATGTTTAGATGCTTGCACATTTAGAATACATATTTTGGGTGATTTTGGCTTGGTGGGTTTCAGCCCCTTTAGCCCCCAGTGGTTACGTCTTTGTCACAACGTTAAGCAGTTCCATGTTGAAAAATATTCGGTAACAGCATTGACTATGGAAAAAAATGTCTTCGAATATCTCAGCCAAAATAGATTGATAAATATTAAGTAATTGATATTGGACGTTACGGGCCAGTTGGTCGAGCGATAACACGTACGGTTCGGGAGCGAAAGGTATGACGTTAAAATCTCGGGCCTTTTAAATAGGCCATAGTTGTGCCAACGCTCACTACCGTTGTGAAATTTCTTCGAAAGGAGCTGTGTTGCCCGCAGGCGCAATTACGCTTAAATGGGCCCGCCAGTTCGTTACACGCTTTTGCGTAATACTGCGAGTATCATGAAAATGTTTTATCTTTTTAACTTTTGTATTGGACGTAGGCATAATCAGCTAACTTTGTATGATTAGGTCCCTCATTGGCTTGTTTACATGGTGTGAGCACAGTGCGAGCTTTGCGCGATCGATTCCACCTCTCGCTGACCGAGGATCAACTCCATGAGCTGGTAGAAAACATGGTGGAGGGATCAATGAGGTCCTGGACCACCAAGCTGTACGATAATTTCCAGTATTTAACGAACGGAATTCTATAGTGACAAATGGAGCTTGTTTGAGGACCTTAATGCATGGCAACGCGATCAGTTTTTGTTTTGGAATCACAATGGCCTGATTGGCCTGTTTCAACGCATGTTTCTTGAACTTGATGTTTAAAAGAGAAAAGCCATTTTATTTAAACTAAATTAGTTGGGAAAAAACTGGAGGCAAGTCCAACCCGAGTGGAACTTATCCTCAACTTCGACTTGAGTGGAAATTTAATTACTGAATGTATTCTGGGTAAAAACTTGTTAATTCTATTCGATTCCTTAAATCTGTTTTTTTTTGGCCGTTTAACAGTCACTAAGCAAAAAAATTAGTGAATTGTCGAATCCGACTTCGACCATCAAAAGTGGCAAAAAATAACTTAAAAAATTTTTAGGGCATTAAATTCCAACCGAAATGGGGCTTTTGCTCTAAATTCGCCGTGTAATACGGTCTTAACTGCAGCATTGATTGCTTTGTGAGGCTACAATGCACCTTTTTCTAACAAAGGAATTTGCATCCGAAATATTCCCATCATATTTACACCTTGCCATATATTTGCTGTATACTCTGTGATTGTTTTTGTTGTCAATTTTGTATTCTTCATTTTCATGCCAATGTTTTTGTGAAAGATTGACGCTGATACTTTAATTCAAACATGTGAGGGACATGATCACCATAACTTTAAGAAAGAGTTTTTGAAAGGTATTTTCAAATTCTGCGGGTGTAAATCCAGTTGTTAGATGGATTATTACGCTCAGTGTAATGGGAATTGCTAGAGTGGGTACGAGAAATCTCAAAAACTAAGTCATATCTTAGCATGAAAAAGTTGAAATCGGGTATTTCAGTGTTTATTGCGAATCGATAGGACCGGGGCTAGATTGATTTGTCGCTTTGGCAAGTTTGGTGCTAAAGTCACGATTTTGTGTTCGTAGTTTTTATGCATTGCAGACTAGCATTACTATTGACGTTTTTGACAGTTACACTATTGACAAAAAAATGCGCATTTATACCGTTATTTTTGTTAGTTGCCAGTATTACTGTATTATTTTTTTCTGAAATGGGGTGCCGCGGCAACTCAAAAATGCATAATGCTCTACAATGCAAGTGCTAATTGTGCAGCTTAGACACGGCTTTACAGTTTTTACGAGAGTTGATTTATCTTAGTTTCTTGTTACCCCCCCCCCCCCCCCCCTATTCGGTAAGAGTGGATGGAGATTAAGCCGTCACACTTCACGGTTTACCATCATTTCGCTATGATGAAGTCCAAAAGTGTTGCATCTGATATCTTCGATGCAATTAAATTTGTTGATTTTTCTATAATCTTCAATTTCGCGTTGTTCAGTACTTAAAAAGCGAAACGTGTTATGAATAATCGTAAATCAATTCACTAGACACGACTCGAGTAAAATTTGTAAACTACTTGTAACTTAATAAAATTATGCGTGTTTTGTTGTGCAATAGTCGAAAATGCTTGTAATATTTCCAAGCTGCCTGGACATTCATTCGAAAATTATCAACTACCTTTTCAAAATTTCTTTCAAATTTAATGCAATTCAAATTCAAATTTTCTACGCCGTTAAAATTGTTAGAATAGTGAAATCGCAAGCGCAGTTAGGTAATCCTTGATTTATTTTGTAATTGCTGCAATTTTGGCCAAACTTTTCCCTTAAAGTTTTGTTAATTTGCAAATCAAAGTTAATCCATTTTGATTGTTGATACATGTGACCTTGAGCAAAACAACACCGTATGCTATGAATGCTTAAACTCTACAAAAAAATTTGTAGTTGGTTGTATGATATGTAAAAAAAAAATTTGGAGTTTTTTGTTGTTGGTACCAAATTGTTTTAGATTATTCGAAGTTAACATTGGTAGTGAATAGTGGTATCACGCGGTGTTGACATGCAATTGCCAAAAATCCTATATATTTCCGCGAATATCAAGGGGTCATATGCATGACAGAGTTTAGTAGGCTAAAATATAGATTGTGATGGAATTTTTTCTATACTTTTTACTGACCGCACCCAGGCTACTGCTTTGTTTTCGGACTACGTTGGTTGTTGCATAATTGTATATTATTGCATGATTTTCGTTGATTTGATTGTTTTTTTGTTTTTAGTTTCGTTTCAGCGACTTCGTTGATTGTATCTCCGCAAAGCCTCGAAAATTTTGAATTCGCGTATACTGGGCTGTAGTACAGTTCAAAGACAAGGTAGAGCTTTCAACGACACCTTGAGTTTTTTGCCCAATAGCTTAGTATTCAAATTTGCCCTTAGCTTGAGTTATTGGACTGTACTGATTGCCTTTATGTTTACAAATGTCTAAGATATTATTGTTTTTTACGACCATACTAGTTATGAAATTGGGACGAAGGATTAAAAGAACCACTTTTAAAACTTCATAGAACGAGGGACGCTCATACACCTGGTCAAATTAGGGGTTAACTTGCGGAACTTCTCAATTACCTATTTATTGCCGTAGTCAAAATTAAGGTTCATTAGCTGAAGGATTTATTTTTATCTACTAGTATAAGACTAGTGTATTCCTTCTCTCCCATTAAACAATTTTGGTGTTTGTTAAACACGTCCAATGGGTTTATTATTTGTGTTTCGCCATCTATTAAAACAACTGTAACCTATTTTCATAGCTATGTTTTTGTTTCAAATACAGCACGTCTCGATGAAAAAGTTGCTGAACGCTGTGGACGATAAAAGAATTGTGTTCAAAGTTAATAACGGACTTGTCAATTGCTCAATCGCTTTTTGAGGGGGTGGGTCAACACTATGCGAAAAGTCGTGAGCGTACGAGGTTATTTTTAGTTTATTTCAACGAAAATTCGATGCGCTCGGCATACTGTTTGACCAACGTGTAAGCTGCCTGCTGTTTACAACAAACTCGCACGCTCACGAATTAACGCACAGTGTAAACTGGTTTTCAAAAGGGCGTTTGAACCGAGCTTGATAGAACGCGTAATTTGTATTTGTTTACGTTCTTCGAAAAGGTTTCGTTGCTGTCTTGAATCGTTAAAAACCGATTACTTTCGTTATTCAACTAGCGCCCCAGACCCCAGTATAAACAACCTTACCGCTATCTCACTTCAACTAATAAAAATTCGTATTTGTTCAAGCAAAAACTGGAAGCTGGTGTTGATTGGATATCGAACAAAGTACCAGTAAACTAGACTTTTCTATACCGTCATATTCTCTCATTTCGTTTTCTTGTCGCATTAGGATGTTCTCAACTGCGAATGGGCAGAAGGACGTTCAGAGACGAAATGGATTCATCTCGGCTCAAATTTTTGAGTTCGAGGTTTATGTTGGTAAAAAACCATGAAGTAGGATAGCGGCGGCGTAGCTCAGTTGGTAAGAGCGTCGGAGCTTATAGCGTTGGGCTAGTAATCGAGTAGTTGCTGGTCCCCGGTTCGCCACCCACCCCGAGCTGCGTTCGTTGTGTCTTTGGGAAAGGCACTTACGTTACAAATCTTAAAGGCCACCTAATGTTTGCAAACCAATGCACTTAAAATGCAATAAAAAAGTATTACTAATCGAATGCTGAAAACCTGGTTTAGATGCACGTTCTCAGTTTCAAGCTTTCGCGTTTTTAAAAAGTGACATGACGTCATTAGACCCAGGAGTTTGGTGCCTTCGACTAATTTATCTTTGCAGAGGATAGGCGATTTTGGAAAGGCACGTGATAACAGCTTGCTAGTCAAAAAGTGTTATGCAAAAAAAGGCGTAATTAGCTCAAAGTAAAGTCGAATGCACCAAACTCCTGGGTCTAATGACGTCATGTCACTTTTTAAAAACGCGAAAGCTTGAAACTGAGAACGTGCATCTAAACCAGGTTTTCAGCATTCGATTAGTAATACTTTTTTATTGCATTTTAAGTGCATTGGTTTGTAGACATTAGGTGGCCTTTAACATCTCGAGCAGAGGGTCTTGCGTTAACGTAATTCGACAAGGCGTCCGCTTGCAAAAATTTCGGACTATAGAGTGGATTTGAACAAGGAAAGACAGACCGACGAGAGATAAAAAGTGCGTAAGAATTTCCCCACTTATAGCAAAGGTAACGAAAAGGAGCCGCGGATGATCAAGGTTTCGGCACCTGGTGGGGGTGCAGGAAAATTCTTAAATTTTTGTTTCTTTTTTCAAAATCCTGTTGGGTTCCCACATAACCTAATCTATGAAACGCCGATAGACAACAGCACTCGTGCAAGCATATCCGAGACGATTGCACAATTTATTAACAGCTACATAAAATCAGTTTCAACACTGTCTGGAATCTGGACGCCGGAAGATGGAAAAATAAAACTTTGAATCGAGTACATCGAAGAATATGATAAAGAATGCGATGCTACATTGAAAACGCGAGACTTGTGAAGAATACAAACCAGTCAAGCAGAGAATGCTTATTTTTTATCGGCTTTTATATAACCCGACCGAAAATCGAACCCCAGTCAAACGTATCAATAGCAGACGATCTACCCACGAGACCACAGATCGGTTTAAACCTTAGCGAAGGCAATATCGTGTCAAACCAAAGACTAAAAATTAGTATTCACAGCTTCCCTGCTTCACGTTCAGAATAAATTAAAACATTGCAAAGCCGTGCGTGGTAGACAGGTGGGCAAATGGCAGCTTCACTCGAAGACCGAAATGTCCCTTCGCTGTTTTCTGGTCAAGGCACAAGATCTAATTACAATATACCACAATTGTGAAATTCATGATACAAACTAAGTTGTTAAAATATTTGAGTACGCGCTGCTTTACCATTTGTGTAGATTCGATCGCCTGGGTTTAACAGTTGGCAAAGTTACCGATAAGAACTACCCATGATCCAAAACAGCCACGTCCTGTTCTAGCTTCTATTCTTCCAGGTTTAAAAAATTTTGAAATTTGCGAGATCCAAATGCTCATGAAAACGATAGGTTGGGTTAATGGAAGAGAATTGCAATCGAGAAGCGGACAAGTTATCGGAGCTACTGGAGCCACTACATAGATTGAGCTAGCCTATGACGTACAGTCGTACAAACCCTCTGAAAAGCAAATACCAAATTTAAGTAAAAACGCAGAGGCGAAACCAAACTAATTTTTTTATCCTTCCTTCCCTCCTTTACACTGTTGCTTCAATTATTTTTAAACATGATTAACAATAAACACAGTAAATCGAATCATAAGTTTAGTGAAATTGGAATAACGCTAGCTCAAGATTTGGCGGATATGGTGCTGGGATCCCTTGTGATGTCTACTGGATGCGCTATTGTTATTGTTTATGTTAGCAAATTGAGGTACATACATTGAACCTGGAGGCTGCTGGGAATGGGACCCAACTGGGTGATTGTAAAAGTACCCACTTGGAGGATGATGGTAAGGGGCTCTTTCGGGGTTCATGGTAGGGGTAGAATGAAATAAATTAGGTTGAGGCGGATAGTTGTTATACGCCATTCCAGGAGGGACTAAACCTCCACCTGACGAATTGACAAATATCTGGGTTCGGCTGTGTGAAGTATTTCGTTCGACCTCGTACGAAAGACTCGGGCCATGGCTTCTTAATCTTTGCGTTGGTTCGCACATCGGTAGATGAGTTGAAGTTGCATTGTACTGGTTTCCAATCAAACGGGAAATCGAATGGGTATCTGAAAAACAGTTTTCTGGAATGAAAGGTCTGAGGTTCAAATCGCGGGCCGGTCAAATCAAACCAAGTGTTGCCAATGGCTCGCAACTACTTGACATTTCTTCGAAAGAAGCTTTGTTGCCCGCAGGCGCAAAAACGTGGGGATGGGCTCCGCTAACTCGAAACACACATCGGCGTAATGCGCCCTGTATAATGAAAGATTTGGTTTGATTTATTCATCCGTGACTTTTGAAGCAATCACGGAATTTTTTTCGTTTTATTCTATAGCCAGGAATAAAACTTCATGCTCCCTAACTTCACAGAAGAAATGCAATAGCTATCGGTCCTAATTAAAAAAATAATAATAACGGCACAACTCTAATGCTTTGAAACAATGAAGCAAATTTATATCTGTGATAGCTTACGCATGTTGCGACCAAGAAAATAGCAGAGATGTTACAAGCTGCATCTGGCCCGCTCTACTCGATGAGTTATAGATTTGGGTAACACAGTGAACCACACCCCACCAGGAGAGCCCGAGAAGCGACCAAGGGGTACCCACAACTGAGCAGTAGCAGCCAGTGATGTGATGGCTGTTTAACTTTGTGGCGACAGCGAGAAGGGAACCCGTGTTCTTCGCGTTGCTGAGGTCCCTTAAAGCTACGCGCTATTCGTGGCGCGGCTCAGATGCAGTCAAGACAAAAACGTTAATTTTTGTAGATTGCTTTTTTCGTTGTCTTGCGTTGTACTGGTGTATAGTGAGCTGCACGTGATGGCGCTCCGTTGACTGATTAGCGTGACGTGATCATGAGTTGTCTTGTGCTGATTAGTCAGGGGAGTCTCAGCTCGTAAAACTGCTCAGTGCACACTCTTATGCTCGGTCTATACACTGTGCGTAAAATCGCGAGCGTACAAGCGTATTTTTAAGTTTATTTTAAACAGAAATTCCGGACGCTCGGCGTAGCGCCTTACCAGCGCACAAGCCGCCAGTTGGTTAAAATAAACTAAGGATACGCTCAAATTTTACGCAGTGTAGGCCGGACCTTAAGAGGATGTGGAATGGTAACTTTTTTTGGGTTCTACAGCTCAGCTGGAATTCTGTGGTGCAACACTCAATCTTTCGCATCATACTCTATCGACAGAAAAGAGCCTACGAGCAGCTCCAACCACGCGGTATTGACCTAATGGTACAACGCTGGTAAGGACTAAGGAATATGGTGTAATCGCAATACTCCCATACCCGTCATCAGCATCAAACAACTAGATGCATAAATGAATCCGTCAGGCACGGACGCACGTACCAGGCGTAAAATTTGAGCGTATGAGCGAATTCTTAGTTTATTTTAACCAAATGGCAGCTTTTATGCTGGTAATGCGGTATGTTTCGCGTACCGAATTTCTATTTAAAACAAACTTGGATACGAACGTACGCTTACGATTTTACGTACTGTGTAGACCAAGCCTTACACTGCATTTCCATCGCCACTCCTTTTTACGTAGAAATTTGCAAATCAAAGAAGCATTTTATTGGCCTACCTTGTTCCTGAGGTTTATTGGTGGATTTCTTTCGTTTAGAAACTGTAGTTTTACTCGGGCCAGCTTGGTGGAGTTTCCGTTTCTTCGGGTGCTCGAAATCGGACACGTTCTGTGGGGTTTCTGATGCAGTTCTTGAAGGACCAGAGGCAAAAGTGTTTTGCGATGACGCTGCCCATACAGGGTTGTTAGATGAAGAGTTCTGAGATATGTGGAAACCGTTGTTGGTGAAATACGATATCGGTGAGAAGCATCCAGGTAGATTTGACGCACCATGACGCACAGACGCATTGGTAATAGCAGGTTGCCAAAGAACAGATGTTGTAGATGTAACGTAGTTAAGGTAAGTTGCAGTTGAAAATGAAGTAGATCGTGGAGTATCGGATCCTGTCCTACTTTTGGAAACAGACGCGGAAGCTGCTCCATCATACTGGCACTTTGCAAAGCTATCAGAAGTAAGTAGTTGCCTACATCGCAAACTGTATTGTGACTCGTCACTGATAACTGCTCTATGAGGTGTTGGATATGAGCGAGAACTCGAAGCAATTTGAGCTATAGTGACTGATGATCTCGGCTGAACATCAACGATAACTCGACTTGCGCCGGTTGAATAAGAGTAATTCGACCATTCTGGATTGCCAAGAGGGACCGAATTACTTGTGTTTTTACCAGGTGGTTCGGGAGTGGCCAGACCACGAATATTTTGTAAACATTCTAAAATGTCATTATCAAACGACTGCTGAAAGACATCTTTGGGCGTAGCAGTATGGAAGTCCGCATTACCGATAGCTGATGATACCTGTAAATCTTTTGATGACCTGTTTGGTAAACTAGGAGACTGAACTGTATATGCGACCGACCGATTTTCAGGTAAAGCTTCTTTCGATTTCATTAGACTAGCGATATTGAACGAATGTGATTCTTTTTTTGACACCATAGACGCGTTTGCGTTTTTGAAAGCAACAGACGCGTTGCTTCGTTCAACAATTTGAATAGTGCTTGGGATATTTGAAGTAGAATTTGTCACTATTACTGTAGGTGTATTTGAAGTACAGCTAGTTTGACTATGGCCACTTCTAAGCCATGAAAGAAGTGAGCTAGTAGTTGAAGCTGTTGAGGAATTCGAAAAAGACTCGCTCGTAAATTGTGAAGAGACTCTTACAGAATCTCTTTGAAAGTTTGGTTTAGTCGTCATAACCAGGTTGGAGCTGGTTAAGCTAGGAAGACTAACAGTTTGCACTAAGGAAGGCAAAGAATTTGTGGGACTGGTACGAATTACATAAGGTTCTGTTCGCGATGTCGAACTATTTTGCTTCTTTTTGCGACTTGTTTCAGTAAGAATGGTGCACAACGTAGGAGCCTTGCTTCTGTTGTCGGATTTCATTCGTGCCATACTATAAGTTGGAGAACAACAGGCTGTGTTCGGGTGTTGAAACAGAAGATCAAATTTAGGCAGCGATATTGTGTCCGATTTGGAAGAAAACGCAGTCAAATCAGATCCTGCAGATGACGCGCTACATTCCACAAAGCTAGGCAGGGAACATGAGGATGCTACAGAACAGGTAGAGCTTGCTTTAGAGCATACACAGTCTGATGTTATTTCAACTGATGAACGAGGACTGTTGCTCTGAGATGTTTTCTGATGTACTTCGCTGTGTGAGGTTACTGTCGTTGACGTAGAAGCACTTTCAATTAATTGTATTTGTTTCTTGGAATTCTGTAGTTTCGGTATTGGAACTTTGTTGACCTGTTGAGTAAAACAAAATTAAATCTGGCACCAAAAATGACAAACTTTAGCACGGGTCAACTAACTATGAGAGTGGTGCAAACTAAGAAAAATTCTTTTTGGATCTTGAATTCTCCATTTCCAATCGATTCTTAACAGAATCGCTTTTCCAGCAGTTGAATTAAGAAACTGCATGCCCATCATCCATCCTAGGGCTGCCAGTTTCGCCAGCTTCCGTCAATTGAAATCGAGATTTTGCAACTTTTGAATGTCCAATGCTCATGCAGAACACTTCAGTTATTGTTGTTTTGAAACATCAACGTATGTTAATCGTGCTCAATACAACACAATAATACACGGAAGATTTTCAATAAAAAAATTTTAACAGCGAACTTCAAGACATGGATAACACAAATCAGAAACTGCGAAACGAAGTATATTGCGCAATGCAGGTGTTTACTGTTCATGTCAAACAGAAAATAAGCAGGTCACCTTACTTGTGATTTATTAAGTAAGCCATGTGACTGGAGTATTCGTAGATAACTTTTTTTTTCTGTTTCAAGTTTATCAATCTTTTTTCGTAAATTCTCCATTTCTACAACTGAAAAATATATACTGCACATTTAGCTAAATAATAAGAAAGTAAGAAAACATTCGGACAATTAAGGAACGTAATTCTATTTCAAAAATGAAAATCCAGATAACACGGATTAAAGTCAAAAATAAGCCAACGCCAGGAAAAACTACACAGAAAATTAACGGATCAGTAGTCGAGAGGATAAACTGTCTGCCACTGAAACATGAAACAGTATTCTGGGTTTGATTCCTGGTCGGGTCAAATCAAACACTATAAAAAGTTAGTATTCACAGCTCCTCTGCTTGACGGTTAGAAATGAAAAAACGGTTTGAACTTTCTACTGGTTGTGGTAAACTTGACTCAATGACTGAATGGTTACTTTCCTGTCAAGTACGCATTTGAAAGCTTGCAATTACTGCAGCTGAAAATTAAGTAACCTAACCTTTGTATTCATGAATTGGTAACTTACAAGACGATTCACTGCTGCAGATATAGCAATGTTAAATAACGATTACAATGGAGAAAAGACTATTTTATTAGGTGATAATCAGGATATTAAAAACAAAATACCTAAATTGTCCGGTGCATCTTTCAAGAGCATTTGTTCCACCTGAGCTTTCAATTTTGAAATATACTTCAAAGCTTCTTCCAAAACGCTCTCTTTGGTCTTAATCAAAAGTATTGTAATTAAAATTATATTTTAGCGGGCATTATTTTGCTGTCAGTGTTTACAGTAGCACAGTGCCTTGTTCAGAATATTCTACACTGTTTCTACTGATTTTTGTCAAAGCCCAAGCATCAAAGGCAAGTAAAATGTCTTGTATGTTAATAATCGATGGCCACCACAAGCAACACATGATCAAGCCTTCAGAATATAAAATCTGCTTTTAAATATCAAGATAGTGCCATTTATTAGCAATACAGCACACTAAAGGATAAACCGTTTAAGAGCTTTGTCCTTTGTCAAATCTTTGGGCTATTCAATTAGAGGTAAATTTTAAACAGTAAAGTTACCAGCCAAAAAAACTGTATCTTTCAAATAACTCAATGCTTAAACGAACTGTATCTGCACAGTAACTAAATGCTAGATGTCAGTCAAAATAACGTAATGGAGGTGTACAACTCATACTCCAGATTATTTTCCTGGTGAAGTAAGCAATCCCATTCACACTCATTCTTCCAACAAACTAAGGCAAATTTAATGGACTTTCTAACAGTAACCAAAAAAAAAGTGACCAAAGGCACCACTACAGAAGTAAAACCCAAACACAAGAACCTGTAATTTGATTGCTTCCAACGGAATGACTTCTTTTAGTTTTTTGATATTTGCAGCAAGTCGTCCTTTACGTTCTCTTTCAGCTTCAAAACATACACACTGTTTTATATCAACAAATACTTAAGAAAGACAGTTATTACTCAGCATCACAAGTTTCACGTTTATGATGTGCATTAAACTAAATGGCAAAATGATAACAATACTATAGAATAATAATTGTAAATTCTACAAGCAAAACTTGAGCATTTTTTAACAGAGTATCAAAATGCAGTCACATCAAAAATCGCTAGTCCATATTACAAATTTAATCACATTGAAAACCAGTACTTAAATGAGAACGATAGGCAAAATCAATGAGGCTATCTAAAGTTAGGCCAATCTCATAAGACGAGATTGGTGTTCACTCCATCCTTCTTGACCCAGTCGTTCCAGAGATGTTCTACTTCAAACATGTTAAATTAAAAAAATAAAAAACTTTTATTGGCAACCCTGACGTTGATAGCCTTAGCTTCGTCTTCCCAATTCTAACCTAAAGTAATGCGGTTATTAGTCTACTGCATTGGGTCGTTTTGCTGTGTACTAATCAGTTTGATTTTGTCACCAGAATAGAACCGAGATGGAAAAATAGACTACGGTAGCCTATGTAACAAATGTCTAAGAACAAGTGAAAGTAAGGGTAGTAGAGTTAGTACAGTAGTAGACATTGGTTGTAACTTAAATGGAAAAGTTTATTCTTAGGTCACAAAATACTGTAAGCAAATACAATATATAGGTCAACTAAAGTACCGGTACTGGTAGTCTTATTATTACCGGTAGGTATGAGTTGGTACTTAATAGCCAAGTAATAAAAGCCTTATTGCTCGACTAGGCTATGATTTAGACTAAAATGTATCTCACCGCTTGATTTTTACAGAGATTGCTAGCTACACTATCAAACAACTACGTAACTATTAAGCCAATTTTTACCAGCAATTCAGCATTTTTATTGGGCACACGTCGACTCAGTTTTGAATTTTCCATTGTCAGCTATTGAAAAATCGCCGATTTATTGGGCACCCGCCGACTCACCTAAACCTAAGAAGGAACACTGCCAAACAGTCTACTTGCTTTACCAGCTCGGATGTGTTGTGCTGACAAGATCAAACTGATCAGAGCACACTGCGAAACGGCTCAATACAGTAGCCTAATAGCGACAGTGCTTTAGGTTAAAACTGGGAAGACATCACCAATGACACTAAGGCTATCAATGTCAGAGTTGCTAATAAAAATTATTTAAAATTATAACATTAGAGGCCCCGAAGGCGAGTTTGAAGTCGAATATCTCTGGAACGGCTGGGTCAAAAAGGATGGAGTCAATGGCAATCTAGTCTAATATGATTTGCCTAACTTTAAATACCCCTATTGATTTTGCCTTTAGTCCCATTTAAGTAAATCTAGTTTATAGCACTACTGACAAGGCAAAATATTTCAGTAGAGTAAGGTGGAGGAAAGGTAAAGTTGCAAAAAGTTAGAAACTTTAATAAAAATTGGATTTAGAGTAAATGCTACAAACTTTATAATCAAATCTGAGTTGAAATTCTTCATCTTTATTAAGCACAAAATCCTGATCATTAAAAATGAATTTTACAGTCACTTACAAGCATTAATTTTTTGCTGATGTGCCAGCTTCCATTTTTTCTTTGAAGCTTTACTGCAACATAAGTAAAATCAGATCTGAGATCAAATAACAGATAATTCAATATTCTGGTACCTTTTTGAATTAGAAATGATAGACTATATTCCATTAGTTCTTGAATATACGAAGTGACATTCTGATTTATTTTAAAGAAGCTGGTGAAGAAATAATAATCGATCTTACTATGTTTTATTTTCTTCCTTGATTATTTTTTTAGTTACGATACATCAACAAAAAATATGACTTGCAAAAATGCATCATGCTTTTTTTCTTTGTCTGAGCAATCAATTGCAGAAAACGCAGTCAAGATTTTTAGTCTGGAACAATAATATTTAACCATCATACCATACACTGTTGAAAATCAAAGCTAATTATCATAGATAGTTGTACCCTTGCAGAACAAAGAGAAGCACTACACTGATCAATGGCAAAATGCTAAGGGTATCATCTAAATCAAAAAACAAAATTCTGCATGCAAACTGCCAAATCATTTCTCAAACTTTTGCAAGTTATGCTCCCTAATGCATAGCACACTCCAGTATAATATCTTTTAAGTTTCATGTATCTGATATTCTCTTCTTCTTAAATGCCAAAGTTTTTCATATAACAGCATACCGGTAATTACTTCAAAAAGTTTGCAGAAAACGCAACAAATTCTCATCTGTTACCATAAAGCGACTCTACTTTGGACAACAATTCTCACTTCAGACAGTGCCCCTAGTGGCTGGTTTTAAGTTTTGCAATTTTTTTTTTTGTGAAAAGAAGCAGCGAGTTTCCTAAAAGCCCTTCAAAAAAACAAAAATATCAGCCTTAAACTAAAAACCAACCACCTGGGGAGCTGTCCAAATTTAGACCATGTTGTCCGAAGTATAGTCATTTTGCGGTATGACAACAAAGACAAAAAAAACTAACAAAAATTACAATACTGTAGCCCAGAGACCTAAAAAGGTACCTTTTGTTTGTAATGCTATCTTCATTGATTTTAGCATTGCTCAGCGGATGTATTTGTCTTAAATTTGATGTGGAAATAAGCACTTGATTGATGTTTGTTGATAAACCATTCACATTAGCATTTGCTTCCTGGAGTGAACAGTCGCTTCTGGATATTGACACAACCAAGGTCTTTAAATTACTCAAATTGTTTTCTTCTGGCATTGCAAATTTACAAACCAGACAAAACCCTAATGTCAAACTAGCAAATCTATGGTTGTAGCATAGATCCTGGTGTCGGCATCAAGAGTTCGATAAGCAATAAACATCCTAGGTAATTCCTTACATCTGACATCATAAGCCTACTGTAAAAAATTTCGGTATGATTTCAGTTAGGCAGAGCTTATTTGCACATTAGCGTGCAAATAACGAAATTGCTATTCTAGCCCTACAACCAACTCTAAACCTAACCCAAAGTGCATCCCAAAACCCTAGCTCCAACCCTAACGTTAACGCTAACACAAACTCAAAATCTAACCTAAACTCTAATGGCAGAGCAAATGAGTGCCTACTCTTGCTCTCTTATTCTCTTTTATTTCAGATTTATACGCTAACATGCAAAAAAGCACTATCTTTCAGTTTTTCACTTTTGATTATTACTTAACCTACTGTATTAGTACCGGTAGCCTATATCAATTTAACTCTCTTAACGGTCAACTGCTCACTGCTTAAAGAGATATAATACTGCTCAAAATCAGTTTTATTGAAGAAATAAGAACTACTTGAAATAATAAAGAGGTACCCCAAACCTTTTTCCACAATTCCATTCATTCATGAAGATACAATTTAATCTGTTTGACTCTGTATCATTGGCAACCCTGCATTTTGCAATTTTGTGACATCATGAAAGGCACTGCGCATAATTTTGCAAAAACTCTTGCAGATTAAGAAAAGCAATTACCAACTGGTAGCAGTGAGTAGCCTACAACTAAATCTGAAAATATGACCATTGCTACTGGAGCCAGTAGATCTAGTCTACCAGCACTGATCTATAGTATGCCTTTTGTGATGTCACAAAATTGCAAAATGCAGGGTTACGGAGTCAAATGGATTAAAGTTTCTGTTTTTTTATTTGTTTATGACAATCAATGGTGCAGTGGTACAGCCTACCGGTGTTTGATAATTGGGCCGAATGAAAGGCAATAGGAGTAGGTTTAATCATTTACATCATGAGTTAGTAAAGTTAAAAATTCCAGATTCATTATTTGAAAATCTATCTTATGTGAAGTTAGTTTTTATCATCCAACCCCACAGGCCAACCTATTCCAGTAAAGTAGTTATACTGTTTTAAGAGGAGCCATAATTTGATGTCAGTGTACCTTTTTCTTTTCATTCAGTATAGATACCATAGTTGATAACGACTGCTTCTAGCATTGCTTAAATTTTAACTGGTCAATGCTCATTGTCTGATGGTGCAAAAGAACTGAGTGCTTAAACCACCTTTTTCCTTTCAATTCAATTCAATTTATTAAGGAATGCAAAAAGACTAAGTACAGTTATCAAGGTCTGCAGCCATAATAAAACTGAAAAAAAGCCAAAAAACTTCTAACTGTCAACACAAGAAACAACACAACAAAACTTAAAAACAAAAAAACTGTTGACAAATGAAACAACACACCAAAAGACAAAAGTGAATACCGGTAAGTTCTCAATTTAACAGGTTTAAAATAATATATAAAATATATACATAAAATGTTGTCTGGGGGTATGGATAAAATTGTAATGATTCAACGTGGTTTGGCATATTATTATTACACTGTACAGTATCAGCAACAATAGGTTTACAAAACCACCGACACTAAAACATTACCAAGCTAGTTTGAGTTAGGTTTATTTTGATTGGCTAGTTAATCTCTTAACATTAAAAACAGTATTTTTAGAGCCTACAGTACTTCAAGCTATTACAGACTAAGTTGGCAGAGGCTGCAGTTACGTTATGAAAGAATATGAAAATCGCTATCCTAGCCCTAACCCAAACCCTAAACCTAACCCAAACTTGGATGTCATTAAGTATAAGCAATCCACTTTTTTTCAGAATTTCTGCGACTCGTGTATGAGCATGCGCGCACTCTTGCTCCTCTCATACATGCACTTTATTAGCTGTTAGGGTTAGGAGTAGATTTGAGAAATAGCTTAGATCAGAGAGGAGTGAGCGCACGCGCGCTCATACACAAGTCGCAGAGCTTCCGAAAAAAAAAAAGCAACTGCTCATACTTACGACATACACCAAACTCTAACCCTAATGCTAATCCTAACCCAAACTCAAAATCTAACCCAAACCCTAACGATAATTTAAAAAAACAAAAAAGAGTAAATGAGCAAATAAGGCTCTCTTATTCTCCTTATGCAGTTATGGGCACTATGTAACGTAACACTTGCCACTTCCTATTAAGTTTAACAATTCAAGAACGATTATTCGCTTTCAGGTCAAGTGGTGTAAAAGCAAAAAGTACTCAAAAAGTGTAATTAAGTAAAAGTTTTGTTACTTGAACCAAAAACCGTTTGAAGTCAGAAGTACAAGTATTGACCAAAAAATGTACTTGAGTAAAAGCAAAAAAGGAGGATAGTCGTTTCAAAAGTAGGCTACTCAAGTACAAGTATTTCTGAAAGTAGGTAGGCTATCTAAGCAAAATAAACAAATTATTCAATCGACAAACTGTAGTGTATGACAACTAGTTGACTACCTTCACATCACTGCTACATAATGCTTGGTCTTCTCTAACCAGTCACTTTCTCAAGAAGCCATGAATTACTACCGGTAATTGATAAATGCAAGTTTTTGTTATTATACTTCATAGACTATTTAAATAAAATAAAAAAACATCCGTAAAACTTTGAGTTTTGAAAATCGGCAGAGGCTGCTGTTATGTTACGTAAGACTAATAAGAAAATCGCTATCCTAGAGCAAATCCCAACCAGTGTTCCCACTAAGCCGATCTTTTCCAGCGAATCGGCGATTTGTTGGACCAAGAGCAAATTATTTTTGGCAAAATAGTAAACATAGCTTTAGAAAATTTGACAAATTTGTGAAAATATGACATTTGGTATACGTTAATACTGGATTGGTACAAAATTTAGGGCACATAATTGTCTTTTTAGAGCTTTGGGCACAATTGTTTGAAGAAAATTTGGGCACTCGCCGATTAGCCATAAAGTTAGAGGGAACACAGATCCCAACCCTAAACCTAACTCTAACGATAAACATTAATGCTAACCCAAACTCAAAATCTAACCCAAAACCCTACAATAATTTAAAAAATGAAAAAGAGTAAATGAGTGCTCACTTTTGGCTTTCTTATTCTCTTAATGGGCATTAGGTAACATAACACTAGCCACTTCCTTGAAAATAACATGATGCAGAATTTATTTGGAATTTATGTCATAAAATCTTTGCTAACTTAACTTAATTGAACAATTGCCGATAGAAAACTCAACCGTTTTGACGAATTCGTGGTTCAAATTTAAAACTACTGTACAGTACTTTGGACTCTTATTGAATCAAAATACTACCGTACTGGTGACATCGGAACTTAATTAGTGTTACTGGTACTTCAAGCTAAAAGTAAGCAAGTGAAAGTACAAAGTATCCAAAAATATAATTACTTTAAAAGTGCTCGTTACCGACAAATTCTACTTGAGTAGTCCGCTTAAGTAGAGCTACTTTCGTTACTTGACACCTCTGTTCAGACCATAAGCTCTAAGCTCAGAGCTAGTTAACAGTAGGCCTACAGTATATACCGGTAGTTAGCAAGGCTGCGAACTTGAACTTGAAAAAACTCGGTTATTTTGCTGAAATCGAACTTGAACTCAAAAAATTTTTTTTTCTGAACTCGAACTTAAATTCGAATAAAATCGTTCGAGCTCACTAAAAAGAAATTTTAAGATTAAAATTTGTCGGAAAAATATTTGTTGTTGATCAAGCCAGGTAAATTGAGATTGTGTTTTTCGTAGGGCAGAGGGTGCTGTTACGTTACATAAGAATAAGAAAATCACTATTCTAGTCCTAACCCCAACCCTAAACCTAACCCAAACTATAACCCTACATCTAACCCTAACGTTAATCCTAACCCAAACTCAAAATCTAACCCAAACCAAAAAAAGAGCACCGGCATTCAATTCAATTCAGTTTATTTTTGCAATGTCTGGCATGGAAGCAGCAAAAATGACCATGCGGTCTTCAAAGTTCAATGCTACTGTAAAAAACAGCAAAAGAAAAAAGCAACATAAGATCAGCACTTACATATTTACAACATTTTGATCAACTTAGTGTGTAACATTTTATATACATTTTTTGGCACAGAAAAGCAGCAAAAGGTAGTTGGCATTATCAATAAACACTACCGTGACCCCAAAAATAAGAATAAAAACACTTTTCATATTGGCATCATAATAATTTCGTTTACCAGTGCATTTCAACTATATCATAACAATTAACATTATTCATTATTAAGTTGTAATAGTACCTTGCTGTTTTGAGATTAAATGGTCCTTAAGTTTTCTTGCAAATGTTTTTGGGGGATATTTTTTGAGGGATGGGAAAATTTTGGCCCAGATTACAGAACCAGTTACATTTATTGCTTTTCTTCCGAGGGAAAGATTGGTTGGTTGGATGTAATAGTTACCTTTATCACTGTATCTTGTGTAGGCTAGTGTTTGTGAATTGAAGCAGCTGTCTTGAATAAATTAGAGGTTATACCGGTATTGTTTTCCTTGTAGTGGATACGATGCATAGATTAGAGTAAATGAGCACTCACTCTTTGCTCTCTTATTCTCTTTGTGGGCGTTACGTAACGTAATACTAGCCACTTCCTTTTTGTAACAGCTGCATAAGTGCATATCCTTCACTGTCTTGTTTGTCAAACAGCGTAAGTAACAGGGCTGCTAACTCAAACTTGAACTTGAAAAAACTTGGTTATTTTGCCGAACTCGAAAAAATTAAATTTCAGAACTCGAACTTGCTAAAATAGGCTGAACTCGAACTCGAATAACAATCGATCGAGTTCGCAGCCCTGCTAGTTAGCCAACTGTTAGTCACCATACTGAATAAATAAACCTACTGAAAAACTGTATCCTTTTTCCGGTTTACTGTTGCGTATCTTGGGATTGTTGTAACCGAAATCATCGCTAAAAAGCGAAACTAAGCTACTAGCCTACTACTAACTCGCACTAAATCACACTGGACTTTAGAATTGGGATCTCATGTCTCATTCACAAAATGTTAAAACGCCAGCACACTCTTGCTATTACGTCACAACATAGCAAAACCGCATTTTCAGCTAATTTTCATTCAAATAACACAAAAAAGATCCACATCTTCAGGGTAGGCCTATTTTTAGGCATACCTGCTTGATAATTAACAATTAAACAAGCTAAACAATTGCTTGTTTTTTGTTAAACCGCTGTTATGTTGCGGCCGATGCATAAAACGTTGACCACCTACGTTGCGCCACCCGTTGACCACCTACGTAACCGTGCCTGGCCTTGCACTGGTCACTGTCCCTCTCTTTTCTCTTTATCAATCATTCGAACAACTACTCCAGCCGTTAGTTTTACTTCCATCTTGTGTGCCTGCGTGTATGTTGATGATTGTGATTGGTTAGGCCTACAATGTACTTTGAGCTGGTGTGACAGGTGTAGCAACCATGCAAATAAAAATCGCTTTTTTGTGTTCAGTATCCTCTGCATGTCTTAACGTCTGACGTTGTGTCGCTACTTCCTTTTCCTGACTCTACGTGTTATTATTGTGTTACCAAGCATTTGCTATTGTTGTAGTGGTCAAGAATAAAAAAAAGAATGAATGAATGAATGAAAACTCTCATTGGTGCTTATGGTATCACCAGGGATATCACAAATCACCATTGTCTCTATATTGACTGGTTTGGGTTATCAATTCACTTTACTTTTAGTTTTCACTTGAAAATGCAAAAAGACCCATTTTGTTTAGTTTTCAATACTGACCAGGTGCGCAACCAAGATTTTGCTAAATGTTTTTTGGTTCGAAAAACGTCTTATATTGATTGAAGGGCTGAGCCAACTCAGATGGGGGTCTGAGGGCGACGCCCCCAGCCACAGGGTAAATTTTGTGAATTTTGGAAAAAATAACCACTTTAGCGCCATTCGGATAGGGTTGGAAATATTATAATTATTATTGAAAAAAATGTAAATTATGACAGTCATTCAAAAATAAGCTGAATTTTTCAGTATAAGGACGTATAATTCAGATGGAAGCTTTTTTTTATTGTTTTGTTTTTCTTCTTCTTCACATGGATGAAATTTCTTTTACCGATGAAAATAAAAAGTTTAAGAGTTTTGGTAATAAACAAAAATGTCAGATAAAGAAGCATGCTCCAGGATTGAACAGCGGTCAGTTATCAAGTTTTTAGTTGCAGAAGGGTGCAAAGCTGTGGAAGTTCATAGGAGAATCTCAACTGTGTATGGTGCCACATGTTTCACAAAGAACAAACGCTTGGAACAAACATAAAGAACAAACGCAGGGATTATCAGTCGAAAGGAATCATCTTGCATCATGACAATGCAAGGCGTCACACAGCAGCCCAAACGGTGTAGACCATCAACAACCTGGGCTGGGAACTGCTCCTTCATCCCCCTTACAGACCAGACCTTGCCCCTTCAGACTTTTACCAGTTTAGTTCCTTGAAAGAGTTCACGAGAGGCACAAAGTTTGAAAGTGACGGTGAAGCCAAACGTATTGTGAGCGACTGGCTGAGACATTAGTCTAAAGATTTTTATGGCGAGGGAATACGGAAGCTTGTGCACAGATGGAAAAAATGTGTGAAATTGATGGGAGACTATGCTGAAAAAAAAAAACTTCTATCTGAATAAGTCCTTATACTGAAAAACTCACCTTATTTATTGAATGACCCTCGTATAATTACAATTTTGCCGCAATTGTAGTTATTATTGAATTTTTTCTCATTTCGAAAATTGTAATTTAGAGTTTTTATGCCAATTCTCCATGAAGTTACAATTACGTTATTATAAGTATATAACCCTTAATCTTTTAACTACCCAATTTGTTTGAACAATATCAATGTTATTGCAGACAGTATCATAGCAAATCAGCTTTTCCCTAATTTGTTGTGTTTACAGTAGTTCACTGCGTGAGACGTGCTACATTAATATTATTGCCAACTTGTTAATAAAACAGATTTTTGATTGGCATTTTTGAAGACATTTCGTTTCAGTGTGCAAAAATATAGAATTCTCTAGGTCGAATTACGAGGAATCAAGTTGATTAAACAAATAAAATGTGTTGCGCATTAGGTAAAGCAGCTAGTTTCAAAACTGAAAGAATACACCTATTTTGATTTGAACCAGTAAAATTTGGGTTGAGGCTGGCTGTTTTGAAATTTTCAGCCTCTTTTTTTCTAAACTTTATTGGAGAAAGTGACACTAATTTATTCGATCTTGCTTACTCAAAAGTGTCACGAAAACTGTGTGATTACTTACAAATACGTTTACTAGCCGGAGTGTTTCAATTATTTTTTCATGCTAAGGCTGGCATTGTTCTCAAATTTTGAGCACCTTCGTGTGTTTTTTTTAATTGCTTTTGTACCGGTAACCAGGGCTGTAGTCGAGACCGACTTGTCCGAGACCAAGACCGAGACCGAGACCGCAAAATTTTTCCGAGACCAAGAACGAGACCAAGACCGGTCTCGATCTCAATTTTGGCTTCGAGACCGAGACCGGCAAAGTTCGAGACCAAGACCGAGACCGAGACCGCAAAATGACGTCATTAATAACTTTTTCGATTTTTTGAAAAAAAGTTTTTGGAGCTCATATTTGCTCATGAGTTGGTTTTATGATTATATAAATTGATTCAGATAACAAAGTGCTTTAGTCCAAGTGACAATTACTTCATCAAAACATCTAAACATATCATTTTATGTAGATTTTCACCAAAAAAAGAGATCCTTTAACTAAACTTAATGCCTCTTATTCAAAGCTCGAAGCCTGGTCACCTTTATTTTTGTCAGGAATTACGGGTCAATAAAACTGACGCAAACTTAATGAAATAAAATTACTAAAAAATTGTAAAAAGCTATTTGTATATTTGAAGTACTGTATTAAAGGTATAGCTACAAAAACGCAGCCAGGAGTTTCAAGTAGGATGGGGGGATTTCTAAGCGCGTAACCACGATTATACTAAGAGAAGGCTTAAACAAAACAATACAATTTTTACCCGAAAAATATTTTGTTGCAGGGTTGCAAACTCGATCAATTTTTATTTGAGTTCGGTCTATTTTAGAAAGTCCAAGTTCGAGTTCAAAAATTTAAATTTTTTGAGTTTAAGTTCGATAAAAATATCAATGGCTCTACGCAATGAATATTTGCCACTACAAAATTAATGAAACAATAAATGATATTTCAAGGACTATCATAAGTTGTTTAATATTCTGTTAAAAGTAAAATATAGATTTCTGAATTCATCAAATACGATGAACAACGTACTTTTCTGTCACGAATAGACCGCACTAATTTGCTTAAAAGCTATTTTCACAAAGACTTCACACTTTTGCGTTGTGCTAGCCTATTTAATACAAAATTTTGTTGGAAGCTTTCAATTCGAAAATTGTGTAACCAAAATTAATTTTGTTGCAATAATTAACCGCCGCGACTTATTTCATATATCGTGAATCTTTTCAATCTCAAACTCATTTCTTATAATTGCTCGTTTTTTGAAAAAAATTAAACTCACAGATTTATTCCACTGAGCTGCAAATACTATCCAAATTTCGTACTTTTTCTACAAACTGTAGAGTAGACAGTGGTGTAAAGTAACGAAATACTTTTACTTGAGTAGATTACTTAAGTAGTTTTTTTCGGTAACGAGTACTTTTTTGAGTAGTTTTTTTTAACTACTTTTACTTTTACTTAAGTAGTTTTAGTCTGAAGTAACGCTACTTAAGTACTTATTATTTGATAAAAGTACAAAGTAGTTTTAAAATTTGAGCCGCAGTGTTGACTGCACTTTAACTGAGGGCATCTGCAGTCAATCATTTGTAAACGCGCAGTCAGGTTATTCTCCCTTGGTTTTTTCTTTTTTTAAATTCCACGCTTAACTGCGTTTATGAGCTTTTGAAAACGATTGCATTTTTTCTAATCAAGTAATCAAGCACCCGCAGTCCGGCAAACATCAACTTCTTAATCAGGACTAGGAACCAAAGCTGTTTTGAGTAGTTAGCCTGCAACATCATAGGTCAACCTAGAACCATTTTAACACCAATAAAATGCAAACGAATCGTCAGTTTTCCTGAAGTCATAAGTAGAGTTAGTAGGTTAGGGTGCATTTACAATCGAGCTGTGAAAGGTCCATTCGCGTTTTGCTGTTTTGTAGGACTGGAGGATTAGGCAATTGCAGAAATTTATTGATAAGTGGAGATATGAGATCCTGGCAGGCGCATAGCCAGGAATTTGCAATAGGGGGCTAATTCAGAGGCTGGAAACAACATCAAACGATCTTATCCCAGATTTTGATCGGTTTTCACGCAGATTGAGTCGGTTTTACAGTCCAAATTTAGGCGATCTCCAAAAAAAACGTCTTCAAATTTTTTTTCTGGCGAACTACAAAATTTTAACAATTCAAAAAATACTGCTGTCCTCGAGCCGAGGACAGGCATTTTTTGAGGACTTGAGGCTTCAAGGCCAAGGACTTCAAAATGTGTCCTCGAGACCAATGACGTCCTCAAGGACTCCACCTCTGCTGAGTAGCACTGTAGCAGTAAAACTTCATCAATGAGTAATAAACTGATGAAATGTTTCTTTGTTCTTGAGAACAGTGTCTTGCAATTCGAGAGCCTGGGGTTGAACTGATAAATATGCCGACAAGATGGTATAGCCTAGTGGTTAGAGCATCTGTATATCGAGCTGAATATTTGGGTTCAAATTTGGTCCAGTAAAGCCAAAGACTTAAAAATATGTAACCTACAGCAAACTGTATTCACATCTTCCTGCTTGACAATCTGCATTGAAGGTGATAATGTGCTGCTCAGTGCTTACACCTTTGTATGGTAGAGAGGTGGCAGCTTGCCTTAACGACCCTAATATCACTTTGCGGTTTCGTGGTCATGGCAACACGGTGAATAAATCAGTAAAACTGAAAACAAACATGGTGGAATTCAGGAATTGCATGATAAACTTTGTCTAGGCAGGCAGCAGGTTTTCTAAAGTGCAGCAAGTAAATTGAATTGGAATTAAATTAAGCTGCAGTCTAACCTACTATTGCTGTCACAGGACACTGGTATCAATCAATGAATGACTGTGCTTCACTCACAGTTTCAGTTATGTTTCTACCGGTTTCTATCTGCCTTCACATGTCGTGAAATAAAATTATTAAAAAAAAATTCACGACAATTTTTTCTTCTTTAATCCAAAAAAAGTTTATCGCAGACTATAATTTTGGCTGTGGTGCGTGACTTTTGGCGGACCCTGTGGACACAGTAGGCTTGATTGATTGATACATCTTTATCCTCCTTTCACGAGAAAGCGACGATGGTGCTATCCTTTGGATGAATCCGCACTCGCTTAGGAGTTGACCATTTTCCAAGTTTTCCGGTTGACCGATGACTTCTTCCCTCGTAAATTTGCTGCCTGTTCAAAGCCACCAAGCAGAGGTAATCATCGTAAAACGTCTTATTCAAGGACACAACAACGTGACCAGGGTGCGGGTTGAACCCATGATCATGCGATCAGGGTCGTCAAAAAAACGACGCCTTTACTCTCTTGGCCACGCTGCCGACACTCTAATAAGCCACTTCCACGGTGTTGTTGGTTTTTAGCATATAAATTTAACAAACAATAGCAGTGAACAGTAGCGTAGCCAGGGGGGGGCTCGAGCCCCCCCATTGGCTCGTGAAGTATGCAAAATCGCATGTTTTTTGTGCTTTTGAGGCCGATTTTTTGTGAAAAATTGAAAATAGCCCCCCCAAACGAAAACAGTCCCCCCTCAAACGTCTGAACTTGCTAAATTGGACGAAAAATCAGTCTCAATTTCGGTGAAGACCTTTTTTTTTTGGAGAACACCTGATTTTGGGCGGAAAAAACCTTTGAATTTCTGATTTCGGCCGAAAAATCACTCTCAATTTCAGTGAAGACCTTTTTTTTTTTAGTAGAACACCTGATTTTGAGCGGAAAAAATCTTTGAATTTCGGATTTTCGGCCGAAAAATCACTCTCAATTTCAGTGAAGACCTTTTTTATTTTTTTGGAAAACACCTGATTTTGGGCGGTAAAAACCTTTGAATTTCGGACTTCGGCCGAAAAATCACTCTCAATTTCAGTGAAGACCTTTTTTTTTTTTTGGAGAACACCTGATTTTCGGCGGAAAAAACCTTTGAATTTCCGAGCTTTCCGAGAAATTTCGTCTTAATTTTCGGACAAACCGTCTGAAACTGATTCAAGTTCAATGAAAATTCGAGTCAAGATCGTTTGCACAATTCTCACTCTTTCAAAATAGCCCCCCCTCCCCTTTCCAAATCCTGGCTACGCGCCTGGCAGTGAATGAGTATTTGAGCAAATATTTCATGAATTGATTCCTTGAATATAGTAACAAAAAACCTGCACAATTAATATTTCATGACTTTATAAGATAGTGAGGGGTTAGAAAATCAAGCGCTTGTGGCAGTGATGTAAAGTAGGCAACCAGTTGTCATATGTCAATTGAATAGTTTGCTTATTTTGCGTGAATACTTTCAGAAATACTTCTACTTGAGTAGTTTTAAAATGACTACTTTTTTACTTTTACTCAAGTACTTTTTTTGGTCAGTACTTTGTACTTTACTTCAAGTAGTTTTTTTGTCGGTAACGAAACTTTTACTTGAGTACAATTTTTGAGTACTTTTTACACCACTGAGAGTAGACCATTGGTTCTCAACCTTTTTTCAAAGCGACTTAAGTTTATTGAAAAAATTAATGGTGTAAAATTTTGTGGCCCATGTATATTCTGATCATCTGATGCATAATTTAAATTAAAAGCTATGTAAAAAAAAACTTTACATGATGACAGAACTGTGTTGAAAATCATACAAAGAAGTTCTACTGAAATGTTTATGAATATTTACTATTTAGCTTTCAATATCCTTACCAAAAACGTCCTTACGTAGTCTGACATATATGACCTTTGATTTCTAGTCTACCCGAGCACAAAGCTCCTTCACTGCGTGAATTCTATGCTAGTTGGTCGAGCGGTAACGCCTTCGTCTCTGGAGCGGGAGGTCTGAGATTCAAATCTCGGGCCGGTCAAATTGGACACAGTGTTGCCAACGGCTCGCCAGCGCTGCGATATTTCTCCAAAAAGAGCTGTGTTGCCAGGGCGCAATGACGCGGAGATAAGCCCAGTAAACTTGTAACACGCTTCGGCGTATTACAGCGAGCATAATGAAAGATTTAATTTGAAAATATATCGTTTACCACTCCTAAGCGTTTTACACCTTTGCAATCTTGAGAAACTCAAAATTTCACCGCTGGAGTTTTTTGTTACAAAAATGCAACTAGGGTTGACTACTATATGCATTTATTTTATTACTGTATTGCTTTCTGCAAGTTTCACTCTTTGTAGATGTTTACAAAAAAATATCCCAAAAAATTTTTAGGCGACCCATAGGTTGAGAATCGTGGGAGTAGATAACTGTTAACGCAATGATAGCAAAATTTTCGCTATATAAGAGACAAATTTCTTATCACTTAATCAACTCAAAATAAAACGTTGCGTCGCTTTTCCACCTTAATCGTTTCTTTTTGTTATACTCCTAGCTGTTTTTCTAGGTCGCCTAAGCATAAAAAGTGAAAAACATGCACTGTTGGGAAAATCACAATCTCAATTTACACAACTTGATCAACAAAAATATTTCAAAGGATTTTTTAATCGTTAAATTTCCTTCTACGAACTCGGCCAGTTTTATTCGAGTTCAAGTTTGAGGTCAGCAAAAGCGAGTTCGGCAAAAATACCGAGTTTTTTCGAGTTCAAGTTCGAGTATGCAGCACTGTCTTGTCGTCGCGCTGAGCAAACTGTTGTAACTTAATTGTATCTCATCCAGAGGTTTGCTTCAGTCGCTGGACAATTTTTGTGATTTTTCGTAAAAAATAACCATTTGAATCATATTTCGCACGTTTTTAGAACTACTTAATTGCTAAGATTCTTAATTGCTACAATCGCTAAGAACTTAATTGCTAAGATTCGGAAGCCGTTTGAAAGAATTAAATTACTCAACCACTTTAGTTCCTCTTCTTTACCTGTACAGGTCAAGTCCATGACACGTTTAAATGCTTGCATTCATGAATCAAATTTTGTAAGTGATATGACTAAAAAGAGAAGAGTTGCAGCCCACTTTGCCCTCCTGTTTGCGTCACTTGCCATTTTACATTTAGCTTAGGCCTATACATCATGAACAAACAAAATTTTCCAATTTAAAGTAGTGGGTTTGTTCGCTGTTGACAAAATATATACTGTAGGTTAGCATATTACTGTTGTCGACAATCGACCAGTAGCGTAGCCAGCGGGAGGGTGGGGGGAGCTCGAACCCCCCATTGGCCTGAAAAATATGCAAAATAGCACGTTTTTAGTGCTTTTGAGGCCGATTTTTGCTCCAAAAATGAAAACAGCCGCTCCCCAAAAAGATTCGGGAGCCTAGGTTGTGAAGAACTTGCCGTTGTTTGGACCAGAATAGTGGATTTTTTTGGTTCTGGAGCTCACTCAAAGTCGGTAAAGACCTTTCTTTTTTTTTTGAGATCACCTAATTTCGGCCAGAAAAACCCTTTGAATTTCTAATTTCGGCCAGAAAAAACCTTTAAATTTCGGTGAAGACCTTTGTTTATTGGAGATTACCTGCATTTGGCAGGGAAAAAACCTTAAATTTCTGATTTCGGCCGGAAAAACCTTTTGAATTTCGGTGAAGACACATTTTTTCTTTTTTTTTTCGGAGATCACCTAATTTTGACAAAAAAAACACCTCAATCTAATTTAAGACTAATGAAAATTTGGGTCAAATTCGTTTTCGGTTGCATCAAACTTCCAAAAAAGCCCCCCCCCCTTTGCGAAATCCTGGCTACGCGACTGCAATCGACAATAAAGTAATATCTACACAATGTATTCACTCTTTTTTGATAAGAACCAGTAAATTTTGAATTGTGACTGGCTGTTTTTAATTTTTTGCCGATTTTCAGCCTCATTTGTTTTTTAATTTGTTCTTAAATTTTGAGAGCATCGACGTCAATTTAAGCGACTATGTTTGTAAAACAGTTTAATTCCCATAGCTTTGTCTACTTCAAATTCAGCTTTTTAGCTTCTTTAGCAGCGTTGTAAAATTGCAAAAGCGAACTTTTTTCAACAATTGCTTAAACAACCGCCAAAAAATTTCTCACTTATTTGTGCAGCACTCTATAATATCAAAATAGTAGGATTGTGTACATCCTTTGACACAAAAACTTTATCACATGGGAATCAAAAAGTCGCAAAAACATTTGCAGTGCTCGAATTGGGCAAAAACTCTGTAGTTTTGCTTGGACTCAAGTTTCGTTCCTCGTCATGAAAACCGCTATGTATGAATGACGTCTTTTCTCACGTAAAAACGCGACAATCTTAATCTCCAGGTGCAAAACCTCTTTATCCAACCGATAATGTAACCGCTTCGTTAGCTTCTTACAAAACTACATTTTACTTACAAAATTTACACCATCTCACTATTTTATTTTTTCTAACAAAAATTACAAAATTAGCCTTTTTTTACTTACAAAAATTACCCGGTCTCGAGACCAATTTTTGAGCAACGAGACCGAGACCACAACGGTTCGAGACCAAGACCAGTACAAAACAGCCGAGACCAAGACCACAAAATATTGGTCTCGAGACCTACAGCCCTGCCGGTAACAAAAAATAAGTGTAGTTCGATAGAAAAACCGCTGGTGGCAAAGTTTTTAATAATGCTTTATGTAGTTCATTATCTTCATTAATTGCATAAACTTATTTGTGAAAAATTTTAACTTGATTAAACATACGAATCCGACAGTTAGTCAAGTGAACAATGTGTCTCATTGCTCTAAATATTCATTGACGTACCTGAAAATGTGGTTAGAAAACTGCGAGTTGATCTATATCGCGTAGCAGTGCTACGACACCGTTTTGTCTGGCAGCATTAAAGTTTTCATTAGCAATTGGCCCGAATTAAATTTTCATATTTGCCATGTCCTCAAAAAAAAAACAAACTAAGCTCTAAACAAATAACATCAAGCATGTTTTGGCATTCTCCATGAACAGCAGTTAAAATACGACCGGTAATTTTTGTCGTATTTCCAAACAATTTAGTTTAGCATTTAGCCGATTGCATTTTTTCGTGAAAGGTTAATATTTCACAGTACATTTAGTTTTATTACAATCGAGTTTGAACAACCTAGTAATCCTAAGTAAATCTAACCCAAACCCTAATCTTGACCCTTAAAAGCAACTGAAAATGCGGGGACGAATTTCTTCCTTATCGTTCAGAGCCTATTGGAAAAACTAAATTGCTTAACCGGAAGTTATTTGCAAGAATCAAATTGCCCAGCCCCTTCCAAAAACATGCTAAACAATTGTATTTTTTGGAGTTAAATTTTTTAATCGACTTGGCTAAGAGGGGGCTGAAGCTCCCTCTGGTTGCGCCACTGATCCTAACGGAACGACACGATGAACAATTCGAGCGGGATCTTTTCTTGTGCAATTGGATCATTTTGGGTTAATGTGTAAAGCCTTCCCATTAGTACCCACCAAATTTTTAGGAACTACCGGTACGTTTTGCAATGGTGATGAGGTAACCCAAGTTAGATTTTGCATAATAGAAACGGAACCGCAACAACAATGCTCCGAGTTTCGTTTCTGTTACATACTACAGTATTTTTTCTAACGGTACTAAAAAAAAACAAACTGCACAATACTCAAAATAAGACATCCATGTTAGTGATCGAAATAATATATTTAACGATCATCAAAATTAAAAGACCATTTGATGCGGATATTGTCCTCTCTTTAGGCCGAATCTACCACGAAGATAGCTCTTGAGAAAGCGCGTCTTCTTTATGATGGAATACAGCTGTTTATCTACAGCCTTTTGATCTTCGCGACGTTCGTCGGATACTTTGTAACTCTGAAACAAAACAGCTTGACGCTAGATACCTACGAAGAAAGGGGCATTTACCAGTGGGGAGTCTACGCTTAGTTAACACAGAGTCTACACAGTTACCAAAGTTTTGCCCGATTGCGATACCAAAAAATGACCGATTTCCAATCCGATTCTGATATTTGATATAATTAAATTCTTTTGAATTTTTGACCAAAACAAACGCAATTTGTTGGCGTATGAGGCACTTTCCTGTTTGGTACCTCATTTTGTGACATCAACAATAAGCGGTATATACCTCATTTTTTCCTTCAGCTGACAAAAACTGATTTTAAAAGTTTTTTTTTGTGCTGGATACTGATTACTCCAAATCATTTTCATTCCCAAAAGTGCTTTCAAAGAATCGGTATCGGATCAGGAATTTCGAACATTTTTGTGCGATCCGATACCATAAAAACCGATTCCCGATTAGTCGGTAATTCACTATTAACGCTGAGTCGCTGTCCCTCAATAAATTCCCATGAAATATTGCAATTTAAAATGTGAGCAAAACCGAATTATTTCTGTCTCAAACCCTCAAATATATAGAGCAAGGCAGCCATGAAGTACTGGTACCACTTAGCCTAACTGACGGGTATGCCCATTGGCGTAGCCAGGATTTTTGATTGGGAGGGGAGGCAAACCGCAAATTACATGTAATGACGTCATGCGAAATTTTCGAAAAAAGAACTTTTTGTGGGACAAAGATATCGTAGAACGGAAGACCAGAAGCCGTGATCTGGTTTACCAAAGTTAAAATGTCTAAATTGGGAGACGTGTCTAGTAAACTAGGGTAACTCAAACATACCAGAGACGGGGGTCTGGGGGCGGAGCCCTCAGCCGCCGGAGGCTTTGGGGGTCCAAGCATTTTTCTTTTCTTTGCCTACATTACACGTTTAAACCTAGCATTTTTTGGATAAATTTTGTAATTGACTTGGTCTAGGTGAAGGAAGCACGGTACATTGCTTTCTGCTACTTTTTTAGCAGTAAGTAACAATTCACTAGCAAATTTGCCTTGGAGATCTTTGTTTTGATAATAATTTCATTGTGATGTTTTGGAAAAGCTATCAGCGCGGAAACCTACGGAAGAGTCATCAGAACGGCGACTACTTAAAACAAGAAAGGCGAAAAAGTTATCATATGGGAGGATAACTTTTTCGCATTGCTTGTTTTACGCAGTCGCCGTTCTGGTGGCATACCCTGGGCTTCCGCGCTGGCAGCCTTTCGGCCAGAAGCACGCAAACCATTAACGATTTTTGTTTTGTCATAAAAATAACCAGTTTTAGGACTACATGTACGATTAAGGGGCCGGGGCCCCCTCAATTCAAATTCAATAATTTGCTCAAAAAGATTTCCCCTTGTTATTTTTTTTTCTAATATTTTGTCTCGTAAGAACAGGCGAGGTGGAGGTGGATTGTTACTTGAAGTTGGTATAATAAATGGTTACAAACTATGTTATTGCATCAAGTTTATAAAAAGGTTAGATGAAGACCATAGGTTGCAAGTTTTAGGACAAAAATTTGAATTGAGGGAGACCGGGCCCCTTTGGTCGTCAATATCAATATCATTGTTAATTACTGATGTACGTAAAAATCCTAAAAGAAACTGAAGTTAAATAAGCAATTGGCTCTGTCGCCATCCTTTTTATCATTGGTCGCATTTCAACTACGGGGACGGGCCCTCCCCCTGGCTACGCTTATGACTTTGGCCTGTCAATTCGTTTCCTTTCCTAATTTGAAAAATAATATAATGTGGTATCCAAGTCATAGTAAACCTTATTTTTAATCGCACTGTGTGAGAGCTCTAATCGTAAAATGAGGGGGTAAAACGCAGTGTAGATAGTTCTTTTCATTTCTGCAAATACTTTCAGTGCGAGTGGTACAAACTGCAAAACACTAAAACTATTCAGGGCCATAACAAGGAATCCAAGTGTCCGGACGCAATCATTTTTGAGTTGCCATTATTAAAACATGACCGTGCTTATGTGAATGTGGAATCAGATGAAAGCATGTACGTGATGATAATGAAATGCAATTACAGTTACCAGGGATGGCCTATGATATACTACATATGTTACATGTAGTCTAGTCCTGATACAATTAACAAAACGTTACTTGAAAACGACAGCTATTGTTTAGAAAAAATGCGAGCGAATATTGCAAAGAATTTGTTTTTGAGATAAGAAAGAACAACTCTAATTTCTACGTTTCTATAATTTGTGGGCCTTTTGAAGGAGGGCCCCAGGGGCAAATATCTCCAAAGCTTTCCTCCTTAATACGGCCCTGCTAGGATTCTCCGGTAACTTTTAGCAGCTAAATAACTTAAGTTAAATTTTACGAAGTATCTTTTGGCGGGCGAAACGTACGCGCTCATTCATTGATAGGCATTAGATGCAAGACTATGGAGAGACATCACATGCACTGAAATGTAAAAGAATTGCCTTAAAAATAAAGATTGGGAATCCCCGGGGAAAATAAAGTTTTTCTAACTTAACTTTTGGGGTATTTTCTTTTTTCAAATTGCTTTGAAAATCTAATTGTGTACTATCACTAAAATTTCTATTCTGAAATAAAACAAAAAAAACTTACTAAAATTGTTCAACGGAGGCATGGGAACTTTGCCCTTCCCCCCAGAACCCAGTTATTTTAAGGACTTAAGCCTGCAAGTACGGTTCCTCATTTCATTTTAAAAAGATATATTTATCGTATATTTTGCAATACTTTTAGATAATATCATAGTCGCTTTGCAATATTTAAAAACTATGATATTTAAAAATTTCTGTAGAAAGAAAACGTTTAACCAAACAATAAAATTTGTGTTCGAGAAACTACTGAAAAAGTGAGGATCCATAATTAGTGGACATTTGCACCGGGATTTAACTGATGAAATTAAGACGTTAAAATTGATCATTTCCAGGTTAAGAATCTATAGTTATTCTCATTCGCAATTTACGAGTTACGGCCTTAATTGTTTGATTACCCTGATACTGCTACGGAACGCAATCAACATTGCTGCTAACGCGTAAAACTTCAAAATGACGTTCATTATTTTTAGAAACTACTATTTTCGAATTATCATCAAAAACTTAACAAATTGCAATATCTTAAAGACTTGTGCGCTTAAAAATAATTGAAAATTTGCTGAACATAATTAAGAAAAATTGTGTCCTTGGCTTCGATCATTCCTGTTCTTGGCCTGGAGAGTCTGTCCTCGAAAAGTCGGTCCTTGGCCTCGAAGGCTGTGTCCTCTACTTCACCTCTGATATACACGTTCAAAACCGACTACGTCTATTCTAAACCTAAATTTTCGATATTGAAGTTGGTACGTACTACACTACAGTCTAAAATAACAACATTCCAATCAAAAATTCCAAAAGCAATAGTGAAACTAACCTCTTTTTCAGTTTCAAAGATATCTCCATCTCCCCGTTTCGGCTTCGGTGTCTTCTTCCTCTTGAAATACTTATCGGTTAAGCGATCAGGAATCTTCACACCAGATATGTCAATTTTCGTTTCGGTAGCAATCACGTAGATTTGATTGATACGGCGCAGCGGAACGCGGTTCAAACCAAATGGACCTGAGCAGACAAAGTTTAAATGAGCTTTTAGAATGCTTCATCTTCATAACGATTATCTTACTGACTAACACCTACAAAGTTTTTTCACTCAAAAAGTAAGGTGCAATTGGAAAGGAATGGGTCCTACGACTATATCCTAGGGAATACAAGCATTGATTAATAATCGTTTTCTCTATTCCTAAACCTAAAGAATAAATTAAATTTCTAAATGTTCAACGAAACGTCACTAATCGATGACATATTTTCGGAACATGCAGAAATGAAAATTTCACATATGAAGTCTATTCGTTCCAGACAAAAACCAAAATTTTGCTTTCCAAACCAAAATTTAGGTTCCTGAGAGTTTTAGGTTATATTGAATATATTTTGAAATCAGCAAAAAACTCTAGTCTAATTAGTTGACAGCAACTATTTAACAATGATAGACTCAGCCGTAAAGTTTTGCTACTTTTAATAAAAGAAATAGGGCCAGGCAATAAGCAGAACCAGCGATGCCAGGTTTGATGTTTTCACTTGCAATCTAATGTCTGATGTTTTTGATGGAAATCTGATGTAATTTGCTCTCAGGAGTAAATGTGATGTTTTTGATTAAATTTCTATGTTGACTACACAAATTTTGGCAAAAAGCAATGGAAATAAGGTAATTACAAAAAAGTCTTCATTCAATATTTGAGATAAAGATTGAAAAAAAAGTGATATCCCCTTATAAAAAAGCGTCTTCGCAAAATTCTTCTGAAAAAAAAAAAAAAAAAAAAAAAAGGTTGAAAAAAGATGATCTCCAAATAAAAAACAAAAAATATTTAGTCCAATTTCACCTCAGTTCCTGAAGTTTTTTTTGGAAATTTGCTGAACCCAGTTTTGTGGTTTTGATGTTTTTTTCTATAAAAATCAGATGTTTTTTGAAGAGCCCCGGCTAAGATCACTGATCATAATGATAGTAACATCACAACGAATGATTTTCCACCTTCAACAACTTAATATACAAATGCTGATCGATTTTCAAAAAAAAAATTAGCTTCTATTTTTTATTTTGTAGTGATGGGACATTCGGCTTTAGCAGATATTGGCCACTAAGATGTAAAAAAAAATGTCGGCTCATTCGTATGAACCAGGCACTCTGCGTCTGTCTAACCACACCAACACAGAGCACGTTTTAAGGTTCTGTTTGCAAGCCTTCGTCAAACTGGTCCTCAACAACGGGTACACTGCTTGGCCTCAACGAAAATAAGTGTAAAGTGTCTTTCCCAAAGACACAACGACGCATTGCCAGTCCGGGAATTGAACCGGGGGACAGCAACCTTTTGATCACTAGCATAACGCTCTACCACTGAGCTATCGCAGCCGCATAAAAAAAAATATGTAAACATAGATTATTTAAGTTAGAATCACCATTTCTACAGATTATGATTAAGCACTGGTATGCACAATTGCTTATTGCTACAATATAAAAGCTCGTTGGTGTAACATTTGCAAAGTGCACAGTAGGCTCTAGTGAACACAGGGTGACTTGTCATGGTAGTAATCGCGTCGAAAGTTCGGTCATGTTTGTAAAGCACTTTAAACTTTCACTAAAAGAAAGTTTATGCTTTTTTTTTTTTTAAATTTTAGGGTTGAAAGAATCCTCATTTTGCTTCATAGCAGTGGTATTCTTCAAATTTTTACATTTTATTACTGTGAAGTGCAAGTTTTTTACATCAGCCAGAGCTGAAATGCGATTGCTGTAATATGCAACTGTAACAAATATCAATCGAAAATTCATACTTGACTCAACATTTTGTAAATGCATTTCATTATGATGTCTGCAATTCAACCATCTTGGTTGGCCTAACCTTGAAATTCTATTCATGTGGTTCTAAATGGGCACTATAGCCTCTACTTTAACAATTCTGCCCTTGCTATAATTACAAATGTTAACTAAAGTACATGAATAAAAACTTAGAGGCCACAACTTCCAAAATTCTGCATTTAAATTGTACGTAGACCAAAAAAATAGCTAACAACTTGCAATGTACAATACAGCTCATGCCCATTGTTACTGAAATTCAAAAAGTCTTTGCATACCAGTGACAAGTAGAAGTCCAGTGTCCAACTGCTTCAGAAAAATAGCTCTCTTTCCACGGTGAGGACCAGCAACCATGATCACAACTGTACCAGGTGTAAGTGATGATCGAAGTCGGCGTTTGTGTTCACTAAAAGTGGATTTTTGATTGCTGCGAAGCTTGCGTCTGTTCAGCTCAGTAGGATAATATCTTGGCTAAAAAAATCATTTGTACAACATTATGACACGTTGTGTATGCTTGACATAGAACAATTTACATGAACATTTTTTCAATAACTTGTTTTTATATGAGGCTTTACTCCAATTGGTTGCAAAGCAACATGTATTTTTAAGACTGCAAAACAAGAAACCCTGCGAAAAATTTGTGGTTATATTGGAATAATCCTTATTAATTAAGCAATGAAAAGCCTACTTTGCAATACGACATGCATTATAGAATCATGTTTAAAAGTTTTACAATATTATACGTTGTTTGAGAGAAGTTATAGTTCTCCCTTGTTTACTTTTTCAAGAATAGCAATAGCTGAAAATCTCCAGCAGTTGTACAAAACTACTGGAAATTCAGAATTCACTTGGACATTTTGCATTTTTGAAATTCAGAATTCACTAAGGTCTCAAATGCTAACTAGTAAACAGAATGCTAAATTTGTTTCGGTCAGAAAGACAAATTTAAAATATAGACCAAAAAACATATTTCACTTCAAACGACTACAAAGTGTAAACTGAAAATTGACCTGAACTGTTAAAATAGCCTCAAATTGCTTTCAAGAATGTATTCAGTCGAAATGTTTTTGCTCGATTTTCTCTCAAAAAATATTGATAGATCTGAAGGTAACTTCACCAAATTTAAACTTTCTACAAACTTCCGTTCCGGAGGTATTACAAATTAATTTCCCTTACAAATTTGCCAGGGTTGCCAATCAAAAAAAAATTTCAAAAATCTACTGCATGTACTTAAATTTTCATAAATACTTTGCAGCAAAGTTATTGCAAAACAAAGTAAAGGTTTAGAACTGTAAATTAGTTGATTTTCAATAAATGTAAGCCAGCTTTCCCAAAGTTAATCTTTCGTCACAATACTGACAAAATGACAACACTGAAGTAAGTGGAAAACGGTTAATTTTAAACTGCAATTTCTTGAAAACGAGAAGGCATAAAAACTTCAAATTTGGTGAGAATGTATTTTAGACTTATTCCAACATTTTGGTCAATAGTAAAAAGCTTGACTTGAATGCCCTTTTAAAACCTACCAAAAACCAAAAAACGTAAAAATCGAAAGCTGACCCAACTGCCCAAAATTGCCTCAAACACTGAACAGACTTGGGTGTCAAATAATTTTTTTTGTCATTAAAGGAAGAAATCTCATACTATTGAAGCAGCGGTGCACCCAGGGGGTTGGGGGTCGAAACCGCTCCCTTTTGGAACTCAAAAAGCAACATAATTTTGTTGATATAACGCAGTTTGTAACACTTTTATATATTTACTTTTAACTAAATACTCACTTAAGTTGTTGTTTATCACTTAAGATATTTCAGGGCCATAATTTGATCTTGCATGATCATAGGCATCGTTTTTTTGCGAAGCTTGGTTAACCTTAATTTCAACTCAAACAATTTTGCATTGTTGTGTGTTACGAGTACCCATACTGCAGTTGTGAGTTTAGCGCCGATTACGTTTTGCCCACATTAAGCGGCAATTTTTTGCAACGTTCTTGTTAGATTATCACTCATGTGTAAATTAATGCAATCTGAAAAACGTCTTCCCAAAATTTTCGACATGCTTAGTGCCAAGTAGGCATCATTACTTGCAAAGTGTGCTTGATATTTACCAAGCAACTGAAATTTTTGCATTTGTTTTTTCTACAATATTGCTGACAGAAACATTGCAAAACTATGTGTATTTGACATATTCATAGATATTGAATAATGGATATATTATACCCGATCATAAACTTTTTAGACAAACAGAGCTTGACGCTAAGAGACAGTCGGCCATTTAGTGAAAAAAGTTGCCCTGGTGTAAAAAAAACTACTAAGCCCAGGGGCGCACCCAGAAATGTTTAAAAGAGGGGTTGGAATTTTTCAAAAAGCAACCAGTACCCAATTGTAGTTAATTTAGTTATAGTCAAACAGGTTTTCGCAGTAATAGTTGCATCGTTACAACATTTGCTTATTCAAAAACCTTGTAATAACAATTTTGAAAGTTGTTGGTTGTGAAGATTGCATGGAAGATAACAATTTACCTCTATGGGGGCCTAGGGGCGAAGCACCCAGCCACTGGGCAATTCTTGCAATTTTTCAGAGAAAAAGTAGCCGTTTTATCGCCATTTCGATGACGTTTTGCACGTTTTTAGACCAATTAGAACAAGCTAAATTACTGAGATGGAGGCCTGGGGGCGAAGCTCCCAGCCGCTGAGCAATTCTTGCAATTTTTCAGAAAAAAATAGCCATTTGGATGACGTTTTTAGAGCAATTAGAAAAAGCTAAATTACTAAGATAGAGGCCTGGGCAATTCTTGCAATTCTTCAGAAAAAAAAAGCCATTTTAATGCCATTTGGATCACGTTTTGAACGCTTTTAGAGCAATTAGAAAAAGCTACATTATAAGATTTTTTTTTCTAATACCGGCCATTTGTTCGAGCGGTAATGTGTTTATCTCTGAAGCGGGAGGTCTGAGGTTCAAATCTCGGGCCGGTCAAATCAGACACAGTGTTGCCAACGGCTCGCCACCACTGCGACATTTCTTCAAACGGAGCTGTGTTGCCCGGGCGCAATGACACGGAGATGGGCCCCGCGAACTCGTTACATGCTGCGGTGAATTACAGCGAGTATAATAAAAGATTTGATAAATTATTAAGATTTGGAAGAGTTTGAAAGAATTTATTTTGTTCAGTCCAATCAGCCCATGCACACTTACTGGTCAAGTCCAAAATATGTTTAACTGCTGAAAGATCGCAAATTTGGCTGAAATTTTTTAAATGAATACGTTTTTAAATTCAAAAAGCTTGTTTGTGGCACAGAATTTCAATATAGCCTTCATTAGCGTTGGAGTTACAATTTCCCCTTTTTTTAGTAATGGGTAGTATTGAAAAAGGCTGTTTTAAATTTTACGTTTTCATCCAGCTCTCTTCATGAATCTATGCTGAAATGAAGAAAAACTAAAATGCCATGGTATATATAGAGGTCAATTACACTGAAATGGACAATAGGTTGTTATTATGATGTATGATGCTGCAAAATCACATAAAATACGATAAGGTTAATGCAAAAATATAAAAAAAATCATTTGGAAACGATAGGTCACTGAATACACTTGCAGAATAAAAATCTCAACGTTTGAATGTAATTTTGTGGTTTTTGTCTTTAAACAGCAACTTTGTTTGCTTTTTTTTTGCAAAAGTGCATTTGGCTTAGTAGATTTTTTACACTGGGACTTTTTTCACTAAATGGCGTCTGTCTCTTTTTAGTGTCAAGCTCTGTTCTGCTTAGAAGTTTATGATTGGGTATAATATTATTCACTACTCAATTGATATATATGTCTTGTAGTTGAAACACTGTAGAAGCAATATTGTAGTTGAAACAAATGCAAAAATTTCAATTGCTAGGTAAATATCTTCCAGGATCAAATTACAGCCCTAAAACAACATCTTATTTTGCAGGATCAAATTACAGCCTAAAACAACATCTTAAGTGATTCAGACCAACTTAAGTAATTACAGGGAGGCCTCGACTTAGGTCGTTGATCCGTTCTTGAGATGTGGTGTAACTCGAATTTCAGTAAAAGTCGGAACATTATACATAAATTACTCTATACATATTGTACTGTACTGTAAAGTATGATACTGTAATAAAATGTACAAATAATGCAAAAAAGTACAGTAGTTTATTAGAAAAACAGAAAACAATTCCATATCACATGAATAAAAGCAAATACAATACAGTACTATAATAATAAGATGGTGGACAAGTTGGGGTAGTAGAGGCAGCTGAGGTAGATGGTAGAGGCTCTGTAGTAATAGAGGCAGCTGATGTAAAGGGTGCAGGTCTCTCTACTTTCTGAAAATAGTGCTCCATGTTAGACTGGACAGACAGCATTTTCTTTTCATCTAAAATCTTTGTAACATTGTAGTAAATCCATGATGCCTCTGGAAACCCTAGTGAACCTTTCCATGTTAGGATCCTGAGCCTCAAAAGTTGCCAATGCTTGCTGTATCTCAGCAAAACCTTTTGACAAACCCTGCCTTGTGAAAGCCTTAGGCTCTGGGGTCAAGGTTTCTTCTTCCTCTATGATCTGCTTCTCAAGTTGTATTAAGTCTACAGCAGATAATTCCTCTCAATGAGATTGCAACAACTCTGTAACATCATCAACTTCCACATACAGATCAATTTCCTTACTCAAGTCAACAATATTCATAATAACCTGGTCAGCTCTCTGCTCTAACCCATCGAAGTAATTCACAAATTGAGGACATAGTTTCCTCCAAACATGATTTATGTTTGTAACCTTCACCTCCTCCCAGGAATGAGCAATGTTCTGTACAGAATCAAGGATATTGTAAGACTTCCAAAAGTCCTTCAGAGTCAAATCCTTCTTTGTTTCAGTTGCCTGGAACGCCATAGCAAATGTTCTTCTGAGATAGTAGGCCTTAAACGAAGCAATCACTCCTTGATCCATAGGCTGTAAAAGGGCCGTGGTTTTGGGTGGAAGGTTAAGCACCTTGACATTAGCATTAAAATCTCCCAGATGGGTAGGGTGTCCAGGAGCATTGTCCAACATCAGTAGCACCTTAAAGGGGATATCCTTTTTGGTGCAATACCGCCCTACACTAGGCACAAAATGGTTAGTAAACCAATTCTCAAACACTGCAAGTGTCACCCATGCCTACTTATTTGCCTTCCAAATAGTCCGGTAGAAACAGCTTTTACCCGGAAAAAATTTATAATAAGCTGAAATTTGGCACGATGACTCAGGACCATGTCCTGAGCTACCAAAAAAAAAATCCCCTTGTTTTGGACATGGGACCTCTCCCTTTTTCAGCCTTTGAAGTCTGCCATCTAGGTGTCAAAGGGTCTTTACTGTCCAACAGCCAATCCAAAAGTTATGGAAGAGTCAAATTTTGAACCGTAATTGATTTTCAAGTGCAGATATAAACAAATTTATTTTAGAATTGATGACATCATTGTTGGTGACGTCATTGCCAAAGTTTTTGAAAAAATGACGTATCAATGGCTCAAATTGTAAATGAGGGTTAGGTTTTTGGTTCCTAACCAAAAAATGCTTAAATCGAAGTGATGACATCACAAACGTTTTGGATGACGTCATCTGCAACCCCGAGTTTTAATGGTAAATCTGAAAGTGTTTGACCAAACAAAACATTGCAGAACTTGGAAGAATTATATTGTAAATTCAGTCGATTGAAAGTCAAAAACTGTGCTGTCAGTAAAACTCTGGCCTAGTAGCACATGCACAGCCAGGGGGATTAGGGGGACCAGTTTCCCCTTTTTAAAGTGCACAACTTCACAAAAATTATTCAAAAGATAAAATGTAAAAAAAACTACGGTAATTTAAAAACGTTTAATTCAAGTGTAATTCTACCCTGAGTTGCAAACAAGCAACGTCAAAACTTTTGAAGTGGGAATGCATGCATACTCAGTTTTGATATTTAATCAAAATGTAAGATCATTGCGTAACCCGTTTCGCGCTGTCTTGGAATGATATTGTCTCGTCAGCATACCGCATTGCTTTTGTGGGAGAACGCGAGCGAGACAGAAAGCAGCGCAATTTTGCACCAAAAATCGCAATCCATTTGTTCAAAACTCATCATTTTCCAAAATGGCAGAAGTATAACCAGATACCGGCGAGAATTTGGGGCAGCCGAGATCTGAGGCGTATCAGCACACGAATTAAATATCACCGTAGTCAAATCAAATGGTATTTTGACCCTAATAAATTTCGAGAATATTTTAGTTGAAAACATTCGAAAAAACACTAATCGCAGAAGGAAAGCAAATCTCTTCTAAGAGAATGACTCTAAGTTTACTTCGAACGCTGAAATTAATTTTTTGTTATACTGTATTCAGTCAGTTTTACCAATCATGCGTATTCATGCGTAAAAATATACGCATGTCATTTGATTGTATGTATTTTTCCAGTTTTGTTTTTTTTGCGTTCACATGGAATAAGATATCAGACGTAATTGGTCTAAACCGCTTTATGTATCTACATTTAAACCAACTGTCTAGTGAGCTCGTTTATCTGAAAAACCATGGAATCAAAATATTATTGCTCAAAAATTTTTGTCAATTACCAAAAGCGAAACCACGATGTCAGCTTGATCCTTTAATTTTATTTTCGGCTGGAGTTGGGAAATGGCGATCGGCTGGTTTGAATTAATCTAACAACTTCAATTTGCATAATGTCAAATGTTTAATACAATAAACAGTATGCTAATTTATTTTTAGAAAACCTTCATCGATCAGTTTTTATGTTTGCATATTACACCGTATTGGTGTGTTGATTACAAGCAATATTCTCAAGGTCTACCAGAGTAGCGTATCCGGTGACGTAGCCCAAATTGTGTCGAAGTCTAAATTGAGCGCGCTGATTGGTTGCGAGCAAAAAGTCGCGCAGACGCCGTCCGCCTAATGCCGATCCACACTGTGCGTAAAATTGTGAGCACAAAAGCTCGTCTTTAGTTCATTTTAAACCAAAATTTGGAGTCTCAGCCTATCGCCTTATCAGCGTACAAACAGCCAGTTGTTTTTAACAAACCAACTATATGCCCGTATGTTCACGATTTTACGACCGAGCCTAAAAATTCGCTCTGGAAGCATTCTATACACAGTTTTCGGGGTGAACCAAATTTTGATTGCGGGCATGCCATATAAGTAAAAACAAACCCATTTTATTTTGTTATGACCATTTTTCTGCAAACGCTGCGTTCAGATTCGCATTATTTGATTGAAACAACCGCATATGAGGAATTGGTCGGTTGCTATCGCATTATTCTTGATTAATGCTTATACACTCTTATTTCCTACCAGCGATAATAATAACTGTACAGCAATCAATTAGACGAAACTTTGTATTGGCAAGCCACAATACATCGCATTTATTTCTGTTTGAAAATAGCAAGCAGTATGTGGTGTCAACTGTTAGTTAACATAAATGATAATAGGGAGCACTTATTTTTTCAAAATCCATTCATTTTCAAGTGTAGATGGGGGTTGTTTGTATGTTTTGTGAATTGTGCCTTTCATTTGTTCGTAATTTGTTACAATATACTGTGTTAGACAGATGGGCAGGTGGCAGTTTGACTCGAAGATTGAAAGGTCCGTTCGCTGTCACCTGGCCAAAGCAACTTGGGGAATAAAATGTAACTATAATTATTCGAAAATTAAAATATTATCATGCCAGCTTGCTTGAATAGTAGCGGCAATCTAAGATTTAAAAACACACTTTTTTGTATCCGCTGTTGCATCATCAAATAAACTAGAATTGTAAAACCACTTTTAATTCTATTCTTTTTTATTTTTTTTGTGCGTCTGCTGCATGAACGACGGTAGAACTTCAACTTGCTATCGCTTAACCTTTGTCCAGTAATATGATACAATTTGCCTAAATAAAAACTTTCCGATTCTATTCCGAAAGTGTTGCAATGCTTTTTGCGTAAAAAAATTTGTCCCTCCCCTTTCTTTTTATTTCTGGCTGCGCAAATGGTAGTAATCAAGCGGATAAAACTTACACCTCCCAATATCGGATTAAAATAAAATAATGCATTCTGTAGTTAGAGCAAGAAAGCCTATGTTTATCCAAAAGCTCCCTCGCGCAGTTAAAGTTAATCGGCAATTTTAGTTTAAAATGCAAGCATTAGCAAAGATGAAAAAATTAGTAAGACTGCAAATTGTCAAATATTAGCGAGATTCAAATCAAATCTTTCATTATACTCGCTGTAACATGCCGAAGCATGTAACGAGTTTGCGGGGCCCATCTCCGCGTCATTGCACCCAGGCAACACAGCTCCTTTTGAAGAAATGCTGCAGCAGTGGCGAGCCGTTGACAACACTGTGTCCGATTTGAGCAGCCCAAGATTTGAACCTCGGACCTCCCGCTCCAGAGACAAACGTGTTACCGCTCGACCAACTGGCCAAGTTTTCTCAGATGTTATTCAAGAATCTAGCTGATTAGATAATTTTTTGATCTGCTTTTATTTTAGATTAATCCAGTAGCGTAGCCAGGGGGGCGGGGGCTATAGTTCCCCCCATTCACCAGTCAACAAAAATGCAGAATAAGAAAAATAACATGTTTTTAGCTTTTCCGAGACTGTTTTTGCATTAAAATGGACTAAAAAGTGATTTAAAGCATCTTTTGAGACATATATTCAGGGGGGGGGGGCTAATTTGTCGAAAATTAAAGTTACAAATCAATGAAAACTTTAAAAAATGCCTAAAAACAAACAATCAGATTTGATTGCTAGTGTAAAAACGCCAAACATAGATTTATTATAAACTCAGAAATAAAACGAGAGGCTATTCAGTGTTAGTTAATTACCAATCACTTCTCTTAAATATCTTTCCATCAGCCCCCCTCCCCAATTATTTTTCTTTATAAAATATAGATGAAATAAATTACTGCAAGTGAGTTTTATTGAATGATAGAATTTTATGATTTTGAAGAAAACTGCAATGTTATCATTAGCCACTTCCCACATAGTCCATTAAAGCAACCAGTTGAATCATGTTGCGCTGCATATTTCTATGCCCCGTTTTAAAAGCATTATTTTTTATTAAACTAGCTCTAAAATTAAGTTATTTTTGCAAAAAAAATGCAAAATTTTGAGCACTGGGGGCTTCGCCCTCAGACTTCCATGCCTCCGGTGGCTGGGGGCTTTGCCCCCAGACCCCCAAAACAGCCCCCCCCCAAAGCGAATTTCTGGCTACGCGCCTGGATTAATCAGATAAGTTTGTTCAAATGTAACTCTAATTGATTAGATCAGTATAGTTTAGATGCCACACCTATTCTAGAATAGAATTAGTACCACAGATTGTAAAAATATGCTAACATAGTATTTTGCATAAGATAATATTGTCAAGCATTGCAAAGCAATGGAAATTTTGTTCCTATAAGATATATTATCATGCTCGAAACATATTCGTATTAATGTACATATAATTGCGCTAGTTAGTATTTTTTTAGAACCATTGCATATAGGAGGATGATGCAAGTCCTCGGCCAAGGACTCGATGATGCCTTAGAACGTCAAAATAATCATGATGTTGATATTCTCAAAGTGTTGCAAAGTTTCTTTTTTTTCAGATTTACGATTAAAACTCTTGACAGATGACGTCATCAAAAACGCTTGTGACGTCATCATTTTGATTTAAGCAATTTTAGGTTAGGAACCAAAAACCTAACTCTTACTCACAATTTGAGTTATCAATACATACAGAATACATAATAGTGGCAATGACATCATCAACAATGATGTCATCAATATTAAAATAGTTTTGTTTATACCTGCACTTGAAAATCAATTACGGTTCAAAATTTGACTCTTCCACAACTTTTGGATTGGCTGTTGGACAGTCAAGACTCTTTGACACTAGATGGCAGACTTCAAAGGCCGAAAAAGGGAGAAGTCCCATGTCCAAAACAAGGGGATTTTTTTTGGTGGCTCAGGACATGGTCCTGAGTCATTGTGCCAAATTTCAGCTTATTCTAAATTGTGCCAAATTTCAGCTTATTATAAATTTTTTCCAGGTTTCAATGTATTTTTTCGTATTTCTACGGACTAAAATGACTGGGAGTTGACTCATGCAAATGCCCTTGAATTTTTAGCCAGATATACCAGCTAAGGCTTCAGTATGAAGCAGTGTTCCCACTAAGCCGATTTTTTTCAGCGAATCGGCGATTTGTTGGAGCAAGGGCGAATAATTTTTGGCAATATAGTAAACAAAGCTTTAGAAAATTCGACAAATTTGTTGAAATATGACATTTGGTATAATTTAATACTGGATTGGTACAAAATTTGGGGCATATATACGTCTTTATAGAGCTTTGGGCACAATTGCCTCAAGATAATTTGGGCGCTCGCCGACTAGCCATAAAGTTAGAGGGAACACAGGTATGAAGTCACCAGCTGCATTTCCCCCTAGAAGTAAGGTTAGCCTCTCCTTGCTGACTTCTCCTTTGCGATGTATGTGCGGTAAGGCATACGCTTCCAAAACAAACCTGTCTCATCCATGTTGAACACTTGATAAGCAGAATACCCCTCCTTCATAATTATATCAGCCAATATTTTAGGAAATTCACTTGCTGCTTTCTCATCTCCACTAGCAGCTTCACCTTGCAATTTAAAATTATGGTAATTGGCCCTAGCCTTAAATCGCATAAACTAACCCCTACAAGCTGAAAATTCTTCTCTTTCATTTTCTTCCCCCCTTTCTTTTCTTAATGCTTCAAACAATCTTTTCGCCTTCTCTTGAATCACCGTAAGGCTTGCTGGAATACGCCTTTGATTTTGATCTTCTAACCAAAGCACCAACAATCTTTCCATTTCAATAATTAAACCACTACGCTGTTTGGTTATCACTGTTGCTAGCATAGGAGCAGATCCTTTTACATGTTCAATGATGCGCTCTTTATCTCTAAGAATTGTAGCCATAGTCGAACGAATAAGGTCAAGTGACCTACCAATGTTCATTAGTGTTTCACCGTTTTTAGATCACCTAATAATGTCTAATTTCACTTCCATGCTGATGACCTTTCTTTTCTTTGATGCACTAACACCAGAAACATCTGTTTTACGCTTTGAGTTCATAACAAAGGGCAAAAAGTTAAAAAAAACGATCAAACAAGTTACGAGAAAACCGGCTTAAACAACCAAAATGGCATATCACTGAAACTGTGTACCATAAGACTGAAGCTTACTGATTATTTGTTCATAATTGTAATAGTTCGCACTTGTTCACATCATTTACGATGCAAATCACAAAAACCAATGAGCCCAAAGCACTGTATTTCTTGATCACAATGATCCAGTTCAAGGGCTTTGATATTACAGTACTGTATTATCATTTATATGTTTATGGAGTGCGTTCATAACGTCGAAACAGCGTAAGCCAGGACCGTCGTAACCCGAGGACTTACTGTATTTCATGAAAAGTAAATATGGCAAAGTGTTACAAACTGCGTAGTATCAACAAAATTATGTTGTTTTTGAGTTCCAAAAGGGGGGGAGGGTTTCGACCCCCGACTCCCCCTGGGTGCGCCACTGACTAAGCCAAATGCACTTTTGCAAAAAAAAAGGCAAATAAATCTGCTGTTTGAAGATGCAAGCCGCTACAAAATTACATTCAAACATCAAAATTTTTAATTTGTAAATGTATTTAGGAATTTAAAAACAGCTTTTATTAGCAATGGAGCTATCATTTCCAAGCGATTTTTTCTTTATTTTTGCGCTAACTTCATAGTATGTTAGGTGATTTTTACAGCATCATACATTATAGTAACAACCCATAGCGTATTTCAATGTAATTAACCTTTATATAAGCTAATACCATAGCATTTTAGCTTTTCTTCATTCCAGGTTAGATGTGAGAAAAGAGCTAGACAAAAACTTTTAATCTAAAACAGTCTTTTTGAAGGCTACCCATTTCTTAGAGAGTGGAAATGATAGCTCCAGCGCTATTAAAAGCTAATTTGAAATTCTGTACCGCTAACAAATTTTTGAATTTAAAGACATATTCACTTAAAAGATTTGAGCCAAATATGCGATCTTGCAGCATTTAAACATCATTAGAACTTGACTAGTAGGTATGCAGAGCTGATTGGACTGAGCAAAAACAAACTCTTCCAAACCTTAGAATTTGACATATTTTCTAATTGCTTTAAAAACATTCAAAATGTCTTCCAAATGGCAATAAAATGGCTGTTTTTTCCAAAAAAAATTGCAAGAATTGCCCAGCGCCTGGGGGTTTCGCCATTAGGCCCCCATATACGTCATCATGTTCATTATGTCAAAAACATTCAAAATATCATGCAAATGGCATTAAAATGGCTGTTTTTTTCTGAAACCAATTGCAAGAATAGCCCAGCAGCTGAGGGCTTTGTCCCCTGACCCTCATAGTGGTAACTTGTTCTCTTGCACAATCTTCACATTCAACAACTTTCAAAATCACTATTACAGAGTTTTTGAATAAACAAATGTTGTACGGTAACGAAAACTATTACCACAAAACCCTGTTTGACTATAATTCTGTGCATTTTCATTAATGCTTAAAATAAATTACTTAACATTGATTTTAGTTGCTTTTTGAAAAATTGAAACCTCCCACTTAAAAATTTCTACGTGCGCCCCTGTATTGCAGTCACAAAATAAGGTACCGATACGAGACCAACCCAACTTTGTGCCTTATACTTAAGTGAATTGCAATTAGTTTTATCAAAAATTTTTCAAAATTCAGATTGATCTAAAGCGGTATCTGTATACACCAACATGGATTAACAAAACTTTATGGAAAAAGTTTGAATAAATGGTCAGGCCAAATTGCTACAATTAAAACCTAACATCATTAAAGGATTATTTTTCTCGCCTTGCAAATTCACTTTATTTTAGTCTAAAAAGTTTAATGGTGTGGAAGATAGAAAATCTGATACTCTATGGATTAAAGTAAATCCACTTTGGTGCATACCGTACGACCCGTAAGTACGGTATATTCTTGCAAATTCACTTTATTTAAGTCTAAAAAGTTTAATGGTGTAGAAGATAAAAAAACTGATACTCTATGAATTAAAGTAAATCCACTTGGTGTCAGTCATCATCACTTAATTGGACAAAACCAAAAATTATCTTTAATATTGTTGCTTACTAACCAACTTCTTGATGTACACATTTCGTGTGCCTCCATTATTTTCTCCACCAATGGGTTTGACAACAAACTTTGGTGGTTTGGTCTTCTTTTCTATCTTGGAAACATTTTCTTTCTTTTTTTCCAAGTATTGTTGCACATACAACTTCAGTTGAGAATATTTATCTTTTTTGATGACACGATTTTTCTGTGTCGTGCGACGCAAAAGTTTCTTTTGCAATATTTTTCTTTTCTTAGTATTCATGTTGATTCCTGCAAAATTTAACATAAATTACTGATATGGCTTTAGATTAGTGACATGATGCTGGGCTCATAAAGAGGATACCTTACCGGTACTCAAATCAAATCTTTTAGGAAGTGTCTCCTGCACCGTCCCGGTTTCGGACATCAAATCGCTGGTGCACCGGATTGCGTTTTTCGCATTGACTCGATTTAAATACAGCAATTTGACACCTCGCATTCGAAGCCCTGATGGCGTAGTGGTTAGTACGCTTGACTCCAATGCAGATGGTTGGGATATCGATTCCTGCAGGACACGCTTTTTAAAAATAGCGCTAGAGCATTACTTTGCTTCATAGTTCTTTTTTTTACTCTAAAATCTTATTATTAGAGTTAGGGTTTGGGCAGCGATGCCAGCCTGAGAGATAGTGAATTGAACAGCAAAAGAACACGACCGCCGCCGCCAGTGCAGCAGACACTGCCAATCTTTTATTATACTCGATGTATGACGTTGCAGCGTGTAACAAGCTTGCGAGGCCCATCTCCACGTCATTGCACCAGGGCTACACAGTTTCTTTTGAAGAATTGTTGCAGCGGTGGCAAGCCATTAACCACACTGCATTCAATTTGACCGGCTTGAGATTTGAACCTCAGACCTCCCGCTACAGAGACGAGCACGTTACCGCTCGACCAACTGGCGGGTAGGAGGACCAATATAGGCTTATCGGTGTCTTGTCTTGAGTAGTATGCTAAAGCTTTTATGGTACCAGTACTTTCTGCTGTAATCTTGTCGGAAAAATACGTTACTACAACACTAACGAAACAGTAGCAGGCTATAACACGCCTTCTTTAAATTTGCGATACCGGGCTGCTCTTTCCTGTATTAAAAAAAACTAGGCACCAGTTTTGCAATGCAAAGAGTCATGCGAGCCCGAACATACAATTGTAAATCTATTTGTCTGGAGCAATAAGAATAATCGATTCAAATTGATAGAAAGCTAACAACACATCTTACTTATCACGTATGCCAACGAAAAAGGAATACAAAAATTTTTTTTCGTTTATCATAATTTGGGTTGCCATTTTATTTTTAGAAGATTTAGTTTCGAAGCTTGGCGTTTGTTTTAGGACGGTTTTAGTAGGGCTAATAAAGAATTATTTTGAATAGTGGGGCAAACCGACAAATATGCCCCATTTCGCAATGAATTTGAATCAATTTTCTTCTGGAAAATGTAAAAGGATTGCAGAGGTGATTATTTTTAATACAAAGCCGCCTTTTTCAGTACGACTCAAAAAGTAAAAAAAAAAATGGAAAATTGAAATAAGAAAACTTAATGACAGATAAAAAAATTACATATTGTTTCAATTTTTGAGAAATAAAAAAAAGGATTGCTGTTTCTTTCTATGCTATTAGGATAATAAAATGTAAACTACTAATCGATCTTTAAATGTGCAAGAGGAAAGATGTCGATAACTCCGCAGCGTGGCCGAAAGGGGAAAGACGTCATTTTTACGACGAATCTGATCGCATGATCATGAGTTCAACCCGCACCCTGGTCACGTTGTTGCGTTCTTAAATAAGACGCTTTACGATGATTATCTCTGCTTGGTGGCTTCGAACAAGCAGCAAACTCAGTGGACAAGAATTTGAAGAAATCCACAGAAACATTGAATCATCGGAAACTTCTAAGCAGGTGCGGATTCCCGCAATCACGAAGTAGTCCTGGTAATGAAAAGTGTGCGGGTCGTCCAACGAGTTAGCGTCTGACGTGTCCGGTGATAGAAGGATAAATATGCGCTACAACAACAACAACAACTCCGTTCAGGTGAGGAGTGAATTTTGAAAAAGGGAAGTTCTAATAATTTCTTTGCATGCGATCGCAGCAGCGTATACCAGTATACAGGGCGCTGTGATTGTGGACCGTGTAATAGGCTATGTGTAGACTAGTGTGAGCTAAATATCAGATTTGCTTTCAGTATTAGGTCACACTCTCGTTTGGTTGTTAAACGTTGATTACTATTAGGCACCATAGCCTACAAGTGAAAGCAGCTAGGCTAGTGCTAGTCTTGCACTCCCTGCTCAGTGTCAGTATGCCTAGCTTAACTGTTAATGACGGCTAATGCTACAGTCTGACAGTGCAAGCCTGCAAGTTAGTACAACTGACAGACTGAAATCGAAGTGCAGAGTGAAAATCAGTTGGGCATGTATCTGACTACCGGTACCTGTAGTGCAGCCTAGAGGCCTATTTATTAAACAAAAAGGCAACAGTTAATTTTTACTTTTTTTTTTTAAAGATAAATTTCATGGTGTTATTATCAAAAATATTATTAAACTGAAATTATAAAAAATAGGCAGATAAATGAAAAAAAACAAGTTACCAATATTCCATTCAAAGATTGCCAGCAATCCACTGATCCAGTACCACGCTCGACGCCATGGGGGCATTTCGGGGCAGTGCCCCCCCCAAAATCACTCCTTGTGCCCCCAAAAAAAGTAACAGGCCTAGTGCCACTGGAGTGCATTTTGGGGCCTGTGCCCCCCAGAAATACTGCTTGTGTCCCCCCCAAGCATGAGTAAACTTTTGTTCCAGGACAAAAAACATGAGTGAACACTAAGACTGAGCCCAAGATTTTGCACTGAAACCTTTTTTTTTTGTCTTCATTGCTGATTTTGTGTGCAAGAAGCAAGATCCGCACCGTTAGACTCCACCGTGCCCCCCCCCCCCCCCCCCCCGAGCGGGACTTGTGCCTGGAAAGAAGGTACCGTAAATGGCCAGGATGAAGACCTTTTTTTTGTTGTTGGTCTTCACTCCCAAAGACCGAAAATGAGAGTAAAATTTATCTGTGCCCCTCCAAATATTTTTTATGCCCCCCCCACCAGTCATGCTACTCCGGTGCCGGGCCTGTCCAATACGATCATCGATGTCACAAGAATTAAGAATCCAAAGAGATAAAAGCAATATATCGGTAACAGGCTGCTGATGCAGCAGCGATTTCACATCAGCAACCAGACTGGTGCAGTAGACATTACCGGTACCAAAAAAAAAAGTAATACAGAGCTTTATTGGAGTTGTTGAGAGCTTAACCAGTTTTGTTTCATTAAGTGCACATTATGTTACTTACCGTATGTAAGAAAATAAAAGTAATAGAAGCCTTTTTACTGCTAGTGCACATTACTGTAGTTTATTCTTGGTGTGCTGCATATACCAAAAAATTTGGTACCACTAGTACTTGTCAGTAGTTAGAAAAACAAGCCTTTTGTATGATTTTGCACCAACTGCAAAGGCGATGTGCTTCTACCCATACCACAGTTTACAGGAATTGGCCCCTTCCAAATTGATATTGATAACAATGTTAATGAGAAAATTCCTTTAAGCTGTTCAGTTGTCAATAATTAAGTAATCACTAGGTTGAAAAGAATTTCCTCATTTAGGATTAGTCTGTTACTGTTAGTTCGATGCTAGGTTTTTTTTTTCAAAATTTGTTTTCAGTCATTTGACTGATTTGTCAGATATTTTTCCGGTCATTTGAATTATTTTTCCGTCATTTTTTTATCAAAATAGAATGTACAATACTTCGATTTGTTGAGTTTTTATTAAAAGAAAACGAACCCGAAACAAAATTTGCAAAACAAGACCATAAAAACAAAGCATTTTAGTCCAAATTACTTCAAGCAATCTTACCTAAATTGATGCTACGCTGTGCAGCGTTTATGATATAAACAGCCACTGCAGTGATGTAAAAAGGCTTTAAAAAATGCATTAGATAGCGTATATAATCAAGTTACAAAAGTCACTAAATAATTCCAAGTTATTGTGATTTAATGATCACAGAATGATCCATCTTTAACAAAACTAACTTACATAAAAAAGACTTAAGATGAATGACGTAAGGTCGCAGTTGTGCTCTTTCACAATGCAAGAACAGCTAAAAAAACATTACCTGTAGTCATAATTTTTTTTAATTATCACAACCTAAACCTTATAAGTGGGTAAAAATTTGCAAGACAAAATCTTTAAAAAACTTTACACTTAAACAAACCGAGAAAGAACAACCCTACACGAAATTTAGCCATCCATATTTATTCTTCTTTAGCCGTTGGCATGTTGGGCTGTGAAGAAAAAGCACTGGAACCCCTGCTATTTGCGCTGCACCTGGACCGCTTTTCAAATTTGAACCAATGGCTGTATGCCAAACTGTAGTTGTAAGTTTTGTACGATTCTGCGTTTACAGTAGTCGCATTAATTTGTCACATGTGAATAATAGTAGGCGATTTCTTGAGGGCGTTTTCAGTCTAGCCAAAAGACAAAAATCTTGTTCTGCAGTTGCATATTTAGCTTTGAAACTAAGTATTGCTCTGGCGATCGTGCAGAGAGTGGGCCAATCCAGTTCCCGCTTTGCAGCAATTGTCAAAACTGTTCGCCAATTGTCATCAGCATGACGACAATTCTGTAACACTTCAAACTTAAAACTGCACCATTCGTCTTCTAGCGCCTCGGTTTCGATAGGGTCAGGACTAATTTCGTAAAACTTAGCTAGGGCAATGGCTTCTTCAGCAAATTTTCTTCATGCAAGCTGGATTTAGTTATACTGCTTGTTTTTAACAAAACTTAATTGAACTCGAAAAACTTCTACATTTTTGCCGATCTCGAGAAAGAATAAAAATAAGAAACTCAGAACTTAAACTCGCATAAAAATCAAATGAGTTTGTTGCCTTTGTTACTGCATATTATTAGTTCTCTGCAATGCATTGTGCAGCTGCAGCAGTATGAACTTATTTCATAGCTAAATGCACGATTCACACCCTAAATAAAAATATTAAAGAATTTACTTATGACGAAGCTTGCTCCATTTCTTCATCATCTAGAGTAACCATTAAAATCAAATTGCTATCGTCTTCCACATTGCGCAATGGTAAACTTGAAGACGAACTAGATTTGGCTTCGACGACATCTCCGCTACAACTTAAAAAATATACTCAAGTTCAACTGCTTACTGCAAAATTTTGTTTTCTTCTTTCTGGGCTCTAATTGCTCTCTTTTACTGGAACAACTCATCATACTCCTGTCAGTTGAGATGCAATCTTGTTCTGACTTTTAAGACTAAATAGAATGAACTGAACTGAATAAACTCAGCGCTAATATTTTTATCAACCGCTGCACAGGTGGGTATTATTTTTCGTTTTGTCCCTTACCTTTTTGTAGCAATTCACTTTGTAGATAGCGTTCTGCTTATTCATTACCGTGGGGGATGAAATAGTAACAGTTTTTCCATAAAAATCTTTTTTTTTTTTTTATTTCTGCTCTTTCAACGTGTTGGCCTACCACATCAATTCCGACATTCGCGGCATGCACAGATAAGAAAATTGCTTCAAAGCAATACTTGTTAAGAGAAAAGATCCAGCAACAGCTAGTTTTATTTCTTGGCATTTGCTCATAGTGCTACGAACCCGCGATTAATATGTTGGCCGTGGTGAAAAAGTTTTCGGTCATTATGACTGAACAGACCAAAAATATTTTGGTCATTGCGCAAAAAAATCGGTCAATGACTGAAAAAAACAACCTAGGTTTGATGTCTGATGTTACTGTACTCAGAGGTGGGCACTTGTGGCGCAACTATTTTACTTACGATAGCGCTTGCACCGCGATTATTATTAAACAATTGCGCTGACACTTGCATCGCAAGTATTTTAGCAATTTTGAGCGCAATCGCGCAAGCTCAATTCAAATACGATTATTAGTGATTGTTTTGCAGTCAATATGCTTAAAGTTAAGAAAAAAACATTGATGAGGTGCATAGGTGTAGCCAGGATTTTTGATTGGGGGGGAGGCCAAACTGCAAATCAAACGCAAGGATGTCATCAAAATTTTTCGAAAAGAGACTTTTTACAAGACAACGATAACGTAAAATGGAGGGAGGATCAGAAGGCGGGGCCTGGGTTGGCATGTAACCTGGGTTTTGATAAAGAAAAAGGACTTGAACCTAAGTTTAAAAAGATTTCCAAACTTATCTAAATTGGGAGATGTGGTGAGCAAACTAGTTTAATCCAAACATGTCACAGACGTGGGTCTGGGGGCTGCTGCTGGGTGATTTTTTAGAATTTCTTTTGGAAAAAAAATAGCTATTTTTATGCCATTTGGATCACGTTTAGCACGTGTTTAGAGCCATTTAAAATAACTAAATTTTTAAGAACTGAAAGCTAATTGAAACAATCAAATTAGTGAATCTTCCCTTTACTTACAGATCAAGTCCAAAACACAGTTAAAATCTTGAATTTGGGGTTAAATTTTGTAAGTGACTTGGCCCAGATGGGAGAAGCAAATACATTGCCTCCTGCAATATTTTAGCAGTAATTAATCAATCGAATATTTGCCTTGGGAAATTTATGTTTTGTCATGAATACGGGTTATACATTTAAATTAGATAGCAAAAGTTTGATATGAGGGGGCCCAGGCCACCTGTTCATTAATATTAGTTTGTTGTACATGTATGCTGTTTTACACAAAAATGCTTAAAGAAACTGAAACTGAAAAAATATAACTCTTTGTTGTTTTTGTTTTTGTCATTGGTGGCATTTCAATAGGGGGCGGTTTTGCCCCCCTGGCTATGCTTATGACGAGGTAGGTTCATAGAAGCTTCGTCATGGCAAATTCCATTTGTCTACTGCTTGCAATATGGTACTTCTATTGGATTTACAGCTGGAGTCATCTTTCATTGAAACGTTTCTCTAGAATATTTTTTGTTGATTTTTCAAAAAAAATTCCAATTGAGTAAGTTAAAAAATGGTTGTAAAATCAAATTCTTGTAAAATTGTAAAATCGAAAATTGTGTTTGTAATTGTCTTTTTAGAAATATGCTAGTCGTTTTTAAACAATTGTAAACTTGCTTTGGGCATTAATCGCATTACTTGTGGAAGTCCTTTTTTACTGTAATTCAAAAACAAAAATAACAAAAACTATTAACTGCAATTTTTTTGCTAGTCCGAGAAAACTTGAAAGATATTGCAAACAGGAGTGACAGCATGGGTAAAGCTCTTAAAAGTAATACTTAGATGGTTCAATTTCTTTAAACAAAAACAAGATGAGTTTTTAACGTGCTCCATCTGTCAGAGAGTGATGCTAATTGCTCCAGAAGCACAAAATATGTATCAAAGCTTGTAAAGGATTTCCTTGAAGAGCCGTTAGAAAAAAAAACAGTGACTCCGAAGTCATTCGCTTGCCACCACCTGAAGACTTTATTAGTGGAATTTTTTAACGCTGCGGTTCCTTCAAGTGTGAGTGTTGAGAGTCTTTTTTCGTTAGGTATGAAGATGTTCTTTGCCCAAAAAGGTTAAGCAATGTGCATTTTTGAATGCTTGTATTTTTTAAAGGAAATCAATAATTTTTTATTTATCAATTTGATAGCGTGCATAATTTGTTTTGAGTATTGGTTTCATACTATAACCTAATGAGGTTTGAGCAGTGAGTCAATTAAAATTATACATTCAAAACGTCACACTTGCAGTTGCACCTGAGGCGCAATTATTTTTTTGAGCTTGTGGAAACGCTTGCCGCGCAAGATTTTTGGAGTAGTTGTGCTTGCTCTTGCGGCTCAACTGTTATGACTTGCGCTGCCTGCCTCTGACTGTACTGTGTACCAGTGTACACTGTACAACTGTACATTGTCATCATTACTGTACAATTTTAAAGTTAGCTCACTTGTGCATAACATTTTTTGCTCAAAACCAAATGTTAATCTTGCTAAGGAGTTGAGTTTTTTTCTATAAAATTACAAAGGGTAATCTTATTGTTCATTCTCAGTTCTTATGTTAAGTCATGCGGCTTATTGTCATACACTTATAGAGAATAATTGAGCAAAGAGAAAGTGTGGGTGCTTGGTTGCTCTTTTTTAATTAACATTAGCTGATAGCTTTCTGGGTTTTAGTTAAGATTAAAGTGAGGCGTGATATTATTGATAAATTGTGGTGTTCTGTAACTACTAACTACCGTAGTTAATAATACTTTGCTATATTGATTTGTTACACTTGGCGCACATTTTCTGGTTTGCCGACCCCAATGCATTCTAGTTTATATACACCAATCTTATATCAGTTTCAACCTAGGTAACCATTAAGCCAAATTTTATCTACAAATTAGCATTTTTGATGGGCACACGCCGAATCATTTTGTAATTTTGTATTATTTTCCATGGGATAATTGCCGATTTTTTGGGTACACGCTGACTCACCAAAACCTAAGAGGAATCATTGGTAACTAGTTTTGGACATTACAAAAAACAAACCTATTGGTAGGCAGTAGAAATAGATAATTAATATTAAAGACTGAAGATGGTTTTTGTTAATTGGTTTGTATAACTCAGAAGTCTAAATTTGTACAAGCATCTTTTTTTTATGTGATGAGCATTGCCAAAATCTTCTTTAGAAATTTCCAAATATATGAACTGATAGTTTTTTTCTTTAAATTCATACCAGACGTAAACTTTGCCATGGCTGATGCTGAAAAATTTAATGTTGATAAAATAATTGCTGGTCTTCTCGAAGTCAGAGGCTCTCGCCCAGGAAAGAATGTGCAGTTGACTGAAAATGAGTTTCGTGGTCTTTGCTTGAAATCAAGAGAAATCTTTCTCAGTCAGCCCATTTTGTTAGAGTTGGAAGCCCCACTTAAAATCTGTGGTGATATTCATGGTCAGTACTATGATTTGCTTCGCTTGTTTGAGTATGGTGGCTTTCCACCGGAGTCAAATTACTTGTTTCTTGGAGATTATGTGGATCGTGGAAAGCAGTCTTTAGAAACCATTGCTTTGCTATTGGCTTATAAAATCAAATACCCTGAAAATTTCTTTTTGCTAAGAGGAAATCACGAGTGTGCCAGTATCAATCGCATTTATGGATTTTACGATGAGTGCAAGCGCCGATACAATATCAAGCTGTGGAAAACCTTCACTGATTGCTTTAATTGTCTTCCTCTTGCTGCAATCATTGACGAAAAAATCTTCTGCTGCCATGGAGGTTTATCTCCTGATCTTCAATCAATGGAGCAAGTACGGCGAATCATGAGACCAACAGATGTTCCAGACCAGGGTTTACTCTGCGATTTGTTATGGTCTGATCCAGACAAAGAGGTTTTTGGTTGGGGTGAGAATGATCGTGGAGTGTCATTTACATTTGGCTCTGAAGTGGTTGCAAAGTTTTTACACAAGCATGATTTTGATTTGATTTGTAGGGCTCATCAGGTGGTTGAAGATGGTTACGAGTTCTTTGCAAAGCGACAAGTTGTGACATTGTTCTCAGCTCCTAATTATTGTGGTGAATTTGACAATGCAGGTGCTATGATGAGTGTAGATGAAACCCTTATGTGCTCTTTTCAAATTCTTAAGCCAGCTGATAAAAAGAAATTTCCTTATGGCGGAATGAATGCTGGTCGACCTATCACTCCTCCACGTAATAATGCAAACAAACAAAAAGGAAAAAACTGAACCTTGAAAAGTCCGAACATTAAAACTTTTTTATTGGAATTATACTTTTATTAATTTTTCAAAGACTTAATTACTGTATTTTTGGTTTTCTTGGCAGTTTTATGTGAAAAAAAAAAAAACTTGTTAAAAAGTCTTTAAGTTGAAAGTATATGCTGTAGAGAGTTGTGTTGCTGCATTTTACAAACGTGCAACTTTTACTGTAGATAAGACCATTCTTTTTTTCCAATGCAAATTGATCTAATAGTCTTATTTTGTTATTATTAGCTACTTCTGAATCCCATAACTTTTTTACAAATCATGAATTACTTTGTACCACTGCTTGAGTGCTTGTTTTTTGAATAAAGTATGTCGTTGGTGATATGAATTTCGTTTTGTGAAGATGAACTTTATTTTGATTTTATAGTTCATAACCATAAATCATATCTATGTTTTCAAGTGTCAAATATCTTGTTATCATGACTATCAAACGTTGATGCTAAACTGTAAATACTGATGTATGCTGAAAGTGCTAAAAAGCCAAATAATGTAAGGCAACCTTCAAACACTCATTGATTGTGGTATGCTAATTGATTACTTTTTGCCAAGATTAACTTGAAGATTGGGATTTGTATTTTTGTAATGCAATATTAATTTTGTAGTTCTTTAGTTGGTGAAAGTTGGAACTTCACTGCACCAAGAAATGTAGTTTATTTTCTTCTTAAGACTTTCCAGATTCCAATAAGTAAATTTATTCCATCATATTTTGTATTATGTTGTACGTCAACAACGAAGATACTGTATTTTGTGACATATTTACAGCCGTAGTGCTTGCGTTGACTTCATACCGACCTTAAGTTCACGTCATGCTTTTTATTTGTGCAGTTCGTTGAATTAATTGACTCGCGAAGAATATATTGCGTCGCGTTTTTCCTGGCCCCTGTTACGAACAATTACAGTGCTTTATTAAATTTTTTACTTGCTTAAAAATTTGTTTCATTTATATTACCTGATATTAAATACTTATTTTTTACGAGAACTACTAAATCTTATGTTGAAATTGACTGCTCTTAAATTTCGAACCTCATCTGTTTGTAACTTATGTTAGAGAATAAAGTAACCTAAATTCATTCATGCTTGGTTAAACGTTATTAATCATGATTATTGAAGTAGTTTTTAGACAAATCAATTGTGGCAATACAGAAAAGGCCAATAAAGCACTGCTTTTTTAATTTTGGGCCCGCATTGTTAATAATTTTTTCATACTAAGGCTGGCTATGTTCTTTAATTTTTCAGTAAAAATGTGTCTTGTAATCTCATGAAAAAATAAATATTGGAGCGGACAGTTTTTTTGGTGTATAACCAATTTTTGGGATAGAAAAGTTGCTTGCGTTTTAATCGTTGTAGTATTGTACATGTTCTGAAAGCATAACGTTGTTTAGTTCGACGGAAAAGTGCTTTTTTCGGTAATCGCAAAGTAATCATTTGTTTTCGTTTTTTAGATCATAATCAAATTATGCTGGATAAATGGCAACATGTGCTAATTGCAGATCGCTGAAAAGTTGTATTGAATGACCGCTAAAATTCTGATGTGACTAAGTCAAAGCAAGTTTCTGAAATTAAGGTCGTGCAACTTGCAATAAAATAGCTTTTTGGTATTTGCTTGAAAGCAAGAGCAGTATTTTTAGACGTCCTCAATGAAGTTTGGAAGCCTGCCCCTGATTCAGTATTAGTGATGTTGGACTTATGAGGATGTAACAAGCATTGCCAAGCTGCAGATTATGATGTTGTTCGTTTTTGATACCTAATGTTCGTAGTTGCGGTGAGGCGCTGTTTATGGAACGACCATATCAGAAATCTGTGATAAGATGGATCGACTGGTAAAAGTTGGCCCATTAATACCGAGTTACCGTGATTTTAGAAAAACCAAAAAAAATTCCTTTGACGCTTCAGATGTTAGATCAGTGTTCCCGTTGACGCTGGCCCTGTTATGTTCCATATCACTGGTTACGGACTGCAACTGTGTGGCACATATCGTGTAAAATATGTTGTAAATGCATGAAGATCTAATATCGCTAGCTCAAGAATAAATATTGGAGCGGACAGTTTTTTTTGTGTATAACCAAGTTTTGGGATAGAAAAAAAGAAATATTTTCGTCTCTGACTCACGGCAGTCTGTAAACTAAACGAACTCTACTTCGCAGTCATTCTGGCACTTCTTTTTTGGTGATATATTTCCAGGTTATTTGTGCTTGTTATTCTGAGTGGGAAGTTACTTAATTAAAACAAAAAAAATCGCTGCAAAGTTTCCAGCATGCTCCTTCGTCTCTCAAATTTTCAACCATTTGTGCGTGTTGGTAGACGATAGGAAGGCGCATTTTCCCACGAGCTGTGTTCATGAAAAATTGGATTGGACACCTTGTGATTAAATGCACATTAACCTTTACATGCATTTTTGATTTAACAGATAAACAACACAGATATGGTTTGGGTATTAAATTTCAGAGTGATATTTTTATTGCTTCGTTAATATTTGCTTAGTTTAGGGAGTATATGTCAATTTTTTGTAATTAGGCTCATAAATAAACATTCTGCCTGTCCGATCTTGTCTTTAAAGAGTATTTTACGTGATTTACTTAAGTTTGTAAGTAAAATTTTCGTCTCTGACTCACGGCAGTGCCGTCGCCAGTGCAACCGAAGTGAGGGGGCATTAGCCGAAAGTGGGGGGGGGGTGCATCAAAATAACCTCAACTTTTACACATAAAAACTGATATTTTACGGCTACAAATTATGCGCTATTTTAACAGTTTTGTATTCACGTCTGAAAAAAAAGAGACGTATAAGGCCGGAAGCGTATCTTGGCTAGTATCATATCCGGCCCATATAATCGCTTGAAAAATCTGTCTGCAGCGGATAATGCGATCAAAAGCGCAGCCAGGATTTTGCTAAGAGGGAGGGGACTTGAACCAAAATTAAAATTTTTTTGCACAAAAGCTATCTTACCCCTTTGGTCACCACACGTACAATAGTACAATTTTTTTTGGCGTTGTTTTTTCGCCTAGGTGTAGTAGTAGGGCAGTCAAGTCATTAGTTGAACAATTGTACTGATAACACCATCACATTAACAGCAATTCTGGCTCGAAGCGTGCAGCGTTAAAACGATAGTCAACTGTCGAACAAGATGGCTGCCAACATGAGTTGCAGCACGTGATAGTAAGCAAAATAAGTTAAACAATACGTAGAAACCAAATAAGTTGATAAACGATTACGCTTGCATTTTGATTTAGTAATTCCTTGAAATCATGTAGGGGATATTTTTGCTATAGACTAGCATACAGATTTTTTTTGATTAAAATCATGTACAATTGTACGTTTCGTGTCTCAATGTAGCTTAAGCAGCAAAACGTAATGTAATTAAAATAGCTATATTTTTGGTAAAATAACTGCAATTTTTCAGCCACTTGCTCTCCAAATCATTACAGAAACATTAGAATGAACATTTTTATAGGCAATGTGGAATTTTTTCGATTTCGAAAGTAGGCTACTAGCAACCCGTTAACAGTGCTGCCGTTCTATAGAGAACTAAGTGGGTAGGCTTTCGAAGTTTTGTTTTATTTTACTGCCAAAACAAAAAGTCTTAGCTAAAATTTCGTTCCATTCTTCTGTTATTTCCAGAAGGAAAAAAAAGAAAATCTTTGAGGAGGCAGAGACTATAGCCGCTGAGTGATCTTGCGGCAAAAAGTAGTGATTTTAACACCATTTCAATCACATTTTGCACGTTTTTAAAGCCACTAGAATAACTGCAGCAAATTGCTAAAATTCAGAAGTCATTAAAAGAATTAAATTGCCTAGCCCTTTCTGCCTCCCATATACTTTAAGTCCAAAAAATGTTTAAACGATTGTTTTTTTTGATTTGAATCTTCTAAATGACGTGGCTATAGGGGGCTGAAACCCTTTTAGCTCCTTCCCCCTGGTTGCGCAACTGACTGCGACCTTAAAAAAATCTTGACTTAGCTCTAAAAAAACAAAAACAGAAGTTTTTTTTGAAAAAAAAGTTTTCGCGTAATGTTTTAGGTCATAATCACTAACAAAGTACAGTTACCGATTCTATAGGCTTACATCCCTACTCCGCGACACATCCGTAAAGGCGTGTTAATAAGACGGATTATAGTGTCACATTTTTTCCAGCAGTTGGTGGCCAGCAAATTTGAAAAGAATCGAGAAAACTACAAACGAGAATTATGTTTAAACGTTATTCCTTTTTTTCCATTATTACCTGTTGTCTTGTCGTTACGTGATGTTCCAAAAACGTGTTCTGAATAAACCGAAATGGGGGGGCACAAGCATTCGTTAGGGGGGCGTCGACGCAGAGGTGCCGATCTTTGTTGAGCATTGGGGGGAATAATTTGCAATTTTACCCCAATTTTCTACATTGGGGGGGGATGAACCTCAACCACGATCTTATTCAGGTGAGCAAATTAAGTGAAGACCAAAAAAAAGGTCTTCACCAAAAATGAAACACTTTTTTTCCCCAAATTCAGGTGAAGACCAAAAAAAAAAGGTCTTCACCAAAAATGGAACACTACACTTTTTTAAATATGGAACAATGGAAATGGAACACTACAAAAGAACACCACACTTTTTTAAATATGGAACAATGGAAATGGAACACTACAATAGAACACTACACATTACCACACTTTTTTCCCCCGAATTCAAGTAGACACCTACGCTCAGATGCACACCAGAGTCAAATTATTGGGGGGGATGCAGATGTGGACCATATTCAAACTATTGGGGGGATATATCCCCCTCGGGTTTTGGCACCCCTCGTCGACGGCAGTGACTCACTGCATCTAAGCTCATTTGCTGCACGGAGCAAGGGTTTTCTCGAGTGGTATAATTGGCGATGAATTTGCATTTGGCCACTGATGTCTGTCACCAATTTGCAAACGTAGGAATAACGGCGCTACTTTTGAACACGAGTAGTGGTAGCAGCAAAAATTTGCAGCCTCTCCGTACTCATTCGCGTTCATAATTTGTATACCAAATCCTTTTGACTTTTGTTTCTTTGTGTGCATTTTTTGACTCGAGAAGAGACAAATAAACTTTTAAAATCCGACTTTAAAAGTAACTAATTTAATTCAATTCGCATGTTATCACAATCATATTTATTACGATTTCAAAAGAGTATCAATAACATACATTCAACCATTAAAGGTTAACATTACCACAGTCTCATTCGATTAAACTACACCATTCCGCATCAATTGCACCGTGAGCCGAACACTTGAAATTTAACAGCAGCTTCAAAACGATCGATATTAATTGTTGCATTAGTTTTGACTAAACCGAAAGCAAACACGAAAGCCAGCGATAACTATACGTGAGGCAACGATAGGTCCAGCTCCACTTTTTATGTGTTTACTGTTTAACCTTGGATGTTCTGAATGCTTATTTCTAAAAAAGAACTATTTTTTTCTTTTCACCATGAAATTGCAAGTACAGACGTTCAAATCACCATAGATAAGGTTTAAAACTCACTGAAAGCTACACAGTTCACATTTAAAAGCAACGTATAGGAAGTTCAAATTACAACTACAAATAAGTGTACGATTGTAACTTAGTACGTTTCGCAACACGCTTATTAAATCACAAACGATTGAAATTATAACTTATGTGCTGTGGCACAATAAATAGAAATAATTGAGAGCAAACTTCTCAAAATCGTTCTTATTCGGTTAAAATTGACTATTACGCAAACCCATTTCATTTTTCTAAATTTCCCACTTGCACTAAACATAGAGAGCTTGAATTTCGTTTCGGTAATGCTTTTCTAACGCTTTTCGTTTCAACTTAAAAGCAGCAGTGATCAAACCGTCTTCTGGAAGCCATGGCTTTGGATCTATGTGAATCTTTTGTGGAATTTCAAATTTTTGTAATTTAGCTGTAAATAAAATTATCAAGTTACAAGTCTGCTGAAGTTCTGGAAGTCAGCATTTATCTGCATAAGCCAAGGTTTTTAAATTCAATAAAATTGAGGCATTTAAGGTTAAATGTCAAATATAACACCGCGCGTTTAAGAGGGCGTACTTAATGCAATGACCCATAGCTTATTTTAACTCATTATTTGCAACTTGCGGAGTTTCGAGTCAGTTTAAACCTTTTTCACAGAGCATCAAATGAAACAAGCCGTCAAATCCTCAGGATACTATAAGGACCGACTAACGGAGTTCCAATCTACATTGAAATGTTGAAAATATTAACTGAAATGTTGAAAATATTAACTGAATCATGAACCAACGACGCCAAAAATGGTAATACATCAATTTATTTATTCTGTTTTTATCAAACAGCTCTTTCAGCAGATGAAGGTTGGGATCATGATGTTTCAGGAGACCTAGCTTGCATAGGCTATGTCAGGATTTGGACCTTAAAATGAAAAGTGGTCTCGGAGATTTTGCAAGTTTTTGAAATTTTTCAGCTTGAGTCTAAATAAATCCAAAATGGCTTAACGTAACCTAAAACAATAAAACAAATACATAAAGGTGCGTTTACACTGGCGCGAAGCTACCAAAATGTGACGTCATCGACAACTTGCGAAAGGTTTCAGCCGGTCGCAAACTTCGCGAGCGGTTTCTTACCTTCACTCAAGCCAAAATTGTTTTTGAATGGTTGGCCTATTTTGAGCAAGTGACGTAAGCGACCACTCGCGAAGGTTGCCAACCTTAGCTTCGCGTCCAGCGTAAACGCACCATAAGCAATAAACTTACTTAATTTTGCGGTTTCCGCAACAGCGTTTTTCATTTCGTTTACGATAGCGTGATCTTGGCAGATTCCGGAAAGCTCCGTCATATTAACACCTTTGCTGGTGGCTAAATTCCGTACAGCTAGTTCGTTCGGGATTAGAAAAGCGAGGGCATAAGCTTGAGAGCTGAAAGATAATATAAATTTAAAACTTAAATTGAAATAATGGTAGATGCGTTGGCTGCAAACACTTCGTTTAAAACTAATGTATCAGTTGGTTTCTACAAAATTTGGATTCAAGGCTACACCAAAAAACGTTGCATAAAATTAACTTCCTCGAGCCAGAGTATCTCGAGCCCATTGGTTTTCGTTTCATGATTTGTGATCCCTTTGCATAGACCCCCAACATATGTGTTCCCTCTCTCACTCGAAAAAATAGGTTGCGAAAATTTTTTGTACCAAGTTTTTACGTGTTTTATGAGGCAAAATCCCGGGCTAGTTTTGGGAAGAAGTCAAGAAAAAAAGTCATCAGTGCTTTTTGAACCAGATATTGAGCAGCTAGAGTTACATTGCGCAATACCACTTCCCGGTGCCTGTTCAAGCCTTCTTGAATAAAACCTGCTTTAACCAGTTCGAAGATATTTTCTAAATTTCGACCAATCTTTTAGTGGTTTTGTCTCAAGCTGGAGCTGGCCTTTTTTTGAAAAGCATTTGACATGGCAATTTTTTGAAAAATCCTCTTATTGTAGGGGCCGGCTGGAACTGTTATGAAAAATTGATTAGTTCTTGAAAGTTCGACACTTTTCTGATTCTTGCAATAACGATCTTTGGATTCGCCAACTATAATGATGGAATAAACAATACAAAAAAAAGGAAACAGCCGTTAAAATCGTACAATTCTTATTCACCCCGCTTTTGCATCAGGCTAGCACTAATTAGTTTTGAATACCTGTTGGCGTAAATCCATACGTTGTCGATCAACGGAGAAGCTTTCAGCTTAGCTTCGATGCTTCCCAAAGCAATGTACTCTCCATGAGACAACTTCACTAGATCTTTTTTGCGATCTAAAGTTAACGTTTGAATCATAAGAAGTTTATTTGTCACAGTTGACAACTCAAAAATTACAAGTTTCCCATGCAGATTTGAAGATATTGTGTTGGAAGTGCGAGCAACACCATTACACGTGGCAAACAAATTCTTTGACTACTAGCAAAATGTATTCGTCAGAAACTGAGGCACCACAGCACTATCAAGCACCTGCCACGTCTTATTTTTAAGCCCCTTTTGGGTAGGGTAAGTTCAGTCGATCTTTAAAAGTATTTGGTTCGAAAAGTCGACTTAATGTTTAGAAATTTATATGAAATGAACAGATGCAGAAAAAGTGGGAATCCAGAGAGCACATGGAAACAGAAAGTTCGAGAAAAAGGTTTCCATCGAGATGTGTAGTGGAAGGGTGTACGACAGCACCGTAGTCTAAACAGAGAAATAATGTGGCCAAGCGGGTACGCGGCAACCAATACGGGCGGCCACTTGTTTCGGGTTACCTCTGTTCACGGGGACAGGGTTAAGATAAAATTTGGAAAATTCAAATTGATGATTAGTTGGATTTAGATTTTAAAATGAACATTAATAAATATCAAAAAGCTACTCACCGATGATCCTCAAAACCCCATCAGAATCGACCTGGCCGATATCGCCTGTTTTAAACCACCTTTGCCCATTCTCATCAACGTAAAAATCTTCAGCAGTCTTTTCAGGCTTTTTGAAATAACCTTGGGTTATGTTTGGTCCTCCGACGTGAATTTCACCTTGTGGATGGGGTTTGTTTTTTGGAGAATAACCACCTGAAATAAGATTGCAATTTTTCGCCTAGGATTCCTAATAATTCAAAATATTACATTCACGAAGTGGAAAATCATGCAAGCGGAAAGCCCAAAACAGTTGCACTCGAAAACCTACAAGAGCAGTTTCAAGCTAGAGCAATTAGCTTTTACGTTTTGGTAATAGTACAGTGACTTTTTCAAATTCGTTTAATTTTGTTCGCCAAAGGTATGTTAAATTCAGCGTTGTATATAAACTTAAAAACTATAATTTCTAGTAAAGCTAAAATCGAATCCGGTCTCGAAGGACCATCGTCCGTATCTTATTCAAATTTTGCTTTAGTTACTAAAAATTATGTGTCTGTGTTATTTGGATGCACTCTGTAGCTAGCAGCAGCAATGCAGCACATACCCAAAGAATAGAAGTTATATAGTTACATCCATTTATTCTCCGTAATTTCTGTTCGTTCTTTTTCTTTAACCGAACGTAACCAATTAGCTTCTCGGTAGCGAAATTGGGCATTCATTAGACTCACCGTCTTCCCACTCCACTATTTTCACTTCTGAGCAAGCTAAAGGTGGGCCAACTCTGCCAGTGCTAAAGTCCTCGAGTACCTAAAATTATACAAAAATGATCTGTTGGATATAATTTACGTAACTACCAACTGCATATGCCGTCAATTGCGTAGCGAAGCCGCAGTTGTTCAAAAGCCGTCCACATCTCCACATGCACAAGTATACTCAGTAGGGTGTTCGGATTTTTCACTTTTTGCTTAAATCTTTTTCTTTATACGATTTTAAGGGTACAAATTGGCATGAAAAAAAATCGTGATAGTTTTTTTTGAAAAATTTTTTTATCTTCATACCCTGGGGGGGCATGGAAGGTTTTTGGGGGGGCGCGTATGACTAATATCGCATAACTCAAAAACTACTGCACCTAGAAAGACAATTTTTACATCAATCGATTCAGAAACACAGGTTTCCTATCTGTGTTCAATACATTATATGGCTTTAACGGCACTATTTTTCGAGTTATTTTCGAAAAACTGTTTTTAACCCTTTCTGCTTGCCATTTCGCTTTAAATTAAAGGTATTTTCTCTTCACCGCACAGATGACCAATTGGTGGACGCACCTGACCTAAAGCCTGGCTGAAGCGAGAAATTTAATTTGATTTCTGGGTGGATACCACCATAACACAAGTTACTAGTGACTCAGCAATCGCTTCTACTTCGACACTGCACTGCATGGCTGGATGCAAGGCATGGAAATGACTACTTCTGCTCATTCCCTATCACTTTAAAACTTACTACTGCAAGTCTAATAAGGATGTAATTTTCTATTCTGCAGTATGCAACGTTGCACAAGACAAGTGCAATTATTGCACTAATTTTCACTCTTGACTTTTGTTTTCACTTTATTAAGAAACACCGAACATTTTAAGACACGACTTTCTTTTTCAGCCACTCATTCATTTTCGTCTTTGCTTCCGTGACAAATAAATCCCCTGATTCTAATATCAACTTGTCGTTTTTCTTCGGCTTTGCGAAAACCTTTCACTCAGGCATTATGACATAAGACCATCTCTCACTAGAGCGGTTATGGTTGTCGATCGAATTCCAAAAAAACTTTGTCGTCAATCTGGAGGCAAGGTGCTGCTTTACTGCTGGATCCGAAGTATGGCCTGATAGGTGCTCGCTTCCATGCAAGTTGTTTGGTGACAACATCACCAGGAAGTTGCTGATCGGGATCTTTCACTGTTTTGCTTGGAATGCAGGACTTTTTGAATGAATATTTAGGGTCACATTGATTGGGTTCATCCAAGAGCAGAAGTGTTTTACAAACACAGGTTTCAAGCAATGATCAACCAGATTCGTACGTTGTAGGTGAAAATCCAGCGATAAATAACGAAGAAATATCATGTTTGTTGGTCCTTCTGACGCGCGTGGATTCAAGTGAATTTTCACAAACATCGGCACATAAACCGATATTATGTAGCTTGTGATTTGAAGAAGTTTGCTGTTTTGAGTGACGGTCATTTTGGTGTCAAATAGAAGTCTCATGTAACCATTCGCAGTTGTTAACCACTTGTAACGATAGATTTGTAATCAGTAAAGTCAGATACAAAGCGAAGATAACCGAAATATGCAACACTTACCTTGCAAACGAAATGCTTTTGTGGTTGTAAGACGAAAATCGTTAAAACTTCGATGGATTACAGATTACATTCTGATTACAGATCTATGGTTACAAGTGGTTGACAACTGCGAATGGTTACATGAGACTTCTATTTGACACCAAAATGACCGTCACTCAAAACAGCAAACTTCTTCAAATCACAAGCTACATAATATCGGTTTATGTGCCGATGTTTGTGAAAATTCACTTGAATCCACGCGCGTCAGAAGGACCAACAAACATGATATTTCTTCGTTATTTATCGCTGGATTTTCACCTACAACGTACGAATCTGGTTGATCATTGCTTGAAACCTGTGTTTGTAAAACACTTCTGCTCTTGGATGAACCCAATCAATGTGACCCTAAATATTCATTCAAAAAGTCCTGCATTCCAAGCAAAACAGTGAAAGATCCCGATCAGCAACTTCCTGGTGATGTTGTCACCAAACAACTTGCATGGAAGCGAGCACCTATCAGGCCATACTTCGGATCCAGCAGTAAAGCAGCACCTTGCCTCCAGATTGACGACAAAGTTTTTTTGGAATTCGATCGACAACCATAACCGCTCTAGTGAGAGATGGTCTTATGTCATAATGCCTGAGTGAAAGGTTTTCGCAAAGCCGAAGAAAAACGACAAGTTGATATTAGAATCAGGGGATTTATTTGTCACGGAAGCAAAGACGAAAATGAATGAGTGGCTGAAAAAGAAAGTCGTGTCTTAAAATGTTCGGTGTTTCTTAATAAAGTGAAAACAAAAGTCAAGAGTGAAAATTAGTGCAATAATTGCACTTGTCTTGTGCAACGTTGCATACTGCAGAATAGAAAATTACATCCTTATTAGACTTGCAGTAGTAAGTTTTAAAGTGATAGGGAATGAGCAGAAGTAGTCATTTCCATGCCTTGCATCCAGCCATGCAGTGCAGTGTCGAAGTAGAAGCGATTGCTGAGTCACTAGTAACTTGTGTTATGGTGGTATCCACCCAGAAATCAAATTAAATTTCTCGCTTCAGCCAGGCTTTAGGTCAGGTGCGTCCACCAATTGGTCATCTGTGCGGTGAAGAGAAAATACCTTTAATTTAAAGCGAAATGGCAAGCAGAAAGGGTTAAAAACAGTTTTTCGAAAATAACTCGAAAAATAGTGCCGTTAAAGCCATATAATGTATTGAACACAGATAGGAAACCTGTGTTTCTGAATCGATTGATGTAAAAATTGTCTTTCTAGGTGCAGTAGTTTTTGAGTTATGCGATATTAGTCATACGCGCCCCCCCAAAAACCTTCCATGCCCCCCCAGGGTATGAAGATAAAAAAATTTTTCAAAAAAAACTATCACGATTTTTTTTCATGCCAATTTGTACCCTTAAAATCGTATAAAGAAAAAGATTTAAGCAAAAAGTGAAAAATCCGAACACCCTAATACTCAGTGGTCACTGGTCATTGTATTGTTAATTTTGATATTGTTAATACTGATAAACTATGATTTATCACCAAAAAGTCGTCCGTAGTTGAAATTGAGAGCAAATATTTCGGAATTTTTTTACTTTCAGAAATAGACTTAAAAAATTTAATTATCTTGTCCCTTTCGCGAACGTCAAAGAACCATGCAACAAATTTAAATATTTTAAACATTCTTTGTAAATTACATTCTATAGCTCATAGAGCAACGTTATCACGCACAATAAAATTTGAATAAAGCACTGAATAAAAATACCTGTGATATAGAAGTAGCACCACATGTTTCTGTCAAGCCGTATCCTTGGCCGACTGGACAACACATACAAACATTCATAAAGCGTTGTGTCTGTACATTCATTGGAGCGCCTCCAGCCAACATCGCACGTACCCGGCCTCCCAGCAAGGCTCTCGACTTCTGAAAGAAAAGCCTAAAACAAAACAAAAACATTCAATATGTTAAGACTGTTAGTACACTGTTAGTACAATCAGCTACAGATAAATTGGGAAATAACGTCGTCATTCTGTGACTTAAAATCATTTTCACATTGGCAAGCATAAGTATTGTATGATAAGCCAATATAATTGTTTCATTTTTTATGAAATTAGTTCATTCATTCATAAATTCAAAATTTGTTCATATCATTTATTCATAAAGGTTAGACAGACTCATAGTGCTTGTGGCTCATACGCATGGGTAAATGAATCAACTTCAATACGTCAATTTTAGTTTATTTTATGCTGTAACTGATGATGACGGTGTTTTCACACCCGAATCGATTTTACTTTTTTAACTTTGGGGATGATTTTCATAAAAATTTGTTTATTTTTATAATCTCAATGTATCAACTTACCTATCCAATATCGGAGTGGTGAAACCCCTCTCAACTTGCTTCAACTTATACTCATAAGCCCAGTGAAATGCATTCCGTGCTACTGCACCCATTTCATTAACATTCTGCATCACTGCTTTTCTCATTCGCTCCAAGATTTCCTACAGATACAAAGCTTGCTGCAATAATAGGAAGCTAGGAGTACGGTAGGTATATGTTGAAAAAATTATAATTTTAAGAGAAATGTTTGTGTGTGCATTTTTGTTTTCGTTTTTAAAGTTGGTGTTTGAGTTCAGCTAAAGGTGTAATGGCTATATAACAAATCTTTAAAAGGGGCATTTAAGTTGGAGGTTTTTTTGTTCAGTTTTCTTTTAAACTTTGACAGATCTGAAGACGAACTTCAATAAATTTCAGCTTTCTACGACCTTCCTTTCCCAAGATATAAAAGCCTAAGATTTCCCCTTAGAAAGGCCTTCGACAGCTTGCTAGGAGGTTATACTGAAGCTGGTTCTCGCTAGCGTTTTCAAAAACTTCAAAAGTTATCAGCTTGCAGGTTCGTAAAATAAGCAGCTACGCTACTTACTGGCACAGCGGCCATGAGGGTAGGCTGCAAGACGCTCGCATCACCCTGGCTTCCTTTCTTAATCCGACTTGATCGGTCCGATAAAGTCAGTGGTGAAGAATATCCGATGCGAGCTCCGTTAAACAGCATGCAGCTCTCTATAAGCAACATAATAAGTTTTAAGAATAAAGAGTATGGCTAGAATACTTAAGGTGCGTTTACACTGCACGCGAAGCGAAGATTGGCAATTTTCGGGAGTTGCCACTTGCTCAAGATAGGACAACCATTCAATAACAATTTTTGTCGAAGTGCAGTTAAGCAACCTCTCGCGAAGTTTGCGACCAGTTCACACCTTTCGCAGCTTGTCGATGACGTCAAAATTTGGTAGCTTCGCGTCCAGTGTAAACGCACCTTAACACAGAAATAATGCTCATTCAACTCAAAAACTGCTTCCAAGTTTTTTGCCAAACGCTTTGCACTTTGCTGTACGATCAGACAAGTTCTTAAATCCTGCAGTTTAGTAGTTTTTTAAGTATTGTTTGTAACATACGTGTGATTTTTGCTGCTATGAATAAACATTGCGCAGAATCACATTTATTACCTGCTGCTAATTCTAACACATGAGCCAAAGGTAGATATCCGATGTAGACATCCGATGTACTGAAACAAAGTATGCACAGAGTTAAAAAGCATTTGATTAATTACTTTTATCAAGTCTATCGCATACGTTTTTTCTGTGTAACACAATAGGCTGTGTGATGTCTGAATGCCGCAAAGTATCGGTGAAAAGTAAAAATTTGACGATCTGACTAAACCATTGAAAGAATGAAGCAATAAGAATGAAATTATCGATCACTGCTTTCGCTTAAAGGTCGAACACAAAAACACTTTCTTGTACAATGAAGTAGGTCATGACAAAACGGTACGATATTATCGGCAAACAAACATTAAAAGACGAGACAAAAGAGCGAAGCATAATAGTTACAAGACGAAATTATCGAGCAATGCTTACCCTAAATCAGGTACCCGTTGTGTCATGGCACTGACTGCAGCCACCATGTTAGAATGGTTGATCAAGACACCTTTCGGGTCGCCAGACTGCCCGCTGGTGTACATAACAATTGCCAGGTCGTCTGGCTGTGGGACAACCCTTTCAAACTGCTTGGCTTCATCTGAGGAGCCCATCTCTTCAACCTGTAATACAATTTAAAAACGTACTTTTACTACCGCCTCCTCCTTTTGTTCATTTTATCTCAAATTTGGTTTCCCCGAGTTTTTGTAACAGGCATTGCCATTGGATACTACCACGAACACGGTATATTAGATTTTTTTTTTCAATGCTTGCAGCACTATAGATTGTAGATGCCCATTGTGACGAATACAAGTGCTTTCGGCCAGAATTAAACCCGCTCACACGTTGAGTAAAATGCGAAGTCCAACCACTTAGCCACTAAACCACGACGGCTGACCGAAATTATTTTCAAAATGACTTAAACCGGAATTAAGCATTTTCATCCGTAAGTTTCCGTTTACGTATTGGGTTCGAGCATAGGTTTACATTCCTAACCACCGAGTTAAAATGTTTTGGTGAAATTTTCCAAATACTTCTCTCGTACTTATGAGTCACTTGCCAATATACCCATAATTTTTAACAACATTAATACGTTCATTCTTTTATTTATATTAAAGCTGTAACAGTCACTACTGGTTCATAACTTAAAGGGGGTGAAGCATCCTGCTGGGATTATGGGCAAAAATTAAAGAAACATCTAAAACACTTCTTCGCTAAATTTCAGCTTTCTACGATTTATGGTTTCTGAAATTTTTCATTTCAAAGTTGGGAGATCTCCCCGACAGTGTTACCAGTTGACACCCAAGTTTCTAGAAATTGAGATACACTATTTAAATTTTAGAAGTATTTCTGTTGTAACACTAGTTCATGCAAAAGTCTGGCATTCAGGAGCTTTCAAACCAATGTGAAAGGTTACAATAAACATTAAATAAAGAAAACTGAAATTTTAACTGGCAACACTGTTGGGGAGATCTTACTTTGCAATCAAATATCTCATAAACACTAAGACGCAAACTGGCGAAATTTGGTGAAGATATGTTTTAGATTATTCTTTATTTTTTTGCACATAATCCCAGCTGGATGCTTCACTCCTTTTAAGAAGGCAAAAGTAAAGAGCGTTGTTACATATAACGAAGAATCGTTCAAACAATACAACTACAACGGATGATTGTCAACAGGCGTTTCCGAGACGAAGTTAGGAAATGAGCCGATTTTTCAGCAAAATCTCTGACGAGAGACTTTTCGCATTGCTTCGCAAGAGGTTAAAAAGAGGACATCAAATCACCATTAACGCTAAACTACATAAATCTCTACGAACCTTTGTAAATGTGAGGAGCTGGACTGTGTCTGGTACGTTTAAGTCTGATTTTAGTTTGCAGTCTTCCACATAAATGACCTTTGTAACCATTTGCAGCTTGGACAAACAATTCTGAAATGATTAGTCAGTCAACTTTGGATAATTTACAGCAGCGGTGAACAAAGACAATTAAACGAAGAAACTGACATTACATGAAAATGGTACCCGTATAGCGGAAGTTTCGAGGCAAAAATAGGTCACGTATTCAAACTTTTCGTGGGTAACGATTAAAAGATGATTTTTAAAGTTCTCAAATTCAGTCTAGTTAATAGAATGGTTGTAAATCTCCTGACCAAAAGTGCCTTTTTTTCTTCCTCCACCTTTTTTTCTTCTGGCAATTAATGCAAAACTAGCGTCAGCTTTCCAAAATAATCAAAATACATGCTGCCTGTACAGTGGAAACTGCCCTTTTTATTCTTTGCTAAATCGCAACTCTTAGATGCGAAAATATAAACAGATTTATGTTGATGAAGAAAAACATTAACTTCAGCCCAGAATATAGGTAAGCAAATTAAGCATTGCGTATTGTGGTCTTGGAAGGTCGGAAAAAATGCCTGTTGCATAAAATTATATACTCCTAAAACGATTCTAAGAGACCGCGCACTAGTTACCTTCAATTTTGTGTTGAGCAGGGTGGCACTAGTAATGACATGCGTAACTTCAGTTTCGCTCAAAGCATGTTCAATTCCCTCTTCACCCAGCGTTGCGTAAACTGTCACAACCGGAAAGTTGTTACGGAAGCACGCCTGCAACGAGATAAATAACGTGCTTAGTTTATGAAACGCAGAGGCACTGACTGTATGCATGAAAAGCACGCAATTTTTAAAAATAAGACCTACATACAGTCATAAAGAAATACAGGGCAATTTAACATGGATAGTTACGAACACTTACAAATTAGCATGGATATCAAATTGCATGATTTTAAGTGTAATATCTTGTCGTTGCGGCCTCTTTTGAAGCAACTGAGCAATGACCATGTTCATTGCGCTACTTACTAAGCCTGTCAGTGGGACTTTCAGTTTCAGTTATTTGGCAAAGCCTATCAAATACTAAACATATGCAGAACATGGTGTTGCCAAAAATCAGCAATCAATGATAGATAAATCAATAACTGGATAATTTATAAAATAGCTAGTGCTGGTAAAAGTCAAACTAATCGTTAAGGTCAGGTGTACAACAGCGTAATACACCAAACTTACTACCGCGTGAGCTGCCAGTTGGATTATAATAAACTAAGGACACGTTCACGATTGTACACCCAGCGTAGCGGTAGTACATCAATCTCTGCTTGAGCATACCAACACATAAATCAGACGTTGATTTAATCAAGCCTTGGCAGTGTCTACGGCACAGTAATATAAAAACGTAGTAAAATCTGGTTATTTAATAACCGAAAGACTAGCGTAATTTTACCACGCACGTTGTCCAGTTGCTTAAGCAAACAGCGGGAACTTGAAAAATCGAAGTCAAATAAAGCCAAATTTACAAACGTTAAATGCCAATCATATTTGCAAAAAAATGTGTAAGTAGCAGTAAAACTATTCATTCGATCAGCCAGAGTGGAGTCACACTGACAGAATGGATCTCTTCGTAAACCGTTAAAAACGTAGAGTTTGGTTTACAATACCTGAATAGCGATTATCCATTCGGCTCTGGTTTCAAGAAAAATAGCTATTTTCTCTTTCGGTTTTTGACCAGTGGCAGAAAGTCCACGACTTAACTTCAATACCCTGTCATAGACTTCACGGAAAGATTTCCATTTGTATTCACCAAATGTAGCCTGAGAAAACAAGTTATTTGTGTTGATATTGAATTGAATACTCTTTGTTACATACTACTATTCATTGCTGGTTGTGAAAACATCCAAATGTTTTTTCAAACAAACATTAATAAGTCTTTGCCAAGATCAGTCAGTGTTGTCAATGGTTCCTGTAAAATTGGATTAAGTGTTTACGTAATTGGGTTCAGATTTTCAAAATTAATGCTACCCTACTACTTTCAGAGTATGAGTGCATATAGATTTGACCCGAGTAGTTTTCCAAACTTTCACTCCCCAAAACATCTAATTCCAACCAATTCTAGAACCAGAAGTTTCAGACTGTTTGCTATCGATAACCCAAAGGAGTTGTTAATACACCCACCTTCTTAAAAACCTTTCCATCTGGTTGAGTCTCATCTTCTTCAGAGAGCAGTTCCCGAGTTCCCAAGCATGGAAGATGATCAAATTTTTTGGCAGCATATTGGAACACTCCATCCATTGTTTTATTGCCATCAAATATGGTATGCACCAGGCCATTTAAATTGTCAATACACCGATAAGGTGCCTCTGAATGTTGACAATACAAATATTAATTTTAGGTTATGTAGCTCAGTGAAAGAGTTTTCCTATGGCTTAAGCTGGTTAAATGTCTAAAATATATAATTGCTCTCAGTCTTAAATGGTATAGAATCATACCGTATCCTTAAAAATATCAATTAAATCATACTCTTAAAAAACCAAGCTGTAAGCAATTATTCTAGTTTTGCTTAGAAACTCACAAAAAATTCTTGATTTAACTTTTATTATTCTTAACTCTATAAACAACAAACAAATTAAAATTCAGCCAAAATTTAAAATGTTAATTATGAATATACAACACTCAAGCAATCAAAGCACAATCACCGAAAGTATATATAAATGAAATTTAGACCAGAAAACACAAAAACTACTATTAAAACATTAAAACTAATCCAAGTAAACATACAACTTACCAATATCATTTTTTATCTGCTTTGCTTTTAATCGTGTTGTCATGTTGAGTAAAAAATGTCTAAACTCAGGAGTGCTAATTTTCTCAAGTAAACTCCATGGAATAAATGACAAAAAACCATAAATCCAATGCAATGCTCCAGAAGCAAAACCTAAAATTGCATAATATTAAGTTAAACAATCTATTTATATTGGATAATATTAATGAAGTACAACTACCAAAACTAAAAAAACAATGGAATACCAGAACAGGTTGTTTTCTGGCATGATTCTCAAATCTGAAATATGAAACTATTCTATGTATCGGATTTTATCTCAAGCTACAGCTGGTGCAATTTTACATTAAACTTATATTCTACAATAGTTAATAGTGGAAGAAAAGATAGGTAATGTTCTTTTATCATTTTACCACTAGCACTAAACTAAAACCATACCAAAATCAAATTAATACTGTAATAAATCATTAAACATTTCTAGCACTTTCTTCTGAACTTTAGCTTGTTTTTACTTAGCTACATAAGTGGTGGCAGGGGATTGCAACTGACATTCTAAATCTACTAATCTTGTCATAAATACCTTAAATCAGTGCCATATTCTAGGTAAGGGTTGTAACTTCACCTAAAGCAAATTTACATTATGTCAAATATCAAGATGGGTATAACAATGAAGCTTCGTGACTACAAGATTAGCAGATGCATACTAAAATCAGCATACTATAAGATTTGCACACATTCTACAAGGGCTTATTTGGTCTGACCCTCGTTTTAAAAACTGTAAGTCCAGGGTTCAATTTTAGAGTGAAATGAAATTGGATCTGTGTTTTGAAATACCACCACCATCCCAGTTTTTTGTAGCAAGTTTTGTACTGCTACATTAGTCACAATAGCAAAATAATGAGTATTACATTTGGCAATTTGTCATGTTATTTGGTGTAATAGATTTCGCATAGCACCATTTTATTTAGATTTCAAAATCGAAATGCCTGCAAATTTATTTCATATTTGACTGAGATAAAAGCGAAGCAAACAAACTAAATTTCGAATAAAATACCAAGAGAAAAAATTTATTTAAGTTCAGTTACCATCAAGCAGTCGCTGGTGACTGCGACTGAGAGTTCAACTATTAATGATGGAATAAACTGTGATATTTTTATGTAATATTTGACTTTACTTAATATTCTTTTACTATAGTTTCCGCCAGTTGGAGCAGTAAGGCGTTCGTCTCTGAGTGAGAGGTCTGAGGTTCAAATGTCGGGCCAGTCAAATCGGACAGTGTTGCCAACGACTCGCCATCGTTGCAACATTTCTTCAAAAGGAGCTGTGTTGCCATAGGCGCAATGACGCAGAGATGGGCCCCACCAACTCGTTTCACACTTTGGCATAATACAGCAAGTATAAAGATTTGATTTGATCAGTTTTATAATTCTTTTATAATTTAAGAGACATAAAATATATCAGATATAATTTGTAAAAATAGTAGAATATTCTTACAACTGCCCTGTCCAGAAAAGATAAGGCAGACACTGTCGGTATTGCAGTGATAAGCTGGTGCAAAGCCTCTGCCTTTTTATTTATGGCTATAATGGTCGCATGACATACTGTAAACAGGACATCATCAAATCCATAAAACAGACAAGCCAGGCTGCTGCTTCCAGTTTCAAGTAGACCAATTACTAATCAACATTTATTTCAGAATGAGTGTCCTTGGGAAAGGCACTTACTACTTATCTCCCAATGACGCCAAGCAATCTACACATTATGATGGCCCAGCCTTACGAAAGACTTGCACAAAAAGCTAAAAAAAAACTGCTTTGCTTAGGTACTGTCAGTTGTTATACGACCACAGAGATCAGAGCGCTTGGCAATACGCATGAATGAACTCAAACACGAAAGAATTCATTGGCATTAATCTGCTTCCTCTTTAGATTAAAAACTGCAGTTGTTAAAATTTAATGATATTGCGAAGATGCAATTAGCTAATATTATGCATTCTGTTTACTACAAGAAAATTTCAAATCTGTAATTTGGGTTCTCCCGAGTCGAAAATATTCAACATTATCACACTAGAAAAGTAGAAATTCTACGAAGTTAAACTACAAGAAAACTTCTACAAAAACTGAAAAAGGCAAATCAACCATTTTTTTCTTACGCTCAAAAATATGGCGTGAGGTATCCAGTGATCTGAAAAATCTTTCTATTAAATCATTTAAATATCAATTTTAAAGAAGATTACATAATAGCTATTCTGAATAATCATCAAAGGAAAAAGGATTTGGCTTGTTATTAACAGATGGCCTTGTTTTGCTTGTTTGTTTTATGTTTTGTTTGTTTGTTTTCTTTTTTGTTTCTTCTGCCAATTATTTTTGTATGCTATGCTTGTCTTTTGTTTTCCTCTTATGTGATATGTACTGAAATATAACAATTTGATTTGAATAATCTCTAAATTTACAAATTTACTAGGCATTATCGGTATTTTTATTTAAGGAAATACTTATTTGCACGCCAACAGGCAATTGCATCCGAAGCAGGACATCCTGATGCGACCGACCTGACGCGAGACTTTTCACCCGGGAATTCTGATGCCATGGACATCCTGACATTAGGGTTAGGGCTAGGGTTAGGGTTAGGGAGAGTGTTAGGGTTAAAGCTACGGCGTCAGGATGTCCCTGGCCTCAAGAATACCGGAGTGAATTTTCTCGCATCAGGTCAGTCGCATTGGGATGTCGCGGACCCATTGCATCAACCAATCATTGTTGACTTGAGTATAATAAAACTGGACACATTTTCATGCAATCGTCTAGTTTGGGTTAGAATTAGACTTTGGGTGCAGTTTGGAGTTGGGGTTAGGTTATGAATTTTTTATTCTAATAAAACTGCACTATTTGCATGCTAGCGTACAAACAAGCTCTACCTATATTTCATTTTCAACTATACATAAGGTGCCTACTGACTTTGATGACTATGCAGTCTTTTCTGTTGTCTCACAATCTTTTGCATTTATATATGATGTGGTTAAAAAATTTGGTTTAAAAAAATAAATCTGAAAACTCATATAATTCTAAATTAGATCACCAAACCAAGACAGCTGCTATTAGTATCGCACACTCTATGGTATTAAACATAACATTGAAATCATAAACACAGAACATGCAGTTAAAGGTAAATGTGATTTTGACTACAGTATAATGTAGACATTAAAATTTATAAAAATGCCAGCACATCACCAGATCACTGATACTGACATGACACTAGTGTAACCAAGAGGGTGAAGTTGTAGTTTTTTAATGTTGTTTTTTTGATGATCCTGATCACATGATATGGGTTCAACCCACACCCTGGTCATAATCTGCATCCTTGGATAAGGCATTACCAGTGATCTCGTCACAAAGTGATTTTGCCAAAAAGTGAGGGTAAGGGCAAGACAGCTCTTGGAATTGTAGAAGTTTTATGACTGCCATTCTCAGTCAGTCAGTCGATGCTTTAATTTTAATAATGCAATAGTACATTACGATTGTCAGATAGGCCTAGTTTGCCCAGTGACTTTTTGTGTTCAGAATTTATTCCACCTGTCACATACTTTGTGACGAGATTTCCACCTCACTTTGTGACGAGATCACTGGCAACCAGATAAGGCACTTTAAGATGATAATCTCTGTATGGTGGCCTCTTAACAAACAGCTAAGTTAGTGGACAAGAATGTGAAGCAATCTACAGGAATGTTAGATCACTGGAAACTCTTTAAGCAAGAGCAGATTTTTGTATGCATAAAGTATCAGTAGTTAATGTAATGAAAGAGTGTGCAGAATCACCAATACTGGTAGTTAACGTCTTATTCTGTCAAGTGACCTTAGAGAATAAATGTGCACCACACCACTGATGTTTTTACAAATTATGGCAAAAGTCCTTAAAAACAGTTTGATTAGCTAAGTCAGAAGACAAAGACAAAACATTACTGTATAGAGTGCAACAGCAATCAGACCAAGTATTTAAGGTGTCATCACTTTGTGAAGGTTGAGAATAAGAGTAATTTTTATCTTCAGAGATGTTCCAGAAGTTCATTCAATATATGCGACTGTTCAATATTCATTTAATTTATCAATTTTCAGTTGATTACACAGTTACAAAAGTACTACCGGTACAATATTTAGGCAGTTCTCACACAGCAATAAACTTACCCATTTTTGCTTTTTCTTTTTTGACAAAGATGAGAAACAATGAAACAGCTTTACCAGTTTACCGCAAATGCAATATACTATATCTGATATAGCCTGCCTGGTGTTCACAACAGTCACTATACAAACACAGTATATACACTCTGAAGTACTGGTGTAGCCTAGTCCTGTGTTCCCTCTAACTTTATGGCTAATCGGCGAGTGCCCAAATTTTCTTTAAACAATTGTGCCCAAAGCCCCAAAAAGACGTTTATGTGCCCTAAATTTCGTACCAATCCAGTATTAATGTATACCAAATGTCATATTTCCACAAATTTGTCAAGTTTTCTAAACCTATGTTTACTGTATTGTCAAAAATATTTGCCCTTTCTCCAACAAATCGCCAATTTGCTGAAAAAAATCAGCTTGGTGGGGACACTGGCCTAGTCAAATCCAGCAATCAATTTGCAACTGCAATGCTGAATGAATTAATAATAAGGTAGTGACTATTTCACCGAAAATTTTTAAGTTATAGAGAATAGAACAAAAATAAGAAATATTCATCCATGCTTTTTTTCATTTGCTTTTTTAGGAATTAAGATTAGGGTTTAAGTTAGAGTTTAGGTTAGAGTTTGATTTGGGGATAGTTTTAGACTAAGCATTTGAGTTTGGGTTAGATTAGAGTCAGAATTAATAAAAAAGTAGACAAAAATTTTCAGTGGAATAAAGCCTTCCTACTAACAATAGTAATAAATAAATGAAAGGATGCCATAAGCAGAATCACTTTTATATCTCAGATCTACAGAATGTCAATCGTAAAATTAGTACACCTTAGGTAACAGAAACATATGCAGAGCAAGATGAAGAATATGCAAATGCATTATATAATACAGTCTGTAGGCTTTGTATACTTTATAACACTTAATTCCATTTTCTTATGACGGGAAACTTGAGGAAATGCAATAGGCATGATACCGTACATTTTACTAAAGATATGAAACACAGTAAGTACACATTCTACATCATCAAACAAGAAAAAAATTTTAATTTTTTCTTCTTTTAACATAAGTCATCACAAATTCAACTGTCTGCTTCAGGATCAAATTTAATCGGGAATTTTTCCCAAAACTTGTTCCAGGCGTTTTGGAATACATTTCAGATTTAGTGAAGGTGCAGACACAACTTTTTGAGGAAGAACATTTCAATTATTAATGACCTCACAGCAAAAATTTTTTTCTTATTCCAGTTATTTTTTCAAATTTTTGTAGTTTACAATCATGCCCTCTAATAACATCGTAATGACCCTTAAGGTATTTATACACCTGAATGCAATCCCCACACAAACTATGATACTGGAGTGTGGGTAAGTTGAGGGCTTAAGACATTCAGGATAAGTATCGCTAAAGGTTTTTGAAACCAGGCAACATTTTTGTAGCCCGTCTTTGCACTGCTTCAATTTTGGTTCTTCGGCTTTACTAGTGCTACACCACCACATAGTATTGTTACATTCAAGTTTTAATCGAATTAGAGTTTTAAACAACATTGGAAAGTTTTTCTTATTTATGATTAGGCCTACTGTTCTGCCAGTCTGCGAAGGAGTCCAATCATTTTATAACCGGTACCGGTACCATGCGCTACAATATTGCTTACGATACATGTGGAATGAAAATTTCAATTCTATATCAAACATCAGTCCAAGATCTTTCATCTGATCTACTTGGTTCCCACAGTGCTTTTGTTCTGACAAGTCCTTAATAGTGTACCATATGTAAAAGTTTGGGGATTCTTACCCAGCCTTAAAATGTGACATTTCTGGGAGTGAAAATTGGAAATCAAATGTTACAGTAGTTGCAACAAACAAACAATAGCAGTTAGCAAAACATATTTATTTCCTGAAAGTTTACAATTTACAGCAGAGTAAAAGCACAGGCACAGATGATACCGGTAGGCTACTGATCAAAAATATTAAGACAATAAATTCGGTAAGCACCGGAAATCGGAAGAACCTTGAGGTTTTCAGATAGAGATGCTCCTGTTAAGTATCGTAACTAGGCTATGCTATTTTTACTATGTACGGTTACTGCCGGAAATTACAGTACCATTGCCAGTGACCTTGTCACAAAGAGATTTCTTCACAGTGATTTCGTCACAAACTGACAAAATGATTACGTAACAGGTCAGATGGCATTCTGAATACAGATAAGACAAAATAGGCCTATCTGACAATCGTATTGTGCAATTGTGTTACTAAAATTAAAGCATTGAATGAGAACGGCAGCCATTAAACTAGCCTATTCTACGCGTAGATCCCCAGAGCTTTCTTGCCATAACCCTCACTTTGAGACGAGATCACGGGTAACGTTACCTAGCCTACCGGTAAACGTATGACTGCATATCCGTAATTAACTAGCCAAGGAAAAAACGTATAACTGCATATCCTACCACACAAGCTAGCCTAGTGGAATGTGGAAAATGCATTGAAAAGTTCGCATGTTGCCTTGTTGCGGGGAAGAGATCCGGCGCACAGAATCACGAAACCTTCCGCCAACTTGGCGCAGAAATGCAGAAAACGCAAAAATGGATTTGTCCAGGTAAAGAAAGAAAACCCATCAACAACGTAAACTATGGCGAGCATCGCGGGAAACTTCGCAATGACCTCGGATCTGATAAACAGAGGTGAAACCTACAAGTCCTCAAAAATGTCCTGTTCTAGGCTCAAGGACAGCATTATTTTTTAATTGATTAAAAAGAAAAAATCAAACAAAAGACAACATATCGTGAAGTCTGTCAATTCGTTGTTTCTTTTCCTTATTTGAAAAATAAGACAATGTGATAACCAACTAAGCCAAGTCATACAAAAACTTACTTTAAACGGCATTGTGTGAAAGCTCTAATCGGAGAATAAAGAGAGAAAACGCATTGTCGAAAATTGAGGTATTTGTTTCTGCTAATAATTCCGGTGCAGGCGGTAAAATCTGCAAAGCTCTATAATAAAACCATCCAGAGCAATAACAAGGAATTTGGGGGTCCGGAAAAAACATTTTGAGTTGTTAATGCTAAAACAAGACCGAGCCTATTTCGTGTATGAATTTAAAAGAAAGTATGTGTGTGATAATGAAATGTAATACAGTGTTACTAGAGAAGGCATATTGCTATATTACCAGGGCCGCCGAGAAGGGGGGGGGGGGGTAGGAGGGGACAATGACACCGAGGCCCATGGACTTTAGGGGGCCCATAGGCTTTAGGAAGGCCGCTTGCTTCAGCGAAATGACACTGCGAAATCTACATGTGAAGCCTGAAGACCTTTTTCTTTTTTTTTTGGAGATCACCTAATTTCGACCTAAAAAACCATTAGAATTTCGGTGAAGACCTTTTTTTTTGGAGATCACATCATTTTTCCGACCAAATTACAGCATTTTCTCCGTCTAATTTGGACTTCACAAAACCGGAATTCCGTCATATTTGAGCTCCCCAGGGCCCACTTTTGGTCCCCGGCGCCACTGTATATTATCGTAATTTTGTTAGTATATCTCGGTGAGAACGCCAACTTGTTTTGAAAATACGCGACTTTGAGATGAGAAAGAATAACTCTAATCACTGGCAAGCGGTCTGGGGGGGGGGGTAAAACCACGTTCACTGAACAATTTGTGTGTTAGAAATCGCCGCAAGAATCTTAAACAACAAACTATTGGATCACAAAAAATGTTGCATGAAGGATTATCAAGAAATTACAGTATGAGTCAAATTAAATATAACTAGAAATGTTCTAATGCCTGGAGTAATTCATAAAGTTTTTACATGCATCCAAAAAATATTGGGCGTTTTTAGAAAAAATAAAAGGTTTATTATTTTTCCATTTTGGCAATTGTGAACCTCTTGAAGGGAGGCCGGGGCAAATGTCTCCATTGTCTTCCTTCTAAATACGAACCTGCTGGGATTTTCAGGTTTTTTGTATTTAAATACCGTATCTAAATTTAACAAAGTGTCTTTTGGCAGCCGAAACCTTCGCACTCAATTCAATGGCAGGCATTAGATGTGAGAAAGACAAAATGCACTGAAATGTAAAAAAATGATTGGGTTAAATTAGAGTTAGGAAATTGTGAGAAAACCAAAGTTTTTTAACTCACTATTTACGGTATTTTCGTTTCAAATTGCTTTGAAAATTTAAATGTTAAATCTTCTCTAAAGTCACAAAAATTACTATATTTTCCAAAAAACTCACTAAAATATTTGCCCTAGAACCCTGTATTTTTTCAATGCCAAAAACTTTTGAGCTTACAAATACACCTTTTACCGTTCCTCAATTCATTTTAAAAACATAAATTCACTGTATTTTGCAATATTTTTAGACAATAATTTTGAAAAATTCCGTGAAAAGAAATTGTTTAACCAAGCAGTATGGTTTGTGTTTAGAAAATTACTGAAAACGTGGGGTTCCATAATTAGTAGACGTTTACATCCGGGCCCTAACTGATGAAATTATGGCCTTAAAATTCATCACTTCTACGTTTATAATAAATTTAGCTATATTCAGCATTTAAACTGTGAAATATCGAATGGGATGACGCTTAAGTAGTCTGACCAGATGTATTCGCAATGCCAAAGTTGTAAACGGGCCGACTAGTTCAGGCCCGAACCCGAAATATTTAAGCCCGGACCCGAAGTCTAATTTGAAGCCCAAATTATGCCCGAAAAAAAAAAACGAAAGATAAGTTACGTCTGAAGAATTTAGCAATGTCGCCAACTTATTTTGATTGTATTTTTGTGCACCTAAAACAAAAAGCACGTCTCAAGCCAGAATTAAGCCCGAAATTTTTGTCAACTTTAGGCCCGAACCCGGCGCGAACCCGAACCCGACCCAAAAAGCCTGGCCCGACTTACAACACTGCGCAATGCCCTTGCAACTTGGTGTAAATTTTTTCCTGAAATCAAAAGAAAAACAAAAACAATCGCCTTCTGCTGCGATTTTTTTCACAGCCAAATTCGAATGAAGATCAAAACACGAAAAAAACAAGGTCTGCACCCCAGTTTCTGCAATTTTTATTCGCTTAATTGAAATGAAGACCAGCAAAAAGGCTTTATTTGACGATTTTATTGCTTATAGCTTTACTGTGTTATATATGTTTTTTTTGCGCGATATTTGACCGCCACATTCAAATGAAGACCAAAAAAATTTTAAAAAAAGGTACTTCCCGCTTACCTTGTATGGGGGGAATGCTGAATTTTCGATTAGGGAAGCGAAATCTTAAAGTGGGAGACGCTAACTACCAATGGGTAGACACGTCCCTCCTACAATTTAAGTATTGGCTATATTTCAATTCACAGTTTATGGACTTGTTTCATTGCTACGATACCGCAACTGCGCGAAATCAAAATCAGCTGCTGCTAACGTGTAAAACTTCAAAATGGCAGTCGTTATTATTTTAAAAGCTATTATTTTCGAATTATCATCAAAAACTTTACGAAATGCAATATCTCAAAGACTTTCGCGCTTAAAAATACTAGAAAATTTGCCGACCGTGACTAGAAAAAGTGTATTCTCAGTCCTTGGCCTCGAGAGGGTCTGTCCTCGAAAAGACGGTCCTTGGCCTCGGATTTTTTTGAGTATTTGGCCTTGGCCTCAAACGTTATGTCCTCAACTCCACCTCTGCCGATCAGCAAAGCCATTTTACACTGGGGTAGCCTTGCCAAATTTTGCACCCAAACATAAGATCTACTGCCTAAATTCACCATACTTTCTAAATATTTGTAACATTTAGTGACCATGGTTGATGACATGTAGTGATTTTTGGTCGTTTTTAACTGAAATGGTTTTGCTGCACCATAACGAATTAAACTATAATACAGCTATTGGCAAACCACAAGCACCAACCCAACGTTTATGTATTTTTTACGTTACGTTAATCAAAATGATTGCATCACGCCGAATTGAAGAGGACACCCTGCAGACCGGCATGCCGATTAAAATCTTTTTTAAAAACTATTTCGCTGTCATTGGAGCACTGCAAAAGAACCAGTTGTGCTATCCAAAATTTTGCAAGAACCGGTTCTCTAGACTTAGCAACTGGTTCGTTCGAGCCAAATGTGCGAGATATCTACTGTATGCATGTGTAGGAATTTGGGTTGGATGAACCCCATCCCTAATTAACTTATTGTTTTTTTTTAGTTCTTCAATTCTCCAAAGCACCACAGCTTAACCAAGAAACTTCCTTGTTGTTTATTGGCAGGTAGAAGTGATTTTAAAATCACTGTACGCCCTTACAGGACAACGGCAAAATCTAAACAGAATTACTGCTGTAATTTTCATGATACAGTGCGTGAAAAAAGGGTCACGTGGTTGTACAATGTTTCCTAATATGGCATGATTATCGCTAGATGGCAGGTTTAATCAAATCAGCGCGTTTCAAACTGTTGCTGCGCGCTGAAACGGACTCTTGAGCAACACACAACGGACACTGGTTCAGTACAGCGCGAAGACAGTACACGAGCAATCTTTAGCAACCGGTTCTTCAAATTTGAGAGCCGGTTCATGCGAGCCCGCTGAATAGCACCACTGAAAGGACTTTTGAATCTGAAACTAACGGGATTGACAAGACCTGCTAAATAATTACTGTAAAAGAGCAAAAGCTGTTCTAGCTATCGGTTTAATAATATTTACACCTGCTGTATACTATTTAGCCTACTGCAACAATGAAGTCATTGCTTAATTTCAGTAACTTTTTATTCAAAAAACACGAATAGAAAATAATCGCAAGAATCTGCAATAATTTAAAAGAAAAATATCAAGCTTCTACTAAAAGCTAGAATAGAAAGAAAACAATTTATTGCGATTTTACAACACTTTAGATTAAAGGAGCAAACCATCCGCTAAAGGTAAACTTTGAATAGCATTAACACTATCCATTTTGTTTTTTCCTTTAACGAATAACAAGGCAAGAATTTGTGAGAAGAGCAGAAATGTTAATGGACAGAACTTTTGAAAAGTGAACTGAGAGAGTGAAGGTGAACGTACTGTATAACTACACCCAAATTAAAAACTAAGTCTCAACGCAAAATGCTGTTTTCAAACGGCCAAACAGCAATAAACTTAAGGGCCACACAAAAACCTAACGTTGCCTTCCGAAAGGCGATATAGGAAGAAGACTTTTCTCGTAGTGGAACATCAAGGAGATTACAGAGAGCAGCTTTTAAATGGAAATACGTTGTGCATTACCTCTTGCCGTATTGCCCAAAAATAAAGTTAAAAATGTGAAATGTATGAATAAGAAAGCAAATGAAATCCTATCTGCTTTACAACAAAGGGTCGTAACGTGAAACACACTGTATAAACAACCAAAATATAAAATTTAGCATTTTTGCTTCGAAAATATTTATATATAGAAAAATGGGGGTTTTGTTACTACTATATTGGATCGATTTTTTTGGTTCGGGGCAATGACAAAATCTGCATACAAATTTAAGAAACATATAAATAGGGTAAGCAATAAATAAAAAACATCAAACAACGAATGTTATTGCAAAACATCTCAAACAAAAACAAATAAAACAAAGTCATTTTGAAATGGATTTTACAACAATCGATGGATTGGAATTTCGGGATCGAAACAATTTTCTTTTCACTAAAACAAACTCCGGAAGCAAATTAGCTCTTTGCAATCGTGAAGAACCTTCTCGACTTCTCCCTCTCAGTGAAGCCATAATTTTGTGCAGGCGACATAAAACGGAAGAGGAAGAAAAAAGATAAATGTCAATTTCGGAAGTCGCGACGACTCGATTTTCGGCAATGGTGGCGCTTCCAAGACGCGTCAAGGGAATTTGTTTGTCGGATTTGAAAAAATCTTTAATTTCAACGTCGGCACAGCAGGATTCTTTTGCTACGACATTTACTCCGACTCGGCACGCGTTCACTCCCCCAGGCTCGTCGCGTGACAACCGAACAACTTCCTCCGCTAATCGAAGAGGTAGGTCAGTTGAATAAGAAAGAAGATATTCTGCAACAAAAACACAAATGATTTCTATTGCTCTTCAAAAACTTGTAAACACTTCGAAAAACTTATTTAATATTTTATTAAAAATAAATCAGCCTAGTGCTGATGCAGTCAGTGACTTTTTTTCAGCAGAATCAATAGATTTTATGACCAGCTAAAGAGTGAAAATATTTTGGTCGTAAGCTACAAGCAACAAATATAAGAATGCAACCAGCACTACAGATCGCTATCACTGATAGCTTAAATTTTTGTAGCCATTTTTACGGTGCTATACAGCCTTTTTATCCAGTGGCGTTGCTAAGGATGGTGGTACCCGGGGTGGGATTTCGTGGTGCACCCTTTTTCGGTCCAAAATTAGGGGACGACCAAAAAAAAAAGTCTTCGCCGCAAAATCAGACGGTTTTCGGTCCAAATGAGAAAAGGGACCAAACTAAGCGAAAAAAGAAAGGCATTCACCACAAATCGGTGGAGTTATGGTTTCGTATCATAATATGGTGTCCCCAAAAATGGTGACACCCGGGGCGGGCTACTCTCCCCTAGCGACGCCACTGTTTTTATCCATTCGCAAAAATAAATTTTTTTGGAAATAGTACATACACGAAACTCCTATACGCATAAGTTGAGACAGTTACCTTGGTTTTCTTGTAAAATCGTCTCAGCAATTCGAGTTAATTTCTTGACCTGAGGCTCTTCTCTTTTTGCTGCCTCTTCCTCGAGCCAATCATCTGAAATTAACGCAAGATTTTTTAGGAGAACTTTATTAAAATTCATAGCGCAACAACAGTTTTCCAATTTAAAACATTCACATATTGCATGTTAAAACTGTTGAATGATTTATTACCACTGTATTTTCTTTTTTTTTTTAATATACTATCGAAATTGATCCAAAAACATTTGCTTCAAATCCAATGTCGTTAACTTGTTATCATTACGATTGCGAAATGCAAAAGCAGTGCGGAATGTCAGAGGTAGCTAAAATTGCACAATTAGCTTCGTAAAAACTTGGAAAAGATCGTATTCATGTAGACCGTTAAAAATTTAGTAAACATGAGGCTATATTTTATGCGATATTTGGTCTAGCCTATTATCGGTATATTTGCATTTTTTTTTTCAGAACTTGCAGTCTACGAATTTTAACAGGGAATTCAGTTTATTCGAAATCAATTTATTTGTTACGAAACAATGACAATTTCTCCTCAAAGGTTGAGTAAGAAAGCCTAACCAATATTGCATCATAGCGTTTAACTCAACTCTACTCGGTTATTGCGACACATCTTAATGACGTTTCAAAGAAGGCGTGACCAGACATGTCCTCAAGACACGCTCTTTTAGCTAACCCGTAATATAGCCAACACAATCATATGCGATCCTGCTTTTGTCTTTTCACAGAAAACTAAAATTTACCCAACTTATTTCGTTACTTGTAAGCTAACGCAGTAATTCTCTTTTGAAGCTTTCACACGTCTATTATTCTGGAACAGTGATTGATTCTTGATATTTTTTTCATTTTAAGGCAATTTTTCAATTTCGAGAGAAATCAAAAAGTAGCACAAAAAAGGTAACGTGGAAGGGTATTATTCTTCCTCGTCCAACAAATGGACTTTAAAATATTGCGTTGCAAAATCTTCTGCTCAAAGTGCTCGATGATAAAATCAGAGCATATACAGTATTAAAACCACAATAAAATACAGTAAAAATACGCTAAAACACTACAGATTGTTTCGTACTAGGTACTCATCAGGTGCTCATTCAAACAGAATTCTAGTTTAATAAGCACCTGAATAAGCACTAGTTCGATACAGGCTGTAGTGTTTTAGTATATTTTTGCCGTCTTTTATTGTGATTTTAATATGGACTTATAAAATAAATTGCGCGTATAAATTCACGCAATATAGTATTTGTACTCGGTAGTCCCCAAACAAAACTAACCTAAATAAATAAATACAATAATATAATCTTAAAACCTAACCTGGCAACACCGCTGTGCAGATGGAGTCGTCTTCTAACTGCAGCAACGTTTCGTTAAGCCTGTTATCATCTTCGGCTTTGATGTCATTCATAGCAGAAACATTCTCTCCATTTTCTTGTGATCCAACGTAGGACAATTTTGGTCTCATTCTTTTCGCTTTTAAAAAGGATTATATTTTTATACTCCTTATTTCACAATCTATTATTTCCTCATAACCCAATCTGCAACAAATATTTCATAATGTTAATCTTTGACGTATAAGTAATAATAGCATCCACGCCTACGCATTTCAGATTTTGATTACTGTACCGCGAAACCATGGAAAAACTAATTGGGAAGGCAAAACGATTTCACAATTTTTTCTGTATAATTTGCGACACAATAATTGCAAATATTTTAACACAATAAAACAATAAAAATCCTTTCGTCACTGCTCAGCAGTAAATGAATTTTTTATCCAAATCGTAATGTTTTCTCATTTAGTTCTACATGATTCAATTTTAGAAATTCCACCGACTTTTTGACGTAACCTTTTTGTTCACTTCGTTTTTGTTTTCAGTACCGTACCTTTTTCCTTGGGTAGCCTAAACAATTTTTAATCCCGATAATTGACAATTTTAGGTGCTTATTTTAATGTGGAGTAAATAATTTCATAGTTAAATCTAGCTTAGATTTGCTGAACTTCCCACATCCTCTAACCTCCTAGTTTGTCACTTCACACCTTAGCGTTAACTTTGCTTGACTACATACTGATTGAAATGCAACTCCTGAAAATCGAGCGCTCGTTTTTATGGGTGATGCAATGATTCCAAAGAAAAAAAGCGTGCGCATGGCATTTGGTACTCGTGACATGTGTTTAAAGAAAAAGCATGCACGCACACACACGCTCATACACATCGTTCATGCACCGCTAATTGGCTTGTGCAATATTGCAATGCAAAAAAAGGGTCACAAAAGTATGATTTGCATGTCTATTTCAAGACATTCACCAAGGCACTGGACTATATGTTACTCTTTCAGTGTTACTATTAATTTTTCCCTTTTTTTTTCCTGAAGCGTTATATATCAGATTGTCACAGACGCGATTCGTCGATTTTTCAATCATGCAAAAATCAATTTCTGCGATAAATTTTGCACTTGCTACGTTGTAATACCGGGAAACATTAAACGAAGTTGAAAACTCACAAACTATTATTTTATTTCCATTCAAAGCAGCTGATCTAGTTTTAAGTTATTCAGAAATATGACATGTTGGGAAAATTATGCGCTAACTGTAGGAATGCAATTAATGTATATGAGACTGCATGTTGCAAACAGCACGTCTATTTTAATTACAGTATAAACCGCTACGTGACTTCATACACACATTGCTCTGAATGTTTTAAACAGTGCAGTATCTTGAGTAACTCGAAACACTTCGGCAAGTATCTCAAAAAATTACATAATGTCAACATATCGAATTGTTTTGTTTTTTTTATATTGGAAATACATTTTTTTCTGGGCTTTAGCGTGACCACCACATCAGATTAACGCAGCCTCACACCACACCAACCAAGGTTGGAAGTCTTAAAACACTGAAATACAAAGTCTAGTTCTCGGTGCTGACTACCGACCGTGACACGTCCAGTCAGCCAGTTGAGTTGAAAACGCTCGCCAGAAAAATTTTAATTTTCGATTCTAATCCAGTTGATAATACTCGTACAGCACTACGTCACAATCGCGTTACTTGATAACCCAAAACAGCGTGAGATTCTTGCGCAATATTTTCACAATCACGTTTTTTTTTAACGGAAATGTTAAACAGCAGTTTTAATTGTTTTTCCTTTTCTGATGAAGAGTTACAATAATGATGATATTTACCTCTAATCACATGATCAAGCTTTAAATTTTTCGGTGCCTAAATGCCTACTACCGACGGCATTAAGAGGGCAGAACTTTTTTCAGACAATTAAAATGTTCTAAAATTCTTTTTAGGTTACAGAAACTGCTATTCGTGGTTGAAGTAAACACCAAACATCGACACCAGCCAAGACATTCCCCAAATTTTTTTGAATTGTGAGCCCATGTCTGTTTTAAAAACTTTTTTGTTATGTGAAGCTGTTAGTTCTCCATCAGTAATTTAATTTCCACTAAATTTTAGTAGCTTTCAGAACTTGGACGTGAGAACAGTTTCGTGGGAGAAGCTTTGCAGTTCACTACCCATGCCCGCCTACTGAACTTGTGAATGGTAATCCTACCGCTTTATCTATACCCCATCTGAAAAACTTTCCCCATAGCTAATTTTCCTGCCTAGACATGCTAAGGTATACCCCCTTTTATAATCACCTATGTTAACAAATAGGTCTATAATTCTTAGTAAATATTGAACACATATTACGAAATCTATATTTGCTTTACGTGTTTGCTCAACAATAGCTGAACTGACTATAACTAAACTCCACTCCTCGATTCTGCTGCCGAACTACAACCTACCTGTCGTGGCCAAACGCATATTGCCCGATAGTAACCTTCATACGTAATCGAACAATGGATGACAAGTCTCAGGTGAATCACCTGGATTTTTCCAGAAAAAATTCCTCTTCACTCGTGAAATTAAAAAAATGACATAATTTAACAGATCGCATCAATTAGAATTTAAACCACTGATAACTTGAAAAAAATTTTTTCCTTTTGGAATGCTCAAGATTTTTGGTAAAGAAAAAACTACGAAAATATCAGTGTTGACGCAGCAAGCAAAACTCTACAGCACCTTAACAAACTTGTCAAATTAAACTCATTTTTATGAAAAGCAATTAAAAAAAAAGTTGTTTGTGGTTGATGTTATGTAACTAGAACTCGATCCTGAAAATTGATAGATTGAATACCGGTACCGGCGGCATGACATGAATTATTTTAACAATTTGTTTTGCACTTGACTAATGACCCCTGCTTAGTCCCATGATTCATTTTACTATTTGATGACACATGATATAGCTCAGTCTCGTGACACAAGACAAATGCCTGCCCAAGTGCCCATTTTCATAGCAGATCAGTGGTAATGCCGGTAGCCCAAGAGATTTGCCCCTAACACAATTACAAACCACGATCCTAATAGACGAAAATTGCATTGACACATTGTACAGCTAGGCCACATGCGGAAACTTCAAAGACTGTCAGTGGTTGGGCTCTACCCCAAAACTTGGATCAAAGATTTGCTGTAATTGGAATGTTAATTCGTTTCGAAGCTTTTTCTGGACAAGTGTCAAACGAAAATTTTCAAAGAAACGAACATTTTGATTAAAGCAATTAGCAAAGCTCAAGCTCTGTGCCACTAACAAACTTTTCAAATTTAGGTATTTGGGTCAAAAATAAAAAGAAAAATGGCTTCAAGATCTCATCGCTTCCAACGGTGATGTGCTTCCCACACGTTTATTAGAGGGGTGAGCCAAAATCATAGGCGTAGCCAAGAGGCCCGCCCCCCATTTGAAATGCTGCCAATGATAAAAATGTGACAAAAAAGCCTCTTGTTCCTTCAGTTTCAGTTTCTTTTCGCGTTTTTGTATATAACATACACGCGTACAGCAGTAATAAACAATAATATTGACGACCAGGGTGCCCGGGCCCCCTCAATTCAATTTTTTCCAACCAATTTGTACGCGTAACCCGGGGAAAAATTAAGGGTTTTTGTCCTAAAAGTTGCTATTTCAGGCCCTCATCTAACCTTTTTATGAACGTAATGCAATTACCAGGGACGGATTTACCATATGGCACAATGCCAGGGGCCCCGCTCTCAGATGGTAAGATTTTTTTTTGTTTTTACCTTTGAGTTTATTTGGCAAGAAGATTTTGCGAAAGTTTTCAAAGTACCAGGGGCCCCAAGGCAATGCAAATCCGACCCGGTCAATAACATGGTTAGTGGGCGTTAACTATCTATTGTACTATTTTTTAATTTTCAATAACAATCCACCTCCACCTTGCCAGTTTTTACGCGACAAAATACGTTTGAAAAAAATCAGCTAGGGGAAATGCTCATTAAAGAAATTCTTGAATTTCAATTGAGTGAGCCTGGGCCCCTTGGCCGTACATGTACTCTTACAACTGGTTATTTTCATGGCAAAACAAAAATTTTTAAGGAATATCTTCGAGCGGATTATTTTATTATTTATTTACTGTTAAAATATTGCACGAGGCAATGTAACTTACTTCCCCCTAACTGGGCCAAGTCACTTACAAAATTTAACCCAAAATGCAAGATTTTAAACGTGCTTTAGACTTAAAATTGTAAGTAAAAGGAGGATTAAACAACTAATTTTTTCAATTGGCTTTCTAACGTTAAAAATGTAATTTTTTTAAATGTCTCTGAACACGTCCGGAATGTGATTCAATGGCATTTGAAATAGCTTGTTTTTCAAAAAATCGCTCAGCTTTTGTGGCTCCGCCCACAGACCCCCGTCTGTGATCGGCCTACGTTTAAGTTACACTAGTTCACCAACACAGTAACACACGTCCCCCAATTTTGACATTTTCACTTTTTAACTTTGGTAAACCAGACCAAGGCTTCTGGTCTTCCATTCTACGATATCTTTGTCCCACAAAAGTTCCTTTTTCGGAAGTTTTTGATGACGTCATTGCATGTAATTTGTGGTTTGGGCCCGCCCAGGGGCGTATTTAGGGGGGGCATGGTGCCATGCCCCCCCTGTGTCGCCAGTAAAGTATATTTAACATAGAATAGCGTGTAAAATTGCGGCATGGCCCCCCTCCTTTATATCTTGGGCAGAAAGTTTGAGGAGCACGAAAACGGACAAAATCTGATTGAAAATCTTTTTTTTTTAAGGTCTTCACCTAATTTTGGGCCAAAAACCACACTAAATCTGAGCGAAGACCTTTTTTTTGGTCTTCACTTAATTTTGGGCAGAAAAACGGACTGATTCTGAGCGTAAAAAAATTTCTTTTGGTCTTCATTATTCTTAAATTTCCTGCCCCCCCCCCCCTTTCGCAAATCCTGCGTACGCCACTGGGCCCGCCCAATTAAAAATCGTGGCTACGCCTACAGCCAAAATTGCCCTAGAGGCCTGATCGGCTGCACTAACAGAAACACATCTTTCCCAGAGAGTCTACTGCAAGTCTGCAACTCGGGTAATAAAAAGAATGAGTAGTGAGTACTGTATTTTAATGAAGGTGTTTCAAAATTCTTTACATATTAACTCTTTCACACAGTAAACCTACTTTCGATTCTTTGCAGTTTTTCCGAAGTAATTCCAAATTGCTTTAGGTCCGTTTCATGAGGCTTTGTTGCATAAAGCGGCTTTTACCGATCATGCGTATTTACCAGCGGAAGTAAGCGGATATCTTTTTCAATGTGAATGCGAAAAAAAAGAAAAAAGGCAAAATGCATGCAGTCAAATGACAAGCCTATTTCTGCGCGCAAATATGTACGATCGGTAAAAGCCGCCTAAACCGTAAATTTCAAATCCCTGTAAACTACCAAGTTTAGTTAATCCTGAAGTGAAATAAGCAGAACTAATTTAATAATTCACAGAGACATCACGTCTTACAATCCTACAGCATTTGGCAACACCTTAATGCCGTCTCCGCGTCGAAATCGGTAAACTACCTTTTTTGTCTGTCTTATTATGTAGCAGACAACAGAAACATGCAATGATTCATTCACTGAAATCAGTTCTTGTTCTATTCGTTAATGCATTCACTTCTTTTTTACATTAAAACAAAATAACTAGGCCAAATTAATTTTGCAAATCTCATGGACTTTGATCCACCTAATTCATTAACATAAGAGCTATTTAATGTCTGCATTAGTGTCAGTGCTTTCACTGTAAATCGTGGCCTTTCAGACAAATAAACTCAACGTAGATACCATGAAGTTGTTGGATGAATACCTTATACCACTTTTCGAAAAATGACCTGCAACAGACACGAGGCTATGTTTATTTACCTCTACATGCTTATTGGTCTACGCGAAGCAAGACTGTCCAAGCACTCCAGCAGCTATCTACTCTTACTAAACTATACGGATCAGGAGGGTCGAACCTTGATGAAAACACCAATACCAACCTACGTCCTAAATACAAGGGCGCTAGTAAGCTTCCGTAGAAACTAAAAGTTTCAACAAAATACCATTTTCTCTCACTCTGCGCTGATGCATGCTTGAAGTTTTGAAACCACAACAAACTCCATTCATCATCTTATTTCGATTAACATAACGCATCTCAAAAATTGAAAAGCTTAAATTTAGTACAGATAAACTTGGGGCGGAAGATTTGGGAGAAGGTAGCGGAAACATTTGGAGCTCGAATCAAAAGTTTAAAAGTACGAGGGGCATTCAAAAAGTAATGCACCCAACTTTATTATGTACAAACAAGTTATAGTAGCAACATGTATTATACATCAAAAGAAAGGTACAAGTGTGAGGATTACATGTTTACTTCTCCACATAGTCTACACCTTCCTTAAGAGCTACAGTCCACCTATGAACGAGGGCATGTATACCAGTGTTGTAGAACTCAGCCGGTTGATGTCTAAGCCAATTCAAGACAGCAGTTTTCACTTTATAGTCATTGCGATACCGAATGCCCCGGAGTCCTTCTTTCTTTGGACCAAAGAGGTGGTAGTCTGGCGGTGCCAAATCAGGCGAATATGATGAATGTGGTATCACAGTCCATCCAAATGAAGTGATGGCCTCCATGGTCCTGATGCTTGTGTGAGAACGTGCATTGTCATGCTGGAGGAGCACATTTGCCATGTCCAGGTTGGGCCGAACACGTTAAATTTTTGCTTTGAGCTTCCTAAGAGTCTCAATCTATATACCTCAAAGATAATGGTTTCCCCTTTCGGTAAAAAATCCACAAGGATTACACCTTGAGAATCCCAGAAAACAGTGGCCTTAATTTTGCTTTTGCATTTTGCTTTTGACGAGCTTTAAGAGGGGCAGCCATTTCTAAATCTAGTTTAAGCTTTAAAAATCTGAAAATCAAAGAAAAACATATAAGAATCGCAAAAAGGTGTGTCCTATCACGTTTGTGCCAAATACAAACAAGATTGGTCAAATCCTGTACGAGCATTGCTTTTGAGTGCATTACTTTTTGAATGCCCCTCGTATTTCCAGCAGCTAATTCCACAAAATTGGAGGCGAATCCGAATACTGCTAGTGCAGTATGCACGATGTGAAAACTTTTTGGTGCTTCTGCTTGAACTGTATTGTTAATAAAAAAAAAAGGAAAAATAGTTCGCAATTAGTCAGGCTAATGTGTCTAGCAATACTCATAGAATCTAGAAGTTTGTAGGTGGCGATAATGTTAGCTATTTTTGAAAACAAACATTGATATTTAACTTAAAAAGTAGCAATGCAAAATAGTTCAGTAAATTTTTGCTGCATAAGGTCATGCAGTTTCATGTCTGAAATGTCACGATTTCATACAATGCAATTGAATTGCAGTCATGTGCTCTGCCAAAAGTTTCATTTCTATTCCATTAAAAATTGCTAATTTGAAACGCAGATTACGAAACACGGTTTTAAGTGAAATTCTTTTTCCACGTTTTTTACCATTTTATTCCATAACGTGCATGCAATCATTTTTAACCTAAAAATATAGTTTTCATAATTGGAAATTTTAACTCAGCGTAGAAAATGTGATAGCATTTTAAAATATATCCCAGAAATTTGCAACACCGCAAAATCGCAGAATCTTAGTGAAACAGCCGTTGATAATTAATTTGGAGCTTTTGAGGTCATTTTCCTAATACGACAAATCTTGTGATGTTTTTTCGAATGAAAAAATAGCATCAAGCACACAATGCCTAACGGCCTATTGTTATCAACAATTAGCGACGGCAAAAAACACATCAGCATTTTCTGCATCATTTCAAAACTCTTCTTTTAATCTCATTTAATGTTCGAAAATAAGAATAAATAAAGCAAAAAATACTAATAATAACCGGAGACACAAGTGATGCTATAAATCAACGAATGAATACAGAGCAAAATTTTCTCACAGCTACAGGACCAATATTTTCAAGCCTAGGTTACCAACTACTACAAAATGAACATAAGTAATAATACACAAAATAAATACAGCACAATAATGGATAAGAGTATAATCAATTACCTTCGTATACAGATAAATAGGCTTCTGACAAACAAACGTCAAAAACAATGAATTACTGTAAGTCAGAGCGAATTAATATAACTAAGCAATAAACAGTGACAACGATCAGAGGCAGCAAATCAAACCGAAACATTCAATTACTTTATTTCTATTTTTTCTCATACCAAAACCATACTTTAATAGAAAATGATGTAATTAAACTCCGAGAAATAGTCATTTGAAGATTTTTTTTTCGCTTTTAAAGCGACATTAGCCGAATAAGGCTTTTAGGATTCTCAACATAAATGAAGGCTATTAAGCAAACTAACGAAGCCAAAACTTCAGCCGAGGTTTGTTAAATCATTGATCTGATTTTTTTCGTGATTGGCGAAAAAAAGTTGGGTCATTTTGTTTAAAATAAATATTGTAAGTACATTAAAAAGCTTTGCCTACAAGCGCTAAAATTGTACTTGAAACTGAAAATAACCAAAAAGTTTTTCGAAAGCATCGAAAAACTTTTTGGTTATTTTCAGTTTCAAGTACAATTTTGAAACTGAAAATAACCAAATTTCCAAGTTTGGACAATCGACGAAAATTTAATGGAGAAAAAATAAAAGCTAACTTTAACGTTATTAAGATGGCTGCAGCAATAGCCTAGTATAGTCACCGACAAATTATTAGTGGGGCTCTGTAGCATAGCATATAATGGTTGTGAGGTACCAGTAGTGTATTACATCTCACCTGCATCGAAATTTACCATGCTGAGTTATCTTTTGCTGTCAGTATTTTAGCACCTTGGTTATTTAATTAGCATAAAACTAGATCGAGAATGATCAGTGGTTGATAGTCAGATGACTAGACCTATGAAAAGGTATATAGTGTAGGGGACTGCTGGCTGTTCAAAAGACTGGTCTAATCTTTTGAACGGTTACTTAAGAATGAGAAAATAACTTTGCCTACTTCAAAATTCTGACAGAGCCATTCTTTATCTGTTTCAGAATACTAAGTAGTTGTAATATCGAATGTTTGAGTTAACTTCATTCTGAATCAAGTAGTTTTAAATTCGAGGTACGTGCTGGTATTTGTATTTTTTTGCTCTTGGCTGAACTATTGGTGGTTTGCATTCAGGCTGCAGTGGAAAATTTTATATTTGATCCAGTTGAAAAGGACAGTCTTGATTATACATCATCTGATGATGAACCACAATTAGTATTGAAACTACAATCTTAAAGCGAAAAAATACCTGAGCAAAATCATTACAATAAATCTTTTGCTGGTTATGATACCATTGATACCCTGTTGAACAATCCGTTTCACCTGCTGATACCACTGCTGAACCAATGACTGTTATTGTAAGTAACGAAACTTCTGCTGCAATAAACCTGGACTATGATACATCCGCCTCTGAGGATAAAAAGTTGTCATCAACAAGCAAGCGTCGTTGCGTCCACGAAAAAGGAGGCGAAATTCAAGCAAACGTCAAAATGAGAAAAAGCGTCTTTATTGTCACAGCCGTGGTCTGCCATGTGGATACCCCTTACTCAGATGCTTTGAAACAATAAATGAACGACTTAATCTTCTCACAAATTTAAAAGATATTAACAATTTAGATGACAAAATTGCTTCTTTAACATCATTTATAACTGTCAAACCAAAAAAAACAACAGTTTTTTCCCACAGGCTGTTTTTATGTAAATATGCAGTTCCAGTAATCACAAGTGGAATTGCAACTAAGATTCAAGTGTGCCATAAAACTTTTCTACCAATATTTGGGATTACAAATCAAAGAGCACAAAGAATAAAGTTGGCATTAGCTACCACAGGTATGAAAAAAGTTAATTTTTTTTGCTCATAACTTTTTCAACAATTGTATTTTGTGATATTCTGCTTTCTTATTTTTAAATGCGTTCAACGTTTTGCTTTACGTACTTATAAAATTTAGTTTGCTCTACTATATCTTAAATTGACCTGTGTCTTTTTATAAAGGTGGACTCTTAAATGTGTCTTTAAAGGATTCAAGAGGAAAGCATAGAAATGTGTCGCATGCTCTTCCCAATAACACCAAGGAAGCCGTGCGCAAACACCTTAGTTCCCTCAAAGGAATAAAATCGGATTACAGCTGAGAGACTTCTGAACGAATCTATCTTCCTAGTGAACTAACATATCTAAGCTTTATGATGTGTTCAAAAAAAAAAAAAAAGAATCAAAGATCAAGACGTCGTACGAATCATATCGTAGCATTTCTTAACAACAAGTTTAACATAGCGTTTGGCTACCCTAAAACGGACACATGGGACGCCGTAACCGCTAAAACCATGCACAAAGTGAGCTGCAAGCCTACAACTTTGATGCAGAGCAGGCAGCAAAACTTCAACAAGAAAAAAGATGAATGAAGTGCACGAGCTTCACTAGCGAAGAAGTGAGTTTTTTATTGTAGGAAGCAAGAAGCTCGTCAACATCCAGAAAAATAAGGATTTTGAAACCATTGCTTTTGATTGCCAGAAAAATCTGTATGTACTTCAATGACGCTTATCATAAACGACAACTAGGTTGTCTTCCCTTCAACATCTACAAACTATGCTTTAAGGAATCTCATTTTTATTGAGCCTACGATGAGAAGGTGGCAAGAAAAGATGTGTGCTCAATGCGATACCAATATTGCTCAGTGCTCACACGTTTTAAGTCATAATGCAAAAAAAGTCTGTTTTTGCGACTCTTGCTGTAGGCAAAATAAGAATTGGACTGTAATCAGGTTTTCCATTGGCTTATGCACAATAAAAAACAGCATCTGCATGAGTTTGTATGTGTGTTACTGTGTAAATGTTTTATTTTTGAGGTGTTACTTACAATATTGGTATTGAACATTAAATCTGAAGTTTTTTTCATAGTTTGGGAAGGTATTTTTAAATAATTAATTGTAAAGTTGAATTAGCTGTAATACAAAAAATACTGGGTATTGTACTAATTTCAGAACACGTCTAATTTGCCTACAGTCGAACACCTCAGCTACATAATAGTTAACAAACAATAACAATCATACTCCACTTTACTCGATAAAACGATCAAACTGCAGATTTGTGTTTATTTTCTAAGACTTTGATAAAGATGTTATTTTTAAATTCATATAAACTACAAATTTGCATTCTCAAATAATCCTGTGTCTAAAAACGCACCTATAGCTACGATAATAGCTTTAAACTTTGAGTAGCTAAATTTTAATAAACTAAAAATTAGCAGCAAATTAGAATCATTAAAATTTCATTCAATGATTGTCAACCTAAAACTATAGGTTTTCGTGTTTCGACCAGTAACTTAGGCCATCTTCACGGCTAGCATTTAGAAGCATAAGTTATTCATCTATACAATTTATTATTGTAACATACAGTGCGATTGAGCTATCGCGACGCGTTTCGGCCTTGCTCAAGGGTCTCATCAGGCGAAAAGAATAACACATATTTAAACATGCAATGATATAAAACTGCAATTAAAATTTGGAAACAAAAATTAGCCGCAATTTTAAAATCATTGAAATTCTAAACATGCACTCATATAAATCTGCAATTACCAAATTTGGAAATAAAAATTGCATCAATAAACACATCTGCTTTGTCTATGCAAATTTTATAATGACGTCAAACAACTTATGACATGTTCATACAAAAATCACAGGGAGAGCACGAGCTAAATGCACGTGCTACAATAATAAATAATAATTGTATAAATGTGTTACAATAATAAATTGTACAGATGAATAACTTATGCTTCTAAATGCTAGCCGTGAAGATGGCCTAAGTTACTGGTCGAAACACGAAAACCGATAGTTTTAGGTTAACAATCATTGAATGAAATTTTAATGATTCTAAGTTTTAATACTTTTAAACTTTGTTTTTTGATTTTTTCGGAAGCTTGATTTGGCTAGTTTAATTGCAATACACCTGGACCCTTTTATCGTTAAAAACGTCACTGTTTAACACTTGAGCGCCACCGTGCGAAATCATATTAAACTTCTTAGCGCAGTGCAATTTATTCCTCGTGCTTTAGTCAATAGACCATAATAAATTATTGTAGGCAAAGACAACTGTCACATCAAGCAATATGGTCTGAATGCCACTAAGTAGTGTTACAAGCACAGCACAACATCGGCATACGAAAGCGTCGAACTACCGCATTTTTTGGATCATCGAGAACTTCGTTTCAATCACCATCCGCGCTTCTTGTGCGGAGTCTGATCGTACCGAACCTTATAAGCCTGCTTTTCGACTTTCTGGCACACGGAGTCGACAACGTCGCTTGTATGATGACAGCCACCTAGATCAGGAGTGTGTATCTGGTACGGATACAATATTGTTAGCTTGAATTAACAAATCGTTATTTAGATAAAACATGCCGTTTCAACAAAAAAACTTATTTAAGTTAGTATTTGGCATGGCATGATGGCTACCGTTTGTTCATTTTAATAAAATATTCGACGTAGTTGGTAACCGGCCAGTTGGTCAAGGGGTAACGCGTTCGTCTTTAGAGCGGGAGGTCTGAGATTTAAATCTCATCTCGGGCAGGTCAAATCGGACACAGTGTTGCCAACGGCTCGCCACCGCTGCGACATTTCTTCAAAAGGAGCTGTGTTGCCCGGGCGCAATGACGCGAAGATGGGCCCCGTAAACTCGTTACACGCTTAGGCGAAATACAACGTGTATAACGAAAGATTTGATTTTCAAACGGTATGCATTTTCGGCAAAACGTTAAGAACCAACAAGGAAGTTGAGATTCGAAAACCGGCTATATTCTAAGATACAGCAATAAAGCCATGTTAAGTTAAAAGTTGAATTTAACTGTCGAGTAGATATTGATACGCAATTTTTGTTACAACGCCACACCGCTACAGTTTTTTTTACTGTGACCTTTTCTGATATTACTGCGTAATCGCGTTAATCGCTTGAACTTAGTGAATTAAAAAATACAGCCCTACTACGTACAATTGAAATGTGCTTATCTAAAAAGGCAAGCGAAACATAAATTGCTGCAAAATTTTCAAAGTCTCGTAGCGCTATTCCAAGCAGCTTAAATTTCACAAACCAAACTTATACGACCAACAGACACATTTGGTCAATGGCAACACAGTTTATTGAAATGAGGATTGTTCGACAGTGGTCAAAATTAACTTATCGATAAATGCGGTTATGAAAATACCGGGACGAGTAAGTAAGCATTAGACTGTAAACTGTGAAGTTGGAAAGTAAATAGTAAATCGGATAAATGTTAACTAAAAATATAGTAAATAATTCACTTACTTTATCGATTTGGAGAGTATCAACTACTGCTTGATTGATCATGCTCGCGTATTTGTGAAGACTGGAAAAACGAAACTTTTATAAACATAAACTAACAAAAATGAAAGAGAAAATTGACTGGCGCTACCCGATCCCTTTTTCGAGGAGTTGGGGTGTGGAGGAACTGCACGAAGTCCCAGCAACCAAGCTACACGAAGGTTTAGATCAATACTCTAGATGGAAGAGCAACAAACGGCTCGTTAGAAGTTCCGCAAACCAACTCAAAAGACCGCCGCAAAATGATCGCTAGCATTAGGGTTACTGATTAATCGGCGGTCAGTTATCGTGAACATAAAGTTCCGAGGAATTTAGTGGGAAGTCTTGAACCGCCCAACATTCCCACCTTTTGTGTGCCTGTGCGGTGGAACAATCGAAAGCTCGATTGCCACTAGTCAACACGAAGCTAATATACTGCCGGCCTGCAGTTCCTATTTATCATGCATGGACCCTGGATCTCTTATCGTGTTTCAAAATAAACACAAAATGTTACTAAAGATGATGTTGTGCAACAGCTGAACTGAAATGTGTATCTGATTTGTAGTCGTTTGTTTTGATCTTTTTTTTTGCAAGTATATGCTATTATGCCTACAATCTTACATATACTGTAAAAATAAAACTCAACTCACCCGATATATTTCAACATGAGGGCGCTCGAGAACAACATAGCGGCAGGATTGGCAATATTCAATCCAGCGATGCTCGCTCCTGTATTGCGAGTAGCCTAAGACACATTTCTCGATAAAGCATCATGTGGAAAAGAAAAAAATGTAGTTTTTGAAAGCTAGAAATGAAAATATTTTTCTTGGTATGCCGATAGAACTTCTTGGGAGCAGGCAATGTGTATTAACACATTCTACGTCACATTGGTTTTATGTGTTTAGTTACAAGAATTTCGAACAGCTGATAGGAGCAAAATTAAATTTTCACCTGCTTTGTTAATTATTAAGAATTAAGCCTTACTGCGATTAAAAGTTTTTGCTTACTCGATCTTTTTTATGATATTGTTTGACAAAAACTAATATGTAACACAACAAAAACCTATACTATGTGATTACGACTGATTAAAGATGTTTCCCATTAAATTCATCATTAGAAATGCTTAGCATCCAATTTTCACCTTTTGTTGATCTCACTCAACCATAGTTTCTGATAACAGAGTTTCGGGCAGAGATTGGATGTAGTAAGACTAGCATCCGTAATCTAGCATGATTGTCTAACTACTCAACGCGACATTGCCACTATGGTTTTTTTTTTTTTTTTTTTTTTTTTGATTTTACAACCACATATTGAAAATTCAAATCATTTAGAGAAAAGGTTTAGCACAGTAAAACATTATACCGTTACAAAAAACAAAAGCAAACAACAGACATGCCAGCAAACGCACTTAAAACTGCTGGTATTTGGGCAGCAATCAGTAAAGTTTTCTTGCAACATAGCATTTACAAACCAAATCCTCAAAAGCGCCTCAAATTATCTTCATACCGTTTCAAACACACGAAGATCCTTTCCAATGTTCGCTCCCGCCACGATCCCAGGGCCACCTACTAATCCACAGCATACGTTACCTACGCAAATCAAAAGACATAAAGCGGGTTTTTTACTCAACAAATTTCGGTCAAATAACCAACAATGGAAACAGTTACATTAATTCAAACCTTTAATGGATATTTTCACAACAGGCCAAACATAATTAGGGGCTTGGAACAAAACTTCGAAATAATATCTTTGCATCTATTTTAGTTGATTTAAACGAAATATTCAATGCTTTTTTTTTTATTGATGAAAAAATTATGTTCAGTCTTCTGAAAAGATTGGGGACAATTTGAAGATAAATGAAACTCGAACTTTAGTAAGCGACGGAAAACAATACATAATATCATTTGTAGGTTTTCAATCGACGCGTGATGAGTGACGCACTACCAATTATATCTATGTTGTAATAAAAAGTCTATAAACCTTGTAAAAATTAAGTTTGCTTTTAGGAGATCGATCAATAAACAACTTACCAAGAATGTTGCCGTAGAGATTTGGCATTACCATGACGTCAAACTGCCAAGGATTAGAAACCATCTGCATAGAGGCATTATCGATAATCATGCTGTCGAATTCAATGTCGGGATACTTGCTGGCAGTCTCCTTGCAACATTCTAAGAATAAACCATCTGCCAATTTCCTAAAAACAACGCGAGTTTTAAAGCCTTTTATCTGGCAGGAGCAGTCAAGTCCTTAGCATGCCGACAGTTTGGAAAATTTCACAGTGGGCCGCTTAAAAGGACGCAGATATAAAATCAATGTTTAAAAGAATTTACACATATTCATCGAAGTTTTATCATCATTTTTGTGCAGCAGTGACATCATTACCGAAAAGTTTGACGTCCTTCGTGGTCGACTCCTGGGAAATCATAACGACTTCCACTGGCAGTTAGGTGGCCAGATTAACCACCAACCCTGCAGCCACAAAGCAGCTCGAGTCATAAGATGCACAGAGCTGGACAGCGTTGTTTCGAGCTTTTAGCTCTCATCGGCAGCCCTCAGCTTCTCTAATCAAGGGTATTCCCCAACTGGACAAGACTCTTGACCGAACTGGACAAACCTTAATGGCTTGCACAGTGGCAGAGGCTTTCCACGGAATAAGCGATTTTTTCACTTGTGGTAAAAAAATCGTTTATAAGTGACACAGTTTACAAGTAAAATTTCACCACAAGTGAAAAAATCGCTTATTCCCTGGAAAGCCTCTGCCACTGTGCAAGCCATTAAGGTTTGTCCAGTTCGGTCAAGAGTCTTGTCCAGCTGGGGAATACCTTTGATTAGAGAAGCTGAGGGCTGCCGATGAGAGCTAAAAGTTCGAAACAGCGCTGTCCAGCTCTGTGCATTTTAGTGACATCATTGTTGCATGAAAAACTTGCCTTTAAATATTTTCAAAATTAAGTAAAACAAAAAAGCACGTAATAGTGTCTAAAAAAGCTCTAAAACCTTACTCACATAATGTTCGCTTTGTGCACGGCAGTGACTTTCTTTCGTCCATTTCTTCGCGCATATTCAAAAGCAAAGGTTGCGATGCGCAGGGAGCTTTCCGCTGTTATAACTTTACAGCTTTCCACAACGCCTTTTACACCCTACAAATATACGCGGTGTTTAATAAAATATTACCGGTTGATTGCCAAATGTAATGCACGAAAAAGTCCTGATGGGAACCACGACGTAAGCGCCTTTTTTCGCCCAAGCAGAGCCGAAAAACTCAAAATAAGTATAGAAAACTAAAAAAAAAAAATTAGTGATACATGAATATCCATAAATGGCAGTTAAGACTGACTTTTCATCATCATAATTGCACTGTTTTCGCCAAAAACTGACAAACAACAAAAATATATTGTTGCTGCTAAAAAAGCATAGTAAACATAAATCTAAGCGTAACATTGCCAATGTACAACACCAATTGAAACCGATAAAACACTACAAAATATCGGTTTAAATTTTAAATCACAGTCAGCTAACCAATAGATTAAAATCGATAAAATACTACCACACCTCATGTTCAAGATTTGTGTACTCTCCTTCTGTATTCTCCCGAATAATTCTAATATCGATGTTGTCGTGACGAGTTTTAATACCAGGAACACTCTTTACTTTAATCACGTTTGCAAACAATTCCAAGTTCGTTCTGATAATATAACAAAAAATTAACTTGGATGAAATTAGTTTTCAAATAAACTATCAGCAAATCAAAAAAAATTGATTTAACTTTGAAACCTCAAACAAGTAAAAAAGATGTATTATTCATCATTACATCTCTGAGAAATGTCGTGACAACTACTAAGACGTTGACAAAAACTTTGATCAAAATCAGAAATGATTTCAAGTCTGTTTTTTTGTTTCAACTCTTTTAGTCAGAAGCACAGCTACATCCTTTAAATGCCAAAATAAGCACTGGGAATACAAATTTCGAGCTTTAAACCAAGATGAAATGGGAAAATGTTTCCTAACCAACTTTTTAAAGTAAATACATCTAGCTCGAACAAAGTCAAAAATATACTGAAACACTATATGTGACTTTTCTGAAGATTAGCTTACTAAATATAATAAATTGAAAATTAGGTTCAAATTTCAAGTTCGCTAGGGTGTAAAATTTCCATCATAAACTTTCAGTTTATAGCATTAGCAATGTTGGTAGCACTGCACATTAAAATTTTAAAGTGGTGCATCATACTTATTGTGCTGCGTGAACTAACTATTCAGTTCTACTTGAATAATATATCAATGTTAAAAACCTTTAGATTTATCGACTGTATCAAAATACATTCTAAACATCTCTTACCTCAACACGACATTTGCAGATTTTTGATCTATATCTAATTTGTTTACATCTGTTTCAATGTTTCCTAAACAAACAGTCAATTTTTAGTGAGTGACAATAACTTTAGAATACAGTTATGTGTAAAACATTTGATTACTAGACTCAATTTCTACATAAGTTGAGGCTTTTATGATAATAAGAAATGTATAAACCGATGTTTTCAAGTCAAGCAAATTCAGTCATTTTTGGCCTTTTCTGGCTCATGACAATATCAAAAAGTTCTATAGAATATGATCTATATTTTACCTTTTAATGCTACTGTGTTTCTTCGTATGGATGTTATAGCATCATTACAAATTTCTGCATTATAGTTTTCACGATTTAAATTAACTTGTTCAAAGTCTACAGGAACACCTGCAAAGTAAACAAAGTCAGTTTTCTAGCAACAATACATGTTGATAAAAGATGTGCAGTTGTGTATTCATTAATATGCAATATTTTTGCATTTGCAAGTTAACATTAAAAACAGAAGGCAATTTTTCATTAACTAATTAAATTACTTTTGCATCACAGATTAGCAAATTAACATCAACTTCAACTGGTTTTTAGAATGTTGGATTAATTTTGCTATTAATTTTTTGTGACTTAAGTTTTCTATACAACAAAGGAACCGGTACAAAAAATATTTAAGAAATCAAGTAGTGTAGGGACTATTTTATGAATTTCAACCATGGATTTTAGGAGTCATGATCAGCCACTATATTACTTGTTTATATGCAACAAACCAAAGAGTAGACTGCAGTGACATGAAAGCTGTACACTAGGTATCGTAAAATGACTAAACTTCGGACAAGGTCTAAATTTGGACAGTTTCCCTAGGGGTTGGTTTTGAGTATTAGTTTTTATGTTTTTTGAAGGGGTTTTTGAAATCTTGTAGAACCCTTGTAGAAAAAGAAAAAATTAAAAAGCTTAAACCAGTCATAAGGGGCACTGTCCAAAGTTAGAACTGGTGTCTGAAGTATAGTCCTTCTACGGTACCGCACATACAGACTAGATATATTGTATAGATACTGTATAAGCTATTTTAGTAGGCTACTTTATAATTGTAAAAGTTTGCATGCAGATATTGCCCTGTATACTAGCCTACTAGGTCTACCGGTATGATTTAGATTATTATTGATATTAAAACTGACCAAAAACATTTGATTAGACAGCATAACAGTCCATTTCAGATTTCAGAAGTCATAACTCTTAGTTTTTTTATTTTTCAATTTATAAAGCTTGAAACTTCAAGTGTTTACTGTGAGCAATAGCAAAACTTACCTGCACACAAAAACACTTTTTTAACAGCACCAGTAACCTCAGGACCAATTCCATCTCCAGGAATTAAAGTTACAGTATGCCGTCCTCCATATAAGGCATAATTCCTTTTTGACAAGTAGAAATTTGATGAAGAGTTTCTAGCAATCTGAAAAAGATTACCGATATATAAAAGATCTAAATAACAAAAAATTGTACCAACATAATGGTATCTAAAACAACTATAACTCTGCTATGGCATAGGTACCACAAAAAATCTGAAATCTGTACCTAACTACTGATACTGCGTCAGGTATTGGCATCTACTTAGGTGCCAGTTTAAAATAAATTGTGATAGTTGCTGGGCTATATCAGTGCTGATGCAGAGATATATAAATTAGTATCATAGTCAGCAGTGTTTAATTCTGAAATAAAATAATGCTGCAGTAAAGCAGATTTTCGCTATAATTTAAACCGCAAAGACAACACTTTAAACTGCAGACCTGTTAACTGTTCATGTTTTAAACATTGACTCTCAATGGTTTCCCTGCAAGATTTACCCCTCCTTTTTCTATGAGTAAAACCGACAAGCCAGCTAGTACTCAATTAACTTTTTCTGGATTCACAACCCTACCTACATCAAAGATGTACCAGACAAAATCAAGCGAAGACTTTTGTAAACCGGTGTTAAGTGGCGTTCAAACAATTTTTAACAATTGGCAGGTTTCTCCCTTTCCTAAAAAATCAAATAAATCATAACAAAAAGTCCAACTTAGTTTACAAAGTTCACTGACAAAATTGTGCTTTTGTTTACATTGGACAGACCAAACAGGACCTCAAATCTAGCCTAACGTAACAATGAATTTTTTCAGAACCTTGCTTTGAATTTTTTTCACTACCTTAGTTATTGCACTACAGCAATGAGTTAGATGCTTTTTTCTGTTTTTTTGCTATCACAGTATCAGAAGTTGATGGCAATTTGCTATCACTACTGATACTGAGACTGTGAGAGCAGTGCTCTGAAGAAGCTAGTTGATTCTAACTAGCAAAACGTTAGCTATAAAGTTAGTGTTTTGAGAAGCACCTGAGCGATTTCTTAACAAAGCTAGCTTAGAACAGTCAAAGAACTTTAGAAATTTCTTACTTAAGTTTTACTGTTAGGAAGTGGCTATTTTGCTTCTTGAGGCAAAATACGGTAGTGTTTTTCCTCTGTTTGGGTTAGGGTTCGGGCTAGGGTTGGGATTAGGGTTCGAGTTTGGGTTAGGATTAGGCTTAGGGCTATTTTGGCACTAGCGGCAAAACAGCCGTTAGAACTATTTTGCATCCAAATGGCAAAATAACATGCGCATGGGGCTATTTTGCCTCTAGAGGCAAAATAGCCACTGCCTTACTCTTAAGTCTAATAATTCATATCCAGACCCCCTACTTACCTTAACTGCTTCTCTCGTCCAACTATTATTTATTGTAAAAATTGATTTAAGAAACCAAACTCTTCTTTTGATCATCATTGAATTCTTTGATTCGAATCACAGATCTGTTCTACACTACAGCACCCGCCGGTCTGATGCTTTATCTTTTCATCTGGCTTCATCCGATTCTCAAAGTGAGCGGAGTGATTTTCAGATTTTCACTCCGTCTCGAACCCTTTTCGCTCTATATTGTCGTCGAAAGGAGTCTTTGTTGAGTCATAGACTCTTTCAGATTCTAAAAAGTTTATGATGAGAAAATTATATACATTACATTGTAATCATTGTTGTTAGTAACGACAACGTTGGGCGGAGCAAAGAACTCAAGGCAAGCTAACCAGCAAATTTTTAACAAAAGCAAATAAAGTATGTGGAATGATTTATAAATTAAGATATTATGTTCCCTTATCAACATTACGAATAGTTTATTACAGTATGTTCCTTGTCACATGTGCAATATTCGATATTAAACTGGGGAAGAGCGGCCAAAAGTAACTATCACAAACTCTCCATTTTGCAAAACAAAATTTTGAGAGCTTGTCTTTTCTGTCCACGTAGATATGACACAAATTTATTATATACCAGATTTAGAGTTTTAAAACTTGAAGATATGATTAAAATGGAATTTGCTAAATTTATTTTTAAATACAGTAACGATATGCTACCTAAGTCATGCGATAACTATTTCACCAAAATTGAAAATGTACATTATCACAATACACGACAAAAATATCGAAATGAGTATTTTCAACCTTCTGCTGAGACCGAAGCAGGGAAAAAAACCCTGCAATATATTGGCATAAACATATGGAAAACTATTCCAGAGGACTTCCGACATTGCTCGTTTACAAAATTTAAAAAATATTGCGAAAATTATTTTTTAGACAAATATTCTTGAACATGCTTTAGGTATAAAAAGTATTGTTGTTTTGAATATTAGATGTTTTTTTCCTTTGCTTTTAATTTCGTAAACTTACTACTAGTGAAACGAGTAGAACATGATTATTTTTTAGACAAATATTCTTTGTCTAAAAAATAATCCTTTCGTATGTTTTTCTTTTTTATTTTTCTTTTTCTTTTTCCTTTTTCCTTTCGTATTTTTTCTTTATTTATTTTTATTTTTATTTTTCCTTTCGTATGTTCCATTTTTTTTTCGGACAATATATGCAGTAAAACAATAAACCAACACCCCACGTTGCTACCTTTTATGCATTGCCTTTAAGGCATCGATAATTTAAAACTGGTCAAATTTATGTTTCGTAATGATAACTTTTTTTTTTTTTTTTAATAGAACTCTCCGCTGTAGAATGTTGCAATAGCGCTATTATTAAGACCTGTTGTAAGATAAACGTTTTTATTGTAAGATAAACATTTTTATTGTTAGATATTGGCTTCAGCTATTGATTGTATTTGCAGTTCTGAGTTGTAAGCTATTGTGCTGTGTAATTCTGATTGCGGATGTTCATTGTTTAATGCCCAATTTTGTATTTTTACGAGGATTTTATTGCCAATAGTAGTTGCCCATAACCGGCCTTTGATTCGTATTGCTATTATGGAAAATCAAATTTATTTGGATGTACGTTCTGAGATCGGGTTTATATGCCTTGGGTCTGATTGGCTGTAGCTGTGGTTTTAGAGTAGCAGCCCGGTTGTAGCTTTATTTGCTGCTGTAAAGGCTATGGCGGCAGCCGGTTAAGGTCGGGATGAATGAATTTGATTTTGGAGCATGTACTAGCAACCGAGCATTGTTATAAAACTTAACGTTTCAACTTTGTATCTTCTGTGTGCTTCCCTTTGCCTAACTGAGGTGGTTGTTGTAAATGTAAAGTGTCTTTTCCAAGAACTAGGTTTAGCAGTGGGTGTGCAATGTGCGGGTTGTTCTACCGCAAACTTTTCTATTGTTTTAGACTACCGGTAGTACAACTATCTGTCAGCGCTTGTTTACACAGCCCATGCATCCCATGCTCCCAACAACTAAAAATTGATTTAACAGTTAAATATCTGAAGCTGGTGATAGTGTTGCCTAATAAAAAACTTTCTCTCATTGGTAGCAATTGGTGTTGAGAGCCGAATCGAGTCCTCAACGCCAAGGACCAGTAAAAAAATGTAACTGAAGAGGCAACCTCGCGTTCGTCAAATCGAATAAGATTGAATGGTAGATGAAGCGTAGTTGGCCAAAGGTGGGGGCCGGTTTTTTGTGGGATTAATTTTTTATGGTGGTTTTGGTTTCGGGGCGTCGTCGGCTATCGTGTCCTATTCAAGTAGTCTATCATATCTATTTGAGTGAGATATGATGGATGGCGATGGTTTGGGGTCGGTTTTGTCGTGGGTGGGTTGATTTTGCAGAGGGTTGGCTTTTGTTTTGGCTGGCTGAGCGTTATTTGCCATTCAATCTTATTCTCTCATTGGTGTAACAAAAAATTTGCAGGTTTATTGTTATTAGTGCTAACATTTTTCTATTTATGTATATTTCCTTCTTTTACAACTTTTCTCCTTAAATTGCTTGTAGTTTTAAAGTGTATCTTTCATAATAATCGGTAGATTATAATAATTATTATTATTATTTTTTTTTTGCATACCACTGAGCACTACACACATTCCAGAAATAAAATTTTGGCGTCTAAGATTTTTTTTTTAAAAAGTACTGTACCCCAAACAAGTCTTATTAATTTTGAATTTACAACTTCAAGTCGGCAGCACTGTCTAGAGTTTTTTTTTTTTTGTTTCCTTTATGTGTTGTGTTATTTATTTTCATTTTTTCAAATTAAGTTTACCGCCATAAGTGTAGAAGTATTGCCATAAAGGTGCAGTTGACCTAGATGACCTGGTGGTCTTTTCGCTGTGTCCTTCCTGCGTATTTTTGCGTATGGTTAAATAAATAAACTTGACTTGACAAATAGCCTAACTAGTTAGGAGCTTGATGAGAAGTAATCGTGGTGAACGACCGACACATGTTGAACAACGTGATTCTCAAAAAAAAAAAAAGAACTTTCGCTTTCCCATTAAAATTAATTAAAAATATTTTCTGGGAAAAGAGAACTTGACAACATAGAGACTATCCAAGCCTAAGCCCATCTTATCCCAGCCTAAGCCGTTGGAACTATGTCAAAATATTTGTCTCTTAAACAACTGCTGATATCAAAAAACTAATGCTTTAACTTGAGCCTTTTAAAAAAATTGGTTTTTGGGCGTACCATTTGGGGTCTCCGGGGGTGGTGCCTACAAACTATGACAAAATATTTGTTTTTTAAATATCTACTGATATCAAGAAAACTGGCACCCAAGCTTAAGCCATTCAAAACATTGATTTTTTGGGAGGTCCTTGGAGAGTGGGGGGTACCCCCAAACTAAGTCAAAATATTTTTCTGTAAAATATCTACTGTTATCAAAAAACACTGCCACCCAAAGTTAAGCTGTTCAAAAAATTGGTTTTTGGGGGGTCTATTTGGGGGGTCCCGGGGGGTGGTACCCTTAAACTACCGGTATGTCAAAATATTTGTCTGTTCAATATCTACTGACATCAAACAACACTGGCACCCAAAGTTAAGCCACAGAGGTGGAGTCCTCGAGGACGTCCTTGGCCTCGAGGACGTCCTCGAGGACACATTTTGAAGTCTTTGGCCTTGGCCTTGGCCTCGAAGCCTCTAGTCCTTGGCCTTGGCCTCGAAGCCTTAGGTCCTCGAAAATTGCCCTGTCCTCGGCTCGAGGACAGCACTATTTTTTGAGCCGTTGAAATTTTGTTGAAAAACGCCAGAAACCTTGCGAAAAATTTGCAACTACCTTTTTTGTTTTCCGCAATTGGAGCATAGGCTTAGCCAAGCGGGCTTCCCCCCAAATGAAATTTCACCAATGACAAAAATATGATAATAAAGCCAATTGTTTCTTCAGTTTCAGTTTCTTTTTAGCATTTTTCGCTTACACCAGTAGCGAACAACAATATTGAAGACCACGGGCCCCGGGACCCCCTCAAATCGATTTTTGCCAGCCAATTTAAACGTAAACCTGGAAGAAATGGATAGTTTTTGTCCTAAAAGTTGCTATCTCAGGATCACATCTAGCCTTTTTATGAACGTAATGCATTTACCAAGGCCGAATTTACCACAATATGGCGCAGTTCCAGCTAAGGGCCCTGCGCTCAAATCTTAAGACTTTTTATGTTCCTCACCAGTACTTAAATTGTAGGGGGACGGGGGGGGACGCGTCCCCCTATCGAGATTGAGCGTCCCCCCATCGAGATTTGAGTGCTGATTGAAAGGACGAAAAAGACCTACAAAGTTCTGTCGATTTGCAGCTCCAAATTCCGCGGGAATAGTGATGCAGAAGAAAAATTTTTGATTTCTGCCAGAAAAAGCCTTTGAATTTTGGCGAAGACCTTTTTTTTTTCTTTTTTTTTTTGGAGATCACCTAATTTTCACTGAAGAATCGCCTCAATCCAATTTCAGACTAATGCAAATTTGGGTCAACTTCGTTTACGGTTAGATCAAACTTCCAAAAAAGCCCCCCCTTTGCGAAATCCTGGCTATGCACCTGAACTTCATTAAGGTTCAGTCAAGGCTGCAAAAGCGTCCCCCCATGCAAAATTTTACAATTTAAGTACTGGTCTTCTCCTACATTTGGCAGAAAGATGTTGCGAAAATCTCCAAAGTCCCAGGGGCCCAGCGCGATGTAAATCAGGCCCGGCAATAACATGGTTAGTAAGCGTAACCATCTATTGTACTATTTTTCAATAACAATTCATTAATTTACTTCCACCTGGTCAGTTTTTACGCACAAAATACTTTTAAAAAAAATTAGCCGTGGAAAATGCTGATTGAACAAATCGTTGAACTTCAATCGGGGGGGCCTGGGCCCCTTGGCCTAACATGCACTTCTATAACTGGTTATTTTCATGAAAAAAAATAAATCTCTAAGGAAAATCTTCGAGTGGGTTTTCATTTACTGCTAAAATGTTGCACGAGACAATGCACCTTACTTCCTCCTACCTGGACCAAATCACGTACAATTAAACTTTAACCCCAAATCGCAAGACGTTAAACGTGTTTTGGACTTGAATTGCACCTAGAAGGAGGATTAAACAATTTAAGTTTTTTAATTGGCTTTCAAATGTCAAAAATGTAGTGCTTTCAAATGGCTCTAAACATGCAAAATGTGATTCAATGGCATTAAAATAGCTTTTTTTCCAAAAAATCGCACCCCGTCTGTGATACGTTTGAGTTACTTTGGCTTTCTCAAAACGTCTCCAAAGTTACGTATTTGCATTTTTCAACTATATTAGTTTAAGCCCTCTCCCTTTGCCAAAATCCTGGTTAAGTGCCAACAGGCAAATTTTTGATGACGCCATTGCATGTAATTTGTGGTTTAGACCTCCCCAATCAAAAATTCTGGCTACGCCTATAAATTGGAGATTGCCTGAAAAATTGTTTTGAAGACCCTTTTTTTTGGAGAACACTTGCGCCTGTGTCTTTGGTCCTTGGCCTTGGCCTCGAGCATTCCTGTCCTTGGCCTCGAGAGGGCCTGTCCTTGGAAAGGCTGTCCTTGGCCTTGGCCTCGGATTTTTTTTTGTGTCCTTGGCCTTGGCCTCGAGCCTTGTGTCCTCGACTCCACTTTTGTTAAGCCATTCAAAAAATTGAGTTTTTGGAGTCCCATTTTGGGGGGGTTCCCGGGGGAGTCGCCCAAAAAAATTTTGGGAGAAAAAATTGCGTTTGCAACTCAACAACTTCACGCAAAAATTAGATTTCGATGTTTTGTGGTTTAGTAGAAGAAGAGCGTACAAAATTTAGGAAGAAAAAAAAGGAAAAAATAGAAAAAAAAAAGAAAAAAAGTAAAAAAACCTCATCGCAGCCAAAAGTGATGAGAAGCTAGTAATTCAAAACTCATGCAGGCAGCTGCAATGAAGCATTAAGGTACGTTGCTTTCGTAAGCGAAAAAGCTGCTGCCACTTAATTGCTATCCCTCAGGCTGGCATCGCTGCCCCAACACTAACTGTAATGCAAGGTTTTCAAGGACAAAAAGATTGCTCCGTGCATTTCCTTTCCCGCTCCTGCGCTGCGTACTGCATCTATACTGCGCATACTTCCATTCCACGCGTTCATAACAGTAGAAGCTAGTCATGCAAAAGTCACATAGGCAGCTGCATTTTAGTATAACCCTTTAATGTCTTTTTCTCATACATTTGGTTTAAATACGACATTTTGCTACTGTATTGCTGCGATCTGCGTTGTCTAGTGGTTAACGCGTTTGCCTTCCAACCGTCGCACCCGCGTTCAATTTGCGCTTGGGTTGCGAACGCGTGGAATGGAAGTATACGGTACGAAGTATAGACGCAATACGCAGGAGTGGGAAAGGAAATGTACGAAGCAATCTTTTTTTGTTTTAAAACCTTGCATTACAGTTAGGGTTGGAGCTGCAATGCCAGCCTGAGGGTTAGCAAATACGTGGCAGCAGCTTTTTTGCTTACAAAAGCGACGTACTGTTACTTTTGAGTGCGGCTCCCTGCATAAGTTTTGAATGACTAGCTTCTTGTGTTTGTAACCCAATTTACTAACGAATCGAACCCGGGTGCGATGGTTGGAAGGCGGATGCGTTAAGCACTAGACAACGCAGGTCGCAGCAGTACAGAAGCAAAATTTCGTATTTAAACCAAATGTATGAGAAAAGGCAATAGAGGATTACACTTAAATGCAGCTGCCTACGTGGCTTTTGCATGACTATAGCTTCTACTCCAAAAAGTGGGTTGGTTGGGATAAAAGGGTATCTTAAGACATATATCCATGTGAAATATGTTTTGCCATACTTAGCCGCTTTTGACTGAGACCGCTTTTTACGCCAAACTTGCGGTGCGGTTTTCGGGTTTTAAAACCAAAGTTTGTAAGATATTGCCTCGAAATTTTGTACAACTATATAACTTACTAATCTCAAACTGCTGTCAAAATTTTATGTAGCTAGACCTAACCGCTCTCGAGTTACTGTATAAGCAAAAGTCTGAAATTTCACTCTCGTTAGTTGGAAAATGGCCGAGTTGAAACAAAGAAACATGCAACGCGAGCATTGGTCGTTCCAATAAGTTTTTTTTCAATAAAATTACAGTATTAGATAAACACCTGTCCATATAAACTCTTTGTTTAGTAGCCTAGAAACAGGCGCAAAGAAAAAGAGAAGAACATTGAAGAAACAAAAGTTTGCACTTGTTGCAAAGTTTTTCGCGGTCACGCGTATTCGACTGATTTAATTGGACATATTCGTAGAAAGAGTAAATCGTGAAGAAAAAAGTCTCGCTGATTGGACGAATCGGCATATTCTAGAACAAATGAACCGTGAGGAAAAAAGACAAAACTGTCAGTTTCCACCTACTAATAAAGAGTTCATGGCCAGATCATCTATGGTTAGATCACAGACTCTTCATTAGTAGACTGGAAACTGACAGTTTTGTCTTTTTTTCTTCACGTTTCATTTGTTCTAAAATATGCCGATTCGTCCAATCAGCGTGACTTTTTTTTTCACTCGTTCTCCGAACAAGTCCTAACATAGACTCTTGATTAGTAGACTGGAAACTGACACCTGTGTCTTTTTTTCTTTACGGTTTGTTTGGACTGCGAATATATCTTAAGCCGCATTTACACGGGCGACTTTTAGCTGCGAGAATCGACATTTTGCCTTTTTTCTTTCTCAAATCGCGTAGGTCACTTAAGCCGCATTTACACGGGCGACTTTTTTGCAACGCGATTCGACGATTTTTTATGCGTGAAAATCTCTCTCGCAAAGCGGTTACTCACACGAGGCAAGACTCGCTTGCCGCGATCGCGTTTGGCAAGAATCGCTGCCGTGTAAGTAACACCTGCGATTTGCGATGCCGATTATATTTTTGCGCGACTCGATGCAACAATCGTTCTCGCCCATGATCACTTACACGAGGTCGATTTCAGCGTCTCGAGAGTCACAAGTCAAAGTCGCGCTCGTGTAAACAGCAAATCGTATGCAATTTACGAGTCGCCCAGGCATAGCGCAATGCACAAATGCTTTGCGAGTCTCTGGCTGCGATTATCTAAGTTTACTTCATAAAATATTGTGTTCATGGTACAAAATAGTTTGTAGTGCTTTTACCGTAATTAATTGTGATTGAATTTACTTCATATTAGTTTGAAACGAAGAAGCAATAATTTTCTTGTTGATGCTGTCACTGGTCTACTGCAGACACGGCAGTCATGAGCTGATTGCTGATAACTGTGAAACCAATCAAGCAGGGCTTTAGCCCTTAAAATGTATGATAAATTGACCGCAGGAAACAGTACCTTAATTGTATTTTGTTTTTATAATACCGTTGGTCCAAACGCCACTAATATCTTTATAAATTTACTGCCAATTATTATATTTTGTGAGCAACGAGTTATACTTTCGCAGCTTTCGACATGTTTTATCGCAATTTCCCCAGGTCAACCGAGGACGTACCTAAAGCACACTATTTTCTTTGAAGTGTCAAAACTTGTTTAATGTGTCACAAATTCTCTTAGAAACATGTTGATACCTAACACACTGCTTAAGACTGTAAGGAAATCGCCAACACAACTAATGTTTACTGTCTGAACGTTTTCTCCCCCAAATTAGTGTGACGAATAATTCTTTGATGTTTGATGTGTAATCGCCTCTAACCCATGGAATAACCCATTTATTTATATACTCCCGTCGGGATCTTTTGGCTCATTCTAAATTCAGAGCTCAGACCTGAAGTTTGTTCAAGCCGAGAGCAATCTCAGGCTTTCATTGGTATGGTTTTACTCAGTTATCCATGGGCGAGAGGTAGCATCTCAGCTTTCGCTTGTTTGGTGTGACTTTTAATAAAAGACAAGTCAGAAACAAAGACAGTCTGCAGCAAGGAGCAGAAGTCGCTTCAAACTCCACTTCCCCTGTTTAGAGCCATACTGATTGGCTTCTGCTATTGTACAGCAGTTGCCGCCCACTACCCCGGAATTCCCGCCAGAGGCAACGACCGCTTTCGTGGTGACCTGACAGCCGCAGTCGCGTCAGGGCCATTTTCCAGAGTCGAGCCAAAGCAGGAGCCCTTGGTAGAGCAACCTCTGTGGTGACCTGACAGCCACCGTCGCGTCAGGGCCATAGAAAGACCTCCCTCTGTGGTGACCTGAGAGCCATCGTCGCGTCAGGGCCAACCGTAAGTACACTGTTTGCATCAGAGCCAGTAAATTTTGAGTTGAGGCTGACTGTTCTTAATTTTTTGCCAATGTTGAGCATCAGTTGCTCTTAATTGGTTCTTAAATTTTGAGATCATTGATGTCAATTATAGCGACAATGTTTGTTAATACCTTATGGTCTGTCTGCTTGTAAACGTCTTTTTAGCTGCTTTTGCAGCATCGTAAAATTGCGGAAAGCAAAAAAGCAAGCTCTAATTTTCGTTTGAACGAGAGCCAAAAAGTTTTTTTGTTACCTGCCCAATGCGCAATAACACTCTATACTCTCGAAGTTATTCAAGCTCTTTTGTTTTTAATCCGCACAGAATTTAGTTTCTTTTTTGATTTGGCGTTTCTTCTTTTTCGGTTGTTCTTAACTCTAGAATAGCTAAGACAATGAATTCACAGTAATAGCATTTGGACAATATATTTTGGAAATGGAGGTGCTTGTTACAGAAGCCCTTCGTTACAATATGGAGCCTTCACCGTGTCCGTCTGGGCAAACCACAATTGAAATTCTTCAACTTGAACTGCATTGTTCAGACAAAATGCATAATTTGGAACAGTAAGACATGGCAAAATATATCTGAAATTTAGCCTGAAAATAATGAACTTAAAGAGTGCCATACGAGCGGTCTTGAAAATGAAATACGTCTGTTTGCCAGTTGCTTGAATGAAAAGGAATGCCAGAACAGAGGTAACTCGGCCAAACACAAAGGCGTGAAGGAATTACCAAAAAGCGCGTAATTTTTAAAGCGTTGGCTGCAGGAACTAAAGTGAGGCGCACAAACTGAGCAAACTAAAAGGACAAAGCGGCCGGATCAAAACTAGAGCGGGGCAACACAAAAAAGGTCAATCGGTGCTGTGACAGTGCTGGCAGAGTAGGCTGATAGGCTCACATCTATGCTCACTCGTTGGGTCCCGCACTTTGTATACAAGTACCATCCACTGGTGTTTGTCGGCTAAAAACGTGTTAGCGTTTGCTTTCTTTTTTGACCCGAGATTGCTAGAGCCTACCGGCAATTCTTACGATTAAAATAACCACATTTAAGTGAAGAAGCACAACACCTGCCCCGCATATTGTGATTAAACATTAATTTCATGAAAATGATGTTTATAATGAAATCATGTTCTCAATTTCAAGTGGTTTTATGGGGCTTTTTCGTTTGAATAACGCCAGGAATGAGTTTTGACATGAAGTCACTGGCGTATTTTTGTTCAGTTCATAATAATTCATCCTCCGCACTATACTTACTGTAATTGCCTATCGTTTAGCAAATGCATGCGCTGCTTGTTTTATTATTGTGGATATTGGTGCTTTGTAACAGCTGTGGTTTAGTAGCTCCATAAAAAAATTACATGAAAACACGTATTATATGAATGCTATCGTGGATTTTTTGAATGTTGGTTTAATTGAAAAAGAGCCAGTACTTCTGTAGTGACAAAAGGCGCCTGGTATCACTGCAGAAGAACTCAAAAAGTAAACTTCTAAAAACAAAAATAAAATTTAACCGTTAGCATTTCGAATAGTATATGACAGCACAGATCTCCTATAAAATACTTGTACACTATTAAGCAAATAAACAATATGAATTTGTCAGTTACACATGCTTGGAGAAAAAGTAATGTCAAAAGTGTTTTTAGAATCAACAGCACAAAAATATTGATAAATTTTATTGTTCTACCAAACATTATGCATAACCAAACAAGACACACAGTCAGAGATGGGTTGCGGTAGAGAAAAACCAATACCTAAAGGGTAAATGACAGAATTTTATAATAAATTATGAGCATTAATGCCCGCTTGACTTTGCTCCATCCAAGCCAACTCAAAATAGCATTTACGTATCACACATTCGGCTCGAGCAGCACGCCGCCGTTGCTGCATCATCTTTCACCTTGCATTTTTATTGCAAGTTTTGACATTAGCTGCTTAATAGTATTTTTCGTATTTCGTTTTACGCTTGCGTTGGCTTCATTCATTTTCGTTTCAAAATTCTAAAGCGTGATTGCTTCAAATGCAAAAGCTGACAAGCGGCGCGTTTGAAGTGCTTTTGCAGCAGTTCGCTTTTGCAAATTCAAAACCAGCGAGCAGCGCTTTGAAACTTCTCGCACCGTGTAAGTAAACCAGTGCGATAGCGACTCTTCCGCCGACTCGATTTTGCGAGAATCACTGGCACGCAGTCTCAACGTGTAAGTGACTTCAGCGAGTTGCAATCGAATGCGAGCGCCGCGTTAAAATCTCTCCCGTGTGAGTGACTGCTACGATTTGATTTTTCGGGGGGCGTGTCTGGCGATATCGCGCAGACAAAATCACACTTGAATCTTGCGCCGTGTAAGTGACCTACGCGATTTGAGAAAGAAAAAAGGCAAAATGTCGATTCTCGCAGCTAAAAGTCGCCCGTGTAAATGCGGCTTTACACGGCGCAAGATTCACGTGTGATTTTGTCTGCGCGATATCGCCAGACACGCCCCCCGAAAAATCAAATCGTAGCAGTCACTCACACGGGAGAGATTTTAACGCGGCGCTCGCATTCGATTGCAACTCGCTGAAGTCACTTACACGTTGAGACTGCGTGCCAGTGATTCTAGCCAAATCGAGTCGGCGGAAGAGTCGCTATCGCACTGGTTTACTTACACGGTGCGAGATAGTTTCAAAGTTACCTCTGTTCTGACATTTCGTTTCATTCGAGCAATTGGCAAACGGACGTATTTTATTTTGAAGACCGCTCGTACGGCACTTTATTAGTTCATTATTTTCAGGTTGAATTTCAGTTGTTGTTTGCCATGCCATACTGTTCCATATTATTTGTTTTGTCTGAACAATACAGTTCAAGTTGTAGAATTTCAATTGTCGTTGGCCCAGATGTACAGGGTGAAGGCTCCAGAGTTTCGCTGGAGCACCTGCAGTCAACAGTATTACGGAGGGCTTCTGTAACAAGCACCTCCATTTCCAAAATATATTGTCCGAACGCCATTATTGAGAATTCATTGTCATAGCTATTCTAGGGTTTTCAGATTTTTAACTTACTCGTATGTTTTTGCCATGTCAGAATATTAACAAAGACAAAATTGATTACATTTTTTTATACACAAAAAATTTTGAAAAACACGAGGCTCATTTTTGCTCAAAATTTAATAACAAATTAGGAAGAACAACCGAAAACGAATAAATTCCAAATCAAAAAACAAACTAAATTCTGTACTGATTAAAAACAATAAAGCTTGAGTGGTTTTTTAGTAGTTGCGAGCAAAATTGCAACAAAGTTGAGACTATAGAGTGCTTTTGCACACAGCGCAGGTAACAAAAACACTTTTTGGCTCTCGTTCAAACAGAAATTAGTGCTCGCTTTTTCGCTTTCCGCAATTTTACGATGCTGCAAAAGTAGCCAAAAAGGCGTTTACAAGCAGACATAGCACTAGGAATTAACAAACATGGTTGCCATAATTGACATCAATGATCTCAAACTTTAAGAACCAATTACAAGCAACTGAGGATTAACATTGGCGAAAAGATAAAAACAGCCAGCCTTAACTCAAAGTTTACTGATTCTTATAAAAAAGCGTGATTAAGGTATTATAAAAGCAAAATACAATTAAGGTACTGCTTGTTACGTGTGGTTAATTTATTATACCCTTTATAAAGGGTTAAAGTTTTGCTTGATTGGCTTCACAGTTACTAGCAATCGGCTCATGACTGCCGTATCTGCAGTAGACCAGTGCCAGCATGCACAAGAAAATTATTGCTTCTGCGGTTCTAATATGAAGTAAATTTAGTATCGAAATCACAATTAACTACGGTAAAAGCACTACAGATTATTTTATACTATGAACACAATACTTTGTGAAGCAAATTTAGGGTAATCGCAGCCAGCGACTCGCAAAGCATTTGTGCATTGCGCTATGCCTGGGCGACTCGTAAATTGCATACGATTTGCCGTTTACACGAGCGCGACTTTGCCTTGTGACTCTCGAGACGCTGAAATCGATCTCGTGTAAGTGATCACGGGCGAAAACGATTGTTGCATCGAGTCGCGCAAAAATATAATCGGCATCGCAAATCGCAGGTGTTACTTACACGGCAGCGATTCTTGCCAAACGCGATCGCGGCAAGCGAGTCTTGCCTCGTGTGAGTAACCGCTTTGCGAGAGAGATTTTCACGCATAAAAAATCGTCGAATCGCGTTGCAAAAAAGTCGCCCGTGTAAATGCGGCTTTACAATGACTTTTTTCTTCACAATTCTTTCGCGCTGCGAATATGTCAAATGGTCCAATCAAATGAGTCAAATATGCGTGTCCGCAACAAAACCTTCGCAACTTTTTTCTTCAATGCTCTTCTCTTTTTCTCCACGCGTCTGTTTCTAGTCTACTAATAAAAAGTCTATGGTCCAATCATATACTCTTTATTAGTAGACTGGAAACTGACAGTGTTGTCTTTTTTTTTTCTTCGCAGTTTATTTTTCTGGAATATTCCGATTCGTCCAATCAGCATGACCTTTTTCCTCTCTTTTTACTTGAGCTAAGAATATGTAGAATTAAATCAGTCGAATGCGCGTGATCGCAAAAAACTTGGCAACAAGAGCAAACTTTTTACTTCACTGCTCTTCTCTTTCTCCACGCGTCTGTTTCTAGCCAGCTAATAAAGAGTTTATATGGTGCAACTACAACATGACAATAACGGATATGAGCCCCGCCTGCCCTGTACAATTCGTTTCGTAACGGCTTACGGGCTTAGACTGTATATTATATTGGGTAGTACATAACTTACTGCAAGTTAATTGTCTGTGTGGCTTAGAGGGTAGAGCAAAAACGGAAACCGGTCGGGTCGAGATTCTTCAACCGGCCTGTCAAGCCGGTTGAAACACCGATCGAATTCTCCTTTCTTGCAACTAAAAGACTTCTAAGCACCAACCAAAATATACATATATGTTTTAATATAAATAAAACTTTTTATAAACAACTGTATTAACAAACCACACCTTTTGAAAATACTTGGTGACTACCCCCCCTTAAAAGAAAACTGGATACGTTATTTTTTTTAATGAAATTCGTTTAAGGTCGGGATCACACGATCAAGTTTTTGCTGCAATTTGGTTACATCAATATTTTTGGGGCTATCACATCCAGGTGCTATTTTCTTGCTCAGCTTCTCGCCAGACACTTGCAGGACAAAAGCGTCTGATTTTCCTTTGTTCTCACGTGTAGTTTTTTCACTCTGAAAGTATTTGCGCGGTTAGGAAGGAATGCCTTTTGAAGTTTGCCAGGGCATAGTGATATGTGCTTTGACAATTTAGTGGAACTTCGAGACGCGCGCACATGCAAATATTGCTTTATAACTCAATATGGCGGCAAAACGGCAAACAGCAAAAACGGCAGAACGTAGAAAGCTGAAATTTAAAAATAACATATGAAAAGATAAAAGGATCATGAATGTCAATTTTTTGAACTAAATTTCCGTCAGAAGAAAATATTTTGATATTTGTACTTAAACCGAATGATAAATTAAATAACTGATTTTCAAGACATAATAAAACTAACTCATAGAAAAATTTATTGAACCATATTATCCTGAGCAAAATCTTGCTTTCAATTAATCTTAACTGGAGTTGAAGTACACGTATAACTGTTATCGGCAATTCGTTATCCTATATCCGGAAAATACTTTTGTTTGCTAACCAGGCAAAAAATAATTTCATGTTTTCTGTTTCTAGTGGATTACAAAGTTTTTCGTTGAACGTTAATTAATTTACCCCTTATTTTTTTGTTTTTTGTTCTCCTCCAGTTGTAAAAAGTAAGTATGAAATGCAGTTTAATACTTAAACAGAAAAGCGTATAATTATAATGGATGGACACTCGATAGATTTTTTGTGAATTGAAGTTCAGATAGTCAAGTTCACTATTTTATTTTTCCGAGTTCGAGTACAAGTTTTGCGAAATATCATATTTTTCAATTTGACTTCGGATTTTGTTAAACGCAAGCACTAAGCAGTAAAAAAAACATTTTGCATAGAGAAGTTTTTACTTTATTATGCAGTGCATTATAAAAGCATTGATAAATTTGTAACAATATTTGTTTAAGTTTCACGATTTACATGTTTTTCTTCGATTTTGCACATTAAAAGTTCAATTTCATGTTTGCACTAGATAATGGATATGCGATCGTAAGCAAACGATTAATGAGAAAACAGCAGGCGCAATATTCTAATACGTCATTGCCCATTAAATTAAATGAGGTGAAATTTAAAGCATTTTCGCTTGATAATTGTGGCGCATCTGTTTTCTGTGTTTGACCTCGGCGGCATTTTTTAGATTCTGCGGCTCAATTTCATAGGTACGGCTAAAAGCTAAGTTTTCTTCGTTGAGAATAGCGGCTTTTTGAAAACTGGCTGGCAAAGTAAAGCTCGGTTCTATTTCCCACAAGAATTCACCAAGACTTTGTAGATACTGATTTTCATTCTCACACGCGGCTCTTCAATTGAATTGACGACAGGTGTCCGCAATAGTGAGTCAAGAACTTGGGCGACATTTTACACGATTGATGCAAGAAAATTGTGCAAAAAACCTGATCGTGTGATCCCAGCCCAAGAAGCTCAAAGTGACTTTTTTGTTTGCCAGAAATATCTACTTTTGGCGTAATGAGTGAGGTTTATGCATTCTTGGCCTTTTACAGATTGATAACAGCTGTTGCTGAAAGCTTGATTGTTACGCATTGCTTTAGAGGGTCAAAACGTTGCAAACTTTGAAGTTTCTCGGGCCCCACACCAAACCTTGCTTAGGGTATACCCTAGCTTATGGTGGTAACCAGATCGCCCTTGCTGATTTCCTCGGCCATGTAAAGCAACATCATCATTTATAGCTAATAAAATGAATAATGATTTTGCTTATGGTCTAAGTTTGTACTCTATAATATTTCAGTATTTTTGTTTGCTACTCAACTCTCATTAGAGTTGTTACTTTGAGACGCACACACAAAAATACGAAGACTATGTCGCACCTCCCTCAAACAAAATTTGCGTACACTCTTGATCCACAAGAAACAGGAGTGGATGTTCGTAAAATTGTCCAAACAGTTATTGCTTATCTTCCAATTGATTTGGCGTTTACATAGCAATCGGTTTCTGGTGACATGAGGATAAATATGACGTACTCCAATAACAACAATCTAAAAAGCTCAATGAAAATCAGTCATTTTAAGAAAATTTTACAAAAAATTGGTGTTAGCGTACGAGCGTAAATTGTTTTAAACATCTAGTTGATAAATGCTAGAAAGCTTGAAAAATCAGGTCAAAGCCCGCCAGGCGCGCAACCAGGTTTTTTATAAAGAGGAAAGGGGGCTTGACCTAAAAGTTTTTTTTGTTCGAATAATGGCTCATTTAATTTGCGAGTAAACCGGTACAACAAAGCGTACCACAAACTGGGCTTCAGAAACAAATGTTTTCAGGGTGTGCGAAGACTGATAATTACGAATGTGTTCCACCAGAAATTAAAGTACGAATGTGTTGCACTGGTGCAGACCAAAAAGAGAAAAAAAGGTTTTCACTGAATTTTAGCTAGGTTTTGTCCTGAATGTAGATTTGGATAAATTTTCCAAGTAACTTGGCTAAGGGGAGGGGGGAGGCTAAAGCCCTTTTAGTCCCTCCCCCTGGTTGCGCCACTGAAGCCAGCACTAGTCTTCTACATTGAAATTCTGCGCCTTACCCGCTCGGACGCTTTCGTTCATATCAATTCAATCTTTCATTATACTCACTGTATTATGATGAAACGTGTGACGAGTTTGGGGGGCCAATCTCCGCGTCATTACTACCGGGCAATAAAGCTTCTTTTGAAGAAATGTCGCAGCTTAATTACAGTTGGCAATACTGTGTTCGATTTGACTGGCCCGAGATTTGAACCTCAGACCTCCCGCTCCAGAGACGAACGCGTTACAGCTCGACCAACTGGCCAATTAGGCTTTCGTTTATATATCTCGTAATGCCAAGTGCACTGGGAGCAGGTTCTTGAGTTTGTTTCTTCATTGTTTTGTAATAAGCCCTATTGAAAGTGCAAAGGCTCTAACCCTAATGTTGTTGCATTAGTTTGATGGATTATTTTTAGTGCACTTCGACTGCGTGCTTGAGTGTTCTATTATTATTATTTGCGCAACAAAGGCCAAGATTTCTGTTGCCTAAAGGCATTCACGAGTTTTCGGTTCGGATAAAAACCGGTTTTAGATCAGAGTTTTTCGTCAACGGAACATTATTTTCTTTTTGGTTAAAATTATAGATTAGAAGTGAGAACAAGGTTACAACCAGCAAAAGCTAACCTTACTTTTATGGAGGTTAATTTCTATAGGCGCATCCACCATTACATTGCAAAAGATATCGTGTGTTCTATAATATTAGGATTTTCATTTCCAAAGTCAGGTTTAACAATCAAAATCAATAACTAATTTTTGAAAAGAAATATACACTTAACTTAAACCAATCAGTGGTCGAATGGAGAGAACGTCTACTACTGAAGTGGTGGACTCGGGTTCGATTGGTGTTTAAGCCAAACCAAAGTCTACATAAAAATTGATATTTACAGCTTTCCTATACGTCATGGCTAGTAGTAAAAGATACAGTATGAACCTACACCGTGTGTCGTAGACAGGTGGCAACTTGACTTGAAGACCGCAAGCTCCCTACCCTGTAACTGTCTCTTGGCCAAGAGAACTTGGTGCATAGAGATAATATAATTTCGATTACAAGAGTTTGAAAGTGTAGAAAAACTCTGAACAATTTCTATAAACTGCTGATGTACAGTAGAATAATGAACAGTGCATAATGTACAGTAGAATGAATAATTTTGTTAGTTGTTAAAACTGACTAAAGTGCAATAAAACATTTTAATTTGCTCAATCAACGCACCGGTATTGTAGATCTGTAAGATGATTATACAGGGTGTCCATAAAGTCCGTGTGCACTTTAAAAAATTTATAACTTTATTTTTATTTGTGATAGAAATAATCTGTAAAAATGTTTAGAAAGTTTTATGTATCTAGTTTTAAGTACAGCTATTTAATAATTCTTCACTACAAAATTTGAAACAATTCTTAGATAAGCAAATTCTGCGTGTTAGACAGTTTCTAAATCAGGAATTCCCAAACAGATGGACTGGAAGGAGAGGACCATTTTGTTAGCCTCCACGTTCGCCAGATTTGACTCCATAAGGGTTTTTTTTATGGGGACATGTGAAAACAATTGTGTATGCAATCAAACCTAGTTATTTGACAGCTAAAATAACTAATGTGATTTCAGGCATTACTATAAATCAGTTGGGAAATGTTTTTAGTGAACTGCAAAATCGTGTTACTCTTTGTATTGGAAATGATGGAGGACATGTGGAAACTTAAATAAAATTTCAATAAAACCTTAAAAAATATCGATTTTCTTCTTTCAAATCCTTTTTACAAATTATTTCTATTGCAAATACAATTAAAGTTATAATTTTTTTAAAGTGCACACGGACTTTATGGACACCCTGTATAACTCAATATTTTAAATTTTGGATCAACGTACTTAGCAAAGTTAAGCCATTATGAAGTGTTTGTTTAATTTGGTTTTGGTAGTTTTTGCGTGGGAATTTTCAACAGCAAACAAGAAAACAACATCTCTTCTCAACCCTCCATGTAAAAACATACTCGGAAAAGATATCTATAGCTTTATGATTTTTCTATTTGTAGTATGATATCCAGTACCGTACTCCGTGGCATCGGAGTTCTCTAAAAGTTCTCTGCTCTGGTGGCATCGGAATTGTTTTATTAGAAGTTGGATGCATGTTTTTATTTACAAAATAAATGGTAGCAGGTTTAAGACTATTGTTAAGTTATTTCCTATGTCGTAAAAACATGGATTAAAAAGGAAGAAAAAAATTGCAGCAGTTTATTAGGACATTTCGTATTTAGTGAATTCATCGATCAGAAGCGTGACATTGTGCAATTGAGTAATAACAATTTTATTTATTTTTGATACATTTTTTAAGGGAAACACTGCATACATCGAAAGCAGGCGAAAAAATATTGGCAGGAAATTGTAAGTCCAGGATTTCCCCATGGTATTACAACACAAACACAATGCAGTTGGATGTAAGTCATTTTTGCTTCTAAGTTTAATTATGTTATGTTTTGTATAGGCCTATATGATTTGATGTCACACGAATAACCTTTTTTGCACATCTACAGTGCATCTTTGCGTTCTTTCTTGATTGAAACAAAATGCCGATAAAAAGAAAAAAACAAAAAACAAAAAAAACAAGCGAAAACTGACACCAGAAATTCACCTCGTTTGCGTGTCCACTTTATGGGTAAACTTTCCAGGCGTTATAGTTTTGTTTTTTAATTAAATTGTCCTATTAGCGAAAAGCTTAGCCAATAGCCATAACTGGCGTTGGTCATGAAAACCGGGTATTTGTAGTTGTGGTATTAAAATTTGGAGAAGCAGATGGGTCTCTTAATCATATTTCTTTGGTTGATCCTTATTAATCCTCCACTCGCAAGGGAGCGACGAAGACGCTTTTATTTTGGACGAATCGTTCTCACCCGCTTAAAGCTGACCGCATTCCAAGCTTTCTGATTGACGTTTGACTACTTCCCGCATAATTTGCTGCTTGTTCGAAGCCACCAAGCAACGATAATCATCATAAAGGGTCTCAACCAAGGACGCAACAACAAGGCCAGGGTGCGGGTTGAACCCAGACCATGCGATCAGGATCATTGTAAAAACGATCTCTTTACCCTTTTGGCCACGCTGCCAACACGTCCCTTCTGATCTGTGTCCTGCTACTCAAGATTGCAATGACGATAGTGTACGGTAACTTGTTTTTCTTAACAGAAGCGATTTGTATTTAACGTCATTGCAGCGTTTATTCAAATAAAATTATTTCCACGACATTGACAACTTTTCAGAAACTAGAATCACTAGCGTACGCAGGATTTTCGAAAGGGGGAGAGCCAGGAAATTTAAGAATAATGAAGACCAAAAGAAAAATTTCTCCATTCAGAATCAGTCCGTTTTTCCGCCCAAAATTAGGCAAAGACCAACAAAAAAAAAAGAGGGTCTTCACTCAAATTTAGTCCGGTTTTGGCCCAAAAAAATCTTCACCCATATTCTATCCGTTAGTGCGCTCAAACTTTCTGCGCAAGTTACAAAGGGGGGGGGGGGGGGGGCATACCGCAATTTTGCATACAATTCTATGCTAATTATATTATCATGGCGACCCAAAGAGGGGGGGCCATGGCACCATGCCCCCCTAAATACGCCCCTGACTAGAATAAAACTGTAAAATCAACTACAAATTGCACCGAAAAGTCCACATTACAATTTCTGAGAAATGAGAAAAGTAAGCTATTAGGGGAAAATTACCTGGTAGTTTTGAAGCAAATCGAATCCTTTTTAAACTTGCAGCATTACGCCGAAGCGTGTAACGAATTTGCAGGGACGATCTCTGCGCCTGCAGGGATCACAGCTTTTTTCGAAGAAATGTCCAAGTTGTGGCGAACCACTGATAACACTGTGTCTGATTTCATTAGCTTCAGATTTGAACCCCAGACCTCCAGCTCCAGAGACGGACGTGTTATGGCTTCGATACAGATTTCTTAATTTCTGCTGGCATCTGCCCGTGTTTGTACAATCTTGCTTAGATGTTTCATTCTACTCTTTCTCTTCTTATTATAGTAAATATCAAATGATATCTTTCATTATACTAGCTGCATTACGTCGAAGCGTGTAACGAGTTGGCGGGGCCCATCCCTGCGTCATTGCGCCCGGGCAACACAGCCTCTTTCGAAGAAATGTAGCAACGGTGGCGAGCCTTTGGCAACACTGTGTCCGATTTGAGCGGCCAGAGATTTAAACCTCAGATCTCCCGCTTCAGAGACGAACGCGTAACCGCTGGACCAATAGTAGTTATGCCTACACTAGAATTTTTATTTTTCAGAATAAACGCTTTGCCTCCTCGAAAGGTCAAAGTTGCTTTCCAAACCCTGAATCTGACTGGTTCCATCAATAACTGTTTCACTCAATTTGTTGAATATTGGGATATCAACACAGGCTCAAGCATGGTAAAAAAATAGTATAGTGCTTTGAGTTTTGCATTTGGAATATCCTGGCATACAATAATATAAATCTAGTTGATTTTGATGCTTGATAATAAAGCAAGCGTTAGTCAAAAATGATACGTATGTCTCCAAAAAGTTATGGAACAAAAAGTTTCATAGAAACAATGATGTCACGAAATTGGTGTCTTGTTCTATGGAATAGCAGCTTTTTAACACTGTTGACAAGCTTTTTCATTTTTGAGTCGAATCTTACATGCATTTAGTCTTACACAGTACTTAAATTGTAAAAGTTTTTAATGGGGGGACGCTTTGCAGCCTTGACCAAACGCATTTGGCATGCGAAAGTACTTTAGTGAAAATTATGTAATTCCGTCTCCAAAATTGAATAAAGACCAAAAAAAGGTCTTCGCCAATAATTGAAGTGTTTTTTCCCCGAAATCAGATGAAGACAGAAAAAAAAAGGTCTTCACCGCAAAATTGGTCTATATTTGGCCGGAATTTGTAGGATCTATTCGTACTGGCTGGCTCTTTTTTGTCTGATCTTCCAGCGCTCAAATCTCGATGAGGGGGACGCTATATCTCGATGGGGGGACGCTAACTCTCAATGAGGAGACGCATCCCTTTGCGTCCCCCCTACAATTTAAGTACTGGTCTTACAGCTATACCCAAATGCACACACCTTTTACACATTATTTTGCGTTTACTTCCATCTATTGACAGCATGCGGAACCATCAATTGACCAATTGGTAGGAAAAAGAAAAGTAAATTGTCGATTTTGTGTACTGCATTTTATGTATTTGTTTGTTGTTTTGTTTACTAAATTGATTTTAGGGAAGATTTTGCGGTGATCGAAGGCCGGGAGATTATGTAACCCACGGTAAGCCCTAACTAGAGTGAAGCTTTTTGCTTAGAAAACAATTTGAACTTGAAAAATAAGTTTTGAAAAAGATATCTTTATTCAGCTTTTTATTGAGCCAAGTTTTTTTTTTATTGTATTTTTATTATATTGTAATATGGTAATTTGGTGTACGTATAATTCACAATTCTGGAAATTATACAAACTAATTCTGTATATCAGGATGATTTTCATAGCAGGAGGAGGAGCAACATGTTTCAGATTACAATCTACCCTCTAAAATAATAGAAAATCATCCTTCGAAGAAATTATGCTCTTCAAAGTTTATTAATATTTTTTAGGAAGTCAAATCCGTGTGGATTTAAAAGCGGATACAGCTGCAGCTGGTCATGAGGGATTCAAGCTCAAATTTAAGTATGTTAAAGAAAGCGGAGGATTTAAAAGTAAGTGTTTCCTTTAAAGCAGGATTTTCCAAACTTTCTGTTCATGGGTACCCTTTGGCCATTTATGATTTCGCTCGTGTACCCCCAAAAAATTTTCAAATTTTTCAGTACTAAAAAACTCGCTCAATAAAAACCCCAACCTTACTTACATGAAGACCAAAAAAACAGGTCTTCTCCGCAATTTGGAAGGGATTTTGCCCCGAGCTTGAAAAAAAAACAACAAAAAAACGCAATTTGCTGTCAACGCGTCCACCCTCAATTTAGGTACTGGTAATAATGTAGGCTACCCCTTGAAAAGTCGAAATGTACCCCAGTTTGGGAACTCCTGCTTTAAAGTATTATTCATGATATAATTACAAGATTCGCATAGGCTAGGAAAAACTTTTGATGGATAATCGGTACCGGCAAAGTCCAAAGCATAACAATTTTGTTAAGTCATAGAGCTCAATCAATTTCTTGACCGAACTACCACCAAGCAAAACAGTCGTGCGAAAAAAAATCTTCTCTGTAGCAAAAAGAAATTTGAGAGTAAAATAACCCTCCATGCAATGCTGAGGATAGCGCTATTTCGGTCAATACCAAACCTCGTCAGCTGAGCTGGCATGAATCGAAATGAGTAAAAAACAAAAATTTTTCTCACCATAGAATGTTGAGAAAAATTTTTGTTTTTTACTTTTATATGTTGGCTTTATATTATATGTTGGCTTTTTATTATTTTGTTTTTTACTTTATATGTTGGCTTTGATTTATATGTTGGCTTTATATGATTTATATGTTCGATTGATGATATAATTGATTTATATGTTGGCGTGTGTTAGTATTGTACGTAATTTAAATTATCACACCACAGTTTATACAGTAATACAGTCTATCATCGTGAAGATGAGATTCAATATTCCAATAAAATCAATACTTGGGTCCATAGTTGTGGTCTTTGTTTGTTTTCTTTTGAATACATGGTCATTACAAATATCTATAGGTGGACCCAAATTTAATGTAAATAGGGAGCAGGCTAATAATTATTGCTAATGATAATGCAGTTTTTCAAAAAAATTCAGCTACCGGTAAGGTACTGTTAAACAACCTTTTTTTTAAACGTTTAAAAAAATTGTAGGCATGATTTTTCTATAACCGGCTTTATGTCAAATGACTTTTAATTGATTTTTATCAGTAGAAGTTTGAAATGGTTTGTTATTTTTACAAATTAAATTTTTAGAAACGCATTCGTTTACAAAAGTCCAGCCAAATAAAAAAAAGAATGGAAAAAAGGAAATGAAACCTGTAAGCAATTCACGGGCTTCCGTAGAAAAAACTTCCGACAAGACAAGTTTTGCTGGGAACGGAGGCCGAGTGAATCTTGGACATCGACAGCGGCTGAGGGAGCAATCAAAAAATAGAGAGCAAACACAGCAAACACAGTAGGTGGAGAGTTTTTAGCGGAAAAATTTTCCGGAAAGGACAATTCGCTGCACTTGTGCTCATTCATATATGCTAATATTTTAAATCGACTAACAATGGTTTTAACATTTCCTTCCCGTGACTTATTCGGGGTAAAATAGCAAAGCGAGTTTAAAAGGCAAGCAATTTCTGCCTACGCCGCAGCGCAGTGGTGCTTGTATTACGGTGATTGGTATTTGGGGATGGTGATGTTGAAATATAGGTTGCCGAGGTACTCTTTGAATGATGTGCAAATAACAACTATTTATCCCGGGCTTCTCCGCCCAGCTAGAGATTCATGATTTATGTACCGGTACTGTAGTGCTCTCGTGCATCATGCTTTCATTTCCCACGCTTTGGCAACAGCCCATATGCGTTTTTAGTGGCGTGTAAAAGTAATTTTCGTGCGTTACTGTAAATTAATGATTTAATACATCCATTCCTTTTTTACATGGCCAATTTTCTGGTATGTCGTTTAATTCAAAATTGAAAAAAAGTCCAAGAAGGAACAAAAAAAATTTAAAGTAAGTTAGAAGAATCAAAGCTGAAAAACGGAGCCACAAAACACGACGTGTAAAGACAACGCAGGGCCCATAGTCCACACTCCAAAGGGTGCCTACTTGTAATTACAGTAACACTAATACTCATGTAATAGGCAAAATTAAAATTCTCAAATTTCGTTTCAGAAAGCAATCTCCAAAAAAAAGCTACATTCCCCGACCAGCATCAGCTCCGAGTGCTCCAATTCAAAACGAAGATCGTCCTTCTTTCCAAAACAATCGAATAAGTACTACGTTATAATAATATTCTAGGTTTTTTTAATTTATGCATTTTGAGTCAAGTCGCCTAACAACTCGTGAGTGTAATGTAATTTTCAATGCTTTTATACTGCATGTTGTCGTTTCAGCGGTATGGCAGTGCATCCATGACTCGAGGTATTGTTGCTTTATAACTGGCTGATTTCGAATCGCAATCGTAATCGTACCAAGAATTTAGCGTGAATGACTAACAAGTTGAAATCTCCACCGATACTTATACCCGTTGGAACTAACCACTTTTGCAGTTACGTTACAGTACTGCTGAAAGCAAAATCCTTGCCGCGCAAAAACACATCTACGGTCAAGCGCAAAATGTGGTGTTTTATTAAGGAGTTTCTCTTCTTACCACAGCAGAAGAAAGATCTTAAAAACACGTTTTGAGAAAAATAAAGCGCTACCAATATCAGTTTTTAAAAAGAAACACAAAGTTTTATTTGCATACTGCTTCCCCTTTCGGACATATATAAGTCAAAAATCAAACCCAAATTTCTGTGACTGAAAAGGTAACAGAAGCATTCCAGAAACATTACAATCTTTGCAAAATTGACGAATAAAATAATCTGATGACAGCTTGACTCGAAGACTAAGAAATCCTTTTGTAGCTTTCCGGACCCCATTTGCGTTCACAAATCTGTGTGCAATTTTCTTGCCTCTTGCTATTTTTGCTTTTTTCGTGTGTATTTTGACGTAAATGGAGACAGATAAATTTCGGTAATCTGTTATCTTTTGAATTACAGATATTTCATTACGTGACGGAGATGAAGTTCGATTGCAACTCTGGATTATAATTTTGATTGGAGTTGGAGGATTTCTTTTTCTTTTACTCCTTGCTGTGATTAGCTGGCTGTAAGTTATCTAAGATTCTAAGTTATGCAGTATGCTGCAACATGAAATGTAGTTGGATGTAAATACAGCAGTATAAGCCACATTTAGTTAAACCCAGTACTTAAATTATTGGGGGGACGCGTCCCCCTATCGAGAGTTAGCGTCCCCCCATTGAAATTTAGCGTCCCCCGTCGAGATTTGAGCGCTGGACGATCAAACAAAAAAGACCTAATTCTTCACCTAATTTTGGCGAAAAACCTCTTCAATTTCTGGCGAAGACCTTTTTTTCTTTTGTTTGGTCTTCACCTAATTTTGGCGAAAAAACACTTCAATTTCCGGCGAAGACCTTTTTTTTTTCGGCGACGGAGTTACGTAATCTTCACTAAAGTACTTTCGCATGCCAAATGCGTTTGGTCAAGGCTGCAAAAACGTCTCCCCATGCAAAATTTTACAATGTAAGCACTGGTTATACTACCGTCAGGTCGATCTGGAGCAAACTAACCGAAAAATTCATACTTTTTAAATAACGTGGTATGCATTAGATTAGAGAGCAAAAATCAAAGTTTCTGCAGAGGTCTTTTTCGATTATTTGTGTTTTTATTCTTGAATTTATCAATTTATCGCGATGCTTTTCAGGTGTTTTTGCAGAAAGCGTAAAGATAAGAACAAAACTCAAGTGATGAGCGTTGTTGAAGAAAAAGAAAATATAACTCCAGACGGTATAACTCCATCCCAAAAGGAAAGCACCCTATCTCACAATGCTATCGTAAGTAAGGTAAGTTTATTGTTTAATCTCATAATTTGCTATTTTTTCTCGTGATAAACCAAACATCTTTTACCGGGTAAACGCCAATGCTCGGAAAGTAATATAATGTTCCTGCAACACGACAAGGTTGCCATCTACATACTTTTGAGACTAAGTTGGAGACTAGTTTTCTAAAGTAGATTTTAGCAGAAACAGTAATAGGGTTTACTGCGGAAAGACTGCGTTGGTTTTGAACTAATGTCACGGAATTTGTTAAACAAGGCAGCCGAAAACTACAGTTGTTATAAAAAATGCAGATACTATTCAATAAATTAACTTCAATATACTTCGGAAGTTTTCACAAAATGATCGATTTCTTCCTCAGTTATCCAATATTATAAGAAACGCGGTGCTTGCAAAGGTAATACTGTATAGACTTCTAGAGCATTTTTATGAGACGTTTGACTTGTTTTTTATCCATTGTCAATTTAAGTACGACTGAATAAAATTGACTTTGGTATTTTATTAAATAAAAATATATGGTACCAAGTCGTCTTATAAAATTGACAATAGGTGGAATACAGTAAGTTCAACCATATTGTTGCAACTGCCAACAATTTCGAGGCAGAAATAATTTTTTATTTACAGTTAAATGCTTTCAACCATGCATCTGGCCTTGATCAAAAAAAAAAAAAAAATTAAAGGTGTTTACATTTTAACCAATTAATTATGAAACTAATTTTTGCTCTGATGAATACCAGATACATGATCGAAAATGTTTCGCTATGAATAAAAAAATGATTTCCACCGAGAAATTGTTGACAGTTGCAGCAATATGGCTGATAAGATCAAGCTGTTTGCGGAAGATTTATTGACTGTGGGAATTAAATTTACATTAAATTGACAGTGGTTAAAAGAGTATCACCGAAACGTCTCAATAAATATTCTCTGCTGTGTTTTGGCTGTATGGTATTGAATTAAATTATTCAAGAAGTCCATTTACCATTTCCTCAATTTATAAACCAATTTTCATCAGCGCTGTTTGTAAATTGAGATTATTTATTCACATGATCAAGAAAGGCAGATTTGAACTTGACATAAAGCACTATGTTACTCTTATTGATATAACTTTCAGGATCAACCTATTCATCGGCGCCAAGATCTCCCTGAAGCAATTGGAGCAGCCCATCAACTAAAATACCCAGTTACTCAAGAAGTGGTTCTCCAGAGCCATAAGTTGGCAGATCATTCTCTTCCGAGCAGAGCTCCGAAAAAACGTTTTGCTTCATCTTTTGCCAATAAAATCGATGAAGACTTTGAGGATGAAAGCTGTAAGCCAATAAGTAACGGATTTCTCTACTGCCCTCCTAACTCCGGTGAAGCGCAAAGTAGACCTTTGTCAGATGTCTCTTCAATATCAACTGATGATGAAGGATATGAAACTCCTTCAACTCGTAGAGCTCAAAGACCTCAACAGACCCAAAATAAAAAAATACCAACCTTAAAAAGAAAATTAAGCGAATGGGAAAAAAATGAAAAAAGGCGCAGCAAATTTTAGGGGAATTTAAAAACATTAAAGTCAAAATTATAAATATAGGAGCACGAACCAATATTACTGTGTCTGCCATTTTTTGTGTGATTTGTTTATACTTTGATTTTGTTAGTTCAAAGATTCTGTAAAAATTTTGCTTAGTAGCAGGATCCCTATGGGCAGGGGTGTCCAAAGTTCGGTCCGCGAAAAAATTTTCCAGCCTGCGTAGAGAATATAATTTTGGCCTGATACCAGTGGCGGATTTAGGGGGGGAATGGGGGGATGCATCCCCCCCCACCAGCCTAAAAGTTACGATTTTGGCCGAAAAATCAGCCCTTATTTTGAATAATTCGGCTCCATTTCGGGATGCATCCCCCCCCCCACCGACGTAAACGTAACGAATCCGGCCGAAAAATCAGTCTCAATTTTGGTGAAGACCTTTTTTTTTTTTTTTTTTTTTGGAGACCGCCTAATTTTGGGCGAAAAAAACGTTTGAATTTCCGATTTCGGCCGAAAAATCAGTCTCAATTTTGGTGAAGGCATCCGAATTTTTGAGGTTTTGGCTTCAAATCCCCCCCCACCAAAATTTTCTGGATCCGCCACTGCCTGATACCAGAATTTTTGACACCAATTGTGAACGACGACCTATTTGTTTAGTCCCTACCTTCATACCCGACCTAAATGCAGTTGAAGACTTTTTTCTTTGCCTCTTTTTTTGACGAAAATGCAGTTTTCTTTTTTCATTTTGGCTTTTCTTGAATTTTGGTTCCTGGACTTTCGCACGCACTCTTTTGGGGTCCAATAATTGTCCTTTCATCGAAAAACTTTGGACACCTCTGATCTATAGCTTGTTATTTGTTTTGTTTAGCGACAAAATTAAAGGCCACCTTATGTCCGCAAAGCAATGCCCTTAAAATGAAACAAAAAAAAATATTACTAATCGAATCCTATAAACCCGGTCTTAGATACACGTTCTCAGTTTCAAGAAAATAAATTGCCATTGGCCATTATTTACTCGGGATTACTTTCGCATTTAAAAAAAATGACATGACGTCATCAAACCCAGGAGTTTGGTGCCTTTGGCTTGTTTATTATTGAAGGGGATAGGCGATTTTGCAAAGGCATGTAATAGCAGCTTACTAGTAAAAAAGTGTTGCGCAAAAAACAGCGTAATTAGCTCAAAGTAGTTCCATTGCTAAGTTCAGAAGTGAATTACCAGTAGCAATTAGCTAGTACTGTTAGTATTGAACAGCAATTTTACTACCAGTAATGACTCTATCACTCAAACATTCCAACTGTGCAAAAGTTTTCGTATTCTATCTGGCATATCTGTACCCAATACCGATTGGCTACCATAGTGTAAAAAAAGATTTTAAACTCAACAAGAAACTATTGAAAGCTTATACTTATACTGTAATTATGTAAAAATACTTTACCCTTCTAATACCAGTTGGCTACTGTAGTTCACTACGTAGGAATAGAATATATCGGTGCGGATATGTACTGTAGAAATGGTACCAGTATCAGATCAGTACTGGTTTGGTTTGTGTTTCAGTAAATATTTTACTCCTGGCAATACATTAGGCTGGACAAATCTGCCAGGGTACATAGTTTAGTGGTACCGGAATAGGCTACCGGTATCAGATCGGTGTACTGGTATCTCAGATCTGCACAGCCAGACAACTACCAGTGAGTACAAGTAACTTATTACAAGTACCAGTATTGTGAATATGAAATTGTAGTACAAAAATGCTGCCTATAATGGTAACATTTTTACCTATCGCACCAATGTAACATACTGTTACAGGCGGTAATTACTTCCTTGCCATTATTAGCCTATCGTACCAATACTCCTACCTGCTACCCATCTACTAATAATTTTCTCCCCAAGCATCCAGCAATCTGACTAGGTCATTGTTTTTTATGATGTTCTACAAGATCAATCACTGAAACACAAACCAAACTATAGGCTACTGATCTGATACTGGTACCTGTACCATTTGTATCGTTTGATACCGGTACATTCCTATTCCTACGCAGTGAACTACAGAAGCCAACTGGTATTAGAAGGATAAAATATTTTTACATAATTACAGAATAAGCTTTCAATAGTTTCTAGTTGAATTTAAAATCTTTATTTGCTCTGTGGTAGCCAATCGGTATTGGGTACGGATATGCCGGATACAATACGAAAACTTTTGTTCTGTTGGAGTTTTTAGAGTGATAGAGTCATTACTGGTAGTGAAACTGTTGTTCAATACTACTAGTAAAAGTTGATTGCTACGGGTAATTCACTTCTGAACGTAGCAATGGACTACTTTGAGCTAATTACCAGAGGTGGATTCGAAGACACAAGGCTCGAGGCCAAGGCCAAGGACACAAAAAGAAAAATCCGAGGCTAAAGGCCAACGCCAAGGACAGCCCTTCCGAGAACAGACCCTCTCGAGGCCCAGGACAGGAATGATCGAGGCCAAGGACACCAGCGCAAGTGTTCTCCAAAAAAAATGTCTTCAAAAAATTCTTTCAGGCGATCTCCAAAAAAAGAAAAAAGGTTTTCGAAATTTTTTTTCAGGCGTTCTCCACTAAAATACGTCTTTCAAAATTTTTTTCAGACGATCTACAAAATTTCAACAATTCAAAAAAAATACTGTCCTCGAGCCGAGGACAGGGCAATTTTCAAAGACTTGAGGCCTCGAGGCCAAAGCCAAGGCCAAGGACTTGACCTTCGAGGCCAAGGCCAAGGACTTGAAAATGTGTCCTCGAGGACGTCCTTAGACTCCACATCTGCTTATTAGGCCTTTTTTGTGCAACACTATTTAACTTGTATGCTGCTATCACATGCCTTTGCAAAATCGCCTATCCTCTGCAATGATAAACAAGTCAAAGGCACCAAACTCCTGGGTTTGATGACGTTTGGTCATTTTTTAAAAACGCGAAAGGTAATCCCGAGTAAATAATGACTAATGGCAATTTATTTTCTTGAAACTGAGAACGTGTATCTAAAGCGGGTTTACAGCATTCAATTAATAATATTTTTTTACAACATTATAAGGGCGCATAGGTGGGCAGTACCGCGGTACCGGTACCGCGCTACTTTCTTGGTACCGGTACCGTCGGTACTTTTGTGGTACCGGTACCGCGGTACTTTGCTATATTTAAGCGGTACCGGTACTTTAGTTTTGTTTTATTTTTTAGTAAGGATTTTACAAACCTAATTAAAAACTTGAAACGTTGTAAAAATGCTTGCGATTAAACCGAATAAACAACGAATCTTTTTTTCTTAATTTAGTGTTTAACTGTTGGTCTTACTCGCTACTACCACCGCAGGGACTTAGCGTTAGCAGTTTGCTGGCCCATTTGAAAAATTGACGTTTTCTTGCAATGGCAAAATGATGCAAAACCAGTATTCATGCACCAGCGAAACAAAAGTAGAACCGCTATGAAAAAATTGTAAGAGACGACTTACGTAATGAATAGGCCTACTCATCACATCAGACGTGAATACACAGTAGCGAAGCCAGGGGGCGCGCGGGGGGACTATAAAAAATTATTTAAAGCATATTTTGAAACGTTTATTGAAGGGGGGAGGGGGCTAATTTGTCAAAAATAAAACCTATAAATCAGAAAAAAGACTTTAAAGAATAAGTTAGTCGAAAATTGGTAATCAAATTTGATCGCTTTTGAAAAATGCTTAACATAGGTTTCATCAAAAAAAAATGTATATTAGCGCAGAAATAGGAGGGGGAGGGCTATTCAGTATATGTTAATTACCAACCACTTCTCTCGACCTTCCTTCGATTAGCCCCCCTTTATATATATATCTTTCACTATAAAATATAGCCGTAATAGATTACTCCTTGAGAAGTTTACCAACCTACCGAAATAGAATTTTATGATTTATCAACTTGTAAATAAGAGAACTGAAATGCTAGCGATAGCTACCTCCTACATAGCCTATTTATGCAACTAATACGGTATAATCATTTTTCGCGCTGCTAATTTCTATGCCACGAATTAATGGCATTAATTTTTATCAAAATAGGTCTAAAATTAAGTTATTTGTGCCAAAAAAAGTTTTTTTTCGAGTGTTGGTGGATCAGACCCCCACAGCCTATGCCGCCGGTGGCTGGGGGTCTTGCCCCCAGACCCCAATTGCCTCCGGTGGTCGGGGGATCCGCCCCCAGACCCCGCAACACCTCCCCCCATCGCAGATTTTTGGCTACGCGCCTGCATGAAGAAAAATTTACTGCACGTTACTACCAGCCTCCATTTGTATTAGCTTTTGGTTTTAAATATACCTGGAACGTTTGGCGAAAAAGATGTTCTCATTCACAAACGATGTATAATACGGCCAAAAGTATTTCACCCAATAATACTTATACAGAAAAATTATCTCAAAAATCCTTTCATCTGCACCAATCCCACTTTGGCTTTGGCCGCGATGAGGTTTTTTCTTTCTGAACATTGTACGCTCTTTTAATACGTTCTAAAACGCAAAACAACGCTATCTAATTTTTGTACAAAATTGTCGAGTTAAAAACACGGTTTTGTCTCTTGAAATTTTTGGGTGCCACCTCCTCGGAAACCCCACAAATTAAACCCCCAGGAATCAATTTTTATGAAATTACACCTCTTTTAGAACCCCCGAAATTGAACCTTACAAAAAATAAATATTTTAACGGCTTTAGCTAAAAAGCTAATTTTTTTTATAAGCAGAAGAAACCAAGAATCTTTTTGAGAGTTTCCCAAAAGCGTGGCCAAAAGTGCCAAAGCTTTTTTTGCGACAACCCTAATTGCATAACCTGTGTTCAACCCACACTCTGGTTACGTTGTTGCGTCCTAGATAGGGCGCTTTACGATGATAATCTCTGCTTGTGGCTTCTAACAAGCAACAAATTTGTGGCAAGAAATCGAAATTCACCTGACATTGGAAAACTAGAAACTCTGCAGCAGGTGCAAATTCCTCCAAGCACGAAGTAATTATCACAATGAAAGCGTGCGGAATGTCCAATAATTAGCGTCTAACGAAGTGCTGTGACAAGAGAATAAATATGCTGTACAACTGCAATAAAAAAAGCTGTAATTTTGAAATTGTTCTCATTCCGGGGGAACAAAAGGATTTTTAAAAAATCACCATTAACATGCGTCGTTCGTTTATAGGCTGGCAACTTGTAAGCTCCCATCTAGCTTTAAATAAGAAATACAAAAAGTAACTGCAGCAACGAATCAACTAAAAACAAATCAAAACAGCTCACTTTGCCAAAAGTGCAATTTATCCCCCAGTTTCTAAGTTTTATGTGAATGTCACTTGTGCAATAATTGGGAGCTGATGTATCGTCAGAGTAGCTTTCAGTGCCAACTTACGCACGTGATGCTTTAGGAATGACTGCTGTTTGGTTATTACTGGTGACAAGATACCAGAGGTGGAGTCGAGGACACAAGGCTCGAGGCCAATGCCAAGGCCAAGGACTCAAAAAATCCGAGGCCAAGGCAGCCTTTCCGAGGACAGACCCTCTCGAGGCCAAGGGCAAGAATGCTCGAGGCCAAGGACCAAGGACACAGCCGCAAGTGTTCTCCAAAAAAAAGGTCTTCAAAAAAGTTTTTTAGGTGATCTCCAATTTATAGGCGTAGCCAGAATTTTTGATTGGGGGAGGCCTAAATCACAAATCACATGCAATGACGTCATCAAAAATTTTCCAAACAAGAAGTTTATGTGAAACAAAGATATCAAAGGGTGGAAGATCTGAAATCGTTGCCTGTCGGCAGGTAACAGGACTTTGCAAAGAGAGAGGGATTAAACTAATACTTGAAAAGCGCAAATATCTAACTTTGGAAACGTATTGAGAAAGCTAGTGTAACTCAAAGGTATCGCAGACGGGGGTCTGGGAGCGGGGCCCCCAGCCGCCGCAGGCTTTGTAACCGTTGGGCGATTTTTTGTAACTTTTTGGGAAAAAAAGCTATTTTAATGCCCTTGCATCACATTTTGCAGGTGTTCAGAGCCATTTGAAAGCATTAGATTTTTGACATTTGAAAGCCAATTGAAAAAATTAAATTGTTTAATCCCTCTTTTACTTGCAACTTTAGTCCAAAATACGTTTAACATCTGGCATTTTGGAGTTAGATTTTAGTTGTAAGTGATTTGGTCCAGGTAGGGGGAAGTAAGGCGCATTGTCTCTTGCTACATTTTAGCAGTAAATAATAATCCACTCGAAAATTTTCCTTAGAGATTTTTGCTTTTTCACGAAAATAACCAGTTATAGGAGTACATGCTTGGTCAGGGGCCCAGGTCCCCTCAATTGAAGTTCAACGATTTGTTCAATCAGCATTTTCCATGGCTAACTTTTTTAAAAGTATTTCGCGCGTAAAAACCGGTGAAGTTGGAGTTGAATTACTGAATTGTTATTGAAAAATGGTACAATAGATGGTTAGTTTGGTTACGCCTACTAACCGTGTTATTGCCGGGCCGGATTTACATCGCGCTGGGCCCCTGGATTTACAATGTGGAGATTTTGGCAACGTCTTTCTGCCAAATGTAGGTGAATATCAAAAAAAGTCTTACGATTTCAGCGTGGAGCCCCTAGCTGGTACTGCGCCATATTATAGTAGATCCGGCCTTGATTAATGCATTACGTTCATAAAAAGTCTAGATGTAGACCTGAGATAGCAACTTTTATGACAAAAACTCTCCATTTCTTCCAGGTTGTACGTTTAAATTGGCTGGCAAAAATTGAATTGAGGGAGCCCGGGGCCCATTGTCTTCAATACTGTTGTAAGCGAAAAATGCTAAAAAGAAACTGAAACTGAAGAAACAATAGGCTTTTTTGTCACATTTTTGTCATTGGTGAAATTTTAATTGAGGGGCCCTTGTCCCCCCCCCCCGCCTTGCCTACGCCTATGCTCCAAGTGAGGAAAACAAAAACGGTGTTAGCGAATTTTACGCGAGGTTTCTGGCGTTTTTCAACGAAATTTCAACTGTTCACAAAATAGTGCTGTCCTCGAGCCGAGGACAGGGCAATTTTCGAGGACTTGAGGCTTCGAGGCCAAGGCCAAGGACTTGACCTTCGAGGCCAAGGCCAAGGACTTCAAAATGTGTCCTCGAGGCCAAGGACGTCCTCAAGGACTCCACCTCTGCAAGATACTGTAGTAGAATACGTAGCCCGATGACCGTAGTCCGTATAAGTTAGATACTTTATCGAGTCAACTCCATAACTAGTTAGTACTTTGTACTCACTACAGTAGTAATACTAATACTGCAAACTTTCTGTAAAACGAACTGTAGGTCTATGCAGTGCACTCTAGTCGCGAAAACAACCTTAATTGCTAAAAGTGATGATTTACAATCCCGTAAACAAGGTCAATCAGTCCATTTTTTTTTCTTTTAATTTTTTAAAAAAGTACCGCAAAAGTACCGCGGTACTTTTAATTTGAAAGTACCGGTACCGGTACCGCGGTACTAATTTTAGCAAAGTACCGAGTACCGGTACCGCGGTACTTTTGCAAAGTACCGTGCCCACCTATGTAAAGGCGTTGCTTTGCGGATATTAGATGGCCTTTAAACTTCCGTGTATGCTATTTATTTGAGCGTTAAGTCAATAAATCACAATTTTCCATTCAAATTCAGTTTGCTCAACCTTACTACTCCAAACTAGAAAATCAAACGTAAAAAAGCGTCAATTCTATGATTGGTTTTAATGATGTATTTCTTCTGTAGACCTATTTTAGTATTTTTACATTTTCTGGTTGCAAAATTTTGACTCCAAAACATTCCGTCCATTCCGCATTTTCTACGCTTCACCTAATTTTTCAATTTTTTTTATTCTGTTGTCTGCTCCACGCCTCCTGCAATCCATCTGTCAAATCTAGGTGAAGAAAAGCCAGGATTTGGTGACAGTTTTGGCACTAAGCAAAGGCTGACCGATGCCTTACTAAAACGAAAACAATTTGATATATTAGCAAAGAAAACACAGTTTGGGAGTGATAAAATATGGTGTAAATGTTTGATATCTGCTCCTTAGCCAACCTAGCCTACCTTTCACCAATAACTGAATAAGGCCTAGATTTATCATTAGACCTACCTGTAGTCTGTAACGGATGATTTAGACTGTAAGCTTTAGTCTAACCTCAGACCTATCCAGTTTATTGATTGAAAAAGCTTTTTAATTGTTTGTTAATGTGCTTTATCACTTAGGGAAAGCGCTAGCTACATAGCCTACCCTGCTAAGGAAAGCTTAATAGCCTAATTTTAGTTGGCTGAGTCTAATGACTGGACTCATAAAGCAGTATTTTAGTACAGTAATAACCAGGGTGTCGAACCGTTTCAAATAACGGTTCGGGTTCAGGTTTAGCTCCGTCTTAAAATATTTTAGCGGTTCAGGTTTGATTCGGGTTCACTTGAGCACCATTTTCGAGGTTCAGGTTTGGTTCAGGTTCACTCAAGTAAAATATTACTGGTTCAGGTTCGGTTCGGGTTCATTGACTTAAAATTTAACTGTCGTTACTCGTTTCGTCCAGAAAAAAATAAGGAGAAATTGCTGATCCTATTGAAGTTCACCACTGCTCTTATTGTGCGTGTACCAGTGCCAGCGGCATCCGGATATGGAAAAATATATTCTTACTTTTGTTAGGGGTTCAAGTTCGGTTTGGGTTCACTTGAGCACAATTTTGAGGGTTCAGGTTTGGTTCAGGTTCACTGAAGTAAAATTTTGCTGGTTCAGGTTCGGTTCGGGTTCACCAGAATGAAACTGTTCATTCGGGTTTACGGTTCGGGTTCAGGTTCGGTTCGACACCCTGGTAATAACTAATATTGTAGCTTAATTATGTGTAACTAGCTTTAACGTCAACAGATTAATTTAAGCCAGTAACTAAGTGGGCTAGTATAGCCTATGCAAGATTGGGGTACAAATGATAGGTTACTTAGGTAGGCCTATTTGATGTGCTATTTAGTGGTTTTGTGAACGATACTTTTGTGCAAGCTCTAAACAAATTAAATTTAATTAGTGATTGGTTGGACCTGAGCACTTAGTTTTAGGATAACTGGACTATGCAACTTAAGTTTTAGGATCTGGATAACTGGACTGTGCAACAAATTTATACGATGTCAGTTATAGTAAATCATAAATCCATTTTTCAATCAAAATTGTGATTTTTGTTGTTTCTTTGTACATGTCAGTTGAGCATGTTTTGTGGCATATAAACACTAGCATGACTGGTTGAATATTTACAGCAGCATGGGCGTAGGAGCTCAAATTTATTTGGGAGGGCACCAAACTTTTGCCCGAAAAATGACTTGATGCATTGAATTTTGCTCGACAAATCAATTGCTTATTCTGTCCAAATTGAGATGATCTCCAGAATAAAAAAGGTCTTTACTGATATTGAGACGGTTTTTCTGTCCAAATTAAAATGATCTCCAAAAAAGAAAAGGTTAGATATAAGTGGGCACTCTGAACATTTTATGGGGGCAAAATTGCCCTAAATTTTGACGCAAAATTGCCCAAAAAATAAATCGCCCAAATTTTGAGGCGAAACCGCCCAAAATATATGAAATTGCCCAAAATTTTGCCAGAAATTTCAACACCTTAAACCAAGCAGGGGTCCTGCCCCCCCCCCCTGCCCCCTCACCTCCTACGCCACTGGACAGCAGACTGACAAGGTCTGAAGTTGCAATCTTGACTTGATCATGCTTGGCTCTGCTCATTTGTCATTTCCTTGATTGCTGGCTTAGATTTACTAATCTGCTGTTCTTTAATTTTGTTTTTGGTATGCTATTGGTATTGCTCATGCTTCTATTGGAAAATTAGGTACACTTAAAGTTCATTAGTTATTTGCAACTGTGCATTTGTATTTTGACACGGTTTGTATCAATATCTGATGTATAAAAGCAATGCATTAACTATGTATGGGTAACTAGTTCTTGAAAATAAAAGTAACAGTAAGCCCTTTTTAGTGTTTTTCAATGACTGTTATTGTATCTTTTGAATGGATTATAATATTATTGCAGATATTGCAGCTTGTTTTGGTATGGTTTCAGTAAAATTTTTTTCTAGGTAAAGCCATTGTATAGTGTAGTAAAGATTTGTGATTATTAAAGAGACTGCTGTCATGTGAAAAGATATTGTTTCATTTAATTCTCTTGGAAAGCGAATTAAATCAGGTTAGTGTTATTCCATGTAAATAATTCATTGTGAACTTTTCATTGATGTTGAGGTTTTTCATTGCAGCAAGAGTTATTTGATAAATCTTAATTCAAAGCCCAATTCAAAACACGTTTATGATCCTTTGATCCTTTGATCCTCTTATTTCAAAATTTTGCGAGTTTGCTATGCTTAGATTTGCATAATATGTTTCAGTGCATAAACTAAGTCTGAGTTTTTATTGTATCTTTATTCTCACGTTCTAAAATCAGTGATCTTGTACAGTTGAATTGTCAGTGGGTTGGGAGTTCACTGGTTGCGTGATTGAATTGTGCTTTGTAGTAGTAGTGGGGTGACTCTGTTGGTAAAGCGATCAAAAAAATTGCTTGCTCTTGGTTTAATTTCAAAACTGAAGATGCATTACTGTGCCCTTAGAAAAGACTGTTGTTATTACTTCTATCATTCAAGTTATAGTAAGGTTATGCTGCTTTTGTTATGGCTAACTGCTAAATTGATCATTATAGAAATGAAAATAAAAAACCCTTAGGCCCTTACTCATAGGCATAGCCAAGGAGGACCTGGGGACCTCCAATTGAAATGCCACCAATGATAAAAATGTGACAAAAAAGCCTATTGTTTCTTCAGTTTTTTTTTAGCATTTTTTGCATAGAATAGCAATAAAGCATAAATAATATTGATAACCTGGGGGCACTGACCCCCTCAATTTAATTTTTTCCCACCAATTTAAATGTATAATCCGAGTGAAATCAAGGGTTTTTGTTCAAAAAGTTATTACCTCAGGCCCTCATCTAACCTTTTTATGAATGTAATGCCATAACCATGGCTGGATTTACCATAAGGCACAGTGCCAGGGACCCCGCGTTTCGATGGTAAGACTTTTTTGGTCTTCACTTATATTTGGCAGGAAGATGTTGCAAAAATCCCCAAATTACCAGTGACCGCGCGCAATGCAAATACAGCCTTAGCAATAACGTGGTTAGTAGGTGCAACCTTTTATTGTACCATTTTCAATAACAATTCACCTCCACCTCGTCAGTTTTTACTAAACGTAATTCTTTTGAAGAAAACTCAACATAATTCTTTTGAAGAAAAAAATTAGTTGTGGAAAAGCTAATTGAACAAATTTTTAAATTTCAATTGAGGGGGCCTGAGCCCCCTGACAGTACGTGTACTTCTAGAACTGTTTATTTTCATGATAAAACAAAAATCTCTAACAAAAATCTTTGAGTGGATTATTATTTATTGCCACAATATTGTAGGAGGTATTGTACCTTACTTTCCCCTACCTGGGCCAAATCACTTACAAAAATTTAACACCAAAATTCAAGATTTTAAACGTGTTTTGGTCTTAAATTGTTAGCAAAAAGAGGATTGAACGATTTAATTTTTTCAATTTGCTTTCGAATTTTAAAATCTAGTTCTTTCAAATGGCTCTGAACACGTGCGAACTGTGATTCAATGGCATTAAATTTTTTTTTAATTTTTTTGCAATTACTTACCAAAACTCGTCCAGCAGCTGGGAACTTCGCATCGTCAGTGATTTGTTTCAGTTACACTAGTTTGCTTACACACCTCTCACAATTTAGTTATTTTCACTTTTCAACTTTTGGTTTAAGCCCTCTTCCTTTAACAAATTTCTGGGTAACTGCCAAACCAGGCCACGACTTCTGATCTTTTATTCTACAATATCTTTGTCCCTCAAAAAATTCCCCTTTTCGAAAATATCTGATGATATCATTGGATTTGATTTGTGGCTTGGGCCCCCCCTCATCAAAAATCCTTGCTATGCGACATGCTTATGTACTTACCATATAGCTAATGTATGTTAATAATAATTATTGTGAAAGAATTGAGCTTAGTAAAATCGTACAAATTGGTTTCGTACTAGTCATTTCACAGCCTATTCTGACTAACTTCTCGATATCGGTTCCAGGTGATTTAGTAACATATATTTGAAATTTTGAAGTGGTGTAATTGTCTCGTAAACGCTATACTCTTGACTTTTGAGGTTTGATGCATGCTTGCTAAGTAAGTAATAAAATGTTTAGGGACTTTAGTCGTTGCTGTTACAAATCAAGCTGTTTTAAAAAAAAATTTGCATCAAACTGGTATCAGCAGTGATGTATTTATATGAAAAAGAAAGAGTGGCACTTGTTTAGATCTTTCGCTCTCAACGCACCACCAGTAAGTCATCCAAATCACCAAATATTAAAAAGTTTGGTACCCCTTTTCAGTTGTCTATGTAAATAGAAAGAGAAGTTACGATTATAGAGATTGTTAAGTCACAATTCCCAATAAATATTATAGAAATTTGCTTTGATTATATGGTGCTAAAGATAGGAATTTTTTGATTGTGGTGATGGATCAGTTTCATTTTTGAGCAGCTTTGCAATGAGGTCGCAGCGTCACCGTCGAAAGCGTACGACGCATATTAGTAGGCCTATTCATAGTAAAATTATTCGTCATCAAAGAAATACTTTTTTACGCAGTCGCAAGTCAAAAGCTATGAAAAATCGTGCGAAGAAACATCAAAATAGTTCATTTATTTTTGGTGCAAGGCACTCTAACAAAATTCAGGTTAGATAAAAGGTATCGTAAATTGTGTAGTTTTTGTTTATGTTGTTGTTGTTTTTTTGTTTTTTTTTTTCTTTGATGGTAAGATTTGAGGTTTTCCAGCAGCAAAGCGAAAAGTCTGTTAAACTATACTTTTTCTTTCGATTTTTTTTGTTTAGGTGTAAACTAAAAGCCAAGTTATATTTTTTTACTTCTGTACAGGCCTAGACGGTTCTTGAAAAACAATTTGTATTTTCTCCGACACATGTCATTTTCCGTTAGGGTGGGTATAAAACTTTCGTAAAAAATACGTTTTAATTTTTATCACTGATGAGTTTTCTGATTTTTTTTCTCATAACGGAACTTTTTGTTCCTCTGGTTTCTGTTTTTGTTGGAAAGTCATCGCAGAAAAAATATTCTCGAAACTGGCTGCGAATTAAAATCTGTCGACTAGATTCTGCCAAAGCTACGATAGACACCGATACGGTCAATCTGCGTGTTGAAAGAATTTATTCAAATCATTTTTGCCAAGATATGACATTTTGAAGGACTTGCAATTTATGAAGAGCTTTTGCATTATTTGATCCATTTTTCAAAGCAACAAATCCATCGCCGCGGTTACTGGTCAAATCAGTTTGGTTGACATGCCGTTTTTTTCTTTATTGCACAGAACGTGCTTCAACGTTTTGTTTTTAATGTACATAGGCTGTAGAAGACATTCCTCCGCCACCCTATTCAATTACTGACGGAGCTTTTGCTCGTTACGAAGCTGATGCCCAAAAATTTAACGACTCTGGACGAAATGGCACGAAGGTCGACATAAATCGTGGATTTATGGGCCCAACGTACATAGGCACAACCTTACCTGTCTCTATAACTTGTCCGTATTGTTTCCAACATGTTACGACGGTGACAGTTGCAAAAGTTGGCCTGATGGCGTGGACAGCGTGCTTTGTTTTGATAATGTTGGGTCTTTTTTTGGGCTGTTGTTTGGTGCCGTTTTGTTTGAAAGATTTCAAGGATATTTATCATGTGTGTCCAAACTGTAAATACACGGTTGATGTTTTCAAAAAGATGTAGATAACGAAACTCTTTTTTGATCTTATTTTGGTGTTGTATTTTTCCACTGCATTCATTCTGCGTAACGAGTTAAACGCGAAACTTAACAAGTTTAAAATTGTTCAACCGTTAGTTGCTGCAATATTGTTGCACAAATATTTTTGCCGCGATTAGTGTGGCTGATAAATTGATAATGATGAATTGAAATACAGGTAGCAAATACAGTAGATTCATTACTTCGTGAATAATATCTTAACATCCTTTTGTTTGTAAAAAATCATCTGAGGAATAATAACAAAATAAACCTAAAGTTATGAATGTGAACGTTGTGTTGATATCAGTGGGAACTGGGAACGCCCCGAGGCTACATTTTTCCTTCAGTTAAAGGCGGTTTTAGAACGGGGTTGTTTATAAGGTTATGAAGGTGGTGGAAGAGTGAAGGATGACGAGGATGAAAACTAAAAATCAGATAAAAGCAAAACTACACTAAAAACTTTTAGTTAAAATAGCTTATGATAGTGGCATAATATATAAGTCTTGAATGATTTAATCAAACATCTTGCAGCTAAAATACAGTAAAACATTTGGAAGAAAGTTTGGTTATTTGTCTTAAACCATTTTTTATCTTACGCGAATAGAATTAAAGACTGTATATGAATAAGTTAAGGGTTTAGGGTGAATTAGATGTCTCGTTAAATGTGCTCTACGGTATTTTGGTTGCGTTAGTTTGATTAAATTTGGGATACTATATCTTCAAAATCGTTGATGCAATTTACCGCGGGTCTAGATTTGCTAATTTGTTGTTTCAAACGCATCTAACATTTGTTTACTCTATATGTGATTTAGGGTTCAAGGACTTTCGCTACATCTAAAGAGATTTAAAAGCATGGAAGGCCTTAGTAAGTGAAATGTGCTATTTTTGATTTTTTTATTAAAGCAATATTACGAACAACGTGTTGTAGAGCTTTTAACAAAAGCAGTTGTTTTTGCAAATTTTTGCTTACCGTAAATACCCGCGTATAGGACGATACCATGTATAGGATGCAGTGGATATTTGACCCTAAAAACGATGGAAAAACTGTGTATATTTTTTATAAAAAAAGTATCCATGGATAAGACGCACCTTGATTTTTAGGTCAACTTCTTAAAAAAAAAATGCGTCCTATACGCGGGTATTTACGGTAATTAAAAACTTTACTTTTCCGCGATTAAGGAAAACAAACCGAGTGTCGTTGGAAACACTGATGTCAAACGTTTTTTGTTAGCCTTTGCGCAGCACCAGTATTGAAGGAGTAAAGTTTTGTGCACTCTGAAAAAAATTGAGTTTCTTCTAACTGTATTTAAGCAGTCTATGTACTGCACTTTTGAGCCACGGATATGACAATATTGACATAATCGTGTTATTTTTTTACTAGAAAAAATTGACAGCTTGGAAATATCGAGCACCTTCTTTTTAAGAATGCCTGGAGAGCTTCGAGATATTGAATGTGATCCTTGTAAAGATCCAGTTTTTGAAAATCCTTCTGCGTACCTTTTATCAAGAACGGCCGCAAAGCCACCTCCCCCTTTACGTGAAATTCCAAAATATGAAATTCAAATATTTCGCTCTCGTTGCAAAACTACCCCTGCGGAAATACCATGTCCTCGTTGTTTAAACGACGTAACTACGGAAATTAAAACGGAAGTAGGCGCATATACTTGGCTAACTTGTTCAATTCTTTTAGCAATCGGTTGTGCGCTTGGTTGTTGTATTATTCCGTTTTTTATAAAACGAATGAAAAATTATCGACATATTTGCCCAATTTGCCATAAGACTATACACATCTACAAGCGCCTTTGAATACGACAGTTTTGTGGGGTACCGATCTGCGAAATTAGGGTTTCGAAAAGCAAAATGCGCGAGTTCGAAACCCGATCAATGAAATACACAGTTGAGTTTTGATGGAATCAAAGTACTCGAAGAAGGATTGAGTTTAGCTCCGAAAGCTCAAGTGGCGTTGCCAACGGTTGATTAAACGTGAAAATTACTGGAGAAAGTTATCAGTCGTGAACATAGTTGAATTTTCTCTTTCCATTTGCCAGACGGGTTCAAACATAACTCAGGTTGCTACAAAGACTTTTTCAGCGCAGCACCAACAAAGATAGAAAAGTCAATTTCATTTCTGTATCAGAATTGCCCTATTGCATAACTACGGTATAACGTGAACCATTCAAGTTGCTCTCGTTTAGTTTTGAATTTACATAATGCTCTTACTGAATTATATTGTATATAAGGAATTTAAATGCCCGCCTTGACTATAATATTGTCTTAGCTTGAATATTGTCATGATCTAATACTGACATTTTAATTGTTTATATGTTTCGGTGCCGGTGTTACCTTCAAAGAATGCTAGCATTGTTTATATGTAATGTGCAATGCTTTTTATTGCTATAATTATAGAATTTTTATTTGTTCACTTCATCGCAGTGGTTTTCAACGTTTTTACGACCTCGTACCACTTGGGCATCCCGAATCGTCAACGCGTACCACTTCTTGTAGAAAATCTTATTGATTGCTGGTGAGCAGTGACATTACATTCTACAAATTTGAAGTTACTTACCAAATCCAAACTGTGAACTTTTAGTCCTGCAATCACTTTATCGCGATGCCGTGCGTCACAGTTTAAACATAAACTTTAAATAGGTGGAAACACCTCTGAACTTTGCTATTGCATAGACTTGCATATTTTTTGTCGATAGGTAGCGACTTCATAAGTCTTCACCCTTCTGCTAGATTTAGCAAGTTGTTCATGCTTTGCTGCTTGGTGTTCCCGCCAGTCGCTAGAATTAGCTCTAATTGGAACGACCGACGCTCGCGTCGCGTGTTCCTTTGTTTTTACTCGACCATTTTCCAACTAACGAGTGCGAAGTTTCAGACTTTTGCTTATAACACGAGAATGGTTAGCTCTAGGTACATGAAGTTTTGACAGCAGTTTGAGATTAATGAGTTGTATGTTTGTACCAAATTTGAGATAATAGGTAACGTGACTTTGGTTTTAAACCCACTAGTTTTGCGTAGAAGCGGTCTCAGTCAAAAACGGATTAAAGGCGGTAAATCATCCAGCCAATTCCGGTGGTATACAATAGCTAAAATTGAACTATAATTTTTGATATTTTTTGTTTTAATTTTGGGGCGCGGTTGCAAAGATATTCAACAAATACAAAAAGATGTCCCCCGACAAAAAGTTTTTGGAAACTCTGAGTTTTGTTCTTCCCGCCAAAACCACAGTTCTCTAAACTTTTAGGCCTACTGTAATTTTATTAAACTATTCGGCCTAACTATCTCTAAACTATTAGGCCTAATAGTTTAGAGATAGTTAGGCCTAAACTATTTAGAAATAAACGATTTGAAAATAAACTATCTCTAAACTATTAGGCCTACCACAGTTCTCTAAACTATTAGGCCTACTGCGGTTGGCGGGAAGAGCAAAACTCAGAGTTTCCAAAAATTTTTTTCGGGGGATATCTTTTTGTATTTGTTGAATATCTATGCAACTGCAGTCCCAAAATTAAAACAAAAAATATCACAAATTATAGTTCAATTTTAGCTATTGTAAACCACCGGAATTGGCTTGATGATTCACCGCCTTTAAGTACGGCAAAAAATATTTCACACGGTTATATAACCCTTTCATCCCAACCAACCCACTTTTGGCTGCGATGAGTTTTTTTTTTTTCCTTTTTTTATTCCTAAATCTTGTACACTTTTCTCTTAAACCACAAAACATCGAAATGTTATTTTTGTGTAAAGTTGTTGAGCTGCAAACGCAATTTTTTCTCCCGAAAGTTTTTGGGGCAACTCCCCCAGAAACCCCTTCCAAAATGGGACCCCAAAAATCAATTTTTTTAACGGCTCAAGTTAGGGCGCTAGTTTTTTTGGTTTCAGGATATATTTAAGATACCAATATTTTGACATAGTTTGGGGTACCACCCCCCCCCGGGACCCCTCTAAATGGACCCCCTAAAAATCAATTTTTTGAACGGCTCAAGCTAAGGTGCCAGTTTTTTTGATATCAACAGATACTTAACAGACAAATATTTTGACAAAGTTGGGGCTGCCACCCCCCACCCCCCCGAGGACCCCCCAAAAATCAATTTTTGGACGGCTTAATTTAGGGTGCCAGTGTTTTTTTGATATCAGTAGATATTTAAAAGACAAATGTTTTCACATAGTTTGGGGGTACCACCCCCCAGGACCCCCCAAAAATCAATTTTTTTTAACGGCTTAAGCTAGGGCACTAGTTTTTTGACATCAGCAGATATTTAAGCGACAAATATTTTGCCATAGTTTGGGGGTACCCTCCCGGGACCCCTCTAAATAAACCCCACAAAAATCAATTTTTTAAACAGCTTAACCTAGGGTGCCAGTGTTGTTTGATATCTGTAGATATTTAACAGACAAATATTTTGACATAGTTTGGGATGCCCCCCCCCGGACCCCCCAAAAATCAATTTTTTGATCAACCTAATTTAGGTGCCAGTGTTTTTTGATATCAGTAGTTATTTAGGAGACAAATATTTTGACATAGTTTGGGGGAGCCAACCCCTTGGGGACCCCCAAAAATCAATTTTTTTAACAGCTCAAGCTAGGGCACTGGTTTTTTTGATATTAGCAGATATTTAAGAGACAAATAGTTTGACATAGTTTGGGGGTACCACCCCCTGGGACTCCCCAAAAATCAATTTTTTGAATGGCTTAGCCTGGGGTGCCGGTTTTTTTTATATCAATATGTATTAGGAGACAAAATATATTTTGACATAGTTTGGGCGTGCCACCCCCAAGAACCCCCTCAAAATCAATTTTTTGAATGGCTTATGCTAGGGAGCTATACTTTTTTTGAAATCGGTAGATATTTGCGTTGGTCGTTCAAAGGGATTGGTACTTAGCAAGCTCCCATCTATTCTTGGTTCGCTTTATCAACGTTGTTTGTTCTACATGGCATTCGAGCTGGCGCTTGGGCTTTGAAGTGTGTTTTCATGCTTCTCTCACATTGTGGAAGACCTTCGTTATAGGGATCAACCGGGACGAAACCATATTTTACGCACACCGATCACGCTTTCGCTTGCGCATGATGCATGGTTGATTAAAAAGTTTAACTAAAGTTAATTACATTTTCTAAATAGTTTGCTTCGTGCAAAAGTCATAGTTTTGTTTGTGACGTATAATATTTTACTTTGCTTTACGTGCGTGAAGATCGAAATAATACGAAACAATAGGAATCGCAAGCTTTCGGAAAATTGATACAGTATATTTAAAAACAAATCCGACAAACAAAATACTAAAAAGCTCTGAATCCAAAAATTTTGACAAAAATAATGGAAGTGACTCGCGTACCACCTAAAAAGCCTTTGCGTCCCACTGGTGGTACGCGTACCTCAGGTTGAGAACCATTGCTTTATAGGCTCAGTTTTTCCTGCTTATTGCCGATTGCCAAAAAATGGTGCCAAATTACGAAACAACCATTCAAATCGAAGAGTGTATAATGTTGGCAATATTGTTTTCGTGACATTTGAACCCTTTGATTAGCACAGTTCTTTCGTAATTTGGTACATTTATGGACATGAATCGGCAATAATATTATGTACCGGAATCAAAACTGAGGCCTAGAAGTGATAATGTAAAACGTTATTTATGGTACTTTTTCTGTTACGTTAATATAACATGTTATTGATATAATTTACGTAAAAGCTACTTGTTTCTAGTTTTAAACATTCTTGAATTATTTTTACATGTATTTGTGAGAATATATTTTTACCCTTACAAGAGGCTGTATAGTGTTTACTGCTTGATTTATTTGGAAGCGACGATCGTTTTGTGTTAGCATAAGGTCTGCATACTTTTTGTACCAGTAGGCTACCCATATTGCTGACTGTTGATTTTACATAAACGTTTTTACGTTTATATTTCGTTAAAAAAGAATTAAAGGTAAAATCAATGCGGGTGTCTAAAGTTAGGGCAGTCGTACTAGCTTAGGTTGGCTTTGACTGATCCTTCTTAACCCAACCGTTCCAGAAATATTCTACTTTAAACACGACATAGGGCCTCTCCAGTCATAATTTTTTTGCCAGTTCTGACGTTGATAACATCGACGACGCCATCTTAGTTCTATCCTAAGACAAAGCTGCGATCAGGCTAAGGCACAGAGGCCTTTTAAGCTCTATATGGGTTTGTATAGACCTCTGTGGGCTAGGCTATTCGATGGAAATATCAGGTTGCCAATAAAAGTTAAAATTAAAGAGGCCCCTACGTCGCGTTTGAAGTAGAACATCTGTAGAACACCTAGGCCAAGAAGGATAGAGTCAACGCCAATCTAATCTAATACGATTACCCCAACTTTGGATACCCCATTGATTTTGCCTTTTGTTCTCTTTTAAGCTGTTTACACGGTGAGTGGAGTTGGGTGCGCTGTTTGTTTCTTTTGTTATCAAAATCATTAGTTGAGTTTAATGGAATTTAGTGCGCTTCAGCGTCAACCAATTTTCAATAAAACAAACAAACCTTACACGCAACTTCACTTGTGTAAGCCAGGCCAACACTCGATTTTCGTTTTACGGTTATTGATAAGTAGAATAACTAAGAAGCGAGCATGATAATTTATGTAAACACTCAAGTTTTTATGGATGTTGTCCGAGTTTAACCATGTTACATAGTTTGCTTTAATGTTACGGTTTTTGAGCTTGCCTTTTTTATTTTTAACATGGCACTGTACTGAGTGTACTCGGCAATAAGAAGTGCTTTGAGCGCCAAATGAAATACATCCGTTTAAAGATACATTCAACATAATGATGTCTGTTACTGAGGATGCAGTTCAGTAAGTTTACTATGAAGCACTGTTTTGGTATTTCGCATTTGCTTATTTGTTGTTGTTTTTTTTTTGCTTTTTTTTTTCGGACAAACTCTATGTGTATTTTTTTCCAAGAGAGAGTGTTTAAACTGTTTTGTAACAATGTTGTCATTTGTCATAACTGGAAAAGGTAAAACAAATGAAGGTAAACACTTGAAAATTTGGAACCTGGATAGATAATTCCTGGAACGACGTTTGTACAAACAAATGTTCCACAAGATTAAATATAATTGATTGTGATATCAGTGGCGTCGCTAAGGGGGACGGGGCGGCCCGCCCCGGGTGTCACCATTTTGGGGTGACGCCATATTATGTGAAATCATAACTCCACCGATATGGGGTAAATACCTTTCTTTTTTTACGTTGTTTGGTCCCTATCCTCATTTGGACCGAAAACCCACTGATTTTGCGGTGAAGACCCTTTTTTCGATCTTCACATACTTTTGGACCGAAAACCCACTCATTTTGCAGCGAAAACTTTTTTTTTAGGTCTTCACGTATTTTTGGACCGAGAAAGGGTGCCACCACGAAATTCCACCCCGGCTGCCACCATCCTTAGGAACGCCACTGTGTGATATAAGAATAATAGACCAAATGGTTTCTAATTCAATGTTTCATGTAATATTAGCTCCTATTTTTCTGAGCAAGCTTAGGGTTTGTACAAACTTTCGTAGTAATGGCGTGCTTGGCAGTCGGCATGTTACAAACATAGAACTTAATATTGCGGATGACTTTCGTAACTTACTCATTTTCCGTAGAAGATTTTTGTCATTTTTCATGATTTATTTTGCGATATATCTCAGCCGCTAAAACACTAAAAATACAAATTTTATCTAAACCACAACACTAAAAATGCACAATTGTTACAAAACAGTTTAAACACAATAAAAAAATAAAAAAAACAGATGTAAGAAAGTCATGATTTAACAACCACAAACCTAGTTATTGCAATATTTTCTCCAAATAGGGTGCAGCGTGTTATCTTGGAATAAAACAGAAGACAGTTGTGGCGAAAATTTAGATCTTAATAATATGCAATCCAGTACAATCAGTAAGGTTCCAAACATCCAAACCTATCAACAGCAAAGCTGACCATGAAATTAGGCTATAAAGCGTTTTTATATTTGTATTAAGCGTCAAGTTGTGTACAATTGCCAAAATGTACAGCGGTTTTCTTAAAAATCGACTTCTGCTCACAAGAACGATCGAATACATACCTTAAGATATCGATCACTACCTCTAAGGCGTGCCCTTATATAATTGGTGCAAAGGCAAATCCTTTTCTCGAGATGACGTAATTTTTGTTTGTGCCAATGACCTTGTGCATCTGCATGGCAAAAGCTGAATAACTTTCAAGTTATTTTGAGGCTGCGTTATATCACCTTGCTTTTCAATTATTTTTATAATTCCGATTTAAGGTTTTCTTTGATTGGTGTTTCCGATTTCTGTTCAAAATCGTCTTGTTTCTTGATTGGATTCAATAATGTATCGGGCACATGGGAACCTCTTGTTATATTCATAATAATTTCGGAAGAGTTGTCTTGTGGTCTCATTTTTTCCATGCCATCTGGATTATATTCAATACCATAAGGAACTTCAAATGATATTGAGGGACAGCCTTTAACATTTCTGCAGACCAGCTCCTGTAAAATACGAAGCATTTGGAACGAAGGGTAAACAGTGCAAAACTGCAATTTAATCTTTGTTTGCCTCTCAACTGGTGTATTTTGTTTTTCCCGTTTGTTTGTGTTGGTCTGAAGGTATAAAAGTAATTTAAGAAAAATCTAAAAAGTGACGAGTTTATCGCTTTGTTACAAAATGCTGTACAATCAATGTGATTGAAAAAGCACTAAATGACCGAAAAAGTCGTACATTGAAGCACGAGAAGATTAAGTTTTTATTTGCAGATTTCAAGCACAAAGCAGCCCACAATAAAAATGTGAAGTTATTAAGCGTAAAGGGCGTTTACATCGAAAGCGAAGCAACCAAAATGTGATGTCATCGACAACTTGCGAGAGGTTGCAAACTTCGCCAGAGGCTGCTTAACTTCACTCAGACAAAACTATTGTTGAGTGGTACTTGCGAAGGTTGCCAACCTGCTGTGGCGGGTCAAAAGCAGCGCACTGCGATTGCGGTCAACCGGCTCGGTTGAACAACTTATGAAGTGGCATGGTGTGTTGACTTATTATGCTATGGCTTCCATATATTTTTCATTTGTGGTTACTTCATTGTAGCGTCATCGATTGCAGCAGTGACTGCGACACTTCGCTTCACGTTGCTCCAGTGTAAACTCACCTTAACTGTGCGTTTTAGTCTTGTAAATCAACAACAAAGCTTCCAAAAATAACTGAAAGATTCATAATTTGATCTACTGGAGAACTTTTTAGACATAACTGCCTAATCTGAAGATGCAAAACTTGTGAAGCATTCATTGACATAATGTCTTACGGTTTTGAAGCAAGACGTACCGTAATTGTTAACAACGAATATTGCCATCGGTATTAAACATTAAGGCACACAAGTACCACACTATATTCATTAATCAGTTTATCGTACCTGAAGATTTGTTGTCTTCGCGATTTGGAAACCTTTTTCTCCGCCAAATGTGCTCGGTTTCCACCATGCTGGCGAGCATATCGGATTTGAAAAGATTCCTGCAAATTTACAACAATCCACTCATCTTGACACGTAGCTTCGACGAGTTAGCGAACGTACATTTTTACAACGATACATCAATCGTGGGATATTAACTACTATATTACATTTTCTGAAGATGGGTGTAGCTGCTGTAACAGTTTGACTCTAATGCTGCTACGTTTGATTTGTCTGCTGATTCTGATTTTTACTCCTGTGAATTTTTTGTACCACAAAATTCTGGCATCATCTTTGTCATTGCATAACATCTTTGACGCCTGAAACTTTCGAAAAGCGGTCTGTTTGAAACGTAATATCGTCTTCGATTTAAACTATGTAATTGCTGTGTCGGTACTTCGTCACCACGCGGCTTAAAATATTCAAATCAGCACCGTTACCAGTAGCGTAGCCAAGGGGGGGGGGGGCTGTTGCCCTCCCATTGGCCTGAAGAGTATGCAAAATACCCCGTTTTTGCATTTTTGAGGCCGATTTGTCCTCAAAAACCGAAAATAGCCCCCCCATTGAGATTGGGATGAGAATTCGTTAAGGACCTGATGTGATTTCGTCTTGAATTTGATATTGTAACCACCTGAATTTGGATAGAAAAACCGACTCAATTTTAGTAAAGACCTTTTTTTTTATGGGAGATCACCTGAATTTGGACGAAAAACCGACCCAGTTTCACTAAAGACTTAGTTTTTTTTTTGAGATCACCTGAATTTGACAAAAAAAAAAAACGCCTCGATCTGATTCAAGACTGATGAAAATCTGGGTCAAGTTCGTTTGCAGTTGTTTCCAGCTTCCAAAAAAGCCCTCCCCCATTGCCATTTCGTAGCTACGCGCCTGACCGTTACAAATAATCGTTAATAGCTACACCACTTTGTATTTTTGTCATGAAATCTTTGCAAGTTGGGTAAAAATCTGTCAGCCAAATGTCAGCCAGGCTATATTGCAACACAACTCAGAAACACCATTTTATTTATGAACGTCTGCAGCTGTTAGTAAATATGTCAAAACCGACATGTTAGCCATGAAGCTACTTAGTTGCTTGAACATACCTTTCAACGAAAATGGTGACCCAACTTCTGTTATGGTCTGCCCGAACATCAAGGGTGATCTCCTTTTTTCAAGCATGACCCCCACGTAAAATTCCAAAGCATCCACATCTCCATACAATTCTTCTAACTCTCTTGCCATTTCTGCGTCATCTAAAAGACAGTTTATTGTACTTTAACCACTTTAAAAATTAAGCTGTTTTCAAAGTGAATCCAACACGCATGCGGCACTAAATTTTTTCAGAAGTATCCAATCACGCAGTTTACATTGCAAGTGCGAAACAATATTGCCAGCATATTTTGTTTTGGAGCTATTCATGAAGATGTTTAAATTATAATCTTAAATATAGTTTTGCCTTGCTTTTGAACTGAGAAATGTAGTTTAATGTTTTTATCTTTGTTCGCGATTCGTTCTCACTGGCTATCAGATCGAACTTTCTAATGAACTCGAGGATGTTTTTCATTTCCACTTTACTCTATTGGTGAACTTATAAATACTAACTGTACTCCTGAGTCGTGTTGGTTGAAGAAGTCAAGTCCATCCAGTCAAACTCGACAAATTTGGTTTCCGAATAATCTCATAAAAAACTCAACTTCTATATTATTCCTATTTTTTACCGAAAGAACCAAAACCGTCAAGTATATACTACATTTTAAAATCGCTGTTTCCTGATAGTGATTGTATGCGATTGACATGGCATTTGATGGGTGATAATCGAATTTGGATTCTGACAAAAAACTCAACTGTACATCATTTTTGATGATATAGCAACATAGTTTACGACAGTTCGCTGGTATATGGAAGTTACCTGTAAATTCGGAAAAAGTTTTGTATGGTTTCATTCCAAACCGTTCCCGATATCGATTGAGAGGCTGTAGTCTCAGTTTTCTTCCATCAAGAATAGTTTGTCTTGCAACGTTTAAAGTCGCTTCACCTTGAGTTTTTCCGCCAGCAACCTTCATATCAATGAGGTCTTGATAATAATTTTGAAACCATTCACTCGCTATTTTTTCTACTTTGATGCTCATTTTTATGATTAGGTGGGCAACTTCATTTAACAGTTGATTGTTTTTATAAATATTATATTTAATTGTGACAACATTTTCATACCATGGCTTGTGCCTTGAGGCTAGAGTTGGGAAATTAAAAAAAATCTTTGAAACTTAAAATATTTAAGGTCAAATAAATCCAGCAGTTTCAAAAGTTACCAGCATTTAAATTTATTCAACAGTATAACTTGAGCGACTTCTACACTGCTAGTTTTCTTCGAGCAAAAATATTTCGCAAGTTGTTGTCTACATTTTACATGTTTGTCTGGTCGCATGTTCAAAACTAACCGCAACCTTTCAAAGTTAATATTCTTGAGTCTAGGTGACTGGATGGTTGTATGTTGGCATCTTCTCTTCCTGATGTATTTTGTTGAGAATTTATGTTAGCTCTGCTTGTTACTTCAGTTCATTTCATCAGCAGCAGCAAGTTTGAAACGTGGGGAATAGTTAAGGCTGTATCGCGTGTACTTGCAATTTATGATTTTTGTTTTGGCCTAATTTGAAACTTATTTTTCGCAGTCGGTTGAATTGCTATTTCTTCAAGAAATATTGTTAAATTTTTTAATGTTTGAAGCCTTTGCAAGAGTGACTCTGCAATATGGTACTATTTACAGTATGTTACTCGTAGTTGATTTACGAAGGTTTTTGTCAAGTAAATACCTTGCCAGCAAATTGTTTTTTAGCTTCGTCTACCCAATTGGCCATTCCTCCTTCTACAAATGGTTTGGGGTTGAAAATAACGTTTCTGATGCTGTACGTTTGGTTGTTGATGTTTAGCTGGTCGGGCATTAGCGCATGCCAACGGTAGAGAATTTGGAACTCCATAAAAATTCGATTGTGATAAGAAAACTCTGTATCATGAAGAAGTTCGGGATCAAACAACAGCTTGTAGTTGTAACCACTTAGATGTTGAACGTAATCCTCGATGACTATCTTCAAAGTTTCACCTAAAAATTAAAATGAGTGAAAGTCTATTAAGTGATAGCAATGTTCAAAACCATGTAGTTTAAGGCAAATTATGATGCGTGTTTTTGAGTTTACTTGTCCTGATGGCGGCCTAGGATAGGAAAGTCAATTGTTGGTAACAGGGGTGCCGATCTTTGTTAAGCATTAGGGGGGATAATTTGCAATTTTACCCCAATTTTGCCCTATTTTCAACATTGGGGGGATAAACCTCGAACACAATTTTTTTTCAGATGAGCAAATTAAGTGAAGACCGAAAAAAGGTCTTCCCCAAAAAAAGAACACTTTTTTTCCCGAATTCCAGTTGAGACCTGCGCCTCAGATGCACACCAAAGTCAAACTATTGGGGGGATGCAGACCATACTCAAATTATTGGGAGGATATACCCCCCCTCCCCGGGTTTCGGCACCCCTGGTTGGTAATGCAGACCAATTGAGTTCTCATCTTCGACTAGTTGTCGTTGCTGCGAAAGTGCTTACTTGTCAATATCAGTCGGGTTGTTTGGAAGAGTCTTTCATCGTCCCATGACGAATGTTCTTTCTTCAAAATGTCACAGACTCTGTTATGCTCTCTAAAAAGAAAGCACTTTGCATAGTTATTGATGTTGCTTTTGATAGATTTAAGTGCATCTTAATTAGCTTGTTTGTTGCTACATTACGTTGACCAAGAAAAAAATATACAGTGCTTGAATTTGAATAACTCAAAAGCAGGAAACGTTTGAAGAACGGAATATATGTGAAATGAGATGTCTAACTAAAACACAATTTGTTTTATTACCCCTTGCCCAATTGTCAGTAACAATTAGATGGCCAGTAGTTAATACTTACTGGTCTCCAAGGTCATTATTATAGTGTCTAAAAATTTTGTAGCACTTAGCCGTATTGCTGTAATTTATTATTTGTTTTTTGAGAAATTCCCTTTTAAGTTGATTGTTAGAACATTCATGTGCCTTTACAGCGAAGTGCAGAAAGAGTAGTACATTGTCCTACTGCTATCCAAGCCTGCACGTGGCTGCTCTTTGATCTCTAGATCAACGGTAAGAAACACGCCTTGTCGTGAACTTACCGCCATTTAATTTAAGCTACTTTCAATTAGGCGTATCAGTACTGACGTGCTATGCTTAATTGTCCATGGCACCCTTTTGAAAGTCGATTGTAGTGGTGAAGTTAAAGCACTACGTTTGAAGCAGCATCAAAGTTTGAATTGATAAACAACTAAATATTTATAGAAACGTATAACGACAAATGAGACTGTTGGAAGCATTATTTGATAGGTGCTTTTACTAAGGTTGTATTGAATTTGAATTTAAATTTGATTTTTGCAAAGTCAATGAATTTGAATTTGAATTTAGTTTTTGCAAAGTCAATGAATTTGAATTACAATGTCTTAGTTAAACATTGGATCTAAGATTTTGAATTAGAATGTCTTAGCTAAACATTCGATGAATTTGATTTTTTCAAATCAGAACTTACACTGTGAAAGTAGCGATTTATAAACTGGTCAAAAAGACTCAGAATCAGATCAGAACACTACTAATTTTTCAAAAACTTGTTTGTGTGCTTTTAATGAGTCTTTTTTTCGTTTATTTATTTTTTCTGATAAAAATTATGAGTTTGTACTCAGACGTAGCCAAGAGGAGGCAATTGAAATGCTACCAATGATAGAAATAGCCTATTGTTTCTTCAGTTTTAGTTTTTGCATTTTTCGCGTACAACAGTAATAACCAACAGTATTGTCATATTAACGAACAGGGGGCCCGAGCCCCCTCAATTCAATTTTTGCCAACCAATTTAAATGCATAACCCTGGTGAAATTGAAGGTTTTGACCTAAAGTTGCTACCTCAGGCGCTCATCTAGCCTTTTTATGAACCTAATGCAATAACCAGGGCCGGATTTACCATATGGCACAGTGCCAGGGGCCCCGCGCTCAGTTGATAAGGCTTTTTTGGTCTTTGCCTATATTTAGCAGGAAGATTTTGCGAAAATTCCCAATATGTCAGGGGCCCCGGCCAAAAACATGGTTAGTAGGCGTAACCATCTTTAGTACCATTTTTCAATTGGAACAATTCCCCTCCACTTTGCCAGTTTTTATGCGACAAATTACTTTAAAAAAAAAATTAGCTAGGGGAAATGTTCGTTGAACAAATTATTGAATTTCAATTGAAGGGGCCTGTGGCCCCTGGCCGTACATGTACTAATACAGCTGGTTATTTTCATGACAAAACAAAAATCTTTGAGTGGATCATTATTTACTGCTAAAATATTGCAGGAAGCAATGTTTCGTACTTCCCCCTACCTGGGCTAAATCACTTACAAAATTTAACCCCAAAATGCAAGATTTTAAACGTGTTTTGGACTTAAATTGTAAGTAAAATGAGGATTGAACAATTTAACTTTTTCGATTGGCGTTTAAATGTTAAAAATCTAGTTCTTTCAAATGGCTCTGAATACTTGTGAAATGTGATCCAATGGCATTAAAACAGCTTTTTTTCCCAAAAATACAAAAAATCGCGCAACGGCTGGGGGCTTCGCCCCTAGACCCCCGTCTGTGTTCCGCTTAAGTTGCACAACTCGACTCAAAACGTCTCCCAATTTAGACGTTTTCACTTTTTAACTTTGGATTTAAGCTCTCTCCCTTTAGCAAAATCCTGGTTAAGTGCTAAACCAGGCCACGGCTTCTGATCTTCCATGATACCATATCTTTGTTCCACAAAAAGTTTCTCTTGCGAAAATTTCTGATGACATCATTGCATGCGATTTGCGGTTTATCCTCCCCTAATCAAAAATCGTGCCTACGCCTATGTTTGTACATGTGGTACTATCTTATACGGTGAGTTGGGCCTACCTAATTTTACAGATTCCCCAATTTTACAGATTATTTTGCACAACTTGCAAGAACTACCGGTACTCGAAAATCTTGTTTTTTCTAATCCTTTTCCTATATAAGTTCGTTTCTCAATAGTCTTGTTTGTCAAATATGGGGTAAGTTTGATCTATCGAGTTTTGTGATTTTTGAAGTCGTAACTACAGATTTGAACTTAAATTTTACACCATTCCAAGTAAAGTAAAAATCTATTTGAAACCAACTTTCGCAAAGTCAATGAATTTGAATTAAGTTTTTTTAAGTCAATGAATTTGAATTTAGTTTTTTCAAGGTCAATAAATTTGAATTTAGTTTTTTCAAAGTCAATAAATTTGAATTTATTTTTTTAAAGTCAAAATATTTGAATTTAAAAATTAGAAAGAAAATGATTGGATCCAACCCTGGTTTTTGCTGATTTTAATGTTAATAGGAACTCCAAAGATCAATTTTGTGAAAGTGGTATTGGTCAATCAGAAATAAACCATTTCAGAAAATAAAGATTGGAGACAGAAAAAATTTAATCTTTTCTGCACCAGCCCTGACCCTGGTTTGATCAGATAGATAATAATTAATTCCTAGTTCGTGTTTTCAGAAAAATTAAAAACTTTGAAACGAAAAAGCAAAAAACCCATTCGTAGAAATAGTGATAGCTCATTGTCGTCATTATCAGGATTTTTAGAAAACGACTAAACTAACCTTAGCCACAGTGTTGAAAAGAAGAGTAAAGCAGGTTGTATTGTAAATCCTGGGTGGCCAGTAGCGAATTGATACGGTTTATTGATTTTATCAATTCCATGCATTTCCACTTTGGCTTGATCGATCGTAGGTGGAAACATCTCTCCATTTATCATGGAAAATTTCAATTTTCCGTCTTTTTGTAGTCTTAGTTCTAGTTGTCGTTCAAGTGTTTCTCCATATACGTGAGAAAGATCAAGCTAAAGCAAAACCGAAATCGGAAAGTTTTATAAAATAAATGTTTGTTTTTTTGCATACCTTAAAGTAAAATCATTCATATTTCTAATTCCACATCGTTAGTATTGTACGAAGTTTTCGAGTATTAATTGCTTTTTATGCGGCATTTCTTTCACAAAAAAAACAACATCAGACTCGGCATGTGTTTGCGGTTGGGATGAAGCTTATTATTCAGTCAAATAAGATTTTTAAACATCGTAAAAATCATTGATACCGGTATTTAGTTTTAGATTAAAAACGGTCTAGATTGTAATTATTATCTAATGATCAAGCAATAGAGTTTGTTGTTATCAAAGCTAATTTATCCAATACAATGTTAAAAGAAACTTCTTACTGCATGATCCCCCAGTTGGTAAGGAAGGCCCTTTTTGTAGTCGGTTTTGAAGAATTGATGTGTGAAATGTTGCGCGAATAAGGGAAAAACAACCGATGTTCTTCTAGGACACGGCGTAAAAGATTTTCTTTTCAGAAATTTTTCAATAATTTCGTCAGGATCAGGTAAAGACTTTTTTCCTGCAAGGAAAATATGAAATACCGAATAAAATTTTGTAAACCTAACACTGCTTTCAGCTACGGATTTCGTGCATTACTCTGAACAAATGTATTTTGCTTGTACCCTTATTTAGAGTAGGAAGAGTCATATAGTCTAACTGTATGAGCGGGTCAAATCGAAAATCGATCAGAGCAACGTCTCGTTCATCTTTTTTGGTCTTCCATTCAGAAAAAAATGCAAGGTTTTAATATCGTGATGTTTTTTAGTCCTTATCTCTATTTTTCGCAAAAAATTTATGCAATTTTTGTGAAAAAAATTATTTCATTAAAATTGTGCTTTGTCGTTAGCTCACCTTTGACACCCATTGGTGTAGGGCAGTTGAGCGGAACTGCAGGTAAACTTCTCGCATAACTACTTCTGTTTGAGTACGATTCCCAGTTGGCGTATTCGTCGAAACCGCTCATCAAATGCGGATCATCTACACGGGCAAGACGAACTAAAGCAGAGCATAAGAAGCTAGTACATATTTCATATTGCATGTAAATGAAAGAAGCGAGTTAGTTCGATACTTCGTAGCATACCTGGATGTATAAAACGATACTAGCGTAACCAAGCATTTCCACACACCCATTTATGTATACGTAAGTTCCAAAGGGATAGGCATTTTGTTCAAAACGAATGCTCAAACTATTTGAAGGTTAATATGAATTAACTTGTAGAATAAATTTAAACTAATAAGCAAAAATCGGCTTTTTACGCTTCAACTAAATTTTTTATGACACAGCACACCGCAACTATACTTGACAAAATAATGGAGAACAACGTTCTATTCTTACTTTTCAATAATGTTTTCATAAAAAATTTTCTTATCCTGTCAATATTGTTGATAATCTTCCACAGTAAACTGTAGTGGGTCAGAAAATGATGCAAGGAGTCTTTTGATGGCTTCAACCAATTTTTTAATGTTGTAGAAAAATATGCTGAAAACACAAGCAAGTTTTTAAATACAACTAAAAGCATACGCCCACTACATACGTGTAACTACCGTAGCAAAAAAAAAAAATTACGATTTTTTGCGTTAGTGTATATTACATGTTATACTATACGCCCAGCTATTTCATGAAGTTAATGTCTTACGTATTTCACAGTGAGTTCCGTAATGTCCGGTACCGGTGCAATCACACTCGTAAATTTCCGCAGTCGAAGATACACAGATCCCCATGTGTTGACATGGATAGGAGCAGCAAGGATCTCCTATTAAGCACAAGACACAAATGTTATAATACAATGATGTAACGCTTTTGCCGGGGGAAAATCGGGAAGGGGCAACGGGATATCAACATTGATAGATCAACCCTTGTATATATTCTATGTTTCACTTTTCAACTATGAAGAACGGCACCGGTCCACACTTTTTTTACCTAAGAACTTGCTATTCAATCTTGGGTAGCGGTGGCCGTTCTCAAATTTTTCACGAATTTTTAGCCTCAGTTTGTTATTAAATTTTATTAAAAAATAAAGTGACCCAAATTCAATCTTGCTGCCTGATGAAAAGTTGCGTGTTTGTGTGAAACTTTTGTCGACAGTCAAAGTTTCGAGAACAAAACTATACGTTGCGCTTAGCTTCTGACTATGATTGCAAAAATCTGGTTAATTCGGGCATGGCACTGCGTAATACAGGTATAACAGAAACTGATTTTTGCTTTATAAATTTTCCCAGTGGTCTTAACTATTTTTTTTGTACCGAGGCTGGGGTTATTTTTAATTTGTTATTAAATTTTAATCTAAAATATGAGCTTTGTGTTTGTATGAAATTTTAAATTGTTCTCACAAAAAAAGATTGTATAGTCTTTTTCAAGTCTGTTACGAAAACCTACCTTAGTATAGATCGAAGACGCTACGAAATCCTACCATAATAAAGATAACATTTTCTCACCTTCACCTGCCTGAGTCTCTGTGACGTGATGTGAAAAACATGGAAAGAAAAACCAGATCAAACCAATAAGAAATACGATGGTTTTCATCACGTTACAATATTTCCGCTTAATATGGTGGTAATTTACTGTAAATCGATAATGCTAAAGAAATTGAAAGATTTGCCATTATTAACCCATTTTAACAAGTGGTGCTGATTGTTATAAGTCAAATTAGCTACGAAACCTGTAGGCATAGTAGCCCTGAAAATATTGGACAAAAACTTTGTGCCTCCCCTCCCCGAAAAATTTTAAATATTTTTGTCAATTTTATCAGTGGTGCCGATTTATGTTGAGCATTGGGGGGATAATTTGCAATTTTACCCCAATTTTGCCCTATTTTAAACATTGGGGGATTGCCCTATTTCATACATTGGGGGGATGAAGCTCGACCACTGTTTTTTCACGTGAATAAAATATGAAAAACGTTCAGCATGCTTTTGAACAAATCAAACGAAGATCAAAAAAAGGTCTCCACCGAAACTTGAAGAGTTTTTGTCCCCGAAATCAAGTGAAGACCAAACAAAAAAAAAGAAAAAGACCCAAGATCATCTAGCGCTCAAATGCAGACCATAGTCAAATTATTGGGGGGGGGGGGGGGGGTGAAGTCAGATTATTGGGAGGATATGTCTCCCCCCTCCCGCCCGGGTTTCGGCACAACTGAATTTTATTCCCTAAAAATAAAAATATTTTACTTGACTGCGTTTTAAAGTTTTATTTTTGAACGGCTTTTGAGCTATTAGCTTTTAAAGTTTTTTTTTTTAATTCAAAAGCGTTTGGTTGCAATATCACTATCATTTCGGCTTGCTTTCAGAGGCTAGCGTAGATTCGTAAAGTTATTACTGATTTTACGTGTCTGAAACTGCTGCTGCAAGATTACTTTTCATAAACTGATATTTTTTCAGCAACAATATTATTCTTACTTTCCTGTTGCTGCAGTATTTGAATTTTGAAGTATGGCTGCAATAACTTTTAATCAAACGTCTTTTTTCACGTTAAACGGCGGGATTATCCTCGTTTTTTTGAAGAAATTGCACGAGATTTACCGATACTACCTTACGTTGTTTCAACATTCCCACACAATGTCAAATGACGCCTTGATTGCGTTTCGGAAATGTTATTGTAAGTTAGGGTAAGTCGTTTAGAAAGTGTAATCGAAACTGCAACTTAAGCAACCAACAAAGCCTTAAACCAGCAACGTTCTTAAAAATTTATGGCGTTTCAGGTGCAAAATATCGAATCCATCGGAGGTCAAACCTTGACTAATAATTAACCTCTTTACGAAAAGAACTTCTCAATTTTGCTCATTTTATAACTTCTTGAGAACTTTTATTTTTTCTTCGTCTTTGACGTTTAGCGATCCATCACGCTGAGCATTTACGTAACTGCTGCGTAATGCGCATATGATTCAATGTATGAAATTCCACGGATAAACTAAATTTTGTATTTTTTTAATTTAGAAAAAATAACCAAGTCTAAACTTATTCGTGCGTGACCGCATGAGTTTTCAACGGTTATATATAGGCCAGCTCATGGTTTTTCACATATTTAGTCCTCAATGATGAGCAACAGAGCATGGAATTTTTTTTCAATATTGTGTTGACATTTTTATGCATACAAAATTCATATGTATAATTGGAACGACCGACGCTCGCGTCGCGTGTTCCTTTGTTTTTACTCGGCCATTTTCCAACTAACGAGTGAGAAGTTTCAGACTTTTGCTTATAACTCGAGAACGGTTGGGTCTAGCTACATGAAATTTTGACAGCAGTTTGAGATTAATGAGTTGCACGTTTGTACCGAATTTCGAGGCAATAGATTGCATGACTTCGGTTTTAGAACCCGAAAACCGCCGGGCAAGTTTGGCGGAAAAGACGGTCTCAGTCAAAAACGGCTTAAGTACTGTACGGCAAAAAACATTTCACACGGTTATATGCATTGGTGGGCAAGTTAATGCAAAACGTTAGCTTCGTTAACCACTAGTCCGTTAACAAACTTCACACCTCCGTTAACGTTATTCCGTTATTTTCAGCTTTAATTAACGGAAGTTAATATAGTCCGTTAATCCGTCAACATTTTGCATGTAATTTACATTTCGTTTTATTCACTCGCTTCTAGAACACGTATTGACGCTGTTGAGCTGATTTTAAAGAAATATTTCTTGCTATGGTGGTCTTTTTGTGTTTTGAAAGTTACATTTTACAGTCTAATCTAATTTCAAGATAAAAACAAGTTCAAATGCTCAACGAAGCTGCAAGATATTAACGACAAAAACCTTAACGGAAGTTAACAGAACTTAATGGAAGTTACTTAGTCCGTTAACAGCACTTAACGTAAGTTAATTTAGTCCGTTAACATGAAAAAACTTCTTTAACGGATTAACGAGTTAGTGAAAAAGTTAGCTTCGTTATTACCGGATTAACGATTAACGGACTTGTGCCCACCTATGGTTATATGTCTTAAGATACTCTTTCATCCCAACCAACCCATTTTTGGCCTCGATGAGGTTTTCTTTTTTTTTTTTTTTTCATTTTTTTTCTTTTTAAATCATGTACGCTCTTCTTGTAAACCACGAAACAACGAAATCTAATTTTTGTGTAAAGTTGTTGAGCTGCAAACGCAATTTTGTCTCCCAAAAGTTTTTGAGGCGACTGCCCCAGAAACCCCCCAAAATTGGACCCCAAAAAATAAAATTTTTTAACGGCTTAAGCTAGGACGCTAGTTTTTTTTGGTATCAGGATATATTCAAGAGACAAATATTTTGACATGGTTTGGGGGTACCACGACCTGGGGACCCCCAAAAGTGAATTTTTTGAACATCTTAATTTCAGGCACCAGTGTTGTTTGATATCATCACATGTTTAAGAGACGAATATTTTGACACAATTTGGGAATGCCACCCCCCTGGGACTCCCCCAAAATGTACCCCCCAAAAATTAATTTTTTTGTTGCCTCAAACTAGGGTGTTTTGATATGAACAGATACTTAACAGACAAATATTTTGACATAGTTTGGGGGTGCCCTCCCCGGGAAACCCCCAAAGTGGACCTCCCTAAAATTAATTTTTTGATTGGCTCAAACTGGGGTGCCAGTTTTTTTTTGATATCAAAAGATGCTTAACAGACAAATATTTCAACATAGTTGGGGGGTGCCACCCCCTGGGGACCCCCCAATCGGAACCCCCCAAAATCAGTTTTTTGAACGACCTAATTTAGGGTGCCAGTGTGTTCTGATATCAATAGATATTTAAGAGAAAAATATTTTGACGTGGTTTGGGGGTGCCCACCCCCGCGGACCCCCCGAATCGGAACCCAAAAAATCAGTCTTTTGAATGGCTCAAGCTAGAGTGCTAGTTTTTTTTGATATCAACAGATACTTAACAGACAAATATTTTGACATAGTTTGGGGGTGCAACCCCGGGACCCCCCAAAATCAATTTTTTGCATGACCTAATTTAGGGTGCCAGTGTTTTTTGATATCAGTAGACATTTAAGAGACAAATATTTTGACATAGTTTGGGGGCACCAGCCCCCCCCCCTGCCGGGACCCCCTCAAAATCAATTTTTCCAATACCTCAAGCAAGGGGTCCGTTTTTTTTATATCAGTAGACATTTAAGAGACAAATATTTCGATATAGTTTGGGAGTGCCACCCCCGGGGGCCCCCTAAATAAACCCCCCAAAATTAGTTTTTTGAACGGCTCTAGCTGGGCTTAGATTTTATATCAAGCAGATGTTTAAGAGATAAATATTTTGACATAGTTTCAACGGCTTAAGCTTGGATGGGATTTCTTTTTAATTTTCTGTCACTATGTTGTCGATAACATATAATTTTGGCAATGTTTGAAATTTCAAACCCTTTTGGGTGCCCCAGAAGATATTTCTAATTAATTTTTGACAGGAAAGCAAAAGGTTTTTTGGAGAATCTCATTGTTTGGCATGCGTCGGTCGTTTACTAAGATTGCCTCTCAGCAAGCTCCCATCTATCTGTATATGTGCTCTTGCGTACATTTTAAATCTGCTAACTTAGTCAAACGAAATAGAATTCTTATGTTTCGAAAGTTATTTTGCGCGTAAGTTTTTGCAATAATTTACCCAATTTTTTGCGATATTTTTTTCCAAAAAAAGATGGCTAAGAATCAAAAAGAATTAAATCCATCGAAAAGTTTGATGATTTTCAAATTCCGCCGCCTACCAACAACAAAATATATTTTATTAAAAAACGTCTGTTTTTTTAATTTTTAAAATCATTTGTTTTAATTTTAAAAGCTGTACAATCATTGCTTTAAAAATCATTGTAAAACAATGATTTTACAGCCAAAAGATTAAGATGGTTGCAGCCCCGCTCTGCAATGGCGAAACCATATTTAAAGTGGGGTGGAGAGGGGGGCAAAAGCAATGACCAGTTTTCTTTCTCCTACAGCGCATATTTTGGTGTGGCTAAAGGAGAGTAACCAGAATTTTGCTAAAGTGGGGCTGGAATCCGAAGTTAAAACTTTTTTGTTCTGGAAATGTCTCCAATTTTGGTGTGTTTAATGTGTGAGGAAACTGGAGCAACTTAAAAAGCTTATCACAAACGGGAATTTTGTAATTTTTTGGAAAAAATAGCCATTTAAACAGTAATTGGATCATGTTTATCAATACATCTTTGTTCTGACTGAGAAATCGGTGAGATCAGTATATCTTTGTTTTGACTGAAATATCGAAGTTATCATAAGTTATGGTACTTTTGTACCAGCTATTTATTTAGACGCAATGTGGATGGTGTGACTCACTGTTGCTATATGTTGTGTATAACTATTTTAATGAATCCGTTTTTCTCATATCCATTTATTCTCATATTGTCATTAAATCATTATTCATTTTGTGACACATGGTCCCAAGTGCTCTTTAATTCGTATCGATTTGTTATTATCTTGATACTATGACCATTTGTCGCTTTAAAGGGTTTCCGGACCAGGTAAGGTTTCATTTTCAGAGCGGCTTTTCTTTCTTTACCATGCTCTGTTGAGCTAAAGATAATTTTGGGCGGACTGCGCCAACCACTGACCAGTGACCACCTGCGTAACCGTCAGGGATGTGGAAGCGGAAGCTGGATGCGGAAGCGGTGGAAGCGGTAAATTTTTGTGGAAGCGGAAGCTGGAAGCGGTAAATGGGTACCGCTTCCGCTTCCACTTACGTTGTTCGACAATACTTGCACTAAATGTTTTTTTTAACACAAAACGTGCTTTTTTTATTCTTGTGCTTTTTTATTGCACTCACTGTTTTAAATTACTTGTTTTAATATTACTTTTTTTTATTGCACGGAGTATTGTTTTTCTTCATGTTTACTTTTTCTGTGAGTTAGTAATGAAATAATTCGTTTTCACTTTTCATTTACATACCAGTAACACGTTAATGCATTTTATTCATATTATTAGCTAAAAATATTATGATAAATTTTGGTAAAAGTGGTGGAAGCGGAAGCGGCGGAAGCGGAAGCGATGGAGGTGGAAGCGGAAGCGGTTGGAAAATAGGCGCTTCCACATCCCTGGTAACCGTGCCGCACTCGTCACTGCTCCCCCTCTTTCCTCTTTATCAATTATTCGAACAACTACTCCACGCGTTAGATTTACTTACATCTTATGAGCCCGCATGTGTAATTGTGTATGTTGATGAGTGTGATTGATTAGGCCTTCACTGTGCACAAAACTGGTGTGACAGGGGTAGCAACCATGTAAATAAAAATCGCTTTTTGGTCTTCAATATCCTCTAGATGGCTTTAAGTCTGACGTTGTGTCGCTACTTTCTTTTTCTGACTCTACGTGTTATTATTGTGCTACTGTGCATTCGCTATTGATGTGTTGTGCATTCGCTATTGATATGTTGGTCGCGAATAAAAAAAGAATGAATGCAATGAAATTTCGCACTTTTCAGAGCGATTTAAAACAACTGAATTGCTAAAATATGGAAGCCAGTTGAAGAATTATAGCCCTTCAGCCCCCCTTTTACTTGCAGGTCAATTCCAAAACATGTTTAAACGTTTGCATTTTGGGGTTAAAATTTGTGAAGTCGGGCCGGGCTTTTCGGGTCGGGTTCGGGCCTAAAGTTGACAAAAATTTCGGGCTTAATTCGGGCCTGAGACGTACTTTCTGCCTTACGTGCACAAAAATATAATCAAAATAACTTGGCAACATTGCTAAATTTTTCAGACCTAGCTTAACTTTCGGTTTTTTCGGGCATAATTTGGGCTTCAAATTAGTTTTCGGGTTTGGGCCGGGTTCGGGCTTATATTTTCGGGTTCAGGCCTGAACTAGTCGGCCTGTTTACAACTCTGGTTGCGACACTAAGTGTAGCTATAAGCTTGAAAATGAATTTCGATTAAATAGAGTGCGTACTGCGCGCACAAACATCTTTCCAAATCGTAATAATTTGTGAATTCATCATCAAAAAACCTTTTGTAGTAGGATTATCCATAATTAATTATCACAGCAAATTTAAAGACAGAAAAATTTAAATTGATATGTTGTTGGTAAGTATATACTGTAAAAGCACATATGAAACTCGGCAAATTGCACAGTAATAGTGTTATTGTTTGCACAACTAGCCATTAGCCAGCAAAGATAATTAGGCGATGAAATGTGTTCAAGAATAATTCTAGACTAGCATTTTCGCAAGAAAAAGCATTACATGTGGCTTTTCACTATTTAACGTTGTTTTAGCCAACATTACAAACGACTCCACCTTCCAGGTAGATGATTCTGTAATCATTCGACAAGTGTGATTGAAACGATAACGTATGATGGTGTAAATTCGTTGCGTGATGCAGAAGCGTTGCTAGGGATGGTGGCATTCGGGGCGGAATTACGTGGTGTCACCCTTTTTCGGTGCAAAAATAGGTAAAGACCAAAAAAAAGGTCTTCGTGGTAAAACTAGTGAGTTTTTGATCCAAATGAGGTTGGAGACCAAACAAAATAAAAAAGCAAGGTCTTCACCACAAATCAGTGGAATTATGGTTTTACATCATAATATGGTTTAACCCTAAATGATGTCACCGGGGCAAGCCGCCCCCCGTAGCGACGCCACTGGCGTGATGTAGCAGCAAAAACAAAGAAAACTTGAAACGCTTTAATAACCTTGCGACAAAAAAAGCATGATGGGTAAAATCAGCCAGTAACTAAGAAAATAACGTAAACATCATCGTTCCTAAAATGATAGCTTTTTTAAACCTAAACCGAAGGTATCATATTCCTCAGTGGTGCCGGAACGGGAGGGGGACAGGGGGCAGTTGCCTTCTGCCCTTTTACCATGAGGGCAAAAGGGGCAGTACTGTCCGACTGAACTGACGACACGCAAAAGAGTACTGGAGCTACAAAAGCATTCTAGTGATTAAAGTTTGGTGAACCAGGAGAGCCCTTTCTAGAAATATAACGTAAAAAAATTTCTTGTCAATCCAAAAATACATTACAATTTTCAGTTATGAAACACTATCTTTTTTTTATTTTACGCAAATACTCTCCATTAAGTGGCGCTAAAAAGTTCATTAAAATCAATGATAAAAAATAGGAAGAGACAATTTTACCCAAAATTTTTGACTAGTTTTTTATTAATTCTAACCCAACTCAAATTTTTACTTTAAAACTAACCCCAAACCTACCCCTAACTCAAACCTTAATCTTAACCCTTAAAAAAGCACGGATGAATAGTTTTCATTTTCGTTTTATTCTTTTTAAATTGAAAATTTTTGGTGAAATGGTCACCACCTAATAAATTGCTTGTATTAAATGATTTCTAAATAATGTAAAATAAATGAACAATCTTGAGGAATGCATTTGGTTAGCCAGTGACATCCGATTTAGCTCCATCAGTTTAAACTGACGCTAGAGAGATAGAGGGTGCTACAAAATTTCCACTTAGATCTCAAGGATCGTATGTCTGTAAAAAGCATTTCTCTCAAGACTTTTAAGTTTCTAACTTTGTTTGTAGCCATAGTTGGAACAATCGACGCAGGCGTTACCAGTGGCAGATTAAAGAGTCCGGACCTACTCCCTGCTCAGACTGGAGAAATACAAGAAAAACTTCTAACTCATAAAATTTATTGCAATAACTGGGGCAAGATCTATTTCTTGTACAAAGTAAAATACTCCGTAGGGGTGAGGATGAACATCACCAAAATTATATTTTTTTTTATAAAAACAGACGAATTAGGCTAAGTCTTGTGAATTTTTATTTCATAATTTACCAGCTTGTAATGAAAAAGGCTGATATTTACTATAAAACACCGCCTTCATTGCTCATTTACTCACAAAGTTTAATCATGTGTTTGCACTACTAATTCTTATGCCACGTTTTAAAAGCATTCATTTTTGCTAAAATAGGCCTAAAATTAAGTTATTTTTGCAAAATCTCTAAGCGCCTGAAGCTTTGCCCCAAGACCACCTTGCCTCCGGCGGTTGAGGGCGTTACCCCGAAACCCCCAATGGCATCCAGCGGCTGAACCTGCCCTAACTTAATTGATAATTCGTTTGTTTTTATTAGTGTTAATGCGACGTACTCAGTGCTCTGTACTTGAAGTTGAAGTGTCTAATTGTTTTACGGTACTAGAGAGCAATGTTGGTGATAATCACTGTTTACGTATTGCGTTGAAAGTGCCCTTTGAAAAAGCTGCCCTCTAGCCCTTCCAATGTTCAGGCACCCCTTATATTCCTAACATGAGCATCACAATCAGGAAATGGAATCAATCCCGTGGAAGGCAATTATGAGAAATTACGCTACAAAAAATTGAAATAAGCACATTCAAAGGTGATGTTCCGTAGGAAAATGCACAAACGAAAAAGCTAATAAACGTTATTTCACTTCGGAAATAACCTGTGTTTCTAGGTTCTATTGTTTCTTCGACTGTCAATTTCTGATAACGCATTTCAATGGCTATAGGATTGGTTTGTGTACCGAATATTCCCCTTTCTTGCAGACCCAGCATTATTTTGAGTTTCATGACGTCAATCTGCGACTTCCGCATCAATGCCAAACAAAGCACGCTTTCGTTGAAAATCATTACGTGTAGCTTCATGACGTTTTTTTCTGTTGAGTAGACACTTTTAGCCTTTTAAGCGTGTTAAATATTACCAAAATTATTACTTTTTTGTTTGAAAGTTTTTTATGGCTACTAAAATTAGAAAAGTTTTCGAGGGCAAAGTTTGCTCGAACCATATGAGTATCATGGCTTGCTCAAACAAGGATTTGGCTACTATTTTTAGTTGAAAAATTTATGGTTCATCTTTTGCCTGATGGTTAGATAAATTCTCCCATTGTTTGACGAGGAGTAATAGCAAAACATTATTGTTGTTTTAGGGATCTGGCAATAGGATACTATTAAAAGGTGAGCACGTTTTAGGATCAATACTTTTATTTTGGGAATTTCATGCCGTCAGAAAGTACAAATATTTACTAAATTTTTAGCTATCATCACGCTTACTAAAATATACGTTTACCTCCGTGTTACCGAATGATTTTGAGTAGCCTAAAGTTAATCACGGTGAGAGGTTAATTCACCCCAGAGTTGTAAACGGGCCGACTAGTTCAGGCCCGAACCTAAAAATATAAGCCCGAACCCGAAAACTAATTTGAAGCCCAAATTATGCCCGAACAAACACAAAAGTTAAGTTAGGTCTGAAAAATTTTGTAATGTTGCCAAGTTATTTTGATTGTATTTTTGTGCGCCCAAGACAAAATGCACGTCTCAGGCCCGAATTAAGCCCGAAATTGTTGTCAACTTTAGGCCCGAACCCGGTCCGAACTCGACCCGAAAAGCCCGGCCCGACTTACAACTCTGATTCACCCTGCTGTTTTTGATTGGCAAACGCCTCATTGCTGTAGAAATAGGGTATTCGATACAATTCGTTTTTTGTAGGGTATATTTTTGTTTTAGCAACATTCCTGTGCTGATGTCTGATCAAGACCGCAACCAGAAGGCGGCTAAAGGGGCTTCAACTCCCCCTAGCCAAGTCACCTAGAAAATTTAACCCAAAATACAATAATTAAACGTGTCTTGGACTTCACCAGTAAGTAAGGGGGAGGGGGGCTGGGCAATTTAATTCTTGCAAATAACATCCAATTTTAACAACTTAGTTCTTTCAAATGGTTCTGAAAACGAGCAAAATATAATCCAAAAGGCGTTAAAATGGCTAATTTTTCCAAAGCAATCACAAAAATTGCCCCGCGGTTGGGGGCTTCGCTTCTGTGATGCGCTTAAGTACACCAGTTTGCTCCATACGCCATTAAACAGAGATATTTTTTGAACAAAAAATTCTTACCTTTGGGTACAAGTCATCCCACCCCCACTTAGAAATGTACTGTTTGCGCGCCTGTGTTTAATGACATACAGGTTTCGTTGTACTGTATAGGTTGAATCATGTTGTCAGTCACATTTTGCTAATCACTTAACCACATCGATTTCTTTCAGCCCTCGCTTTTCTTGTCTAATTTGAGGTTAAGGGGATTAAACATGAATACAGTTCCCCAAGTTTCTCAACTTACAAATAACTAAGTGCGGTACATCATTAATGATAAAATAAACCGTTCGTACTTTAAAATTCAAGCCCTAGATATTTTTGGGAAAAAAATCACGGGAGTTGTCACAAAAAAGATTTGGTCTGTGATCAATGAAAGTGACTGAAAGTGGCAATAAATTATTCAGTCTATCTTTTTCCGGATGGCGTAGCAAAAACTCATTATTTTCTTTTTATCGTGACTTTTGTTGAACTTACAACTGATGCAAAAAAAGTCTCGACGCTTGAGTGAAATTTTAGTTTTTGCTTCAAGTTTAATAAATCTGAAAGGGTATTACGTCGTACCAATCTATGGGGAAAGATGACGACCATATTGTGATTCCTCCATTACAGAACCTGTAAGAACCGCACAGCAATTATGGTTACGTTATACGAAGATTTTTCTTTGATTGATACCGTTTGTCTCCTGCTTTTGTCTTTTGAAAACCTACAATTTTTTAAAATCAAAATGACTTTGGACTGAAGGTAGTTTAAGTTTAAAACTGACTCATGCAAGACGTTTGAAAAACAGCTTATTCCGCGCGTGCGAACAAAATGTGCTTAAAGCTAGGGTCCAGTCTAGCATAGCTATATACCAAAAATTAGCAAAAATAATTCTAAGACTTTTGCAATATTCGTCCACTTTCTAGACGTTTTAGTTTTGAAGAAAATCGGAAAAAATGACGCTGTGATGACGTACCGCTGGGTATAAAAATTTGGCGACAAGTCTACGATTTGGCGCGGATGCTATGATTTTCGCGCGGGTGCTATTAATTTGGCGCGAGTTGAACAACTTCAAGTGTCAGATCTGAATAGGCAACTTAGTCAGCGGTTGAGGTCGTACGTCAGTAGGAAAGTGGTGAAAAAAAGGTCGTATTGTACTTCAGTTGGAGAGGGATAAAAGAAAAAGTTAAGTTTGCTGTTACCAGCTAGTTGCGATGGTAACTTGTCCAAAAAGGCCTAACTCCAGTCTTCCAGGAACTTAGCAAGCTTGTTACTCCTGATTCTGCAGTGCACACTGCACAGAGTGACAAATCTTTGTAAGGAAACCACGGAAAAATTAGGTAGGGCATAGGTATCCTGGTATTGCAGTAGGTTACTGGTACTAGTGGTTGTATACCATTGCCTATGCACCGTGCTGGTAACCCGGTAATTATTACCGGTATTAGTTATGAATCAGTACTTCACTAGTAGTCTAAGTTGACACCATTTTCCACAACAAATTACAGTAACAGTATACTGGTATAGATCTACTACTGGTAATCTGGTACTGGTAGTAGCCTACGGATGCTTTGTTATGGGAGTGACTTTTTACCATCATCAGTGCAGAATATGGATTTCACCATTACCAATGTACCTAGGTACTAACACAGTGTGCCTAGGTTAGTAAGCAGCCCACAAATACAGGGCAGATTGCTAGAGTTAATTAGAGATTTTGAAAGTAGGCCTACCGTATTTCGAGAATTTTGAAACATTTCTTCATGGGCAATGGGTAGCCTACTGCAGCCCTAATAAAAGGTACGGTATCCTGATTGTTTGGTGAACGCAAAATACCAGTAACAGTAGCCTTGTGCTTATTTAATGCAACTCTGGATTGGGCCATTAGCCTGAACCAGGGCATGGAATAAAAAAATGGAATGGAATGGAAATTTTGGTATGGAATATGGAAGATACCGTACCAGAATGGAATGGAAGATTTCAAGAACAGAATGGAAGACAATCTTTCCTACTTCCATACCAATTCTGTATGGGTCCACAACAACTGACCGCGACAAACTGACTGCGAGCAATGCCGATTGGCTGAGAAAGGCGATCCTAACTATATTTTTACTATCCCCAGAGCCATCTTGCCTAAACCCTCACTTTATGATGAAATTACTGCGATGAAATCAATGTAACGAAACCGTTGGTTCGCGGTCAGTTTGTTTGCGGTCAGTTGACTTGGCTCATTCTGTACTAGGTTTCGTGCATTGTATTTACAAAAAAAACATATGCAGATGCCGGGTAGTGACAAACAATATTGTCGCCAAAGTATTCCACTTCAATGTTTATGCATATTATTTGTCAACAAATCGTGGTAGGTTTGGTTGTGTTTATTGCGCAGACAGTGTGCGCATTGCATCATAGTAAGTATGTTCATTGCAATTTGCAGCATTGATGTTATGGTTGATGACTTTGACAGGTTCGACTTGTTTTTTTTATTTTGAGATTGACAATTTACCACAACATACTTTTTTTTCTTCCATCGCCACAAAAATTGTTATTCGCTATTTTATCCCCGTTTCAGCTTAATTTTATTTATACTTATAGTTTTTAAACTTATAGTAATTCTTTTTGATGTTACGTGGTATTTCTATTACGATAAATGTTCTTTAGCAGTTTGGTTATGCCAAATTTTATATTTCATTATTTGGTGTGAGAGCAAACTTGTCTGGTAATCATAAAACCATAGGTGTAACCAGGGGGGCCCAGCCCCCCGCAGTTGAAATGTTACCGATGATAAAAATGATGACACAAATCGTATTGTTTCTTCAGTTTCTTTTAGCATTTTTGGAGTGCAACAGTCACGCATACAACTGCAATTAGCAATAATATTATTACCCTCAATTAAAATTTTTGCCAACCAATTTAAATTTACGAGCCGGAAGAAATTTATTGTTTTCGTTTTAAAAGGTGCAGTCTCAGGCCGTCATCTATAACATTTTTGTGCAATAATAAGTTTTAGGCCCCCAGCTAACTTTTTTATTGCTATAACATGATTAGCAACCATCTACTGCATGTTTTTGCATCTAATGCACTAACTTTAAAATCCACCTTCACCTCTCCAGTTTTCACACAACAAAATACTTTTGAAAGAAAAAAAACTATATACAAGAAATGCTTATGGAACAAATTATTGAATTTGAGTTGAGGGTTCCTAAACCCCTGGTCATACATGTATTGCTAAAACTGGTTATTTTCATGACACAAGAAAAATCTTCTGAGCAAATAAATCATCGATTGAAGTATTATTTAATGCTAGACATATTGCAGAAGGCAATGTATCGTGCTTCCCCTGACCTGAGTCAAGTCACTTCCAAAATTTAACCCCAAAAATGCAAAATTTTAAACGTGTTTTGGACTTGACCTAAGTAAAGTGAAGGATTTTTTCAATTGGCTTTCAAATCTCAAAAATTTTGTTCTTTCAAATGTCTCCGAAAACAGGTGAAATGGTACTAAAAGAGCTATTTTTTTCCAAAAAAATGAAAACAAATTGCCCTGCAACTGCGGGCTTTTCCTTCAGGCCCCTGTCTGTGATACGTTTGAGTTACATTAATTTGCTCACCATGTCTCCCAATTTTGATATATTTGTAAAACTTTTTAACTTGCCGTTCTAGTCCTTCCCCTTCAGCAAAATCCTACTTCCAAAACAAACCCTCAGCTTCTGATCTTTTTTTCTTTGTCCAATAAAAAGTCCCTCATGAAAATTTCTTACGACGTCATTGCATGTGATTTGTGGTTTGGCCCCGCTAATGCAAATCCTGGCTACGCCTACGCATGAAACCACATGCAATGTGCATACCAGGTACCTGTCGTTGCATCTTTGTATTGTTATACGCACCTTTACGAGTGGTTGCTAACAACATTGCAAAGGTGCAAAATATATGTTGCATTGCTTCCAGTCTAAAAATTCTTAGTTATGGAATATGGAAGAAAATTTTAGTATGGAATGGAAGATTTTTAGTATGGTATGGAAATGTAATGAAAGAAAATTGCCAGAATTGAATATAGAATCTTCCATTCCATTGCATACCATGCCCTGGCCATAACCTCATCACTTCAAGCCATGGGGCAAACATTCATGGGTTACTTTTACAGATAGCCTACCAACAGCCTTTATATACATCTTCAAAAGCTAAAACTAATTGAAGTTAGTAACTTTATGTTGTTCTGAAGCAGCACTTGGAGAAATTGCTACGCAGCACTTATCTGTTATCTCTGTTACATGTAATCGAGCAAGCACAAAGCTGTGACATGTTGTAAACTGTTTTAATTGTTACTTAGCATCAATTGCTGATCTTTCCCATTTGATAAAAATGACACTAAGGTATAAACAACTTTTTTCTAGATATTGGATATATTTGATATACTGCTTGTGTAAAGTAAACATTTAGCTAGGAATGCATAGTAATTTTGGTAATGTTCGAGCCAGTTTGAGAAATACCGCTAAAAGATGATGACCTCCTGCCCCCTGTGGATGGTGCTGCTAATAGTCCTGAAGTCAAAAGCAGCTTTACCAATCGTTGTCGTTGTGATGAATGTGAAGTAATGCCAACTGTAGTCGAGAATGTGTGTTGCATGAACAATTCAGTGATCAATTCTAAATTGCCAACCCTAGATAGTAGTGGCACTTCTTCATGCATTACCAAAGTTGAAGCTTTTCCAATAGTATGCTTCTGCAAGGACATCTTGGAAATTCAATTATGCACCATTCGAGATCTAATCGCTGAAAAAATGCAGCATCCGGTTTCCAACAGGTAGCCTATTCTATGGTATGAAATTAAAAATGTACTGTACATGTTATGTCACTTCTACATAGTGTTTTCTACTGTCAGCACAGCAGATCATTGAAGGGATTGGCACTTCTTACCTTACATAGCATGCAAGCTATGAGAGTATTTTTACTTTCAAACATTTTAGGGATGTGCAGAATACTGGATCAGTATCTGGCACTCATTAAGATATCCACAGTGCTACAGTACTATCACTGTTTTGACCAAACTGTCTTTTTGTAGACCCAAGGTCAAGTATGCCCAAAGTTTTTGGAGTTTGTTTTTGCTTTATTTCATGAAAGTGCATAGGAATTGCTGATATTACCTGGTTAAGGTTTTTTTCTATGGAGAACTGGGCTAGAATAAAATTCTGTTAATGTGATTATGATTGTTTTTCTTTTACAGATCATATCGATATGCTGCATATCGGAATTTCACATATTGGATATATGGAAAGCTAGGACGCCGGAAACGAAGAGTGATTCCAGCTTGCGTAGTGTCAAAAATTCGAAGCTGCTTTCCTGATCCTGATAACGAATATGAGGGTTTTCATGATATGTTTGCTTTTAGTGAATATTGATGAATGATAGCATTGTGATGTTGCCATAGGTGACCACAAGTCGTTAAAAGTTTTTTTATGTTAACGGTATGATCTGTAAAAGAAAATACTCATAATCACATTAACAGAATTTCAATCTAGCCCAGTTCTCCATAGAAAAAAAACTTAACCAGGTAATATCAGCAATTCCTATGCACTTTCATAAAACAAAGCAAAAACAAACTCCAAAAACTTTAGGCATACTTGACCTTGGGTCTAGAAACAGACAGTTTGGTCAAAACAGTGATAGTACTGTAGCATTGTGGATATCTTAATGAGTGCACTGGATCAGTATCTGGCACTCATTAAGATATCCACAGTGCTACAGTACTATCACTGTTTTGACCTAACTGTCTTTTTGTAGACCCAAGGTCAAGTATGCCCAAAGTTTTTGGAGTTTGTTTTTGCTTTATTTCATGGAAGTGCATAGGAATTGCTGATATTACCTGGTTAAGGTTTTTTTCTATGGAGAACTGGGCTAGAATAAAATTCTGTTAATGTGATTATGATTGTTTTTCTTTTACAGATCATATCGATATGCTGCATATCGGAATTTCACATATTGGATATATGGAAAGCTAGGACGCCGGAAACGAAGAGTGATTCCAGCTTGCGTAGTGTCAAAAATTCGAAGCTGCTTTCCTGATCCTGATAACGAATATGAGGGTTTTCATGATATGTTTGCTTTTAGTGAATATTGATGAATGATAGCATTGTGATGTTGCCATAGGTGGCCACAAATCGTTAAAAGTTTTTTTATGTTAACGGTATGATCTGTAAAAGAAAATACTCATAATCACATTAACAGAATTTCAATCTAGCCCAGTTCTCCATAGAAAAAAAACTTAACCAGGTAATATCAGCAATTCCTTGCACTTTCATAAAACAAAGCAAAAACAAACTCCAAAAACTTTAGGCATACTTGACCTTGGGTCTAGAAACAGACAGTTTGGTCAAAACAGTGATAGTACTGTAGCACTGTGGATATCTTAATGAGTGCACTGGATCAGTATCTGGCACTCATTAAGATATCCACAGTGCTACAGTACTATCACTGTTTTGACCTAACTGTCTTTTTGTAGACCCAAGGTCAAGTATGCCCAAAGTTTTTGGAGTTTGTTTTTGCTTTATTTCATGGAAGTGCATAGGAATTGCTGATATTACCTGGTTAAGGTTTTTTTCTATGGAGAACTGGGCTAAATTGAAATTCTGTTAATGTGATTATGATTGTTTTTCTTTTACAGATCATATCGATATGCTGCATATCGGAATTTCACATATTGGATATTTGGAAAGCTAGGACGCCGGAAACGAAGAGTGATTCCAGCTTGTGTAGTGTCAAAAATTCAAAGCTGCTTTCCTGATCCTGATAACGAATATGAGGGTTTTCATGATATGTTTGCTTTTAGTGAATATTGATGAATGATAGCATTGTGATGTTGCCATAGGTGGCCACAAATCGTTAAAAGTTTTTTTATGTTAACGGTATGATCTGTAAAAGAAAATACTCATAATCACATTAACAGAATTTCAATCTAGCCCAGTTCTCCATAGAAAAAAAACTTAACCAGGTAATATCAGCAATTCCTTGCACTTTCATAAAACAAAGCAAAAACAAACTCCAAAAACTTTAGGCATACTTGACCTTGGGTCTAGAAACAGACAGTTTGGTCAAAACAGTGATAGTACTGTAGCACTGTGGATATCTTAATGAGTGCACTGGATCAGTATCTGGCACTCATTAAGATATCCACAGTGCTACAGTACTATCACTGTTTTGACCTAACTGTCTTTTTGTAGACCCAAGGTCAAGTATGCCCAAAGTTTTTGGAGTTTGTTTTTGCTTTATTTCATGGAAGTGCATAGGAATTGCTGATATTACCTGGTTAAGGTTTTTTTCTATGGAGAACTGGGCTAAATTGAAATTCTGTTAATGTGATTATGATTGTTTTTCTTTTACAGATCATATCGATATGCTGCATATCGGAATTTCACATATTGGATATATGGAAAGCTAGGACGCCGGAAACGAAGAGTGATTCCAGCTTGTGTAGTGTCAAAAATTCAAAGCTGCTTTCCTGATCCTGATAACGAATATGAGGGTTTTCATGATATGTTTGCTTTTAGTGAATATTGATGAATGATAACGTTGTGATGTTGCCATAGGTGGCCACAAATCGTTAAAAGTTTTTTTATGTTAACGATAACTTCTTTTAACATACTGATTAACATGCTCGTTAACTTCTCGGCAAAGGTTCATTAACGTACCTAATTATTAGTTTACATAATGTCTTCATCGTTAATTTCTTGCGCCATTCATTCATTGTACCGGTACAAACCAGTTTGCACTGGTAACACAAGTTGCGCATTCTGTGTAGTTGGCCGTAAGATGAAAGTGACTAGCATGGCAGCGTTAGCCTCATAGGTGTATGAATTTTGCAACTTCAACTATTTTCCGATGGCAGCTTCGTTAACATTTCTCAAGTCTGGTGTGGCAGGACAAGGAAATCGAACCCAAGTCTACCGACTGCGAGCTTTATCCACTACACCATCGAGTACAGTTGTAAAGCTTTGTGATATTGCGATGTTGATGTAAATGTCACTTGTTAGCTTTTCGTTACACTCGCGTTAGTGACCTACTTTTATAATTACATTTATAATTCAGCGTTTATTTATATGCCGGTAAAAATAAATCTGATTTACTTGACTGTACGAGCGTTGAAATATGTACTTATTTAAAAAATTGCAATCAATGATCATCGACTGCGAGAGACACCTCTCGCTTCACCGAGAACCCCTGCGTCTCTTTTCTCCCCCTGAACCTGGGTGTGGAATCCCATCTCCCAGAGTCTTGTTCTTTGTGGGACCCCCTCTCGCCCGTTAAAAATTACGGATTCCCATTTTATCTTCCCTTCACCCGTTCGACATCTCAGTGTGGATTGATGGCCAAAGCCAATTTGTCACTTCATTTTGCGGCGTAACCACCATTTTTGGTTTGATTTGCAAGTACTTGTTTAACTGCAGGTCACCCTGACTGCTAAAATTCTTTCGTAAGGACACTACTACTGATACTTTAAACCCAGCTAGTATTGAACCGGGAGCTAAAGTAACCTTTCGATTACTAGCTCGACGCTTTACACTTGAGCTACATCGCTGCCATTGATGACTGTAGATCAATATTTGGGGCATACGGGTTTTACATTGGAAATTAAATAGGTTCAGCTACAAAGCATAATTATATTCACTGCAACTAGTAAGTACGTTGATAATAATATATCAGCTTGAAAGTTTTACTCCTTGTCATCAAAACGAGAAACGCGTGCTTTCAATGCCTTAGATAGAGTGGGCTTCAGCGCTTCATGCATACGAGTTTTCACTGCATCAGGAACTTCAATGTCGTCGACTTCTATGCAAACATCCAAAGGCAAAATTTACTATCAATTAATAATTGCTTATGAAGAATATTGCAAATAATTGCGTAAGTCTATTGGCCAGTTGGTCGAGCGGTAATGCGTTCGTCTCTGGAGCGGGAGGTCGGAGGTTCAAATCTTGGGTCGGTCAAGTCTGACACAGTTTTGCCAATGGCTCGCCACCGCTGCAACATATCTTGGAATGGAGCAGTGTTGCCCACAGGCGCAATGACGCAGAGATGGACCCCGCCAACTCGTTACACGCTTTGGCGTAATACAGCGAGTACAATGAAAGATTTGATATTATTCACAGTTAAAGTTGAAGGCAAAAATATTATTTCAGCTGCAAATGTAGTAAATCCAAGTTCGAAAAATATAAATAATTGAAACAAATCATAATTTTATGTTGATAACATTGATACTGGAGAGTGGCTCCGAGCATCTATACTAACTATTTCGCATACGTGAAACAGTCGCTTCTATTAATTCGTTTCGAAAATGGTAAGTTTTTCCTTCCTTCACTCGCTCGACCACAAATGATTTAGTGCGCTTTGACCAATGCAGCGCCCATCGTTTTTCACCAGATTGCGTTGTTTCTTGCTCATTGGAGAATTTTCTGCCTTCGCCAGCATATACAGGTAAAAGTTCGTCTTATATACACCTGTGTTTGAAAAAGTATTACATTACGCGTATCAAGTTACCATTTCGAAAGTTGAATACCTACCGCCACATTTACTCATAAAGGGTACGTAGCAGGGAGCCCGGAGACTACCCAGGGCATGAACCTACTATCCACGTAGTCATAAAGAAAATTTACACAGCATGCAATATAGATTTTCCGCCCACCATGCTGCTTGGGAAATCGATGTCAGAAATTATTTCTTCTGTAATAACATTTTGGGTGCGGCCAGTTTCTAGCTTTAATAAGATAACAAAAAATATACCTTTTTCCTGTGCCTGCTTTAAAAATCGCAATTTGCATTGTTTTATTTATTCAGCGAAAATTTGAGATTCGTTTGACTTGTCGATGCATTTGCAAGAGCTGGCAACCAGTAGCGTACGCAGGATTTTGGAAAGGGGGG